>CM060927.1:288486882-289724882 GCA_030737875.1 Allium sativum
TATATATATATATATATATATATATGAGATGGGATCAAGAGCACTTCAAATAGTGCAGCACTTCTTTAGCCCTCTTAATTTTCAACACACAGTCTCCTTTCTCTCTCCTCTCACTAACTCTCTCTCCCCTTCACAAATTATTTAAATATAAACTAGTGGCTATAACCGGGGTCAGGCCCGGCCCTGGCCCAAGGCCACCAAGGCGGTGGCCTAGGGCCTCGAGCCAGGAAGGGGCCTCGGGTTGACCATATGAATGGTATACATAATATGTTTTTACATTTTGTTGTGGTGGCATGCGTGGCTGTGTGGTTAAGGCGCATGGAAACCTTTTGAAAGGCCAGGGTTCGAATCTTGGTTTCGACATTATCTATTCTACCAATTTACATTATTCTACAGCTTTGCCCACGAGGCCTCTTTATTTTTTTTGTTGGGTTTACTGCCTTGGGTCACAAAGTGGTCAGGGCCGACCCTGACTGGGGTGCAAAATGGAAGTCATAAAACCCATATATATATATATTTGAAAATTGGTAGACTTTATTAATACCAATTATATATTTCATGTATACACCTCATCAAAACCTTGTAAAACCCCTACTGGGTAGCTTACAAGAAAAAAATAGTACGTATACATGAAATCAATTACAAGTGCATTACTAATATGTCTAAAAAATAAACAAATTACATAATTATGTTCAAATTAAAAAGTCCCACCTAGCCTCTTCTCTTTCATTCTGCTTTAGTTGCCCATTAACATGTATTGTGGATCTTCACTCCCCAGCGAGCCAATATTCCCACATTCCTAGATTTCTCTCGGTTGAGCTTCCATTATTTGGGACAAGGCAAGTTACACCTTTTACAATCTGCTGCAGTTTAATATTTGCATCAATATTTTTCGCTAAAAAAATATGTGCATTTTGTTCTTGCCATATTGAATAAATGGTGGTTGTAATAGAACTGAACGTAATATCCTGAATCTGGTCTTTCGTTGTATAGATTGTATCAATTAGTGATAGCTCTTCCTCTAGCGAATTGTCAGATGGATGATGCCCAAGTTTCCGATTAATGGAACACCATATGTAAAAATCGCAGCTAAAAAATAGATGAGTAGCCGTTTCCGAAGCTTTGTCACATAGGGGACATGTTGTGTTTGATAAAATACCAAAAGGTGCTAGTCGAGCTTTTGTGCTTAAACGATCTAGTAAGGCTAAGTGGGTTATAAATGACATTTTATACTGTTTTTTGGGTGTCACACCACTCTATAATGAGCCTTAGAAATATTTGTTCCTCGTACCTTTGCGCATGCTTTTGAAAAAGTGAACGTGCCACCATCGCACCATTCATAAAAATCTGATGAACATGATGGTTGTGTTGAGACTTGATTGATTTCAGAAGTCGCTCCCCTGGTAGCAGGATGAGTATAAGGCATTAGGGTATCAATTTGGAAAATTGACGTGACAGTGTCTTCCTTATGGTCAATAGTAAAAGCCTATGTATGCCTTGTGTTGAGACATGTCCCACATTGGGGAATTTGTAAAATGAATTATGTACAACTGTAATGAGTTCACCCTTCACAATACAAATTGGTTTTGTGATAATTTGGGGTTCTCTAACATGGTATCAGAGCGGGTTTAATTAGTGCGCACATTGCCACACTTATCTACGTCACCCAATAAGATCCACGTGTTAGGCTCAAGATATGCCACATGTGCAGGGGCGTGTTGAAACAAGTCCCACATTGGGGAATTTGCAAAACAATTCCTGTATAATCATTAAGAGTTCACCCTTCACATTGCCAATTGGTTTTGCGATAACTTGGGGTTTTCTAACACCTTGTATGTCCACCAAGCATCAATAGTTTACCAAAGGGTCAAACCATAGAGAAGTAGCTGATCCTGTCGTAATTACTCGATTGAAGAACTCTTTACCAATCGTTTAAAGATGTAATATATACACCCATGTGCTCAAAGAATTATTGTTTATACTCATGGTCCAAAATTGCTTCCCAATGCAATATTTACTTCTCATCCATTTAGTCCATAGGTTGTCTTAAGACAGAAAATTCCACATGAGTTTAATAGTCGCTGCTTTTTCAAATTTGGGAAATACTTGAGGCCAATTCCTTCCTCCATTTTAGATTTGCATAGATTCTTCCATGCTACTCTATGCTCCACATTTAGTGACACTCTGGAATTTGGTAAATAAACAACCAGTAGAGAACTATAGGAGTAATGACCAATTGGATTTATATAAATTGGATATATATATATATATATATATATATATATATATATATATATATATATATATATATAATTCATCTTCTACCATTACAAGCTTGTCTCAATCGCTCCATAGATACTTCGATTGTTCCATTCTTTCTTCATCTGCATATGTGACTAGTTAGATTGAAATGGTTGTTAGACTGTGTAGCTACAGTAGTGGAAAACTCAATGTGGAATGCACCATGCCTGATGAGAAATCTACGCATAAGTTAATGAACACTTTGTCCGACTATCCATAGACAAAGAGATAGTAACAGTGGAATCATAAGATTGCGCAATAATACAAGAAAAACGAACTTTTAAATCGGACTTCAATATCTATTTTTCAAACTAAATTCTCATGAATGGTTGAAATTACACATTCACGCGAATGGGCTATTTTTTAAAATGACTACATTCACATTTATGGCACGTAGTTTTGAACTGCGAACTAAGACATTTCCACCAACAAAGGTGTTTAGGGTCGTTGCTTCAAAGGCTTAGTGGACCTGTTGGGTCCAACTGAAAGATATCTTTTAAGTTTAAAGACTCACCACCAAAGCCTCATGATGCCTCATACAAGCTCTGGAGACTAGAGTAGGCCATTGGATAATGACGTCTATTATATGTAGATATAGTCACATGCATCTGAACCCTTTTCCCCATGAAGTGTGGCTCGCATTCGTTTAAATTGGTAACGCAAAAATCACGTTTGGATTGGATAACAGACAGATCCTACGCTGCAGTGCATTAAAATACGATACCATCATGGAATGATTAGTAACATACTATCATATTAGCCTGTTTAAAATATTAGTCTCATTTACACAGATTTGAGGATAAGTCGCACATTACTGTCTTTTGGCTTTGTCAACAACTAGTTATTAGCTATTGCCCATATTTTTCATTTTTCTTTCAACTCCATCAAAATAAATGTGTTTCAAGCAGCCTTATATTTTTATTTTATGTTCAAACGAAACAAGACTCAATGCAACATAACATGTGCTTCATTGGTTCCTATAAATACATATAGTATGCTAGCCATTTTCGCAAAGAAACACAACATTATACTTAATCAAATCAATTTCATTTAAAACCCAACTTCCACTTTGATAAATATTTCATATCAGTTTACCGTTTGTCTCATTGATCATGTCTCACTTCAAGAAATCAGGCTTCTCCAATACATGGGATATATTGATGAAATACATCAAAGAGAAGCAATGCCGTTCTGAAAATACCGGAGCACTAGATTTGAATATCATCATATCTCAAGAAATAATACATGGTATATTTCAACTGATTGTTTACCTGATTAACTTAAAATGGTTTCATGTATTGTTATTTTGTTATCATAAGCAATGTATTAATGATAAACTGAATCACAAGTGGGCAACCGATTCTGGAACTATTCCCTGTAATTGAATTCAAAGAAGAGAATAAAACTCGTACAATATCATTCAATGGAAAAGTTGTGAGTTATGATAATATTGATGCTAAGAAGGCAGAAGTGATGTTTTCTTTTGCCAAATCAATTGCAATGTTGAGAAAAGAAAGATCAAACGCTGTGATGTCCATGGCTAGAAGGAGATCACTGCAACATTTTCTTCAGAAAAGAAAAGATCGCATTAGTTCTCATACTACACCATATTCTTCAAGGCAAGTTGAATATGATGATAAGCCATGACTTCAGTTAGGCCTATCAAATTAATTATACCGTTTATCAAGTTATGAAACATTTCCGGCATTCTATTACTTAGTCCATTCTACTTCATTACTAGAAAAACTGATTATGTGACGTCAAAATCCATCACAAACCAATCACTAAACCTATATTTTTGACGGATCTGTGATGGAATTTTCCGTCACAATAAACAGTATGAAAGAGCCATCACTAAAAAATAGTGATGGAATTTGTGATGGAATGACAACAAAATTGTAATGGAATTTATTATGTTTTTAATATTTTACTTTATGACGGATTTGCAATGGAAAAATCACATACGATGCATTACATACTTAATTATGAACTCCGATGCAAGTCTGTCACTACCTTGATTATTTCTAAAAATATTTCAAATCTATATGTCGCAGAAACATTAACATTAAAGCATCCACACAAATCCATCACAAAACCATTGCAAAATCACTAAAATTTATCACAAATCCTTTGCAAAAACATAAAACCATCAATGCAAATCTGTTACAAATTCATTACAAAATCAATAATATATTTTTACTTGATCCAATTGCCATATGTTTCAATAATATGCATCTATGTTAATTTCTCTAAACAAGAAAATACATGATACAATCAAAAATACATGATACAATCAAAAGATAGCAAATGCGGGAAGCATGAGACAAAGCCAGGCTAAGAGGTAATGCATCAAGTAAACAGTGAAAAAAATAGCATGGAGTAGTTCAACATGAACCAACTAGCACAATTTTTGTGGACTGCATTTTCAAAAGTGAAAAAAGATAAATTTAGCAATAATGAACAAAACTAAGACTTAGCTTTCTATTGCCTCACTACAAAAATTAAGCATCTCTGGCTTGAAATAAATAGTAAAATATTCAAAAAAAAGGAAAAACACAGAATCACTAAGCGATATAATAGTGGAAATATCATACAAGTTAAAAGCTTCGACGAAGAAGACGGCTTGCACGATTCAGAATAAGGACCTACTGGAAGTTTGGGACACTAACCTTCTAGACCCAGAACTCTCCACTTCCAACGGTACTGTTTTCCCCGTAAGTCGTTAACCGACTTTTTTGTCCGGTTCCCAAAAGTAAACAAGACACACTCGACTCAACGCATCGCGTGGAACTAAAGACGAAAGGGACACTTAGGAGCGAAGGAAACATGATGAAGAGGGATCGCGCCAGCAAAGACCTCGCGGCACCCCAAAAAATCCCATTCGTACAGCCTTCGTGGTGCGAGCCTCGCACCCCCGAGGTGCAAATTCTCGCACCCTCGAGGTGCAAAAACTCGCACCCTCAAGGTGCGAAATCTCGTATCCTCGAGGTGCGACATTTCGCACCCTCGAGGCGCGAGATCTCGCACCCTCAAGGCGCGAAATCTCGCACCCTCGAGGCGTGAATCTCACACCTGCGAGGTGCGAAATTTCGCACCCATGAGGTGCGAAATTTTGCGCCCTTGGGCCTAGGTGCGAATTTCTCGTACATGCAGGCTCCAGGTGCGAATTTCTGCATGTGGTCCTCTATTTCTACCTACTCCTACGTAACCCCTACCTACTCCCTTCTTATAAATACCCCATGACTTCACACCTGAAAGGGGTTGGAATGTGAGACCTTGGGACCTCTAGAGAGCTCCATTGATGACATCTCCCATTTGAGGAAGAAGAAGGGCAAAAGTGTCCCTTTCTTGAGATATTCAATATATGATAATTATGACATCATATATGAGGACGATGACATCATGCCTTAGAGGTGACATCATATAGCCCTGAGGATGACATCATATAGCTTAATTATGACATCATCTGGCATAAAGATGAATGTAATGAGACGTCATGAGAGGGTCTCAACCTTGTAACTTTTTGTGATTAATAATATACCAACAATGCTTCAAAGTGGACGTAGGCCCCTCACGAGGCCGAACCACTATAAATCTCTTGTGTTATTTACTGCTTTTCTACTCTTGTATGTGCGATCAAATTAATTATTCTTAGTAATTGGAATCTTTGGTGTTTACGACGTTTTTTGCCGTCAACATTTGGTGCTTTCACTGAGAAAACTCGGATTTTGCTCCTTTGTCGCACGCTGTCATCTCGACCCCCGATGAGCTTGAGGTTCTTTGCTAGACCAGTCGTCGAGTCCGCTCACGATGGCCAAGCGACCAAAGAATGCAATGGTCAGCCCTTCAGCTACAGACGAGGCTGGTACGTCCCGACAACCTCAACCGGCGGACATCCCGGTCATTAATGAAACTGTCCCTCCTAGTGTGGACCCTGAAGCGCCCGCAACACAAACTTAAATACGCGCACTTAATGAGAAGTATGAGAAGGAAGCGGTCGAGTGTAATCAAGCATTAAGGAATAACATCGGCCTTATTTGACAACTTCAAGAAAGTCAGTACATTGTCGCTCGACAACAATTAACTCAGAACAATGCTCGACCCCGACCAACTATATCGGAAACTTCCTCTTCCGAGTCAAGGGGCCCACATCAAAGGAGGAGGTTTAGCCTCATCAACAAAGTAGCTGGCCGTACCAATGCCCTCGACAATGGTACAACAATGTGAATCAGAACGGCGACCGAACTACCGTCACATATAGCGAGGTGGCACAATACCGAGACCGCTCTCGCTTGATCATCAATGATGGACCAAGTCCTACAAACCAACCTCTTCCGCGACACAACCGATGGTCGCTGATCAGGATGATGGGCCCGTTATTCCAACGGCCCGCGTTCCTCAAGAACAAGAGCCTCATCACCCTGCTACACCTCACCGTCCACACCAGAACCCAATCATAGATGTTGAAGACATGGAGGAAGATAATCCGGACGTCCATCATAGAAGACGCCCTCACAATAGAACTCCAGAACCTCGCTAAAACCCATGGGTCCCAATGGCAGATCCCCATCCAACTTACCTACCCTACATGATTTGAAGAATCATGAGGGGAATGCGAGGAAATGTACGTGATTCATGGGAAGTGCACATTAGGCATAACCCTTCACAAGAAGGGTGAATGAAGCTGAATGGCCTCGACGCTTCAGCAAGCCATGGATGCCACCCTATGACGGCACTGCCGACCCCTGTGCCTTCCTGAACCGATATGACTGGCAAATGAACTCGAGCTGGGGCAATGATCCGGTCAAATGAAAATGTTTCCCAGACTTCTTATCAGGAACGACCTTGTTATGGCCCTCTCGCTTTCCACTTGGCTCCACTAACAATAACGGCAGCGATCCTACGGAACATAAGAAGCCCGACCCTCATCAGGCATACAAGATCTACACTCCGTTGATTGAAGGCTTGGAAACAATCTACTTGGAAACGTGCAACATGCTTCAATACAAGAAACCACACAATAGGGAATCCAGTAACCAGGAGAAGAACACCAGCAAGTACTGCCGATACCACAACATGTATGGACATAATACCAATGATTGCCATCAAATCAAAGACGCAATCGAAAAGCTTGTCCATGAAAAGCGACTTGAGCAATACGTCCAAGAGCCTTTTCCTCCCGAAGCAAATCCAAAGCCTTAGGCACCAATACCTCAGGTAGCCGCCAAGGCAGCTCCAGGTCCATCTAACCCGAGGCGTGGGATCGCAATCAACACCATATGTGGCGGACCTTATCCCACACATGACAGCTTCCGAAAAATGGAAGAGTATGTTAGTTCAATAAAGCATGTTAATTATGAAACCTATTCCACACTCAACGAATCCGTCTCAGCCAAGCTCTAAAAGACCACGTGGGACGACATCGTTTTCCGCGAAAGAGATTCTACTGGGGTGGAGATCCCAACTACCGATCCGCTGGTTATTACTGCTCAGATCGGTGCTGCTTCTGTCCGAAAAGTGTTTATCGATTCCGGAAGCTCAGTCAATATCATTTTCCAAGCCGTTTACGACCAGATGAAGTTAAAAACAAAAGACTTAAAGGCATGTCGCGCCACGATACACGACTTCAATGGGGCTTCTAGTTCTCCCGGAGATCAATTTACCTATAGAGCCAGGCGAGGGGGATCGGAGCCGGGTCCAAATCCTCACTTTCGTAGTAATAGACATTGATTCCCCTTACAACGCTTTCCTTGGGAGCCCTTTTCTCACAGAGTTTTGGGTTTGCAAATCGCCATGGTCTCTCTTAATGAAATTTACGACAGAAAAGGGATTGGAACGGTCAGAGGCGACCAAGTAAGCGCCAGAGAATGTTATGCAATAGAATGGAAGAACGTGCACAATAAGGACAAGGGTAAAGCAGTGCCCATGCCTTCTTGCGCCAAGACTATTTCAGCATAGCAATCAACGGCGTCTGGGTCATGGCTTAGGCACCACTGTCATCTTTCCGAAGACCTCGACCCATGGAAGGACGAAGAGCCCGAGTACGAAAGGGCTACCCCGTTCGAATCTACAGTGGATATTCCCGTTAATCCTGATGATCCATTAGGAGTTCTAAAGATAGGATCGCAACTCCATCATGCAATAAAAGGAGATCTTGTAGATTTCTTGAAGGCTAACATAGACGTGTTCGCATGGACTCATTCTGATATGAAAGGCATCGACCCTGCGATCGCTTGCCATTGTCTAAGCATTGATCCTACGACAATTCCAGTTAAGCAAAAGAGTCGCTTCTTGGGACTCGAGAGGTCTAAAGCACTTAGGAAAGAGTTAGACCGTCTACTCAACAAAAATTTCATTCACGAAGCCGATTCCCCTGAGTGGGTCTCCAACCCCGTTCTGGTCAAGAAGGCCAACGGTAAATGGCGAACGTGTGTTGACTTCTCCGACCTAAACAAAGCATGTCCCAATGACAGCTTCCCACTTCCAAAGATCGACCGACTTGTTGACTCAGCCGCTAGATACCAGCTGCTATCTTTCATGGACGCCTATTCAGGATACAATTAGATCCCAATAAACCTTCGCGACCAGGATCACGCCTCTTTCATAATAGACCTCGGACTTTACTATTATCATGTCATGCCCTTCGGCCTCAAGAATGTCGGCGCTACTTATCAGCGAGACTCTTTAAAAACCAAATCGGAAAGTCCATGGAGGTGTACGTGGACGACATGTTGATAAAATTTAAAGCATCAAGTGGTCACGTCCACGACCTCACTGAAATGTTCGATATCCTCCGCTGTACGACATGAAACTCAACCCCTCGAAATGCTCCTTCAGAGTCGCTTCGGGGAAATTCTTGGGTTTCATCCTCAACTCCTGGGGAATCAAAGCTAATCCAGAAAAAATCCAAGATACTCAGGACATCCAAGTCGCCAAGAACATCAAGGACGTCCAAAGTTTAAATGGAAAGGTCGCTACTTTAAGTCGGTTCATATCCAAGGCCACCGACAAGTGCATTCCTTTCTTCGATTTACTTCGAAAGGGGAAAGGCAATTTCGAGTGGACCTCAGAATGCATTTCTGCATTCAAAGAACTTCTGGATCACTTAGAGAGACCAGTTATCCTATCTAAGCCCATAGACCATGAGGACTTATACATTTATTTGGCTATTTCTACTTAGGTGATTAGCTCGACATTAATCTGCCTTGAGGATCGCGTCCAGCTGCCCGTCTACTACATAAGCAAGCGATTAACAAGGGCAGAGAAGAATTACCCGAAGCTGGAAAAGCTAGCATTCTGCTTGCTCATCTCCTTTCGGAAGCTTCGACCATACTTCGTCTCATCCTATAAAGGTTTTCACCAATCAGCCACTACTACCGGTCCTATAGCGACCCGAAAGAGTCTGGATTGCCACTGAAGTGGAGTATGGAACTGAGCCAATTTGGGATAACCTTCATTCCCCACTGAGCCATCCTCGGACAAGCTCTCGCTAACTTCATAGTAGAGTTTACTACCCCCGAGGAGACTCCGATAGAGAACACGAAAACTCCCGAGGTTCAATGGAAATTGTTCGTGGATGGGTCCTCCAACAACAGATGCTTTGGGGACGGAGTCGTGTTCCTCACCCCCGAGGAACGCCTAATATGCTATGCGCTAAGACTAAATTTTCCTACTACCAACAATGACACGGAATATGAGGCCTTGATAGCTGGACACAGTATCGCGATCGAGCTTAAACTGAAGACAATCCAAATCTTCCCCAACTCGCAACTCATTGTGCGTCAAGTAAAAGGGGAATATCAAGCTAAGGGGAGAACGACCCGCCCTCTACTTAACCAAGGTTCAGGAGCTACTCACTCACCTCGACCACTTTGTCATAACTCACATACCCCGAGAACAAAATGGAAAAGCAGATTCGCTATCCAAACTAGCAAGCTCCGAGAATTCACAACTTTTGAGGTTTGCCCCTATCGAAGTGCTCAACTCCCCTAGTATCAAGCAAATTCAGATTAAGGCAGTCATGAGCACCGAACCCGAAACTGAATCTTGGATGACACCAATCAGGAATCACCTACAGCATAGGACCCTTCCGAGGAGCTACAAGGAAAGACGAGCACTCACCTGCCAATCGGCTCTCTATCTTCTTGTGGATGGGATTCTCTACCACAGAGGTTTCTCCGTCCTATTGCTCAGATGTGTAGCCCATCGTGATGCCGTCAAAGTCCTAAATGATGTGCAAGAGGGGAAGTGCGGCGACCATACTGGAAGGCAAACCCTGGCCAGAAAAATACTTAGGCATGGTTATTACTGGCCCATGCTCGATCAAGACGCCGCAGACTATGCTCGCAAGTGCGATAAGTGCTAGCATTTCTAAAAGATCCCGAGAGCCCCGCCTACCGAGTTAACACTAATGATCAGCCCATGGCCATTCACCATGTGGGAATCGACGTCATTGGAACTCTTCCAATGGCCAAAAGCGGGGCACGATACGCCGTCGTCGTAGTTGATTATTATACCAAATGGGCAGAGGCTGAAGCCCTTGCCACAATCACCACCAAGAAGATGATCAAATTCGTTGTACGCAACATCGTTACTCGATATGGGGTCCCTCAAGCTATCATTTCTGATAACGACACTCAATTCTAGAGCGCTGAATTCAAAGTCTTCTACCAGCGACATGGCATCGAAAAGAGATTCTCGACAGCGGTTCATCCTCAAGCCAACGGGAAGGTCGAAGCAGTCAACAAAGTTATTAAGTCTGTCATCAAGAAGCGCCTGGAAAAGGCTGGGGGCATGTAGGCAGATGAACTTCCTCTAGCCCTATGGGCATACCAAACCACCCACAAGATAGCAACCGGACATACTCCCTTCGCCCTCGCCTACGGATCAAAAGCCATCATTCCCATCGAACTCGAGCTTCCATCTCATCGAGTCACCTATTTTGATCTAAGGACAAACCAAAATTTACCTTTACGATCACTTGACTTGCCAGAAGAGAAAAGGAACGAAGCTGATCTCCGAGCCGCTACCCAACGACAACGAGTCGCTCGATACTTCAATTCTAGGGTCCGTCATAAGGACCTCAACGTCGGCGACTTCGTCTTAAAGCGCGTCTTCCCTCCACCAACAGCCCTAGCTCCTCGTTAGGAAGGTCCATACTCCATACAACAGAAGCTCAGCAATGGATCTTTCAAACTCGCAACCGTGGACGGAGCTGAACTCCGAAAGGCATGGAACAGTGAACATCTCCGCTGCTACTTTGCATAACTTAGTACACGGTTATTTACGCTTTCCAACAATGTTTTGTTTTCTAACAATTCAAGGCATTATAAAGGCTATTACTGCCAAAGTTATTAGTGGAAATGATGTTCGACTTCCCATCTCTTCCTGTTTATGTTTACTCCGCACATGACGCATTTGATTAATCCTGACAACTAGCTTACGTTCAAACAATTGGTTGTAGTGTCGGATTCCAAGCATGGAGTCGGCGCCGCCGTCCGAGTCTCGAGCCAACCTCGAGACCAAAGCATAATGACTACGACTGCCACCCCTAGCACGGGAGCCAGCAACGTTACTCTAGTCACCAGCCCGCGACGCGACCGAATATAACCATAAACTCGAATCTTGGTCTCGTGCCGAGGCCGAGGATAAACCGTTCCGCGCCCAAGTCCCAAGCGACTTGGGGACACTCAACAGCCAGACAGAAGTGATGTACATTCCTCCCCCGCCTACGAGTACCAGTCAAATCTTGGTGCAACACCGAGAACGACCCTTAAATCGTTGCTTCCTCGAAGCTCTCAAGGTTAAGGGGTAGCCCATAGCCACGATCGGACCCTACGGGCTGATAATCCTGGCTTCTCTTCTCGAGTGAATAAACAACATTTGCGGCTCGCCTCAACCCGATGAACGACGGGAGAGCCACACACCGGAAGGGTTGAACAATGCGACGTCATACGCCATCGCTACACTTGGGATTAACCCCGGGCAACCCAAACACAACAGGCGCTCAGCCTGGCTTCGCAAACTACGGGTTTCTTGAGCTGAGGGAAACTTGCTAGAAGCCTGCGCTCTATCACACCACTCTGGAATAATTGACCCGGAGCGCGGTACACCATCACACCCCTCTAGAATAATTGACCTAGAGTGTGGTACACAATCGCTTTTTTGTCAAGTGTGACGATAAGTAAGCTTATGCAAGTACGGGACGCCCGAAAACATAAGAAGAACATCCAAACAATTAACACAAATTGCGATCTTTACTAATTCATGTTTCCAGTTCAACACACACACATTAAAAACAGATTACATGTCTAACATCTTTCTTTCTAATGATGGGGTGTACATGAGAACCACATCATGCCTTGAAAAACCAAAAGCGAGGGTTGTACTCGCGTAAACTATCGGCTTACACTACCAAAATAAACGTTAACTACTACGTAGGTTGCTAGCACTAATTATGTTTCTTCTTCTTGTGCTTGTGCTTTTTCATTTTTGCAGATTCGGCGCTCGATGGTTCATCCTTTGCACCGGGCCACTTTTTATCAGACCAGCTCTTTCCCTCTTGGTCCTTCCGAGAAGTCGTCGATTCGTGAGAAGCCGAAAGGCGCTTCTCGCTCGCACCCTCGTCGCTAGAGATCTGGGTGATGTCAACAAGGGCGGTATGAGGCGTAGGCACGGGGGCATTTCCGGCAGCAAGGCTTGCTACAGCGCCACTCTTCTCCGGTACCTCCTTGCCTTCCCGTTCAGCCCATTAATTGGCTTTTCTGGCAGCCCGACGCTCAGCAAGCGTTTGGGACTTACGAGGCGTGACAACACCAGCCTTGGCTCTCTCAAGAGACTCGGTAGCCCTCTGTTGGGTTTCCTTGTCCTCCGTTTTCCTCCGGGCCTCGTCATCAGCCTCTACTGGGCCTCAGGAAGCGGCACTTTGCCCATCATCCACCTCTCCTTCCTCCATAAGGGTATCAACCATGTTGGGAGTTAGCCTTATATCCGAGTAGGTATCCAGCTGGTCGTCTCCCTCTCCAGATTGCACTGCTATGGGTCATGGCCCAGATTCAGTTGTTTGTGGAACCACAGAGGCAGGGCCCGATGCCTTGGTCGGTCCAGAAAGGGTTGTACGTCAAAAACACAAGCTTTTAGTCCGCAAATTCGGTAATTACGTCATCCTCGGGGATGCATGGCAAGAGAAATTTACCTTCGGGAAGGGATGGTGTAGAAATGGCAAGAGGAATATTTCTGGTGGTAGGTAAAGTGAATTCGGTCTCTCCTAGCTTCGGGTTCTCAGGGTCATACTCGGTCGAAAACCGAATTGAAGCTGCAGGATCGCTCACCACACCCGGTCTAGGAGCCGGTGGTCGATAGAAACTTGCTTCTGCAAATGACTCTGCAACCACAACACTTTCAGTCATGACAAACTTCCCCTTCTCGGCTGTAAGCCTCTATAGTCTCTCTCTCGACATCTTCGAGCAATAATTTCTTACCCTCCTCCAGCTTCTCATGCTCCTCAATGGTCAAGAGATCAATCATGAGCTGTCATTCATCCAAGGATCCTACATCCACTTGGCGCAGGTAGGCTTCATACGGAACCAGCCTATCCCAGGTCCGAGCTAGTTCCCGGGGATAATCAACCCACGAGGGTCCATGGAATCTCAGAACCTTGACATACATGTTCTGGATATCCTCCACCATAGATGGTTGCACCTGGGATTCGGTATTTGCTAGATCCTCTCTCAATTGTTCCGCCTCTCTCAGATGGGCTGCTCTCAGTCCGTCCATTGTGCTCAACACAACCCGATTGCTGGCTTCCTCTCCCTCCTTGGCCTTTCTCATTTCCTCGAGCTGCCTCTTCTGGCTAACATTCTCCGCTCTTAAGGCATTGTTGTCATTTTGGAGTCCGAAGACTCTAGCGTTCTCCCAATCCAGCTCGATGCATCTCTTATCCACCTCAGCCTTGTCCCTCGTAAGGGCCGTGTTTTCGGTGGTCAAATCAGCTATGGTTTCCTTGAAAGAAGAATGGGAGTGATCAGTCTCTTGCTTGAGTTCCTTGTACGCTTTCTTCATCTCCACTGCAATAATGAGACCCACAAGTCATTATCTAAAGGCACGTCAATGAGAAGCGGCGTATGCATAATACAAATAGTAAACTCACCAATGTCAGTATTCAAATTGTCGACGGTGGCCCGCTCAGCCTCTGTGGTCGAACCTCGATTAATGAGCTCCAGGTTTTTCTTCCTAATCAGTTCGGAGAGTTGGCGGGAGTACCTTAGAAGTTGGTCGGCCTGGCGGTATTCGGCCCTCACACGCATCCAGACGTCCCCGGATTCCCTGATAGAGGACGGCTGGAGATCGGGGACGAATTTTATATCATCGAAATAATGTTGGGAAAGTTTTGCCTAAGTAACACTTTCTTTTAGTCTAAGGAAATCTCTTGCCCCTCGGGATCTGCAGGATCTTGCCTCCCAACTGCGGTAGCTCTCTCCGGCCTTGGTTGGCCGAGTGGCGACTCCCTACCTTTAGCAATCGAAGCCGGGGCCAAAGGCATTGTATGTAACGGAACAGTCAAGGACGGATGCTGGGAACCCCCAAGTAAAGTCGAGTGTCTCCCTCGGACACCTGAATCGGAGGAGGAGGAGAAGGTGGCTGTCGAGATCGATCCCCGTCCCGGTGTTCACCGATGCGACCAATTCGGGTGGAGTGCCATATAAGTTGGTCCCCCTTCTAAAGCCCTCGAAGAAAGGATTCCTAGGGTGTAGGCGACCTCCATGACCATAGCCTCGTCCTCCACGTCCTGTAGCCATGTCACCTGTCAAAGAAATGAAACGAAATCAGTTTCGTCGCACGCTCAGATAAGCCATTATGCTACAGTGTTAATGAGTGTATGCCCTAAGTGTTCTCTCAACAAAGCAGATTGTGGTCCACTCGAAGGAGTTAACCCCTCCGCAGCAAGAGCTAATTCATCCATGATAGCCAGAGTCGGCCGCAGAGATACGTTAAGATCAAGTTTATTCAGGTCATCAAACTGACGCTCGTCCTCGAGCGGGGTGGCAACTCTAGGAGAAGCCACCGGAGACAATGGTCTGATCGACTCTCCCTCCCCCGTCCCTCCAGTCGAGGGCGGAACGGGAGCACTCAATGGGCCCTCATCATCGGCTGCAGCCTCCTCATCACAAGCCCCATCTCTACCGACGTCTCCTTGGAACTTGACGACCCTTCCCGGTTGGGGCCCCGCAAAGGGCATCTTTCTTTTCTGACCAGAGGTCGCAGGGTCTTTCGCCACCACCTTCTTTAGTATACCGCTAGCCACTGCGGATCTAATTACTGCCCGATTGTCAGGAAGCAACCCCGCACGGCGAAGGCGCTCTTGGCTTGTCATAGTTTCCGTTCTGTGGGGTTCCTCAGGGATCGCCCGCAAGGCATTAAGGCATTGCTTATACCCGTCACTGGTGGGTGCCTCTGGATTCCCTACCACAATCAAAAAAGGATAATGATACGACACGGAATCCAAGAATTTTACAATTAGAAGCAAAGTCCGAAGACACTTACTTCCTTCAATCCACCTCCTTGCAAACCCAGGAGGGCAGCGCATAAAGAACCAGTCTTGTTTGAACACCGACGGCCTGGGCCACGTCCCGCTAAAGAATTTGGTGGCGGCTGTCGCTTCCAGGAACCATTGGGAAGGCAATCTGTTAGACGTCCTTCTCAGGCTGAAGAAATACCGAATGTCCTCTCCGGTGGGCTCCATATTCAAATACGCTCGGTATAGAACGTAACTACCTAGGAGCGATGAGTAAGCATTTGGATGTAGTTGCGAAGGCGCAAGGCGGAAGTAAGACAGCATGTCTCAAATAAAATCATTGGCGGGGGCACGCACTTCGCAAAATAAGCTTGCATGTTCCAGGCAGTTAAACCCTCAAGCAGTGCATGCGGCCTTCCACCTTCTCCCGGTGCATGAGTGTCACCCACTGGTATATTAAACCGCTGCGCTATTTTCCTAACAGCTGTAGCATCCAGGCGCAACAGTAATGAGTTCGTCAGATTTTCCAAGATAATAGCATCGAGTAACATATCCGGGGCCACTGGGACCGCCGGTGCATCTTCGTTCATAATGTCCGTGTTCTCAACCTCTTCGTGTATGACCGGAGAATGTAGCCTCTCAGTTTGTTCCCCGTAATCAGACACTTCGGGTGAACTGGCCGATTGAGACAAAACAGATCCTTCGGTAGTCTCAAACTTGCTGCCACTCGAGCTACCACTATTGGTCGAATCAGATGAATGTGATGATGACGGAGAAGCCTCGACTTCTAGGGTTTTTCCCGTCTTTGATCTTGTTTGCATGGTTAACTATACTTTAAGACACTATCATGCAAGATTAAGATATGCATAGGAAAGAAAAACAGTCCAACATGTGTGTATGGTATCATGCAAGATTAAGATATGCATAGGAAAGCAAAATAGTCCAATAGTTCAGTCACAATTCGAGTATATGCTCTGTCCTATGTGGAAAGGTCATAACGTATATAGAGCCGCAATACTTGGGCGACGCGGAGGATCCGAAGGCTCAAAAGCTTGGGCGACGCGGAGGATCTGAAGGCTCAAAAGCTCGAACCAACTAAGGGGTTCGAATGCTCGAACCCTCCGGAGGTTCGAATGCTCGAACCCCCCGGAGGGTTCGAATGGTCGAACCTCGGAAAGGTTCGAACGTCGAACCTATACGGGTTCGAGTGTCCGAACCTCCTCCGAGTTCGAAGCTCCACTCCGTGCTCCAACGCATCCCTCTCCTCCGCGCGCGCCTCCAAGAAATCTCTCGAGACCCACCTAATTCAAAGTTCTGGGGATCGAAGCTCGAAGCTTTTCTATGGCAGTCAAGGGAAGAAAGTAAACGGAAGGAAAAAAGTGAAGGGGGGATTTATTTTGAACCCCCGTGGTACGAAATTTCGCACCTAAAAAAAAGGAAGAGAAAGAACCGAACCCCCTGGGTTCGAAACTTCGTGCCACGCACTCATGTACATGTATTCCCTGCACACAATGATCTCGTGGACATGCGAGGCAATGCCTTGCGAATACTTAGCAACATGAGCATAGCGCCATGCCAGCAACAGCTCACTCGCAACCAAATATTGAACAAGCCTGTCGATTAACATGTGTTTTCCTTTAACTTACAGGATGAACCAGCAACTCAATTACCACTTCAACCAATCCAAAGAACATCATGTTAACAAAAGACGTACTTTGGGGAGTGGAGGCAAATATTAACCGGCTTTTTGTTCTGGTTTCCAAAAGTACACAAGAACACTTGACTCAACGCATCGTGTGAAACTAAAGACGAAAGGGACGCTTGGGAGCGAAGGAAACAGGATGAAGAGGGATCATGCCAGCAAAGACCTCACGGCACCCCCAAAAACTCCCATTCGTGTAGCCTTCGAGGTGTGAAATCTCGCACCCTCGAGGCGCGAAATCTCGTACCTGCAAGGTGTGAAATCTCGTACCCACGAGGTGCGAAATTTCGCGCCCTTGGGCCCAGGTGCGAATTTCTCGTATGTGCAAGCTCCACGTGCGAATTTCTGCATGTGGTCTTCTATTTCTACCCACTTCTACCTAATTACTACCTACTCCCTTCCTATAAATACCCCATGACTTCACACTTGAAAAGGGTTGGAATTTGAGACTTTGAGACCTCTAGAGAGCTTCATTAATGGCATCTCTCATTTGAGGAAGAAGAAGGGCGAAAGTTTCCCTTTCGTGAGACATTTAATATATGAGGATGATGACATCATGCCTTAGAGGTGGCATCATATAGCCCTAAGGATGACATCATATAGCTTAATTATGACATCATCTAGCATAAAGATGAATGTAATGAGATGTCACGAGAGAGTCTCAACCTTGTAACTTTTTGTGATTAATAATATTCCAACAACGCTTCAAAGTGGACGTAGGCCCCTCACGAGGCCGAATCACTATAAATCTCTTGTGTTATTTACTTCATTTCTACTCTTGTCTGTGCAACCAAATTAACTATTCCTAGTAATTGGAATATTTGGTGTTTACGACATTTTTTGCTATCAACATAAGTGTTTTTACAAATATCTTCATGTCACCCCTTAGTCTCAGCACCAGATGCAAGGTCGATTCCAATTAGATGTTGTAATCCGCAATGTTCTGCCATCTTCCAGTTGTTTATCTGCAAAAATAAGGTGTTGTTGGTCTGGGTGAATTCCCTCCTTGTCATGTATCATGGCTTTGACATTGTCTGTTGTATCTGAACTCTCCACCTCCAGAGTGACGGTCTTTCCTGTAAGTGTCTTCACAAAGATCTGCAATTGTATATCATTAGCAACATACATTCACTATCGGGAACCTACTGACTTGACCAAGGGCTCTAATAAAATCTGAAGACACCACGTACAATACATGCAAAAAGTAACCCAAACCATCATATAATCCCGCAATGAAAGGCACACTAGGTTGAGACCCGTGCTTCGCACACGGCAGATAATACTAATATTTGATGGTGATATAATGGATTTTGTCATTTGAAGTGGATAAATCCTATACGTTGTAAGAAGAAAAAGAACAGTGAGATAAAATGTTAAGTATATCAGTAAAGGAATAAATATCGTAATAGATAATGTCTACAAGTTGTAGGAAAAAATGCATATCAAATAGTAACACACGAAAAGAAATAATTTCAATACATGTAAATATATAATAACGTGAAATACTGCAGTAGAGAAGTATAAGGTGCAAAATCTTCTTATCCCTAAGCTCCTGTCCAATTTCCCATATCAACATGGCTCTACCCTACATATTGCACACATGTATATTATTATGCATTCAATTTATATAGTATGTATGAAAAAATTGTTCTTTTTGTGCTAAGGTTGAGCAACCTGTAGTAGCCTTTTCTCAGCATGTATGTTGTATAAAACATGACTAACTACGGTAACAGGTTTTTTTTGGCTCTCATTTGTGCCTTGTCTTTCCAGAATGTAAGGTTGAAGTATGGCAGTGCGAAAATTTGTCAAAAAATATATAAAAGGTTTCCTAATTAGAATTCAGGGCTAATTGGAAGCTATGCATGCTGATTTTCAAAAATGCATAAAGCTAAAATAGTACAGGGCAACCATTAGAATAAAGTAAGTTGGAAAATATTTGCTAAGCCTACTAATAAAATGAAGATAAATTTGTGAAATATCAAATAAAAAGTAGAGTTTACGTAGGTAAAACGATAAAAAACGTAATGAGGTAGTTAGTTCTACAATAGAAAAAATGGTGCAAACCCAATCATCATTTAGTGGAAAATAGAAGATGTAACAACGATAAACATAACAATCACATAGTAAATAGTAAGAAGTATAGGAGTGCCGTGTAAAACAAACACATGATAAATTAACCAACCACTTAAATGCAGAAAAATTAATTAAATGTATGATGTAGTTGATTGGTTCCATATAGATTACCTCTTTGTCCAGGAGTTACAGGTCCCATGAATAAGGCGTATTTCTCTTCTGGCACATCAAAATCCATCGTGTTTCCACACTAACTTTAACAGATGTCCAGTTAGTCTTATAAACCTATTTGGAAAGAAGTTGGAAGTTGTACCTTCATTAGCCTTAAAGTACAATGGTATTCAGTGTGTGAGCAAAGTTGGCATCATAAACAGATGGAAAAAAGGGTATGTAGAGACAAAAGATAATTGACAGGAAAATAACAACGGAGCAAATGTATGCAATAGAAAATTGCAATAGCAAGTTGAATGAGAGGGCATGAAAATGACAACAGTACATATAGACTGCATAAAGACAAACATATAAGATATCAGAATTACAGTAGTTTCAGACGTAGATAATGGAGAAAGTAAGGTAATTGATCAACAACTAATGCCAGTACTTGTAGAGGTATTAATTATTATCAGGGTGATATAAAACTTAAGGGAAGGAAGCGAACCAAAAATATTGCAAAACAAATAACCATAATTCAAATGACTATATGTATTTATTTGTTACTTGAACCACGTAAACTGTACAAACTGTAAAGCCATTTGATCCACAATTGTGAAGCAAAAATATTAATTATTATAAGGGGACATGGAAGCCCATTTATAGGACGTTCAAGTCCAGACACCCATTTAATGGGCGTCAAGCTTAAATATTAAAAAATGGGTGTTTGATTGCAGATTAAAAAAAGAAACCTTTTTTTATGTTTTTTGAACGTCCACTTTTTCGATGCTTAAGTCAGGTGTCCAAATGATCTCCTGACCACTAATCTTTCTCTTCCGCTTCCGCTTGTAATATTTTGGATGATGAATATCAAAAGTTGAATCCATTATAGATGCCCTAAAAGTTTACATATTAAATTGTCATTAAATCTGATATGGATCAGCCTAAATATGTAATGCAGGCACAGCAAGATACATGGATTAATCTTCACAAGGAACTAAAGGACAAAAGTTGTTATTTACATTTCTTCTAGTATTACTTTCTGCTATAATATTGTTACATAATGCATAGCCGAGAATAGCCTAATATTTTAATGGTACAGCTGTCAAGGTTAGTTACAATTTACAGCTATATATAAATGTAATGTACCGGAAAGAAAAGGCAGGCAAAAAAATGAAAGTTTCTATTTCTTGCTTACTGTTTCTTCTTCCTCTTCCCTAAATCTGCTATTTGTCTCAAGTTTTTCCTCCTATTCTTGTTCCTCTATCTTAAATCCATATCATTTGGTGCTTTCATCGATTGTTCTCACCTCCTTCTTCTATCTCCCATCTCTTTTTCGTCATTTCAACCACCAAGTTACTGCTGACATCATGGCCGAAACCACTCTCATCCACCCTCAAGTTATTGCTGAAATCAAAGCAACATTACCATCATCATACCCCATTAAACGCCTTACCTACTCGGAGATGCAGCAGCTCCGTGACCAAGGATTGTGCCTCGGCTGCAACAACATAGACAACGCTAGCCATCGCTGTCTTGTTAAGCAAATCGTTCTTGTGCTTCCCGATGAAGATCCAAGTATCGAGCAGCAATCCATGGAGATACATGCACCAAAAGTCCCAGAACAGCTTAACAACCAGGATATTTCGCCCCATGCCGTCAACCATGCTGTAGATCTGAGAGCGACGCGGCTGTCCACATTCTTCTATCACCATACAGCAACATCAGTAATATTTGAAAATGGGAAAATGATGGAAAACAATGGATCACATAGTAAGTATTACAAGTCCTTTTTGATGGGTTTAATTCAATATGGAAGTAGTCTTGTGATGCATGTTATTGTTGGTTGTGCCGTTGCTATTATGAGAAAATGCTGGATAGAATTGTTGATGGATCAGGTTGAGTGCAAGATAAAAGAGATTGAAAGGAAAGATCTTGTATTCGATCCGGGTGGAGTATCACCTGGACAGATTAATTATGCTGCTAAACTGCATGATGAAATGTTTAACAAGCATGAACATAATGTGTTTGGTCTAATGCTTGACAGAAATGGTAAAAAGACTTTTGAAAAGGTTATGTTCATATTTGATCCAGGCGGGCAATTTGGTTTTGAATGTTACTTTGTGGCGCGGCTACATGATGCGCAACTCAATAATAATCCAAACTCGACTACTCTAATGAAACTGAAACCAACTTCCGACCTTGAGGACAATGTCGTTTTCGAGCGGTCGGTAATGATATGGATCAGCCTAAATATGTAATGCAGGCACAGCAAGATACATGGATTAATCTTCACAAGGAACTAAAGGACAAAAGTTGTTATTTACATTTCTTCTAGTATTACTTTCTGCTATAATATTGTTACATAATGCATAGCCGAGAATAGCCTAATATTTTAATGGTACAGCTGTCAAGGTTAGTTACAATTTACAGCTATATATAAATGTAATGTACCGGAAAGAAAAGGCAGGCAAAAAAATGAAAGTTTCTATTTCTTGCTTACTGTTTCTTCTTCCTCTTCCCTAAATCTGCTATTTGTCTCAAGTTTTTCCTCCTATTCTTGTTCCTCTATCTTAAATCCATATCAAAATCACAGTTCGATAAGTAATAATAACTTGTTATATTTGTATTTAACGATTTGCATAGTGGGTTGTGGACAATGAGCTAAAAAAACCTACCAATATTCAGATTCTTTTAAGTTACATGCAATAAGAAGTTATATTTGTCATTTTTATAATTGAACATGCGTTTTGTACCATTTATTCTGAATTTGCAGATAAGAAACTGATAAAAGTTGACACTTCCCCATAATTTCTATCAGCCAAAAGTTGAGTGGGACTTGTAAATAATACCATCGTTGTTGCAAGCAATCAAAGTGTAAGAGTTGGGATGCAATAATGCAAACATAGTTGATCAATCAACTGGGTGCATTGTATATAAGAGTCGGAAAGATATTCAAAAGTTTATTAATATTCCGTTATATCTTAAGCTCGTGGAACAGAACCTGAAAGTCAAAATAAGTACTCCTAGTGGAAAGCTTACATTAAATTGGAAAATTATTTATGAACAAAAAACAACAATGAATCTAATTACTCTACCTCATCATAATGGCACGTGAACTTGTTTAGTGCAGGTAGATCAGTACTGTATTTATTTTCTTCATGACTGTGAAGGGATAGATTGTCGATACCCGACCAATATCTATTGCGATCTGCCCATGTACATCATGTCGATATAGTTTTGTCGTGTCTCCTATAATGATAGAATATGCTCAACTCAATGATATTAATAATGCAATAGATATACAGAGATAAACAGAACAATCAATGTAAATTGAAGCGAATTGATTAACGATGCATACATTGAAATAAAGAGGCATCACGAAAAGAAAAAAATGTATGACACATTGACAATACAGAAATACCATATCACCATAACAATACAGTGCCTTTCGTGAATACAATGCCAGATTGAACTGTAGAAACACGGTACAGAAGTCAAAGTTTGTTAAAGTTGCATGCGCAAATAAAACACAATAACAACAAATCATAATTTTATGGAAACATGTTACTGTCATCTTGATGGATTTTCCATTATTATTATTCAGTGATGCATGCGAGCAATGAAATGAAAAGTGAAGATAGAAAAATGAAAGGAAAAAAAGTGTAGAAGCAAATTATCAAAATGCATAATAGTTACAGAAATTGAAGGCTGAGCAGCAAGAAGAAGTAAAAAAAATATTTTTAGTAACACATATGTGAATTTGTGGTGGGATTATAACACAAATGTTATGACAAGTACAATAACTATGGTGCATGGATATGACACATGTCGGTCAGGTAGAAGCTAAATAATCTCCCTTATGATTCACAAACAGAGTTAGACACAATTTAAATATTTTGCTGACATACAACAATTGTTATGGAGTGACAGTTGTAAGAAAAGTGGTTAAAATGATGGGTAGTTACCAAGATCGAAGACGGAGGAATGATGCATCCTTGGACAAAGGTAAGAAAGCACATGTGGAAAAGATGATCAGTAGGATAAGATCGTTTTAGAAATTAATTATAACATATAGAGCAACAGTGAGAATGGAAACGAAACTGACGAGAAAATGGGCGGAAGGAAATAAAACATGGATGGAAATGGGGGTAACAGTTGGTAGCGAAATGCAGGAAAAGCAGGGGATACGGAAAAGAGCAGCAAAATTTGAAATGCTGTAATATCCGATTGTCCAAGTCAACTAGGCTACTTCCCTTCTTTCTTTTATGGATCATGCTGCATCGACCGGCGAAAAAGCGGTCAAAATGTTAGGATCTCATAATGAGCGGACATCAATTCAAGGCGATACACTGCGCAATTCAGAGGGAACCATTGATCTTCATTTTGGTGGAATTGACTCCCTTAATCCCGGTCGAAATAGCACTATCGTTCTTTTATAAGTAAATGGATTTTCCTAAGCAGCTTATGCTAGGAACCTGAACATGACATTTGCCTACATCACACTAACAGATCCAGCTGAAATATTATTCCCATGATCAATAAGTACAGGAAAATTGTTTTATAACAATATTTAAGTACTTGGGTAACGAAATATGTAAAAAATCAGTACGGATCCATCAATTAAGAATAAAACTAAAAAATCAAACTGCAAATACAAATAATAATTAGACATCGCTCAGGATTAAAGATTTACATCAAAACCCTGTATTACTCACGAATCCTACACTACGGATCTACGACTATCGATTGACCTGAATATAGAAATTCATAATCTTAAAAATTATAGTGTTTAACAAATAAAAGAAGGTTGAACGATTCTATTTTGGTCTCAAAAGCCAAGAATCAATTTCAGAAGGAAAACAAAATAACCAACATAACCCAAAATTACAACTTATTTAGTGTTCATATGTCATCAATACTAGGAGCCTAAATGACAAAATAAAATCCGGTCATAATAAAAAGAGTTGATTAAGATGAAATGAATCATGAACAGAAATCTAACCTTGCTGAAATATTATGAAATATCCTTCCTGGCTTCTGAGTAAATCGTTGATGAGAAACAGGATGCAATTTGAAAAGTATTTATAATAAGGGAAGACTGACCTAACGTAAGGATAGAATTGTAGGTAAATTAATGTTCCAGGAATGGTGATTTAGGTTTGGGGATAGTATGAAGTGAGAGCATCGATTTAGGTTTGGTGATATTATGAAGTGAGAGCGGCGATTTAGGTTTAGCGATATTACGAAAGAGCGGCAAATAGAAGTTAACGAGGGAAGAGGAAAGAAAGACGGAAAAATATGGATGGAGCGGGTAAAGTAAGGGAGGGTATACTGTTGTTATGCAGAGCTGGGAAAATAAGGAGGCAAATTGAATACTAATTTAAGTCACCGCCGTTCGGGACGTCCTACCGCTTAAGTTTACCGCCGTTTAAGTCCACTGTTGTATTAAATTCTTATATTTAATTTTGTAACATTTTATAGCTAGATTTAGCCATGGTATTAAATTCTATTTCAAATCCTTAGCTAATTTGCAATGATTAGGCACAGCTCTAACTATTTCTATTTTCCTCCATATTTTATAGTCAAATTTAGCCATTGTCTTATATTCCATCACAAATTTGTGGCTAATTTGTGATAGACTAGCCACAGAATTATTCCCTCCAACTATTCATATTTCCCTCCATATTTTATAGAAAATTTTAGCTATAGTTTTAAATTCTGTTGCAAATCCATCACAAAATTGTGACGGATTAGCAATGGAAATCTTATGCTATCTTTTTATTGAATTTGATGCCAAATTCTGCTACGGTTTAGCAGCCCAAGGAAAATCCTTAGCAATTTAGTGATGGATTTGCCATGGAATTGATTTATGTCACCTACTTATAAAGGCCGTGGCTTATCCATAGGAAATCCGTTGCAATTCAGTGATGGAAAATTCCGTCACAAAAAACAACGTCACTAAATTCAATAATTCTAGCGCTGCTTATAAGCCCTACAAACAAACTAACAAAATTCTAGGAAGACAAGATAATTCATAAAAGAGAAGAGGGAAATTTAGTTTTACAAATGCTTCAGGTGATGCTTCTCTAATAAGTAATAACCATCAGAGGTCACTAAAATGACCAGTAGGACTATAGGAGGAAAATATGGAATAGAGGAAACCGGAAAAAGCATTCAGAATAGAAAATTCAATAGATTACATATGCATGACTCCATGAGGACCGTGTGCCTGTACAATCCTGGTCTGATCTCATTTGTATTCAGCAACTAATTCCTGCATTTTAGTAAACCTTTGATAATATAGTCATGGCAATTCTCATTGTATAATCAAGTCTGATTAAACCTCAAAGAAATTCTTCTTCTCTCCCTTTTTGTTGAAATAGTTCCATTGTTCTATTTTTTGGAGTTAAATATCCTTGCAACTTGATCTTTTGCCTTACACAAGCACATAAAAGAAAGAAGAACACTACACTTATTTGATACCAAATTTGCAATCGGGAATTGATTTTTTTTAATGTACTATTACATAGATCTTTTGCCAAGTACAACAATGAATTAATGACATTGCAATGGTGAAGCTGCCACTCTAGCAATTGCAATCAATAAATATAAGACTGTAATCGTTATGCTAAGAGAGAAATCTATTGTACTTTAAACAAAATGAAGATCAGTTTGTGACTATGTAAGTAACAGTGGTATTTGGATGGTTGTTTGCTAAATAATTAGTTGTAATGAGAAATTCATTGTGGTTGACTAAGGTTATGAAGGGTAAATAATCCAATGCACAGTGTAATTAATTCTAATTTTTGTAATACACCTACCTTTAAGTGAAAGCCTAAGGCTAAATAATCAATATGCAGATGTAGAATACAATTATGCAGAGCACGAACTACCACAATAACACAAGTTTAAGGTATCATATCTCAAGTAGTTACTAGCATGGCTTATTTAATAGCACATGTTTTACATACAAAATCGGCTAGAGCCACAAAAATATTGGGTATGCTCCACCACAACTACTTGCTTTTTTTTATAACAATTAGCTGTTGTCTACAAGATTTGTATGTCAATCAATGTAAACGTGTTTCGGTATACCTTTATTTATTTATTTCTTTTTTGGGTAGTCAAAGCAACATGTACTCTAATCGTTTCCATAAATCTATCATGCAAGCCTTCTTCATGCATAACATCATCAAAATTGCAAAGTAGCTTCATTTGCAATTACAAATCAACTTCTATCACTTTATTTGTATTACACTGATCATTTCCTCACACAAGAAATCAAGCTTTTCCTTTACATGCGATAGGTTGAACCAATATACATTAAAAAAAACTTTCCTGAAAAGATTGGTGGAGAACTCAAGATGAGTGCAATTATAGCTCAAGAACCAACAACACAGAGTACTGCTACTGATTGTTGACTGGTAATTTTCATTCTCTTCAGACTGACTATTATATATGCATAAGCAATTTTGGTTCATAATAATTGTTTTAATTTACAGGTTATCAACCAACACTGGAATTATTTCTTGGAATAGAATCCAGAAATTAAAGAGACCAAAACCTGCACAAACTCTCATGAACAAAACGCTCAACAATATTATACCAGGAAGAAGTTGTCAAATGTGATAACATTGAAGCTAAGAAGGCAGAGGATAAGATTTATTTTGCTTCGTCAATAACTAAACTGATTAAAGCAAGATTGATTGTGGCAATGCCTATCTGTAAAAGGAAGTCACTGGAAAGATTCCTTGAGAAAAGAACAAATAGGCCGATTAGCACAAATGCACTTTATTTTTCAAAGCAAGTGGTATACAATGTAAAGACATGGATTCAGTTAGGCCTATAAAATTTAAACATATTCATCTAACAAGCAATGAAATGTTTTGCCCCTTTCAGACCCATCACACAGCTTGAGCGAAGACAAAGATCTTGTGAAAAGAGAAGAAGAACCAGTTTTACAATGCTTCAGGTCATCTACATTCCTCTAACAACCATCAAATGTTAAGTTTCTAGTATAAGATTACGAGAAGATATGCACAAACATTGAATGAAGTGTAGAGTATTAAAGAAGAGAGATGGTGGAAGTTTAGAGGAAGATAATTTTGTTTCTTTATTGCTTGATTGCATAACTTATTATGCAAATCTGTAGCCTTATTTATACATGCTTCATCCTTATCCAAAAGATAATTCTAGATAAGATTTGGGTTTATCATAATAATACAATAACAAATATAAATCAAATACCCAAATCAGGCAATATATATTGCATGTAACACAGACAATATATAATGATATTTATGGCAATTTAATATATTGCCAACACTGCTTCCCCTAAATTAAACTTGCTTCTTATTCTCAAATTTTCTGCACTTCTTTTAAAAACTTGCCCGCTAAGTGTCTTCGTCAAAATATCAGTCATTTGATCACTTGTTTTGCAGTACTCAACATTAATGTCACCATTTCGCAAGCTCCCTTAAAAAATGATATCGAATGCGGAAGTGTTTTTTCCTCCAATGAAGCACTGGATCTTTTGTGACTGAAATAGTAGAATTATTATCACAAAATAGTATTGTTGATTTATCTTGTTGCTGTTTAAGACTTTTCAGAATTCCACGCAACCAAATAAATTGACATCATGCATAAGATGCTGCAACGTACACTAATTCTATAGTAGAGAGCGCAACGATTGATTGCTTCTTAGAGCTTCATGAAATTGCACCACTTCCAAGATGAAAAACATAACCCGAAGTGTTTCTGCTATCATCAATACTTCATGCCACGTCGCTTCCTGTATAACCAATAAGATTGATTGGAATGTTCATTTCAGAAAATATTCCATAGTCGATGGTTCCGTTCACATATCTCAATATTCTCTTTGCAGCTTCCCAATGGTTAGAGTATGGTATTCCCATGAATCTGCTCACCAAGCCAGCAGCATACATAATGTCAGGCCTTGCAAAAGTTAGATACATCAAATTTCCATGTCCTCTCCCTCTTGATTAAAGTGCTTGATCCAAATCTATATTTGTTTTTCTGTTGAGTCTTTCTTCATGGGCTTGCAACAAACCCGTGAGCTCATCAATAGTCATGGAATTTAGATCTTTGGACTCTTCAATGGCTACAACAATATAGTCAAATCTAGAGTCCAAAGAACGAAGAATTTTTTCAGTGACACGAATATCATCCATAGTTTCACCATTCATTTTTAATTGATTGACTACAGATAAAATCCGTGAACAATAATTTAAAAAAGGTTCAAAATCCTTTTTTTGTAGACTTCAAACTCTCCTCGAAGTGTTTGCAAAGGAACAATCTCCTTTGAATGAGCTTTCCAAAATACCCTAAGCTTGCTTTGCAGAAGTTGCATGTTGTATTTTCTCAAAGGAGACATCATATGTTTGTACTGCCTGTTAAATATAAATCAAAGCTTGTTTGTCTAATTCTCCTTTTGATCTTGTGTTAATTCTCCCTCATCTTCAACTTCGATATACCCACTTTCAACAATCTCCTATACTTCTTGAGATTCAAGAAGAACTTTCATTTGAACACTCCATTTACCATAAATTTCTTTGGTTAATTGAGGAACAAATGGAATAGATAAAGAGTTGTTCATTTTAATCGGACAAGGCTCTGATACCAGTTTGTAGAATATTGAAGAAGAGAGATAGAGGAAGTTTAGGGGAAGATAATTTTATTGCTTTATTGCTTAACTTATTACATTACAAATCTATAGCCTTATTTATACATGCTTCATCCTTATCCAAAAGATAATTCTAGATAAAATTTGGGTTTATCATAATAATACAATACCAAATATAAATCAAATACCCAAATCAGGAAATATATATTACAATTAACATAGGCAATATATAATGACATTTATTGCAATTTAATTTATTGCCAACATGAAGCACTGAGAAGAAAAGAATTAATGTATATGCACATAATAAGTAGCACTGTGAGCTAGTACATAGATTTCACTAGTACGTATACGAGTTGGCTATTTTGTAATTAATAGCCTTGTCTTTAACCTTCATTTCTCGCCACTATCAACCATATAGTTATTATTTCAACGATCTGTATCTAAATTTGACATTCTCGGAGCAAGAAATGAGAATTTCTATTTTACGTATGTTTTAAAATACATGGTTTGACTGTTGTTCTATGTTGTCAGTTTGGTGCTGTAATGCTGTTTTGAAGCTTGAAATTGGATCTTTCCTACTTCTAGATATTTCACTGAAGATCGTTTTGGTGGTTTTTTGTTTTTTTGTTTTTTTTTTGTTTTTGTGTAGTGTTGGTTATGTTGTGTTCTGAGTTAGTGGAAAGTTTGGTTTTTCCTATCTTCGTATAGTTATTCGTTGTGTTATTAGGTGTTTATTGTTGGTCAAACTTTCTTTAATGTTGTACTCTACTTTTAGTAAATAAAGTATCCCTACTTTCAAAAAAAACACATGGTTTGACTATGTTCAAAAATCATATGAAAATTAGTTATGACAGATACATCATGTAGTAAAGCTGCCGATGAATACCCGAAAAATCCATTTATTATGTGAATGTGGATATAGATTTTATTTTCAAGATTATATTTTAAATTATGCGAATTTTAGTAAAATTATTTATTTATTTTTTGAATTTGTTCAGGGGGGGAACCGATCGGAGTCATAAAACCTCCCTAGTGCAACTAGCCCGCGGGATTTATAGTAAAATGAAAGATATATTTATTTATTGTTTTATTAAGTTACTAGTATTTTTTGCCTGCTTTGTTGGGCATTAAAATTTAAGTTATTAAAAAAATATTATAATGATTAAATATAAAAAATAAAGTATTGTAATTATTATTAAACAGTTATATGTATATATTTAAATATTATAATTTATGCGGCAACAATAATAAATTGTTCTGTTGTTCATCCAAAAATAATTTTATCATGGATGATTATTTTGATTAATTGTTCTATTATCCATCTAATAATTTATGCAATAACAATAATTAATTGTCATGTTGTTCACCCAACATAATTTTGCCGTGGATGATTATTTGATTAATTATTTTGTTATCAATCTAATTTCTTTGTTATGAATGGTTATTTTTTGGCATAGATATAAAAATGATTATTTGTGATTTTATTCTGAAAACATGTTCTTAATTCACTACAATTTAAACTATTTTTGTGATCTTTAAATGTGAAAAATTGAACAAATAATCATTAAAATTATATAAGTGATACAATTCAAGCAATATTATATAAATTATATACAAACTACAGTATGTTAACTTTTTTAGATGAAGCAAAAAAGTGTATATGACATCATCATATATATATATATATATATATATAATATAGGCAATACAGAAACTCAAGTGTTTCAACACTGATGACGTAGGAAGTTTAGAAGAAGAGTTTCAGTACCTGAACAATCAGAGAAATGTGCTTAAGCTGGAGATAGAGGTGGGCAAGATTTGCCTCACAGCTACAGTGTGGCACGCATGGAGAGAACGCAAAGCTAGAGCTTTCAAGAAGAAGAAGAATGAAGTATTAGTCAACGCGTGCATCATTAACAGAGAGATTGAGATGTTGTTCAATAGGATTAAGAAGAAGACGATTACCAGTGCAGAGGAACAAGGACGATTGTTATTGGCGAAGTGGAACTGGAAGGAACGGATCTCAGAATCGCGAGCAGAGAATCAACGGCCGCTATGACTGTATTCCCTAATTTCGCTTTTCCTTTTGGCAGAGAATGTTAGATGAAAAGCGATATTTGGATGTATTACGTATATTGTATTATACCCGGCTTTGCTAGCGGGCAGTAAACGTTTGGGCCGAGAAGGCTTTTGGTCTTTAGCAATAAATATTTACCAAGTTTCAAAAAAATATATAATATGATGCATTGTATGCTTTGTTATTAAGTTTTAAATACATTTTTATATGTATAAGAGGCATTCTAACTAAAATTTCAAATTACAACATAAAAATAAACATCAATAACAGAAAAATACGTTAATCAATAATAGTTTTCAGAGCAAAATAAATATAAGATCATGAGTAGTTTTCATTCCAAAAAAAATAAACATGGAAATCAGAGAAAAATAAATATAAGATCATGAGTAGTTTCCATTCCAAACAAAATAAACATGAAAATTATGTTCAAGTCCAATCTTGTTCCCAGCATAACTTCGCGACTTCCACTTTTCTGATTTTTCTTCATTCCTGAAGTGCAATAAACATTTGAATAGATGCACAATGTTAATAGTCATTCCTTACCAAAATAATAATAATATGCACACCGTATATAAAATAACCATCAAATACATATAACTTACTTTGTCTTTTTTAATTGCTTTCAGTTTTGAAATAAATCCATTTTCATCATCTTTTTTATCCTTAAAGTCGTCAAAAATATATGGCAGCTTGACATCATTATCAATCTCTTTGCTTTTCCTCTTCAAACTATTTAAAAAATAATAAATATGTCGAGTGCATTAAATTATACAGCAGATGCACGAAAAAACAATTGTACCTTATCCTTGTCCTATGGAATATCCCACATCACCGTGGATGGATATAGGGAAAATAGATTGTAATAAATTAACACCATGTAGTGAGAGACATAATAAGAATATAAAATATAAAGTATTACAACATTAAAGAAATTATCGATTAAAATTAGTAAAATCTAAATATATTGTAGATAGCAATTTATAAAACACTCAAGCGTAATCAATGAAAATACAAAATCAAATTACTTAACCATTAAAGATGGAAATAAAATAAATATTTCCAATGTAAAGAATATATCATACCAAAACAATAGATATACAATACACTGAATTCAAAAGAACATTGAACTAAAATTGACCAACCTTGAGAGAGAATACAGATAAAGATGAGAGTAAAATAATATTCAAAGCTTTTGGGAAATATTTATATTGAAAAAGTTGGAATCATACAATATTTTATATTAAAAATTGTATTGAATAACTAAAGTGAAAATGAGCACATGTAGCAATTCAAATTATGGATATATAAGGCTTATGCAGCAATTAAATTAGGAAAATGAGCATATACACAGTATTCTAAATTAAGAATTACACTGAATTAAAAATGGGCATACATAGAATATACAACAATTCAAACTAAAGATGAGAATTATAAAGGAATAAAAGCTTTTGGCTATACGCAAACAGACATGGTGATAGAACATTTAGAAATAATATAATGTAATAAATGCATTTAAACATAATTTGCAAGCAATAAATAGGAAACTAAATCTATGGATGATTATATGGTATGATCAGGTGGCCACTTTTAACTAAACCAATGTAACGCAATCTGACGATCATTGCTAACCAAGACTGAAGGCAAAATCAAGAGCAAGAAGGATAAGATTAATCTAATTAACTATAATTGATGAGTAAATTTGAATTATAGTGTTTAATTTTTTTTCTTACGTAATAAATTTTGTAATCAAGCTAATTAAATAAGACGTTAGAATGTGCCCAATAGGAACATGTTAAGGCAGATCATATTAAAATAACTAACCATCTACACACAAACCGGATTATCCATCAATCACTATTATGTCATATATATGAGTCAGTTTATTCGTAAAAATAACAAATAGGGTTAAAATTATAGATTTTCTTCTATTTCCTTCTACAAATATATGAGTCATACTATGTCATACATATGAGTCAGTTTATAAAAAGAATATCAAATAAATGTATACATGCATGTGGCAATGTCAGTTTCTTTTTATTAGTCAAATAAATTAAAAACAACAATCAAATGGCTACAGATTTTCTTTAAAAATTAATCAAATAAAATACCATGTAAATTACTTTTTATAAAAGATAATCTATAGTCTTTTCTAGCTAATCGTATGGAAAGATCGATGCAATACGCTAATCGTCCTATATGTACCTGCTACCCACAATGCAACACTGCTGGACACCAAGAGAAAACTTAATGAATGCTATTATATGACTCAAGACCATCTTCAAAAAGTTTCAATTAATTTGCACAACTCAAACATATCCAAAAACTATTTTAAATCGACGGTTAAATCAAACGTTTTATGGATGTTACCAAATTAACATTTTGGATATGATAGAAGTTTTTGAAGCTACCTCATCATGTTAACATAATCCATAGCTTACTGATTGAACAGTTCCAAAGTTGCATGTGAAGTTCTGAAAATGCTTGAAGTTTTGAAATAATATTAATTTTTGTTAACATGATTTTCGTAATGTAGATTAAACAACTCCACAGTCGCACATGTGCATATACATCCAGGTGTAGACACTCAATTAAATTTATTCAAAATATGCGTCTTTATATTCACAGAATCACAAATGCAAGCTCTTTGAAAAAAAAAACCAAACTTGCCCCTTAATAATTCTAGACATATGGGAGGACAACTTTGTAGGGGAGTTATCAAGGAGACTACAAAGTTGAGAAATTCAAATACTTGGTAGTTAAATCAACAAGACTAAATAGGAAAATGAAACATTCTCAAAACTCTTGGCACATGCAAAATTTAATTGTATTATAATTTCTTAACCAAAATTTTTATAACATGTCATATCAGTTTGCATCAATTTTTTTAAAAAGGCATAGAATTTGACACAAGCAAAATACTAATAGATTAGAAAGGTACCTTAAATAATCATCCTCTTTTGAACAGAGCACAATAGCATCCAATGTTGTTGCAATAGTTAATGCATGTTACAATCAACAGATTTGGGAAAAAACAACAATAATAAAAGAATCAAGACTGCATATGTTTATGCTATTATGTAAATTACTAAACACCTTTTTGCAGAAGTCCTCTATTTATATGAATTAGTTCCAAAGCCTTCTACAGCAAACACTATATCTGCAAATGACAAAGCACAACGTATAGATGGAAATTTTTTGCCGAAAGCACACATCTGAAATAGAGGCAGTTGAAAGCATTTGTATTTGTTGTATATAATTTTAGTTACCTGAAAATGCTGGGAAGGAAATAATGATGGAGAAAGGAATGTGGGAGAGTAGTACTGGGGAAGAATCTGTGGGGGTGATATATGAATATCAGCGCATGTATCAATGTATTTATAGGGCAGTGATGTGGTTTCTAGAAGCTAGGTACATGGTATGAAGGATTGAAAACATCCAAGTCGATTAAGATATTTCATGCCAAAATTCAGGTCACAGGATATTTATCTGCTTGAATTCGAATACAAAATAGGATAGTTGAATATTTCTCTACTTAGTAGCTACGGTAAAATATGAGAAGAAAAGCGAAAGATAAAATAATACTAGATTTAGTATTCATTCCAGCTAACTGATTCATATTTAAAGGTATTTTAATATAGAAGAGTTAAATATTTAGATAGGGGAATAAAAGGAAAAAAATAAACAAAATCAGATTTAGTCTTGTTCCAACCGACTTTGTTTCCAGCTTTTTCTACGTAGGAATAGTCGAACGTCGAGTAGTAAAGTTTTTTTTTTTTTTTTGAGTACTACGTGGATGCTATCTTTTAGGATAAAGTAGTAAATATTTAGAAAGATATGAGAGAGTATTAAAATGATGAATTATTGTTTTTTGAGTAGTATGTAGATGCTATCTTTTAGGATAAAGTAGTAAATATTGGCAATTCCTTTTAGGATAAAGTAGTAAAGATTTTCATAAAGAAATAAAAAGATGATGAGTTAAAAATGGAAAATAGTACGTTATGATAGAACTATAGTCTAACAATTGATAGTGAACGCACATTTGTTAATGATTAGTGAAAAGCTAGGTACCCTACAAAATGAAAATTTTCCTCACCTTGCTAAAAAAGCAGGTGATATCAGAATGTTAAATTATCGAATAGCAATTTGGCAAATAACGCATACATGCATGGTTATTTGCATGGCCTGCCAAATGATATTGAGTTTACATTTATTGAAAAATTATACATGCTAGTACATCTATAGAATGTGTATGAAAATTATGAATTTGGACTGATAAGTAATACATGTCATATATATGTATATTGTTGTTAACTTAATGAGATAATAAGAAATTAGTAACTAAGTGATACACATATATGGCTTTGACTATAGGTTGCTTCATTAATAAAAAAGTCGGTACAAATGAGGCAACAAACCATCCAAATATTTTCAACAAAGGTAAACTAGTATTACCGCACAACGATGGGAAAACCAACCGTTATGGTATTTAATTTAAAATATAAAATTATTTGGTAAAAGTTATTTTAAATCAAATATTAATGAAAAAATTATAACATGGAATCTCCAATCAAATATTCAATTATGGAAAAGTAGCTATAGATTTTCAATATTCTCACTAGATAATTCATATACTAAACACAGCTAGAAAAGTAGCTCAAGTATAAAATTAAGAGCAAATCGTCTGGGATAACCAATGCTCTGGATGTGCATATCAAGTCAAGAATATAATATGTAAAAAGTTAACTTTTAAATGAAGTAGCACTTCCAAATCCAGTCATATTCAAATAAAACACCATAGTTTCATAAACCTATAGAAACTGAACTTGTTCAGGCCAGTTTCAAGGGAATGGTGATGCACCCAGCAAGAAAATACATAATTTTTATACCCAGAACCATATTATTAACAAACTTGCACCTAACCTTTTCTGAACATAGTATTATGGCCTGCCAATGTGGAAATTCAGCAAAGTAGTAAAACCATGTATAATTTCTAGTGTAACTATTCATTAGTGCATTGTAACATCAGACAAATAAGGCAGATGCAAGAATGAATCACACAACCAAAAGGTGAGATTGATGAAAGCAGTCATTTTCTATCTTATGAAGAGTCTGTTTAATGGGGTTTTTATTTATTTTTACTGGTCCGGATGAAAACCTATGACCATAACCAAGTGAGTTATTAAATGCCACTAAGAAAAATGTTCAAAATAAGCATGCATTGAGATATGAAAATAAACTTAGATCCTCTAGTCTTTTGAGGATCAAGAAAAAAACAGTGTTGCTACTGGTTATCAGTCATAACATAAAACTTGTAGAGAATGCATAGGATGGAAAAAGGTACAATGAAAGAGAGGATTAACAACATCTGGACTAAAAGCATCCGCAGCATACCCAAATTAACAAAATAACGCTTGTTTTTGTACAAATAACGCAGGTAACCCTACTAGATTTACCAATGTACAAGAACATGAATTTGAAATAGTTGAGCAGTAAGTAAAGCCATTTACAATAAGACACCTACATAAAAACTAAAAGCTTGAGAAAAGCATAAAATAGATGGCTATTTAGTTTAAGAAATAAACATGAAATTGTAACCTTTTGAACTCCTTTGTCACAAGACATAAGCATAAAAATGTTGCCAAAAGAATGAGTTGTTTCCAAACATACAAAACTAAAAGGGCTACTTATAAGCTAAATTACTCATCAGTCATCGTGACACATGCACTAAAACCGAAACAACTCTAGGCTGAATAGACTGTTAAATTAAATGATAAAAGAACAACCGCATGTGTTATGTAAAAGATCAACATTGTCTATAGCAATACACACAAGAAGTTGTAAGGTAGGTATTTCAATCTCTATAACAAAGTTGCATGTCTGTACATGCTTAAATATAGGCGTTATCTTTATAATAGACCATGTTTTCAGTAGACTTCAAGTACCATCAATCAAAAGGAACACATTCGATCTTAGCCAAATAAAAGGCAAGCTAAACAATATGTAGCGCTAATATTATTATGCATCACAAACGTTAACCAGTACATACTACAAATGGCTAGCAAGTATCGGCTTTTAGGATGGGTACAGAATGAATGATAGCAGCTCAAAATCAATGAAATCTTTTATCCTTGCTGGCTTCATACGGATCATTAGGTTAAAAAAAATTTAAAAAAAAATCAAATTTGAAGTCCAAATAAAAGAAAAAAACGCCGCCAGTGGATTCATGGAGACAAATACAACCTCAACAGAGAGAGAAAGAATGTTTGAAAAGAAGAGACGTCAGAAATCCCCAAGCTTATTTATAAAATTTTTGGAACAATAGTGCGTAGAGAGGGAGGAGCAGTTATTAGCAGTTTAAACATAAAACATTATTTATATTTAGTTCAACCAAAAACAAAATGTGAAGATAAATTAAGGAAACCAATTTTTTTTTTTCATACCTGGATGTAGGACTCACATAAGGTTTCTTAATTGATGGCAGCAACATAGCGTTAGCAACAAAAATATTAATAGTTCAAGCGCAAATATTAATACCTAGATGCATTTAGAGCATCCCCAACGCGGGGTCGATTGAAAAACAACCAACCCCCAAAGCGGGGATGAAAAGGGGGCCAGGGTTGCTTTGGCAACCCTGGAGGTTGCTGGAGCAACCGAATGGTTGCTCCAGCAACCGGCCATAGCCGGCTTGGGGGAAGACGGCTATGGCATGGCCGGAGCCGGCCATGGTGGGGGAGTTAATTTATCCCCCTCTGACCGGCTTCTATGAAGCCGGTTTAATTTTTATTTTTTTATTGATTTAGTCGTTGCTTGTTATAACCGTTGCATATTATAACCGTTGCATATTATGACCGTTGCATTATTTTACATCTATATGTACAACACTCCTTTGTATATTATAACACACAACATTTCTACATCAATCCACACCTCTATTCCTTCTTCAATTTATGTTTAACTTATTTGCAATGTCAAACATTGGTAAAGGAAAGAAGAGTGTCTCCAAATCTGCACAGAAGCAACACACTAATTAATCCGACAACAATCAGTTTCCTATCCATTCTTCGTTCCAGCAAAATCAACAATCTAGTTATGGTAACTTCCTGAATGTTCCGAACTATAATTATCCTCAACAGAACCCGAATTTCTATCAATCCCAGCAAAACTCCAATCATTATCATAGTACTCAAAATTCTGGTTCCGGTCAAAACACGTATTTTCAGCAAAACTGCAGTGAGCATCACTACGCTTCTCCAAGCAGCCAACAACGGTTAGTCCCACCTGAAACTTCTTCAAATCTGTCAAGAAATTTGAATTGTATGTTTGGAGATAACAGTGGCTTGAATGAAGAAACAGAAGTCGATGTTACTGAAAATCCAGATGTTTTTCCCACCGCACAACTGAGAAGATCAAACAAAATAGTGAAATGGTCTCTAGAAGAACAAGCAGAACTAGCATTTTCTTGGGTGGAGTGCTCCAGAGACAATCTTAAAGGGACTAGTCAGTCCGATAATTCATTTTGAAGTTCTGTTTCAAGACTATTTAACGGCCGTAGTCCCGAAAACCCACCGAGAACAGTCGACTCTTTGAAACAATCGTGGAAGAGAATCAACGCTAACTGTCAAAGTTGGAATCAGATTATGGCTGGACTACAAAGTAGACAGCAAAGCAGTGCCAACGAGAGGGACTTGGTAAATTTTGATTAGTTAAATAATGGTTAATATGTTTTACCGTATAATAATACCACCTTACGTTTCTTCAACACATACAGCTAAAGAGTGCGAATGAAGCTTATATGGCAGAGCACAAAAATCAACCATTCAACTTGCATAATTACTACGCCATCTTATCTAGAGAGGAAAAATGGAGCACTATACGCCAAGAACATTCTGCAGAGCGATTTATGCCAAGAAGGCCAATGGAGAAATCAAGCCCGGGAAGTCCAGATCCTCAAGAAAACACACCCTTTTCTACAAGTTCCGGTGGTAGGCCTCCTGGTAAATACAAAGGTAAGAAAAAAACCGTTGCAAATTACAGTCCGTACTACGAACAACTGCACAGTCGAATGGTAGCTTCAGAGGAATCAAACCGACTTTTGGCGGAAGCGAGTGAAGCTAAGAGAGATGAGAGATCCAAGGAGAAGCAGCGTAGACACGAAGAACTTCAAATGTCAAGAGAGCGTGAGTTGGATGTTAGGGAGCGTGAATTAGCTCGTCTCGAACGAATTGATGACAGGGCAATAATGACTGTCAATATGGATACATTAAATCCAATGCAACGATTGTTAATGGAGCAAGAACTAGAAGCGTGCCGCAGAAGACGCATAAGATAGGACGTATTTATATTTTGATCATTTCCTTATAGTTGTTTGTTGCTATGTCATTATTTAGGTTTTAATTACTAAGTACTAATGTTGTAGGAGTAAAAGATTATTAAATGAGCGTGAATTTCCTTTTTTAATTGTCTAGCAATCTTGCAAGCATGAACTTGTAATACGAGAACATTAACGTAATATTTCATCACTATAGCAAAAAAGGTACATATAAGCATTAAGGAAAACATACAACTAAACAACGAACGTAATTTAACTTAAACATCCAGATAGAGTTCACCACTTCCTATTGATTGCCGGCATGCTCCCAATAGTGTTCGACTAATTCGTCCCTTAATTGTAGATGTGCTTGGGGATCTCTAACGTCCTGCATACGCTACAAGTACTCGGCAAAAGTATTCGGGTCCTTGTACGGCTTACTTCTAAACGCCATTGCTATATCCGGGTAGTTTTTAAGTTGCAGTTCGAATCCCCCCTTTCTTCTTCAACTATCATATTATGTAGTATAATACAACAGTACATGATATCTGATATAACTGCTTGTTCGTGATAGTGTACCTCATTTCTTAAAATATGAAACCGTCCCTGTAAAACTCCAAATGCTCATTCTACGTCTTTTCTCAGACTCTCTTGTTGTTGCGTAAATTTCGCCTCTTTGGCATTGTTCGGCTTTTTAAATGCCTGCACAAGTGTCTTCCATTTCGGGTATATACCATCAACCAAATAATAACCAACAAAATGGTCTGTATCACCAATTTTATAGTTGCATGGCGGTGACAGATCGTTGTACAAATCATTAAACAAGTATGATTGACGAAGAACATTAATATCGTTTAATGATCCAGGAACACCAAAAAATGTGTGCCATATGTACAAATCGAAAGAAGCGACCGCTTCCAACACCAACGTAGCCTTTTTTGTGTGGCTTTTGTATTGGCCTTGTAGTGCAACTGGACAGTTTTTCCACGTCCAATGCATACAATCTAAGCTGCCCAACATACCCGAGAAACCGCGTTGATCTCCCATTTTTAACAATCGTTCGACGTCGCGTGCAATGGGGGATCGTAGATACTCTTCACCGAAGACACGAACAACTGTTTTGCAGAACTTTTTCAAGCATAGAATTATCGTTGATTCACCAATTCGTAATTTATCATCTAACGAATCAGCTGAACTTCCTTATGAAATCATACGAAGTGCCGCTGTTACTTTTTGTAGCGGTGAAATTCCTAGTTCTTTGATAGCATTTCTTCGGTGAGTAAAAAAAAGCATTGGACTCAGAAACCTTGTTGAGAATTCAATCAAACACTGTTCGCGACATACGAAATCTACGACGAAAGTAAATGTCGCCATATACTAGGCTTGGCACAAAGTAGTCCTTCATCAACTGATTGTGCCCCCTCGGATAGTCACGTCCGTAGCGTATATCTCTTCTACCCACTTGGCTGCCTCCTTGGGTTGATTTGGAGCTCTCTGCTATATCATGTTGCATCACGTTTAAAGTTTCTCGTTGGTACATTAGCCGCTGTTTGTTGTAGTTTTCTTCGACTTCATCTGAACTAGAAGACGAAGATGTTGAGGAATTTGTGAAGCACCATAATCGCTTTAAACCATTCATGGTGTGAACGATGATTTCAAAGCAATGATAATTGGATGTGTCAGAAGAACAACACTACGGTTATTATAAAGCAAACCCAGGGTCCCTGCACATGACATAATTGGACCAAGTTAAAAGTGTAGGAATTTTGGCTACTTTTTTATGTTTGAAGAAGTCACGGGTGAAGAACAAGTGTTAAAGGTAGGGGGGCCTACGGAGGATGGTTGATAAAGTAAAAATGTTAACTAGGAGACGAAACATTGATTTGTTTTATATGCCAGTATATAGTGTATAGTGTGGATTCATACAACAGGAATGATGGCGTTACTTTATCTTTTAGTCACTTTATTGTATAGTTATGTTGTATCATTGTCATGAAGGTAACGTGGGTGTACAGAGAGAAGATAATTACTCACTAGAAATTGCAACAAATCATTATACATGAAGTATGCCCTTTCAATGTCCATAGTTATACAGTGAACACTGATGCCTACTGTTAGTGAACAGTTTGGATTCCATCAACCAGAAATATGGATTCACTTCATCTTTCTGTCACTTTATCACGTTTCTCCAGAGCTTGGACCAGTCTTTATTGGAATTTGATACGACAAAGTTTACAAATTAAACCCTACGCAGTTGAATTAAAAGTTCGTATTAAGTGTTGTTTTGAATGTGTTAACGTCTGATTCTATTGTTGAACAAGATTACCCTCTTGTCATATAGAAATGCAAAATAGTTAAATATCACGTTGACATAACAAGGATTACAGATACCTCCATCCTCTACGTACGGACATCAAATTAAACATACGTTCAAACAACATTAAAATCATATGACTGTAAGACTACTCCGTTCCATAGCGGGTAAACCAACTGTAGCGGAGTTTATACGCTTTGTAGCCAACAAATTCCTCACCATACTCGAAAAGGTAATGAGAATCATATGTGGCTTGGTTTGTTTTAAAAATATTTTCGTCTTCAACAATTTCGATAATCTTTGTGTACCGATCACAAGCGTCTGCAAAACGACGATTAGCTGTTTGGAGTTCAACTGATGTTCGTCTAGTAGGCCGGGAACGATGGTTGTTGTACAACCTCGTGATCATGGCCCATCTTTCTTCATAAGTTAAACCCCCTCCACCTTGCATTAGTAGCTCATCTCTTTTTTCAACGACAATATAGACTTTTACGAGGGCCAGCAAATCCTTGCAAGAAAATTCTCGAGTTACAGAATTCATTGTTTGAACACTATCACTAGGTCATTGATTTACTTGAGAAGGACGTGGAGCTGTACTCAACGCTCAATGCTGATTCGGTCCAGGCACCTCTTCGATTTGTGTCGCTTGAACTACTCCAACTCCGTTAGCGTATAGTGTATATTGTACAGTGTATAGTGTTCAGTGGATATGGTGGATTCCTTCTACTTGGAAATTGGCGTTACTTTATCTTTATGTCACTTTACTACATAGTTTGGTTGTATCACTTTCACCTTTCTGTCACTTTATCACGTTTGGACCAGTCTTTATTGGAATTTGAATGGTAAACGGATTCTCATATTAGACAAGTCCTTATTAGGAATTGCAACATTTCATGTTTACTCCACATGTTGTCCCTATAAATATATACGGTTACTACGTTGTAGTTAGCTTGTACCAAAATTTTCACCAAAATAAAAAAATGTCTTCATGGTCATGGCCCTCATCAATGAATTAGAACTATGATTAAAACTTTCCTGAGCGTCCTTCTTCAAGTCCAAGAACAGATATTGATTGGAATATCGAATACCAAGAGCGGCACTATGAGGAATTGCGTCAAGTCTACCCGGAGTTGGCCCGCATGACGATTCGTCCACCGGTTGCTCATGTTCCAAATGTAGGTCATCACATAGTCCAAACTGTAAATGAAGAACGCTTACAAGCGGCTATAGCCCCTCGTCCTCTGACTGTTCCAGATGAAGCTCATCAAGAGGTACGACGAGTTTCAGTATACCAGTCTCCTAATGAGCAATTAGTTAACTCCTATCTCGTTTGTTGCCACTGTGGTTATGCGGTAGAGGTGGTAGTCCGGGCGGACGGAGAGAATATTGGTCACAGGATCCAGTTATGCTCGCTATGGCCTAACGGATGCAATTATTTCGAGTGGATAGACGAGCGTTTCCCTCCAAGGGCAATTTCTTATGCCAATGAGTTAGAGCAAGAGAATAGGCGACTTCGAACCTCTTTGAATGAGAGTAACAATTAATGTGTTTGTGTACTGAATCTATTATCGTTAGTTGTTGTGTCTTTACAAGCTTTTGTATCTTTACGCTTATTGTTGAATGTATCGGTGTTGTATCCTTAAGTTTATTGTTTGATCTATTGGTGCTATTGATAAAAATAAACAATACGAGTATTAACAATAACAAGATAAGTTACAAGGTACAACAGAAAGAGACATGAATATAACAATACAGTACAACCACAAAACCCAAACGAGATGCTTTTTACAAACATACAACTACAATACAACCATCACAGTCTAACAAATAAGATAACAACAAGATCGCACATACTACATAAAATTACTACTACACGACACTAAAGGATAGCATACGAATACATATAGCAATACTAACATATCACGTAAACTGAATCTAAGGTATATCACCAAATATCCACGAATCATCCGCAAGAGGTACTGCTTGTCCACTATAGCCATGGTCATCGTCATCATCATCATCATCATCATCGTCATCTACTCGTCGTATAGGATGATATCGCTAATCATCCGCAGCAGTTAGCTCGGTAATGCAAGCCGTCAACTCATCAACTGCGCGCTTATGCTCTCTATACATCGTATCTCGAAGACCAACATGCATAAGATATAGTTCTTCGTAAGGAAGAACAGCGGGATCTAGAAACTGTGTGATAGTAGGCCGTGAAATATCAACATACGTATCCGGACCGGATGTCCCAGGAATGCCCACGGTCCAACCAAAACTCATTGGCGTAGTCGAGTGAGGTGGCTGAGGAGGGTGTTGACGAGGAGGCTGAGGAGGCTTACAAGGATAGCGAGGCGGCTGAGGAGGCTGATGACGAGGAGGCCTATGCAAAGTAAGGGTACTCTGAGACATGTCGCGTAAAACACATGGATCACCAAAAGGAGTGTAGGCGGAAGGACAAACAAAATCAACTCCGGTGGCATGTACAAACGTTGTCGTATTAGTACGCTCATAAAAAGATCCCCAAAAAGTAATGTAATGTCTACCGGTAATGATAAATCTATCAGCTGGCCACCACTCACCGGCATACTGCTGTAAATCATCACTAGAATAGACCCGTAAATGACCTGCATCAGGGTGGGGATCATCGGGAACAACGTCGACATCGAGTAACTGTCGCCAACAGCGCTCCCCCAAGTACCAATAACATCCTAAAGCGGGTGGTGACGATACCAAAGGAAATCGTCTACCAGACAGAAATAGAGCGTGTTGCTGCGCTGGGCCTAGCAAGAACGGGGAATCGACAAACGGACGCCACATAACTGACTCTCGTGTGGTCCTCATCTCTATCTGAGTACGAGCCACTGCAAATACATGACGGCAATCACCTCCTGGTACAATGCGCCGATTCACGGGCGCCCAAGCTTTCGCACGAGGGTAGAAATGTGATAGTGTAGGATCCAATATCGGAAATACCATGTTATGAAAGTACTCAAAATATCAATACTGCAGAACCTCCCAAAAACCAGTAATCGACGAACCACGAGTCCTAACAGTGCACTGCTAGTCCAAACCCATATAAAAATGAGCTAAAATCGGCGTACCCCAGTCATATGTAATAGGAATACTGTCGAACGACATGCCCGCAACAACAACTACATATCCACATGGCAATGTGTTTGATGAATTCGTGAAGAATAAATTACCATCATATATAATATAAACAATCTAAGAATATCTAAGTGGTGAACCGCAGGCTGACGTTCCACTAAGTCCATTACGGCTTGCTTCATGAAAGAGGTTCTGATATGATGATTGTTTGTTAAGCCTCCCCCTTGTAAGTTCAAATGTGGAAATATACTAGCTAATAAATCATACCGCTGATATAGCTCATCATATGGTAAAGTGGCACCCTGACCAATTGGTATGCCAGTAAGCATGGTAAAATCCAGTGGCGTAATACCCATCTCTCCAAAACTAAAGTGAAATGTATGTGTCGTTTTCCACCAACACACGGCTAAAGAACCACATAATTGAACATCATTATTTTACAGGTTTTCAATACCTAAGGATGCAAATTAAAATATTAAAATCAAGAAAATATATTTCATTTTTTAACATACGTAGTATGTAAGTGGGTGCATAAAAATTACGTACTCAAGAAATCTCCAAAACCATACTTCTAAGATATCCTGCAATAATTCTGTCTGTGTTGTACGCATGATTCGTCTTATACAAACGGACGATACTAACCCACGATCCTCGTGTACGATCAGTACGAGCCTAAAACATACAAAAAAATAACTAATGTTCGTACGACACACTTCTTGACCAAATATCGACTAATACACTAGCCAGATTAAGAAGTTATACCTCAAACAACGACTTTAAGTTATCGTAAGGTGTCTTTCCCCTTCAGGCAGTTCACGAAAATCAGCCAACGTTTTATCTGCAGACAAATTAACATCGATGTGTGGATCCAATGCAGCATAAACACCGGCTTTAGCAAGCCGTCTTCTTCGAACGGGTTTTAAACGACGAGCATCGGTTGGACAAGTGTCTTGAACCGGTTCATTCTCCCCTTGTGCATTGTTGTTGGAGGCATTACGAATTCCAGAACCAAAAATAGCTTTACCCAATCTTCTCATTTTTTTTAGAGGAATGGAGCTTTCGGCGGAGGAAGAAGGAAGGAAGGAGTGGCGGCGAGGGTTTGAGAGAGTGCAAACAAATAGGGAGGGGGGACCGACACGCGGCCAGGGGTTTTAACCGGGGGGTTGCTCGTGTCAACCCCCTCGAATTGACCACGAGCAACTCCCCTTGTTGGGGATGCTCTTATGGTACCCGCAATGTCACTGTGTAATAGTTAAACAAATCAGAAGAAAAAAATACAAAAATTTTATTTTCATCGTTTACTTTTTATTAAAATAAAAAAACAAATTTCTACTCCGTGTCCTTCAACTAACTGTGAAATTTTAGATCCAAAAAATTAAAATCGAGTAATATGTATGACCATGCTGGACCTGATTTATCTCTTGTTCGGGCACCATAAGGCAATGGTGAAGGCAAGAGGTAAATGATAGTGACTTCTAGCATTATTCATACATCATAAGCAACCACTTTCTTTCCCTGCTGCAGATGTAATGTTCTAACCAAACAACTAAATTATTTAATAATACTGGTAGTACAATAATAGTAAAATGGTACACTCATAACACATTAACGCATGACTACTAAACTACACACAGTGTAACAATCGCACAAGCTATCATTGAACAGTTGGACAGAATGCCAAGAAAAGGCACTGCATAATATAACTGATATTAGAATACATGAACTCAACACTATGTAATTAGTTATTGAAAAGCTGCCCAGATCGAAAAATAATATAAATAACAAAATGAATGGTGGATTCAGCGTAACAAATTTGTAGATGTATACTCTCGTAAACCATACCTTTATTTGCCAACTACATCATTTAGTCTACTTCATCATGCACAGTAAAGACCAGCCATAACTAAGTTTGCCTAAAACAAAATAAAAATTGCTCAGCACTAGTTGTGCAATGGATCAAAGCTCTGAGTAGGGAATGCATATACAAAACAACCTAGGAAGCCGAATGCTCGGTATCGGATAAGAGGCTGTCAAATAACTGGAATTTTGATTTGTTGAGGTTGGGGGATGGATCTTCGTTTGGGTTTCCAGCTCGGCGCGGATCTTGCGGATGCCATCTTGGTTGAAGACGAAGGTGGATTCCAGTTTACTTCTGGGATGTAAAAGTATCTGCTCAAAATGTGGAATCTTAGCAACAAACCGATTCATTGATAGGTTTGCCTTTTTGAAAAATTGCAATTTTCACTTTGGGGATTTAGGTTTGCAATCCTTTAAGAAAAAATAATTTTACGAGATTAATGTTAACAAATTGGAACCAGATTTAAGGAAGGAGTTAAGGTGAGCCGATTGGATCTTGGAGGCTTAATCGATAAAAAGTTGAGCAGATGAAAAAGAGCGTAAAATGCTTGAGAAAAGAGGTCTGATGGAATTTAATAGGAAAAGAGAGCAGATGAGTTATTTGTGAATTGTGAATTAGTCATAACGAAGGAGAAGAAAGAGGACATATGTTATGAAGACGCGATTCAGATAAGGCAGGGAAGAAAAATGGAACGGAAAATGTGGAGCCGAGAAGACGATGTTCTTGTGTTGGGGAACAGCGCTATATTTCAGCCGTGTTAGACCCAAAAGTGGTTCTAACACCCAAATTGATTTGAAACAAGATAAAATGAGACAGAAATAAAAATGAACACACAAGATTTATAGTGGTTCGGCGAACAAATGCCTACGTCCACTTATTCTTTACTATATTCAATAATTCAGTTGCAAATACAATGATAGATTCACTCACAACTCACTTTTGTTCACTCAATTGAATAAAACAAGAAATAAAAGATGATTTGGATTTTCCGGGAGTAATGGAGTTCGGATGTTGGAGATGATTGAATTCTTTAAGTGCTGAAAAAAGATCCTTCTCTTTGTCTCCAGATGGGGTATTTATAGGTGTGAATTTGCCTGAGATTCAATCTGGGTCGGACCACGTGTTATCCATCGCACTCTCTTCGGGTTCGGGTGAACTATCAAGCTGACAACACATCAAAGAGATGAACGTTAGGGGTAGGAATTAGTCATAGCCGGTCCGGTTCTCCAGGCGATATTACAGGAGATTAACCTGGATCATGGGTGCGGGTCGGAGGCGTGCAGGTTGGGGGCTCGGATCGGAAAACCCGATCCGAACCGGAGTGGCTTGGACGTCTCTCCTTCTCTAACCTACTCCGCTCCGCTCCAGCGTCGTGGCAAGCAGATGGCTTTCCGATCCATTTGAGGTTTATTTACCTTCCGATCCGATTGGATATGCTTTGCCAATCTGTCCAGTAAGAGACAACCGATCCGAACAGGGAACTCTATCCGATCCGAACCAATATGCTGCTATCAATCTGAATTGTGGTGTTTTCTTCCGATCCGAACCGAAGTCTTATAACTTAAAATACTCTTCAATGGTTGGTTTCTTGACTTTGTGTTGCCTAGTTCACAAAGTAGGCTAACATTTTGCCCCCTCAAAGGATGCTTCTGTTGTACAAAGCGTGCTTTGACGTTGTTTAAATGCTAGTTCTTGAATCAGAACAGTCAGGAGTAATGCACAGATTTCCATTCGGTTCGGCATCCGACCCGAGCACATTTTCTTCATTTCTGAGCAAATTTGGGAACTCTTCTCGCCATGTAATGCTTCTTGCAGGTATGCTCTTCCTTTATTCTCCTTCTCTTCAATTCGAGTCGGATGCTAAATTAATGTGTGAAATTTGCTCGGTTCGGATTCCGATCCGAAGCGTTTTCGTGGATTTGGTTCTTAGACAGTGGGCCTTCAGGCAGAGTTGTGCTACTGGGCCTTCACTCCGGTCCGAGCGGGTGAGACAGAATAGGAATACGAGGAGTCAACACCATTCCTTTTATAAACTCACTACTGTCTTCATTCTTTTCTCCTTCTTTTCTGTCGCCGCTTCCAAGCCTAGCATTGAAAACTTCAAAAACTCCCATATCCTGAAACCATTCCTTGTAGATTTCTTAAATCGAACACATAGGTAGCTCTTTAATCTCGAATAGCTTCATAGTAACTGCTCTTGATTTCAATTCGTGTTGGATTGGGATGGTTTAATCACAGGCTTTGCTTGAACTCCACGTCGTTACTGGTGGATGCGCCATCGCTTCGAGGCGTTGCGAGGCTGGAGAGGGCAAATATTTGCCCTCAACGGTAGTTTTGGTGATAAAACGGATTCGTTTGTGAGTAGGGGGGAAAGAGGAAGAAGACGAAGGGCGTGATGACAAATCGGAGTTGATTCGGGAAGAATACGAAGAAGCAAAAAAGAAGGAGAAGGATAGGGGATCGGTTCGGGTTTAATACTTTAGAAAGACGGGAAGGAAAGAAAACGTCGGTTCGGGTCGGAGAAGTGAATGGGATAAGAGGTTGAAGTAAATGGTCCGGTTAAGCGATACTGGTTCGGTTCGGATCGGGTCACCAGATCCGATCAGATCAGTCCTGCTTCCGAACCCGTTGTTTCCCTTGTCTTGAACTGACCTTGCTTTAATGAAGCATCCGAACCGACTGTTATCTGTATTCGTATTGAGCCAGTCATCATATGCATATCCGAACCGAACCGAACGTATCAAATTTGGCACATAAAGACTACCCAACTAATTCAACTAACACTTACTCTAGACGAATATGCTTCGCGGACAGTTAGGATAGTGCCTTGTGAACATAAACGAGAATTAAGAACAACTCCGACTATCACCTCCTCTTTAAAGCTTCGTCTTACATTGCTGTACTTTTATTTTGCATTTCCCACATTTGCTGCACACACTTTAGTTCACACACATACACAAAAAGGGGGACACGGGATAATTTACTCTAATTCGTGCTATTGCTTCTTCAATAGTTCCATGACAATGAGGCCCAGACGCTCTTCTCGTCTAGCTGAGAGGAAAGAAGCTCCGGAAACTTCCAACAAAACCACTCTTGAGGATATATCTGCTTCATCTGACCCAGAATGGGACAATGAGGGTCCGGATTACGGAGTTGGTCATCGGGAAAGCGACGAAATGTCTTCAGAAAATGAAGTTTCCCTAGGCTTTGAGGAGGAAGGTGGGATTGGTGACAATCGAGCACCTGATGAATTTGACTCAGCCATTATATTGGAGTCACCTCCAGATTCCGTAGAATCGACAATTGACAACGACCGACTTGTTAGAATTTGCTTGAAGTATGGAATAATGAAAAGGGACACCCTAGTGCCCTCACGCTCTGATCGTCCCCACAACCCTCCAGAAGGATATATGACGGTCACTCGACTGATGTGCATGGTTGGCGCCATTCCTCCATTCTCGCCTTTCATCGTTGACTTCTTAAGACAAATGCGGATTGCCCCCATGCAGTTGCATCCCAATTCATATGCCTATCTGCATACCTTATTCATAGCATATCGTGAAATTCTAGGCGTGGAGCTCACGTTCGACGATGTTCATTTCTTCTATAATTTCAAACATCGGACTAGAGAAACTCCATCTTTCTGTTACTTTGAATCAGTCCCAAAAAGGAAGATAATCTCTACGCCGTTTAGCAGTAAAGTTGGAGATTCCAGACTAGAGTGGTTCTATATAAAGCAACAGTCTGGATGCGCCAGGAGATGGACAAAATCAAGTAAAGCACTGATTTTCTGATCCTGGACTCTATACACTTGAATCATCACTCTGACCTGTTTTCCTTTTTTGTTTGCAGTCGACAATCCCAAACAGATATCAGACCAGGCGTTCTTTGATCGGATGCACCGTCTTCTTAATGGCGATCAAAAATTCCTGACTATCGACGAGGTCCTTAAAGATGAATACCTTCATTTTCACGGGCTGCTATCCGTTTTCCGTAGCATCGGCCATGGGACGGTCCCTTATGCATACATTCCTCCAGTGGAAACAGTTCCAGAGATAGGAGAAGGCTCGGGAATTCCTGCAGCTCCTCTTCAAACTTCACCCTCTCCCTCTTCCACACAAGATGACGAACTGGCTAATCTGGCCGAAAAACATCGTGAGGGGTATATTGCCCCCGAGGAGACTACTTCTCCAGACAAGTCAAAGTCTTTCCAAGAGTCGCCACTTCGCGCTTCCGAAGGGGATGTTCCTAGCACCGACGAGCACATATTTCAGGGTTTGGGGGATCTCCCCTTACCTGAGACTATATATACTTCAGAAGATTTCAGGAAGGACCCTTTAGTCTTCACTTCTTCTGAAGAAACTACTCCTGCTAAGGCCAAAGAGCCTGCCCGCACCAGTCTAGCTTCAGACTCGGGTTGGTTGGGGGGACACACACATCACTTAGGATGCACTTTACACCACAGCATTAGCATTCATTGCACCTCTTTCTCCATGAATCCATTGATTCTAAACTTCGCTTATTTTATCGTGCAGGTACAATGTCTCGGTCCTATTATGATATAAGAAAGCTTCGTCGCAGCATGTCCAATCCTCCTCAGGATGTCGAGTATGATCGCCGGGATGACCGCGGTAGGGAGGAAAGAAGACCCTATGATCCCTATCGATCTCGACCCTCACGCTCCCGCTCACCAGTTCGACCGGAACAAGAGAAATACAAAAGCTATCAAGGTCGTAGGGAGGAGGATAGACCACAATCTAGGGATTCCACTTCCTCCCATGAAAAGCGGAGTAGAGAGAAAACTCCTCCAAAGGAAACTGGGTCTCGAAGTAAGCAAAAAGTCCCTGCTATTAAACGACTTAGGACAGACAAGGGTTCTACAGAATCTTCTTCAGGAAGGGACACCGAACTAACAATCCTTGCTCCTCCTCCACCAGATGCGGGAACCGCAGTAAGGCTGGCATATTTAAAGGAGCAATTTCCCGAGCACTACTTCGAGACTCTGACCTTTCTACCTACCCTTGAACCTATTTCTTCTAATTGGGCAGAGGAGGCCAAGGCAAAAATTGATTTGGTGGAAAAACAATATACCGAGATGTTCAAGTATTCCCGCACTCTCTCTAGAATCATCCGTACTCTAATGACAAATGCTAACTCAATGCAAAAGACCGCAGAGGAGGATGCTAAGGCCTTAAAAACCTTAGGAAAAAACTTAGAAGACACTCAAGCTCAACTAGCTGTCGCTCAAAAACTTCTAATTTCAAACAACAATTTGAGGACATGCAAAAGCGTTATCATGACTTGCTTGAGTCCCACACTCAGGAGCGTTCTGAGTTGAAGAAGCAAGCTGACGAGGCCAAATCAGAGGCTGCTAAGACACGCCTTGCTTATGCTGAGCTTGAGCAGAAAAACGCCGAGTTTGCGAAAAGGAGTGCTGAGTTAGAAAAGAAAAACGCAGACTTGGCTTCAAAATTGTTGGAGGCGGAAAACAGGGCTGCTCTGGCTGAGGGCAATGTGGAATGCGCTATTAAATCTGCGGAGGAAACCCGCAAACAACTATCAGAGGCGGAGGCTGATATTCAGGGCTTCGGCGAGCTAATGATAGAATTCTTCGCGCACATTATTCGTCGTCGAAACATTTCCTGGATCGAGGACTATCCATCCACTCTGGTTCAAGTGTGGAATCAAATCGTCGAGTGGGAAAAAGAAGAACTTAAGGTCGATTCCCTCGATGAAGATAAGCTGATGGAGAAATACCTAAGAGACGACGAACCGGAGCGCCTAGCTGAAGGGCGCCGTCTAATTGCTGAGGCCATGGAAGAAGAGAGGCGGAAGTCTAAACAGAAAACCATTCCTGAAGCTGGTTCCTCCTCTTCTGCTCCTGTAACTCCCGAAGTAGAAGGGTACGATCCCGAAAACCCGGGAATTCCCCGAACAACTCTGCTATCTCCCATTCCTGAAATAACTCCAGAGGTAGTAGTCACCCCCGCTGAAAAAGCTTCAGAAGGTATCCCTATCTTTTCTCCTCAATTTGCCAAGGCTACTACTACCTTTGGCTACATGATGGAACGTTCGATGAGAAATCCTTTGCTTTCGCCTGAGTTGATAACCGATGTTTCTCATTTTGTAGGCGTTGAATCCTCCGCGAAGACAGATGTATCTCAAGGAACTACTGCTGGGACAAAGCCCACTGATAGGGTCAAAGAAGGGGAAGACAAGGCTGCTTCCACAGACCTGGGGGAAAGAAGTGAGCCAACTAAGGTCACTACTCCCCATGATGAAGAAATGTTTGCAGCTTTAAAAGACGACGGAGGAGACGAGGGGCATGATGAGGAACCGGAGGTCACAATAACCAGGGAGTCAAAAAGCGCCGATGACGTTACCTTGGCGGCCATGAAGGCCGATCAAGACAAGCGCTTGCAATTAAAGGCCGAAGAACTAGACCCTGAGGTCCTCAAGCCCCTCGCAGTTGTGGATGCAGGTTCAAGGTTAGTTGTTAAGCTCTCAACTAGATCTATTACCGAAGAACTTGCTAAAAAATCTTCTCTTGATTCCAGTGTCCCGCCCTCCGGGAAGAAGTCTACTGGCTCCAGTACCACATCTTCAGGAAAAAAGAAATCGAAACGAATCTTGACTGAAGCCGAGAAGGAAGCAAAGGATGCGGAAAAAGCCGCCAAGAAATCGAAGGCTCATTCCAAACCCAAATAGTGGGTTCCCTTGTATCATTTTAGCATTTTTGTGAACCAATAACTGCTGCTACAAAAGCAGCTCCTGCACTTTCTTCTTTAGTTATTTCCCTATACAAATTCATTCATTTGTAAATAAAAATAATTCACTTTTTGCAATGTTTATTTGTCAGTAGTTCTGCACTTATGTAAAAATACATGTCTATAGTTATGAATCAAAGTTGTGGAGAGGGGAGATATGTGTATGTATATGTGTCCCCAGTCAATTTCCATAAGTTATTCAACGCTTAACCATGCAATCTGAATGCTCCCGATTCTCTAACGGGATAGCATTTCCTGTGTCATCAATACCTGTTGTTTTTCCTGGCATTTCTCTTATACTCTCTCTCATTCTCTTGAGAGTTAGAGTTCGAGTTCAGTTATTTGTTTATTCCCCGGTCGTTCAACGGGAAAAGATTTCTTTCTCGGCGCTCGGTCGGAGACGCCTTTATACTCTCTTTCTCTCTGGAAAGTTAGAGTTCGGAATAGAATTTCTTTTTCAGCGCTCAGTCTGAGACGCTTTTATACTCTCTCTCTTTCTCTGGAGAGTTAGAGTTAAGAATAGAATTCCTTTTTCAGCGCTCAGTCTGAGACGCTTTTATACTCTCTCTCTTTCTCTGGAGAGTTACAGTTAGAATGTCGTTTTCTCATTCTTTTACGTCTTATTGCACAAATAATCATTGTGCTTCTTTTTATGTCCAAACTGTTTTCAACCTTTTTTAGGCTCTGAGTTATCCTGTATTTTATAATCACAACAGAACAACTAATGAATGTAAATGCATAAAAGTAAATAACACACAGTATTTTTGTAGCGGTTCAGCTGAGTCGTAGCCTACGTCCACTTTATAGTCCTTTATTCATATCATCAGATTTTCCCAAGGCAAAGCATGTCTTGTTACAGAATCCACAGTAAAAATAACAAAAAATATAGCATTTCTAATCCAAATATCGCATTAAGTGTTGGGCATTCCATGCTCGAGGAACTTCTTTGCCATCTACGGTTGTTAACTTGAAGGTTCCTTTTTCAAGTTTCCGTTGGATGACAAAGGGTCCTTCCCATTTTGGGCCGAGGTGAGGAAGGGATGGAAAAACTCTTTTTAGCACCAAATCTCCTGGTTCAAAAGTCCTGAGACGAACTTTTTTATCATAAAAGCGTGCCATCTGACGCCGATGTCTCGCTGCACGCAAGTCTGCTTCGTCCCTTTTCTCTTCGATTTCATCAAGAGACTCAAGTAAAAGTGCCCGATTCGTCATCGGGTCATAATACGTCACCCTGTGGGAAGGAACTTCCAGTTCAACTGGAATTACTGCTTCTGAGCCAAAGGAGAGAGAGAAAGGGGTATGACCGGTAGCCGTTTTAAACGTTGTTCGATATGCCCACAAGGCTAGGGGCAACTCATCAACCCATTTTGCCTTTGCACGCTCTAATCGCTTCTTGAGGATGGATTTTATTACCTTGTTTATCGCCTCTACTTGCCCATTCGATTGTGGATAGGCAACTGCAGTATATCGTTTGTCTATCTTATATTTCTGGCAAAAATTTCTGAATTCAGTGCTATCAAATTGGGTCCCGTTGTCAGTAATAATCGTCCTTGGGATCCCGAATCGGCATATAATATTTCTGACCACAAAACTTATCACCTTTCTTGTGGTGATCTTAGTCAAGGGCTCAGCTTCCACCCACTTTGTGAAATAATCCACGGCTACTATGGCATACTTAGCCCCTCCTTTAGCAATCGGTAAAACTCCAATGATATCGATTCCCCATGTGGCAAATGGCCAAGGACTCACCATCGATTTAAGCTGGGTTGACGGTGCCCTGGGGATTTTGGCGAATCTCTGGCACTTATCGCAGCGTCGTGAATAATCAGCTGCATCTTTGTTGATCGTAGGCCAGAAGTATCCGTACCGCAATATTTTCTTTGCTAAAGTTTGACCTCCTGTATGATCTCCACACTCACCTTCGTGCACTTCTCTCAGTACACGCTTGATGTCGTCGTGTGCGATACATCGTAACAGGGGCATAGAAAATCCTTGTCTATAGAGAGTATCGTCTTGCATAACATATCTGGCAGCTTTGCGAACTACAGCTCTTTTCTCACTTTTCTTCGATGGGAGTGTCCCATTCTTAAGAAAACTCTTGATTGGAGTCATCCATGACTCCTTCTCTGGTTCCGCTTCAAGAACGAATTCAATTTTCATTGACTCAAAGCTTGGCGACTCCAACGTTTCAATTGGAATTACCTCAGTCTCTTCTGGATTGTCAGAACTAGCCAATTTTGCTAGTCTATCCGCTTTCTAGTTTTCTACTCTGGGAATATGTGTTATGTTGTACCGCTCTAAGCTATTTAATAGCTCTTTCACTTTCTTGAGGTAAGCGACAAGTCGAGGTCCTCAAGTCGCGAATTCCTCTCGCACTTGACAAACAACAATCTTAGAGTCACAAAATATGTCCATCATTTTTACTCCGAGGTCTTTAGCGAGTTTCAGCCCGGCAATCAGGGCTTCATACTCAGAGTCATTGTTTGTTGCCGAAAATTCTAATCGCAGGGCGTAATATAACGACCGTCCCTCGGGAGTGACTAAGACAATTCCAGCTCCGGATCTTCGGTCATTTTTAGCTCCATCTGTATATAATTTCCACGGATTCATCTCTAGCTTATCCTCGGATTTGACCACTCGGTCATTGATTATTTCTTCCTCTGGAATGGTGAACTCCGCAATAAAGTCTGCTAGAGCTTGCCCCCTGATTGACTTTCGTGGTTGAAAATTCAAATCAAACTGGCTTAGTTCTATGTTCCATTTAATCAACCTTCCCGACGCTTCGGGTCTCTGCAACACCTGTCTTAACGGCTGATCGGTGTATATGGTTATTGGATGGGCTTGGAAGTAGTGACGAAGTTTTCGGGATGCAATCAGGAGGCTGTAAGCAAGCTTCTCGATCTTTGGGTAGTTGCGCTCTGCCGCTGCTAATTTCTTACTCACATAGTATACTGGCCTTTGTACTTTGTCTTCTTCTCGAACCAGGGCTGTGCTGACAGCGTGAGCCGAGACTGCTAGATAAACAAATAGTTCTTCATGATCTACGGGCTTTGATAAGATTGGCGGTTTCTCTAACAGCTCTAACAGATTTTGAAAGGCCTCGACACAATCGGGAGTCCACTGGAAGTTCTTCTTTCCCCTTTTTATCAAATCAAAAAATGGAACACATTTATCGGTGGCTTTGGAGATGAATCTACTCAGCGCCGCTACCTTCCCTGCCAGACTTTGGACGTCTTTAATTCTCCTTGGTTCTTCGATATTTCTAATCGCCGCTATCTGGCTAGGGTTGATCTCAATTCCTCGGGAACTCACAATGAAGCCAAGGAACTTTCCCGATGCCACTCCAAATGAACATTTTAAAGGATTCAATTTCATACGGTATTTTCGCAAGATACCAAACATTTCCGCTAAGTCTTGCGTATGACTGGAAGACTGCTTTGATTTAACAAGCATATCATCCACATAAACTTCCATAGTTTTTCCTATTTGATCATAAAACATTCTATTTACCAACCGCTGATAAGTAGCTCCGGCGTTTTTTAATCCGAATGGCATTACAACATAACAATATAACCCCAAATTCGTAATGAAACTTGTATGCTCTTGGTCTGGAACACGCATAGGAATTTGATTGTATCCAGAGTATGCATCCATGAAAGAGAGAAGTTCATGACCTGCTGTCGAGTCTACAAGCTGGTCAATCCTAGGAAGTGGGAAACTATCTTTTGGGCAAGCCTTATTTAAATCTGAAAAGTCAATACAAGTTCGCCACTTTCCGTTTGGCTTCTTTACCAAGACAGGATTCGATATCCAGTCGGGATAAGTCGAATCTCGAATAAATCCATTTTGCTTCAATTTCTCTACTTCCTCTTTGAGAGCAGCCGACCTCTCTGGGCCCAGCATGCGTCTCTTTTGCTTCACAGGCGGATGCTTCGGATTTACATTCAATTTGTGACTGATAATGGAAGGCGATATCCCACACATGTCAGCATGGGTCCAGGCGAACACATCTAAGTTTGCCTTCAAGAAGTCCGTCAGCTCTTCAGCACGATGTGGATCCAATTGGGAACCAATCTTCAAAACTTTCGTCGGATCAGCTTTATCAACAGGAATTTCCACTGTTGCTTCATTAGGAGTTGCATTCCTAGCCTCTGGTTCCTCGTCTTTTCTAGGATCCAGGTCTTCAGGCGTTCCTTTGGGCAACTCCCTTGGGTTCAATCTCTCTAATTGCTATGCCGAGTCCCCCTTTGAGGGAGATGAGGCATCCTTACTCTCAGCATTAACTCCTTTCATCAACATCTTCAGTTCGGCCACATAGCAGGCTCGTCCAGAAACCTGATCCCCTCTTATTACTCCAGTCCCGGCTTCGGTTGGGAACTTTAGTAACAAGCACCAAGGGGCGATACAAACTCTAAATTCAGCGAGGGCAGGTCTCCCTAAAAATGCGTTATACGGCGAATCTACGTCCAATACTACGAACTGAAGCATTCTCACTCTTCTACGTTCTCCTTGCCTTAGGGTCACGGGCAACTCTATATATCCCATGGGAGCTGCCGTCGCTCCGTTGAAGCCTCTAATCCATCCTTCACAAGGTTTCAGATCTTCGGGTTCAAGCTTCATCTGATCAAATGACTTCTTGAACAAAATATTAACGGAACTTCCGTTGTCTACTAATACCTTATGGACCAAGGCCGGCCCAATGGTGGTAGTAATAACCAACGGATCATTGGTGGGAGATTGTATCCCCGTGTTGTCTCGGCTGCGAAATACCACGTCATCGAACATGGTTTTTTGTTGTTTTATAGGGGTGACATCTTCCAAATCGTCACCTTCATTCACATCTAGATGCTTGGCAGCATTCACATATTGGTCCATTGACCTAAAACTTCGGATTGCCGGGTGAGGTCCGCCTACTATGGAGTTGATGACGATCCCTTTACCTTTCTGCTGCGCGGTAGGCTTAGGAGCAGGTAGGATCTGTTTTGGAGCCTGCTCTCCTTGCCCCCTGTCCCTCGGGGCAACCTTGTACTCATCCAACTTTCCTTCACGCAGCAGCTTTTCAATTACATCCCTCAAATGCCGACACTCATTGGTCGAATGTCCATGTGTTCCGTGAAACAAGCAAAATTTCCCTGTCGCCATTTCTTTCTCGGTCGAATCACGAGGTGGCGGTCTTTTGTACTGCAACACATTGTACGTATCCAGGTAAATATTTTCCAGGGTGTCATTCAATGGTGTATAGTTCTCGTAGTTCTGGAATCGGGGCCTTTTGTTAGGGTCGCTTCCCCTATTTCTGTTTCTCCTGTTACCGTTCGAATTACGGTTGTTGTTGTTTCCCCCATTTCCAGTATTGCTGTTTCCACCCTTGTTTCCTACATTTACTTCAACCTTGCCAGAACTTTCCCCAGACTGCTTCACGGCAATATTACTCTGCACATTCTCCTTTGAAGCTGTCTCAGACTTTCTCTTCCGGTTTGCCCTGGCCTCCTCTCGTCTTAAATAAATATCGGCTTTTTCGTAGAATATCGCCCTTGTGGGGGGTGTCTTCCCAGAAAGGTAGTCTCCAAACTCAGATTCAGGATCGACTCCTTCCTTCAATGCCATCAGAATAGTGGGCTCATGCGGGTCACTGACCTCAGTTACAGCTTGGTTAAAACGATCTAAATATGCCCTTAAAGACTCTCCTGGTGCCTGTTTGATCCTCGACAATTCAATAACACTCTTGGACTTTCGGGCATGTAGTCGGAACTGGTTCATGAAACGCTCGCTTAGTTCTTTGTAATTAGAAATTAAACGAGGAGGAAGTCGGGTAAACCAGAATAATGCCACATCTTCTAGGTAGATTGGGAATGCTTTGCACTTCACTTCGTCAGGGGCAGCAGCGGCGTTCATGAGCCACGAATACCGCATCAAATGCTGTCCCGGATCAGTCCTTCCGTTATATTTGTCCATCTGTGGCAAGTTAAAGCGTCGGGGAAACTGGAAGTCTAGGATATCGTCAGTGAACGGAGTATGGCTTCGCTCAATGCCATAGTCTTCATTTGTATAATTCCGGCTCTCGGACATAATTCGGCGAACCATTGCCTGTACATCGACACTAGTTAGGGGCTGCTCAGGTTCCCTGGCCCTAGTGTCCGAGTTCCTTCTGGGCTCATGCTCAGGAGATGCCCTTCTTCTTCGAGCTGCCTCTGCTCGATTCCGTTCCCTGTGTTCCCGGTCGATCTCGGGAAGAGGGGACTGGAGTCTTTGCCCCCGAGTGGGGTCATCGTTTCCTAATGCTCGTGCGATATCCTCGCGAGATCCCAAAGATCCAAATGTTAGCTGCTCCACGTTCTGAGGTCGTTCGAGTGGCCTTCGTTCACGGGGCCTCTCTTCCTCGGAAGATGAAGATTGATCTACGGGTGTGTGACGAACCGGTGATGGAGTTCTCTGCCGACGGAGCTCATTGATCTCCCGACTCATGAGCCTCATATTTTACTGCATCATGAGATTAGTGCGCTCATGAACTCTCATAGCTTCCCTCGTGCTCTCAAGCATATCAAGCAAGCGCGAAAAATCTCCTTGAGTGATGGGCGCAGATGGGTTGACCTGATCTCCAACCCTGGCAGCTGGAATTGGAGCATTCGTGGGGACTCGAGTAGATGTTCCAGCTTCACCAAGCATCGGGTCGGATCGGAGGTAGGAAGCCGGGTCGGATCGGAGCTGGGGTGCCTGGTCGGATCGGTGTGCAGCGAGCAACTCGGGTCGTTTCAGATTGGGGGAGTGCACTGCTTCAGAGTCTCCTACCCGGATCGGATCGGAGCTCTCCCCTTGCTGTCGGTTCGGATTTCCTGCATTGATTCTTCCTGCTGCTGAACTCTGCCCCCGAGACCTTGTTACAACAGCATGTTGCTGATCTTCGCCAGCTCCATTTCCTTGAACAGACTAAACTTCCTTGCCTTTTCCTTTGGCCATGAGTCTTTGACAATTACTTCAACGAATGTAAGAAAGCGGAGAAACTTAAGGATTCACTTCTTTGAACTCAACGGTCCAAAAAGTAGAAAGAGATCCCGGAAAATAAAGAATTTAGATGAGGTTTCTCAGTGAAAGCACCAAAATGTTAGACCCAAAAGTGGTTCTAACACCCAAATTGATTTGAAACAAGATAAAATGAGACAGAAATAAAAATGAAGACACAAGATTTATAGTGGTTCGGCGAACAAATGCCTACGTCCACTTATTCTTTACTATATTCAATAATTCAGTTGCAAATACAATGATAGATTCACTCACAACTCACTTTTGTTCACTCAATTGAATAAAACAAGAAATAAAAGATGATTTGGATTTTCCGGGAGTAATGGAGTTCGGATGTTGGAGATGATTGAATTCTTTAAGTGCTGAAAAAAGATCCTTCTCTTTGTCTCCAGATGGGGTATTTATAGGTGTGAATTTGCCTGAGATTCAATCCGGGTCGGACCACGTGTTATCCATCGCACTCTCTTCGGGTTCGGGTGAACTATCAAGCTGACAACACATCAAAGAGATGAACGTTAGGGGTAGGAATTAGTCATAGCCGGTCCGGTTCTCCAGGCGATACTACAGGAGATTAACCTGGATCATGGGTGCGGGTCGGAGGCGTGCAGGTTGGGGGCTCGGATCGGAAAACCCGATCCGAACCGGAGTGGCTTGGACGTCTCTCCTTCTCTAACCTACTCCGCTCCGCTCCAGCGTCGTGGCAAGCAGATGGCTTTCCGATCCATTTGAGGTTTATTTACCTTCCGATCCGATTGGATATGCTTTGCCAATCTGTCCAGTAAGAGACAACCGATCCGAACAGGGAACTCTATCCGATCCGAACCAATATGCTGCTATCAATCTGAATTGTGGTGTTTTCTTCCGATCCGAACCGAAGTCTTATAACTTAAAATACTCTTCAATGGTTGGTTTCTTGACTTTGTGTTGCCTAGTTCACAAAGTAGGCTAACAAGCCGTAATTTATTGACACAGACAAATTGATTTTAGCCCTCTTAAAGTAGAGAAACCTCCCTAACAGTCGGTTTGATAAAATAAAAAAAATTAATTTTCATAAGGATAGAATATTGGAGAGGCTTGTTATGAAAATATAGCTGTATATATCCCAAATTAACATAGCTAAACATATCAAAAATAAAAGCTTAATTTATTTCCAAGATGGAAACAAATCAGATAAGGTATGCTCATATAGCCACATATTATAATACCAAGGCTCGATCTCAGTATAATAGTTTCATGTGTTATATATAGAATATAAATAATTTCAAATGCCTTCCATCGTATCTAAGTTGGGAAACAATAACACTAAAGTAGGATAGTAAATTAAAAAAAAAAGTAAATATAGGCAATTTGGGTATTTTACAGTCGGACCATGACTCCAAGATTAGTGGGAATTATTATATAGATAGATAAGATAGATATGTTTATGACAAGCACTTCTGTTCAGATTGTAAAGACACTTAGATAGTGCGAGATGTCATATGTTCGAATCCCTCTTTGCAGGATCTGAACATACTTGCCATGTTGTATGTTACACACTAAACAACTGGTCTATAAGTACCTAATATTCAAAAAAATGTATGTTTATATTACAAGTACTAAATGCATACCAATTACGCAAAATTATTTATTATCATTGTATTTATTTATTTTTAACATTTTAATGATCGACTGAATTAAAAAAAACTTCATGCAAAACCAAAATTTACCATTCTTTGATTTCCATATGTACCTATAGATGCAGAAATCCAATATCTGAAAATGATACGGATGCAGATGCAGATATATCGCTATCTGTATTTGAAAGCATCCATTGACAAAGCTACCAACTAGATCCTACTTTCGTTTTTTTGAAATAGACAAAAAGAAAGAGGCCCAAGGCCTATTACAAAACCTTTTCTCCAACTGTATATTATAATACATATCAACCTTTTCTATATAGTGTGGTGTACAAAAGAAAATAACAGAGCCATATATACATATAGATTAGGTATGTCTCAAAACATACATGACAAAACAAGTCCAAATTATATACAAATACACAGCTAGCAAATAGAGTAAAATAGAACGGTGTACACAGGTATGATTAACACAACATATAACTCCTTAGAGCATCTCCAACAAAAACGAGATCCAAAATTACAAATCCACCAATTACAAAACGTAATCACATAAGTTCCCCAACATAATATATGGCTCAAGCTCTTGTCGAACAGGCGCCCAAGCCATATGGGGATCGGTCGAAAGAGGAAAAAACTTCAGGCGCCTGTTGAATATGCGCCTGAGCTCAGGCACTAGTTCAACAGTTTATAATATATAGGCGCTGGTTGAACAGGCGCTTCACCCCAGGCGCCTGTTCAACCGACGCCTCTACTGATTATGTTTTTGTAACAAAAAACGCTGAATTTTGGATTGATTACAGAATATGCACTCTATTGGAGAGGTAAATGGGTGTAATTATTACACGTTTGTAATTTGTAACCTTTGTTGGAGATGCTCTTAAGCTAGCCCAAATCCAAAGTTATTAAGTACACGTACCAGCTCTCGACCTAAATCGATTAATATAAAGATAATAAATGGGTTAGAATCTCTCTAAATATCCAAGGGGAAATTACATAATAAACATGCACAAACATCAAAGAAATAATTATGTCCACACGGTGTGTTATAACTTACACTGCATATAACACGACGCCATTATGAGGTCATCATGCAATACATATGTATAATACATAAATTATATATAATACATCTAACAAAAGTAGTTCTGTTACGGTTGAACCATTAACCACTCAACTACACCAACAATTTGTGTGGTTACTATCTATAACGGTAACGATTATGGTAGAGATTGAAAAATTAGATTATCACGGTTAACCATAACAACCATAGGTGATTGTTTCATACAATATATAACATCCAAATATAAAAATTAGTAATCTAAGTCAAAGTAATAGCTTGTATTTTAATAATATGTGCCTTCATGAACTAATGATATGTGCGTGTGTGGTCATCATATATACCAATAAATACATTTATAAAAACATAGTTATAGTTATATGAATTTATCATAAATAACACATATAGTTAGAAGTATACATACAAAATGCTTTAAATTTTGAAATACGACGGCTAACCATCATAAATGGTTGCGGTGATGGTTACTAGAATCAACAACTATCAACAACAGTTAAGATTACGGTTGGTGGTAATAATAATAGTTAACATAACCGTAACACCCCTAAATAAAAGCCATCAATACCAAATGTAACACCCCGAATTTTTAACGACATTAAACAGAATAAATTAAAAAATAATTAATTTAATGTTCAGTATTAGAGGAAACTGACTGCACCATTTCTTCCGTCTCGAAATTTTGTTCAAGATAGACGTTTTGCTTGCGTAAAACGGACACCGTATGAAGATGGTATGAAGGTTTTATGTTTGTACATGCACAGAAATATTTTATATATACACATGAGTCAGAGGTGAGTCAGAGATGAGTTAGAATCCTATCCAGAGGATTCAAATTTGAAAAATTCCTCTGAGTGGAAAAATTCCCGTTCTAGGGGGTCGACACCCCCCAGAGGGGTGTCGACCTAGGGGTCGACCCACCCACAGGGGTGTCGACAGCCCTAGGGCTGAGGTGGCACTCGGTTTCAGGGGGTCTGGCAGCTATATATATATAAATATGTGTGTGTGTGTGTGTCATATTTCTCATATTCTCTTCACTGGGAGTCATGGAAGCCATATGCTGCTGGAGTGCGAACTGAACCGTTTCTACAACAACATATTCTACAAATCCAATTCATGAATTCTAGATACGTTCTTCCTAAATTCTCTAAACCTAACGATGTGAGTTTCTAGATTACTTTTAGGTTTAGATTAATAAAAGTATGCTTTGAAAGACTATGAATTGGATATGTTGTAAAGTATGATTCTGTGTTAATGTGAGATTATATCCTGTGTCATGACATATCTAATTTCCTATATCTAATAAAATTGTGGTGATTCGATTATGATGTTTCTGTGGATCTTGACTTGTAACCATGTTATGATGGATGTACATCTATTAATTTGGACAATTGAGACATTACTTGGATCTAGATCTTAATGTCAATCACCTTTCACCTGTCATATTGTGATACATTGAGATATGTTGTAAACTTAACATGTGAATCAACCTTTTGATCTAAACATGCTACTATGTCACTCTAACTATGATAGATCTAGGTAATTGGACACGTGATGTTTAACCTAGATCTCATTATGCTTGCTTAAACATCATAGTGATTGCCACAAGTTACTACTTTGATGTCCACTTTATTATGATGTTAATCACATGTCCATTCACTTTGTTATTATGCCAGTTTATGTTCATGTTTATGCCAAGACATGTTGAAACTATCACCCTTGTCATATTCCCTTTTTATTGTTATAGCTAGGCTACTTTATAGCCTAGATGCCGCTAAAATCCGTACTAATATGTTAGAGAGGAAACGGGGAAAAAGGGATTTTAATTTGCATTATTTATGTAATGTTTAATATGAAATGGGACATGTAATTCAAATGGGGAAAACATAGAAATAGTTACCTATAATTACATACGTAGATTTGGATTAATTTGGAATGTTTAGTAATTTACAATTAGGAATTGTAAATTGTACTTATGACACGAGGTTAGGTTACATTAGTGGTGGAAGTCTGCCCGGACCTGACCGGCATATTCAGCGGCCACTAATGTTGAACCTAATGTGGGAGGTCTAAGTACGCAAATACGAATCGGGCTAAGATACAAGGTTAGGCCCAACTGTGGAATAAGACTGCCCGGACCCAACCGGCATATCCAACATCCACACGTTGTAGGCCTAATGTGGGAGGTCTGGCCCATTATAACCATAATTGGACATGGTAATGAAATGGACTACTTAACCTAATTTAATATAACTATGGACTTAAAGTAGTGTTAAGTAAAATTGGATGGGTAGTGGTGGGTTAAGTAAATCAGAGGGGATGGGTAATATGTATATATAGGCCCATGTACCTAAACCAATAGGACTATGTAATTAAAGACTCCTGAGGGTATACATAGTTAGTGGAAAACCTAATGGGGATACAAGACAATGGGAAGAGCTTGTATCATATTGTGTGAGACCCATTTCAGTTAGTAAACCGGAGTTGGTATCAAGTAAAGAACTCCGTACTAGGCGGAGAAGGGGCACGCTTACTGATTGATTGTAAGAGATCCAGACGAGGCAGATGGTGTGGGCGGTGCAAACCGACCGGGGACATGTGTGTGCATAGGCCGGGAAGAGGGGGCTAAGACGATCGTGACACCAGTAGATATGGTTGTGCACACCATGGGTTGCCACTTTAAGAAGTGATACCTCCTACTGTGGGGCCAACACAGGATATCTACATGGCATGGAGCCGATCGATTAGGGTAGTGGTTAGGGTAGACTTGGACGTATGACTCAAGCCTACCAACTTGTAGTGGAAGGGATCATCTCATTTTAGTTATACTAGTAATAATGCAGAGTAATCGTTAGTGAGGCACATACACCTTGACTTGCTTACCTTGTCACACCTGCCATTTATGTAGTGATCTCTTTTATCCACTTTATATGCTTATCATGTTGCGTTTAATTATCTACTGGCTAAAAGTAACTAGACTCGCCAGACTTTATGTCTGTCCCTGTTGTTTCTCCTTATTTCTTTCGTTTCCTCCTGCCCCCAGGTTCTCAGGGAGGAAACACTCAGACTTAATCATGAATCAGATATCATCTTGCTTGGAGCTACTTATGAAGTATGGCTCAATTTCTTGTCTCTACTATGGCTTAACTCTTTTTATTGGGGGAATGATGCTTTTTATTTACTTATGTACTCTGATGGTGCAAGACATAAGTATTTTTATTGTAATGGTTTTTGTGACTTATGAAATTGTGGATCACGGTATTACGACTTATGTTTGAAATAAAAGTTTAAATTTTCCACTGCTGCCTTATTCATATCTCTGTCTTGTAATTATTCTGTGTCTGTTTACCTATAGCGCTTCACGAAACTTAATGCATTCCCTTAGTGAGTGACATTAACGGACGTGGGGTGTCTCACCAAATCTACATGTCACATAGTCATCTCAGGCTTGTAACAAACATAACCTATTTTATAAGGATTTTTTTTCATTTGGGCCAGTTTTGAAAAATCAGGAAACTACTTACAAGGACAATTGACCTTAATATTTTATCCATAAGGACACGCGCTTAAAATTTTACTCAGAAGGACAATTTTCCGTCGCCCCTTTCTCTCTTTTCTTATTTCTTCTTCCGCTCCTTTCTCTCTTCTCCGATTTCTTCTTCCACGAAATCAACAAATTAAAAAATAACGAAATCATCTCAACTGAAAATCGCATGAAATCAAATCCATACCAAAATCGATTATGCGCGTACTGATTTGGGAATTCGTTCAAGAGATGTGCCCTAATTTTGTCGATTTGCCCTAATTTTGTCTGAAAATCTTCGTCGATTATTGTAGGTGCCGCGGATTTTGATTTGATAGGCAGTAAAGATGATTTCGTGTTTTTTGAATTTGCGAATTCGGCGTAAAAAATCGAACGAGAGAGATGAAGGAGAAAAAATTCGTCGCTGTATACTTTTTTTTTACGGTGAAGTTATCAGCAGTTTTTAGGTATCATTTCTCTAATTTTTTAGCTATCATTTTTCGTGTTTTAACAGTGTTATGCTGTTTTGTTTATAATTTTGGTGCTATATCAGTTTTCTACATGTAGTGTTGCATTAGCTTTGCAACTTAATCGAAATTATGTCATTTTAATCAATCAAAGTGGGATGTAACATTTTTATTCATTAGTTTTCCTTCAAAATATCAAAGCAATTTCTAGGTATCATTTTTATATTTTTTTAGGTATCATTTTTATTTTTTCTAGTTAAGTTTAAATCATAGCAGTTTTTAGGTATCATATTTCTATTTTTCTAGTTATCATTTTTATATGTTGTAGCTGAATTTACATCATAGCAGTTTTTAGGTATCATTTTTATATTTTTCTAGTTATCATTTTTATATGTTGTAGCTGAATTTACATTATAGCAGTTTTTAGGTATCATTTTTATATTTTTCTAGTTATCAGTTTTATATTTTGTAGCTGAATTTACTTTATTATGTTGATATAAGTTTTGATTATGCATGAAATTCTTGCAGATACTGCATGCTGCTGGAATTTACTTGAATTCAAGACTGGATTGAGTACAAGTAAAAGTAAATGCTTGAATGCATGCTTGGAATGTGGAGTAGTGTTGTATGCACTTATATTGTGTAGGAAAACAATGTATCCTAGTATATCAGTTATGCATAGTTGTAGATATCATATGATATGATACAAGCGTTTATTATTGTGAATAATCTCATTTTTGTGATAATTGAATTGAATTAAGTGCTATTTTTATGATACAAGTTTGATTGTATAAAATTAAATAAATTCGACTGAGTTAAAAAGTTGATGCAACAATATAACTTCAAAATTAACACAGCAATAAAATCACATGAAAACAACACATAACATAGTTAAAACTGTAATAATGATACCTAAAATATTAGAAAAATGATAACATAATACTGATACAATGCTTTGAAGATAAAATAATGGAAAAAAAATATATATCACAGTTTGACTGATTAAATTAAAATAAGTTCGACTTAATTTCTTAGCTGATACAACAATATAACTTCAAAATTAATACAGCAACAAAATCTCATGAAAAAAAATACAACACAGTTAAAAAGGTAAAAATGATACCTAAAAAAATAGCAAACTGATACCTAAAAACTGCTGCTATGTTTTTAATGTTAAAACATGGAAAATGATAACTAAAAAAATAGAAAAATGATAACTAAAAACTGCTGCTATATGTTAAAGTTAAAACCGGAAAAATGATAACTAAAAAAAATAGAAAAATGATACCTACGAACTGCTATACTATTAACGATAAAAAAAAAACATTTCCAATCACGAAAAAATTGTTTCAACAATTTCGACTTCTTCAATTTTGTTTTCCATCGTTTGAAAAATATTTTTATTCAATTCAAACGTGATTTCCAATGGATTTTTGTTGTTCGAATTTTTTTTGGTTTTCTAGGGTTTCTGTTTCGAGCGGATTTCTGAATTCGAATTTTTGGGTTCGATTGCAATTTCGAATCGGATGTCCTTTTGATTTTCGTGATTTATGAATTGTTATGGATTCGAATTTTTGTGATTTTTGGGTTCGATTGTTTTAAAGATGGAGCGGACGTGAATTGGGATCGGAGGAAGAAGAAACAAGCGCACGTGAAATCGAGATACGCGATTGAGGGAGAAGATGGAAGCATCGGCCGAAATTTAAATTCAGTGTATTGTCCTTATGGATAAAATATTAGGCGGGTGTCCTTATGGATAAAATATAGTAGCCTTTTGTCCTTATAAATTAATATCCCTTTGAAAAATTATAGCACAAATGGGCCACTTTCAAAACTAATTATGAAAATATACCACTTTTTTTTTCAAAAGCGTCATCTCGGTTAACGCCAACTCATTTTTGTCTTTTTTTCACAAAGACATTATCTGAGATAACGCTCCGTTGTGATCTCACTATCGCCATTGAGGCAGTGAGCATTTCTATTGGCGTTTTCTCGGATCATGCTTCTGAGCGTTAACTGAGATAACGCTTTGTTGATTACTCACTGCCTCCCAAAGAGTGAAACGATTATTTTTTCTCAAATTTGGAGAACCGTAAGGTTCAATGAGGTTGGTCTACGGTTTTTTAAAGGGCTTTGAAGTTAAACCGTGGGTTTTTGCACGCGCAAGGTTATTTTATCTTCAAAACTGTGATGCTTATGGTTAACTATAAGACATCCAACTATGGAAACATCGCTTGCTTCACTTTGGAAATATCGCTTACGGTTAACTATAAGACATCCAACTTTAGAAAATAATACTGAAATTTTTGTCACAAAACCTCAGTTATTGATAAAGAATTAAAAGACCAAGTAATATTGTGACAATAAAGAACATATTATTTTCAATAAGGAAAGATTGCAAAATATATTGTAATTCGTAGTGCATACTTTGACAAACACCATTATGGCTGATCCGCTTACCAAAAGATTACCACGTAAGATCTTTCATAGGCAAGTAGCTCAATCAGTGTAACTTTTATGTATGGATATTTTGATTTAGGTGGAGTTTGTATTTGGTATTGTCATATGACTTGTTGCTCTATATTTCAATTATAGATATATATATATGTATATTAGGTTCTTTTTCTAATCAGAAATAAAATAGTAAAATTTTCTTTTCGCTATTGTTGTTCAAATATTAAGTGTTTCTGATCTCACTAAAAGACCAGTTGGAAATAGGCATATATAGATCATATTTCATGTAATTTCCCTGGTACGCATCCATGATTGATCTATGTCATTTGATTATATTGATACATGCGACCATTGATGAGTTTAGTTATGATGAATACAACGAATGTCGCTTTGATCCTCTGTAAATACGGCTAATGGATGAGATTGTTTCAGATACCTCATATGTTATAAGTAGCAAAATTTGGAGCTTATAAACTTAAATACATTTTTAAAATTATTTCATATGTGGCTTAGAGGGAGATTGCTTGAATATTTCAACAATTGAGTGATTGAGTCACATATGTAAAATAAAATATGTTGTGTCATTTTGGTGTAAAACCTAATTAAAGTGGTCCAGTTTTAAATTAGAGTTAAAAGACTTAAAACTTAACTTATCATGTGCTTAATTTCAAATCTATGATTTATGTCAATTTGAAAGACCGAATCAAATCTATCTTTTCGTCAACAATCAACTATGAAATATGGGTACTTGTGTCAATGCGTAGATATCATTTGCTCTCTCTGCCATTGGTTGAAAGGATGAATCGCAGTCATCATCACATACTAACACTACTTAGTTAACAAAAGATACATTGAGGCATACACATCCTAGTTGTAACAACATGCATGGCCGTGTGCATGCTCCTGTGATGAGTAATTGTTTAATATATATTAAATTTGAACGTAAAATGGAACGTCCCCTTAATGGTGTTGGGTTTAATCATGACGTCCAGTATTCGATGCTTCCTCGGAAAAAGGCATTTAGGGCCTGTTTCACTTTTTCAAATACTTGTTGGACCTTTTGGGCCTATCTAAAAGATATCAGTTTATTTAAGGCGGTTATTGAGCAGACCACCATGGTCTCATAATGCTTTAAAAATCTCTGGTAGTAGTTCATAATTAGTCATCGGGGACTTGAGTAGTAGGCCATTGGATAACGACATACAACATATTCCGGTCCATTTGAACCCTTCTTCCAATCATGTGCCCCTCATATATGCTACTATATATAAGCCTGTATAAAACATCAATTAGTCGCTTTTACACAGACTTTGTGATGGCCAGAAGTTGAACAACTAGTCATTAGTTGTTGCCTATATATCATTATTATTTTCAACTCCATCAACATAAACATGTTTATTTTTATTTTTATTTTATGTTCAAAAGAATCAAAACTCAATGCAACATGTGCTTCATTTGTTCCTATAAATACATACATTATCCAAGCCATCTTCACAAAGAACACAACACTATACAATTGCTGAAAGAAATTTCATTTTCCAATCCAACTTCAACTTTGATTAATTTATCATACCCGTTTATCTTTTGCCTCACTTATCATGTCTCACTTCAAGAAATCAAGCTTCTCCAATACATGTGATATGCTGAAGAAATACATCAAAGAGAAGAAAAGCTTATCTGAAAATTCTGGAGCACTAGACTTTCATATCGTCATATCTCAAGAAATGACACAAGGTATATTTCCGATTCTGGAGCTATTCCCTGTAATTGAATTCAAAGAAGGGAATAAAACTCCTACAACACTATACAATGGTGAAGTTGTGAGTTATGATAATATTGATGCTAAGAAGGCGGAAGAGGTGTTTTCTTTTGCCAAATCAATTACTACATTAAGAAAAGAAAGATTAGATGTTGTGATATAGATGGCTAGAAGGAAATCACTGCAACAATGCTGAAAATAAACTTGGTTTTAATAAGAAACAAATAAATTTGATTTTAAAGGGGAACATCAATTATGGAATAGATTTAATTCTTGTATTTAGAGAAGGACAAAATAAATGGTAATAAATATTAGAGCTATCATGTAATAGAATTATCTAGAGAATGACTTATTAAGAAAACATAGAAATTAGAGTATAAAGAAGAATCTAAAGAAGAAGAGTCTGAAATCTTTGGTATGTTATAAAAAGAGATGTGATTTCTCATTTGTTGTATCAAGAAGTATGAAACAAATTATGTAATCAAATTATATTAAGCAAGAATAAGCTACCAAAAGAGAGTTTTTTAATAATTCAAGGTTTCTTTCTTTTATTCTCTCCCTCTTCCTCCTTAAAAATATTCAACAAAGTGGTATCAGAGGTTAAAGATCCTTTTAACAAAAAAATAGAAGTAGGTTGAAGATCCTAAAAGATGGCGAATAACAGCATTCGTGTACCAATTCCAATGCTTACCAAGACCAATTATAATAATTGGAGCTAAAGAATGATGGCCCTCCTTGGAGCAAATGATGTGTGACAGATAGTTGAGAAATGCTATACTGAACAAAAAGACGAAGATAGTCTATCTCAAAGCCAAATGAATGAATTGAGAAACTGGAGGACGAAAGACAAGAACGCTCTTAGTCTAATTTATCAAGCATTGTATGCTGACACTTTTGAAAAGATTTCGGAAGCAAATTCAGCAAAGAAAGCATGGGAAAAGCTTCAGATATCTTACAACGGAGCCGATCAAGTCAAAAAAATGCGTCTTCAAACAATAAGAGGAGAATTTGAATCTCTGCATATGAAAGAAGGTGAACTTGATTCTGATTATTTTTCAAGAGTTTTAGTTGTTACTAATAATTTGAAAAGAAATGGAGAGAAATTAGATGGTGTCAGAATCATTGAGAAGATTCTTAGATCATTAGATCTAAAGTTTGAATATATTGCCGCCATCATTGAAGAAACAAAAAACTTGGAGGCCATGGCTATAAAGGAGCATTTAGGCTCATTGCAAGCTTATAAAGAAAAGAAAACGAAGAAGGAAGAAACCGTGGAGCATGTTATCAAGACACGGATTGATTCAGAAATGGAACAAAATAATCAAAGACAAGAAAGATCGGGTCTTGGTCAAGAACGAGGAAGAGAACGTGGATATGGATATGGACAAAGTTGGAGACTCAACAATGAAAACAACCATAGCAACAATAATAAAAGAGGAGAAAGCACAACAAGAGGACGTGGGAGAGGCAATTCAAATTCAAGTTATGACGAGTCAAGCATTAAATGCTATAATCATGAGAAATTTGGGCGTTATGCTTCTTAATGTGGAGCTCTAAGAAATAATAGAGTTGAAGAGAAGACCAATTACGTGGTAGAAAGAAGTACAGAAGACGATACATCACTACTGGTCCACAAAGAAAATAAAGAAGAAGAGGAAAAGAACAAGAACTAAGAAAATGTTATAGAAGAGCCAACAAAAAATAAAGAGACAAAGTTAATTAAACTTGAGGAAATAAAGGAGGATGAATTAGATGATGTGAAGGAAATAGATCTTCCAAAATTCGAAGAAATTAAAAACTTGGTATTCAAGGAACAACAAGTGAAATGGTGGATGATGGAAGGAATAATAATTGTGAGAAGAAGGTTGATGATGTTGCCAAATATAAGGTCATTAATGAGAAAGATGATGATACCGTGAAAGAAGAAAATAAAGTTATGGTTAAAGAACTTTATGCAGTTTGAATAAAAAATTTGCCTATTTATCTCATATATTTAGCGACATTAGTTTTGAACCAATGGTTTATGGAAAATTCAAGAGACTTTTGGGAAATTATGGAAGAATTGATGAAAGCAAAAGGAAGATGCATGATTTTGCTTTGAAGAGCTCTATGATGGATAACAAAGTCATTGCAATCAATGAATGTCTACTCATATTACTCTTTCTCTTGCCAAAACACTTGAGATACAAAGGAATCTGCTTCAAGTAATAAAACTAAGTTTATGGGGATGTTGAGAATAAACTTGGTTTTAATAAGAAACAAATAAATTTGGTTCTAAAAGGAAACATAAATTATGGAATAGATTTAGTTCTTGTATTTAGGGAAGGACATAATAAATGGTAATATATATTAGGGCTATCAAGTAATAAAATTATCTAGAGAATGACTTATTAATTAAGCATATAAATTAGAGTATAAAGAAGAATCTAGAGAAGAAGAGTCTGGAATCTTTGGCTTGTTATAAAAAGAGATGTAATCTCTCATTTGTTGTATCAAGAAGTATGAAGAAAATTATGTAATCAAGTTATATTAAGCAAGAATAAGCAATCAATAAAGAGAGTATTTCAATAATTCAAGGTTTCTTTCTTTTATTCTCTCCCTCTTCCTCCTTAAAAATATTCAACAAACAATTCCTTTAGAAGAGAAAAGAACGCATTAGTTCTGGTACTACACCACATTATTCGAAGCAAGTTGAATATGATGATAAGTCATGGCTTCAGTTAGACTTATCAAATTAATTCTACAATTTAACAAGTTGTGAAACATATCGGGCATTTTGTTACCTAGTCCCTGCTACTGATAATCCTGCAAACAAACTAACGAAAATCAAGGAAGATTAGAGAATGCAGAAAAGAGAAGAGGAAAAATAAATTTTACAAATGCTTTAGGTGATGCTCCTCTAATAACCATCAGAGGTCATTGAAATGACTAGTAGGACTGTTGGAGGACAACATGGAATAGAGAGAACCGAGGAAGAAGCATTCAGAATAAAAGAATCAACAGATTACATGTGCATACAATTCTGGTCTGATCTCGTTTGTATTCAGCAGTTAATCAAGGGCGAATCCACGAATTAAAAAAGGGGTGGGCTAAAGGTCAATATTTTGCTTTGGATATGTTGACGCAGTTCAATTCTAAAGGAGCAAACATTATAATTATCAAACAATAATCATGGACATATGTTTGATGACTTCCGGATAGGAACTTGAAAGCCAACATTGAAGGGTAGAAAGAGATGAATGCTTAAATAAACCAAAGAACTAATAAATTATTATTTTCCTAACCCTAGGATGCAGCCCAGGCCCGTCCAGGGCCAGTTACGCCCTTGTAGCTATTTCCTGCATTTTAGTAAACCTTTGATATATGATAATGGTAATTCTCATTGTATAATGAAGTCTGATTAAACCTCAACGAAATTCTTCTTCTCTCCCTTTTTGTTGAAATAGTTCTCTTTTTTTTGTTTTTTGCAGCTAAATTTTCTTGCAACTTGATCTGTTTCTATTCAATAAGATTTAGAATTAGCTTACATGTTCAGGCCATTAGACAAAAATTGGCCTTACATAAGCACATAAGAGAAAGAACTCTACACTTCTTTGATATCAAAGTTGCAACTGGGAATTAAAATTTTTGTAATGTATCATTACATGAACCTTTTGCCAAGTACACAACAATGAATTGAACGATATTGCAATGGTGAAGCTGCCACTCTAGCAATGGCAATCAATAAATATAAGACTATAAGCATTATGCTAAGAAAGAAAAATACTGTACTTTTAAACAAAATGAAGCTCAGTTTGTACTAGTATAAAGAATAGTGGTCTTTGGATAGTTTGCTAAATAATTCAGTTATTACAAGAATTCATTGTTGTTGACTTATGGTTATGAAGAGTGCACAATCCAATGCATAGTGTAATTCTAGTTATAACAAGAATTCATTGTGGTTGACTTATTGTCTACAAGATTTGTATGTCAACCAATGTAAACGTGTTTCAACATACCGCTTCAATTGGTTAATTTTTTCATCAACCGCAAAACAATAGCTGTTCGATAATAGAGTTTCGGTTAATTATGACCATCGTTAACTGACAGAACCGACTATAATTAACCATGGTTGACCGACTTATTTAATCGGATAACCATTGACCAGTTAACCGCTTATGTTAGTCGGTTAACTGGTAAAACTGCAACATAATATATTGCAAATAAGGATCACAATTTTGGACACCAGCTCATACATCAATACATGATGCAATACATTGTTGGTAATTATTCCAGTTCATACATTACATGATTGCAATTTGCAAGCCTCGTTACTTCTGTTCCCAATTACTCAGTCCATACTGCAATTCTTTAGATCATATTACAAACATTATTATATGCTTACAACGAATACACTACGTTTGTAATTCAGTCCCGGATAGAAAATCTAGTAATTCATTTCTTAGAAGTCAGAATAGTTGCAATTTTCAGTCCATTCTAAAACTTCAACCTCCATTTTCCATTCTTGAACTTCAATCTTCTTTCTTTAAGTCTTTTCAAAGGCTAACACGCTTAGTTTTCGAAGATTTGACACATTTAATGTATAAGGCTATAAGGAAATAAGCCGTATAAAGTGATACATGTTTCATCTGTGAATACTTGCATATAACTATAAATTATATACGTTTCATGGCAGGCATTCACGTCAGCCTACAATAATTTTATAAGAGGTAAAGAATTGAAAGTTGTCTCACATATTATGTCTGATACAAGGAAATGAAGCAAAATCAACTTTTGTTTAATAAAAAGAAGCAACACAAAAGGGACAACATGTTACACGTTTGAGTGTAATTTTTGGACGAATGCCATATCAATATTACAAATTTATGCCAAAAAAATTAGTTAGCTGAAAAGAATTGAACAACAATACAATGCTCCAACTGATGCATATGAGAACATGAAAATTTCCTTGAAAACATGGTTTTCTTCATTCTTGTTATAATAAGGGTGCACTTGAATTTGAATGAGAGAGGGTATTCTGAAGGGTTATATTTTGAAGGGGAATTGTTACGAACGAGGAATGCATTTTTTTTACGAAATGGACAAATTGAAAGAGACATAGTTATTATTTTATTGTTTTTTTATTTGTGTTTATTATAGGTTTTATTGAATTCAGAATACAAATTGCAGAATTTAAATATCATAATTCAAAAGCCATTACAATGTATTACACGACACCATTACAACACAATCACATAACAAAAACATACGAAAACTACAGCTGTATATCCCTTAGCTTCCGAACATAATGAATAACACAACACCCAAGTTGTGCAGGCTTGTTAAGCAGAGACTAACAAGGGTTGTGGACCCTTCTGTCATTCTTTGAAAGAACAACCACCACCTCCCACTCCTATGAGCCGAACGATTTGAGATCTCAGTAGCATCGCCCGAATAAAAGCGCCATAGAACCGAGTCTCGTGCAGATGAACTGGTGGAGCAGCCGGGGCTATGTACTAACATTTGTCAGTACGAATGCAACCTCAAAAAAGTGAGTCCAGCTCTCTGAATCGCGCTGGGCAGCCATCCTTTGTAAGATTATTGATATATTCTCTTCATTTGGCATAGATTTCATCAGTAGTTGATAGCGTGGAATCTACCATTGATTTGTACTACATATTAAAGGTAAAGCTGAAAACATTGATTTATTCTTAAGTTTCATACACTACAACAAATCGACCAAACTACAACGGTGGAATACATTTTGGAAAAGACTTTTTACAACGGTCGGATAACCGTCGTATATTAAGAAGTTGTAGCAGGCTGAAATCTTTTACAACTTTTTTGCACCATTGCGACACCGTTGTGAAATGTATATTTTACAACTGTTTTTCACCATTGTAATAAACTTTATTACAACTATTTATAATTGTTGTAATATATTTTAGGATTAATTGTTAGGAATAATCCCAAGTTTAACGTGTCTTCCCATAATAATCCGAAGTTTGGATTATTTTTGAATAATCCCAAGTTTGGCGGTCCCTTCCAATATTGACCCCGGTGACTTGTTTACCTGTTTAGCCGGTTCCATTCTCCTCATCATCCCCAAACAGTAATCTGCAATTAGCTTTCACGCACCAGTTCATCATTCAGCTCCCAATCTAACTACTCCCAAGAAAGTAAAAAATCTCCAGTGGTATTAAACGCAAATGAACAAAATGCAAAGGTGTGGATTACCGCTCATTTTCTCATCACCCAGTATAAACAAACAAAAAAACCCACAAGGGAACAGAATTAAAACAAAAGAGATTAATCAAGTTATGAAAACAGTTAGTCATAAACAAACCAACCAATGCTGGAGGTTCTTTAACATTACTTTGCTGAGTTCTTAAAGGCTGATCTAAGCTATTCCTCTTCTTCATGCTCAAAGAAACAGTGGGACTAAAATAATCATGACTTCATTGAGGCAATGAAGCAGTTTGTGTTGGGAAGATTGCAATAAATATTTGTCCCACATTAGCAAATATTATGGTATAGCACAACATATATATGAAGAGTTTGAATAAGAAGTTGTGAATTAACAAGATGGGCTTAGAGATGAACACAATTGTTTGGGCTGAAATGGCTTGGGCCTATAAAATATTATGGGTCAAAAGATGTGCACTTGGGGCACGTGCGTGACCATACGGATCGGGTTCGACTGTTCCAAACAGTCGTTATTTTTGAACGAACGGACACAACCATTCGCTCTCAACTATCTCCAATCGGCTACACCCCTTCAGTCCTCATATATTCGCCGTTTTTCTACATCTCAGAACTATCTTCTTGAATCTATCTTCTTCCTTCTTCTTTTCTGCTTCTATAACATCATTGTTTGTTGTATCCTGGAGGAATTTCGCTTCATGATTACTGAAAGTGGTGGGGGCAAATAATTCCTTAAGGATAACATTTTAAACGTGCCTCAAACGACTCTTCCTGATTTATGTTCTGCTCTGAATTCGAAACTCAACATTCTTAAGGAATTATTATGGCGTCCTCTGAGTCAACGTACAAGATAATGAATCAGGAGTTCACCAAACTGAATCGTTTCGATGGCACTAACTACACCCGCTGGCAAGACAAGATCATGTTCCTCCTGACCACGCTCAAAATTGCATACGTTCTTAATGATAACTTGGAACCGATACCACCACCAACTGAAAAGGACACTGCTGAAGTTATTGCAAAGAGAAAGAAGCGTGAAGAAGATGAAGTTATTTGCAGAGGTCATATACTTAATACTCTGTGTGATCGGTTGTATGATTTGTTCACTTCTGTCAACTCGACGAGAGAGATATGGCAAAGTTTAGAGGCCAAATACAGCAATGAAAAATAAGGCGCAGATAAGTTTTTAATTTACGAATTTTTTGAATTTAAGATGCTTGACAACACCTCTGTTCTGGATCAAGTTCACGAGTTACAGGTTATATTTAATAAATTAAAGGATGTTAAAATTAACATTCCTGAGCCACTGCAAGTCAGGGCTGTTATGGCAAAACTTCCGCACTCATGGAGTGACTACATGAAAAACTAATGCATTCCATAGAGGATTTCTCTATGGAGCAGATTCAAAAGCATCTTCGCATTGAAGAAGAAACCAGAATCCGTGAGAAAAAGATATTTGAATCTGATTCAAATATAAACACTGTGGTCAACGACCAAAAAGGTCATAAAGAAACTGGAAAGCGGAAAAGGGATGACAACCAGAAGAAATCCAATAAAAAGGGAAAGGATTGTTATTTCTGTGGAAAACCTGGCCATTTCAAAAGAGACTGCAGATTTTTTAAGAGACAAAAGAAGGAACATGGGCAGACTTCAAACCAAGGAAAGAAGAACTCAGACTCTTCACATAAAGCAAATATGGTTCAATAAGACGAGTCCGAAATTGTTGCAATGATATCAAAGTTAAATGTTGACATGGTGACAGAATTAAACATGGCTGATAACACCAAGGATACTGATTGGTGGTATGATTCTGGTGCTACCATACACGTCTGCAACAATAGAACAATGTTCAAATTCTATGAGAAAGTTTCCGATGATAATAAAGTACTAATGGGCAACCATAATACTTCTAATGTCATTGGAAAGGGAACTATAGAATTAGAATTCACTTCTGGAAAGAAACTTGTTCTTGTGAATGTTTTACATGTCCTAGATATTAGAAAGAATCTTGTCTCTTCAAGTCTTCTTTGTAGTAAAGGAGTAAAGTGTGTACTGGATAGCAATAGTCTCATCTTGACAAAAGGGGGAACATTTGTTGGAAAAGGATATGCTTGTAACGGGATGTTCAAACTAAGTATTAATAAAATGACTGAATTTGCTTATGTTCTTGATTCCATTAATTTATGGCATAGTAGACTAGCACATTTAAATTTTAAATCTTTAAAGTTTATGTGTAATGAAGGTTTAATCTCATATGAAAATAAAAATGTATTAAAATGTGAAACATGTATTGAGGCCAAAATGTGCAAAAAGCCATTCCCTAAGTCTAAAAGAAATACAAAGTTGCTTGAATTAGTTCATTCTGATATATGCGAATTAAATGGTATATTAACTAGAGGAGGGAATAAATATTTTACTACTTTTATAGATGACTATTCCAGATATACGTATGTTTACCTTATGAAAACAAAAGATCAGGCTTTTGATATGTTTAAGCGTTTTAAAATTACAGTCGAAAATCAAAAAGAAAGAAAGATTAAAATATTACGCAGTGATAGAGGTGGAGAATACTTCTCTATAGAGTTTTCCTTATTCTGTGAGGAAAACGGAAGTATACATCAATCAACTGCACCATATACCCCACAACAGAATGGATTAGCTGAACGGAAAAATAGGATATTAGTGGAAATGACTAATGCTATGATTTTAAATGCCAAACAAAATGTAAACTTATGGGGGGAGGCACTTTTAATAGCATGTCACTTACATAATAGAATCTCATCAAGGAAAACTAAAGTATCTCCATATGAATTATGGAAAGGTAGAAAACCAAGTTTGAAATATTTGAAAGTTTGGTGCTGTCTAACCTTTTATCGAGTAACAGATCCAAAACGAAATAAACTAGGGCCAAGGGCTTTAAAAGGTGTATTTGTAGGATATGCTGAGAATTCCAAAGCATTCTGGGTGCTAGGCTTAAGTTCTAATGTCATTATAGAATCAAGAAATTTAGAATTTATTGAAAATAAGTTTATATGTGATTCCAGTCAAGTCTCAGTTCCTACTCAAATTTTTCATGACGAAGATAAGGAAAATTTTGAACAAACTTCTTCTAATAAAAGAAATTTTTCTGATATATCAGAAGAGCCTAAAAGAAGTCAAAGAACAAAGAAAACTAAAGAGTTAGGACCTAATTTCGTTTCACATGATGATGTAGTTCATTTCGTCATAGGTGATAGAACAGATATTATCAATGATATGACTTACGTCCTAGGTACAGAAGGCGATCCCAAAACTTTTAAAGAAGAAATAGCTTCTAGAGATGCTTCTTTTTGGAAAGAAGCAATACAGGATGAGATGGATTCAATTCTATCTAATAAAAATTGGGAATTAACCGACTTACCTAACGGATCAAAGCCGATTGGATGTAAATGGGTATTTCATAGAAAATATAATACGGATGGATCAATACAAACGTTCAAGGCAAGGTTGGTCGCTAAAGGATTCAGGCAAAAGGAAGGTATTGGCTATTTTGATACATATGCTCCTGTTGCAAGATTAACATCCATTAGAGTTCTATTTGAACTTGCTTCTATTCATGGGTTGCATGTACATCAAATGGATGTTAAAACTGCTTTTCTAAATGGCAATCATGATGAAGAGGTATATATGGAACAACCAGAAGGTTTCATTATGCCTGGAAATGAACAAAAAGTTTGCAGACTTGTTAAATCATTATGTGGATTGAAACAAGCACAAAAACAGTGGCATGAAAAGTTTGATTTTGTGATTCTGTCTAACAGTTTCAAACATAATAATGCAAACAAATGTATATATATTCTAAATTCACTGATAGATATGGAATTATAATATGCTTATATGTGGACGATCTGCTAATATTTGGTGTAAATATGGAAGGCATTAATGATACAAAGAAATATTTGACTTCATGCTTTAAAATGAAAGATTTAAATGAAGTTGACACTATATTAGGAATCAAAGTTAAGAAACATAGTGGTGGATATGCATTATGCCAATCTCATTACATTGAAAAATTGCTTCTTAAATATAAACACTTAAATATTAAAGAAGCAAGTAGTCCTTATGATTCTTTGATTAAATTATTTGCAAATTCTGAAAGAGAAATAGCTCAACTACAATATGCAAGTATTATTGGAAGTCTCATGTATGCAATGCATTGCACTCGTCCGGATATTGCTTTCGCTGTGTGTAAACTATCTAGATATACGCACAAACCAAGCAAATTACATTGGAAAGCGATATGTAGAATTCTTGGTTACCTTAAAAGAACCATAGGATTAGGACTTTATTATGGAAATTTCCCAGCAGTTCTGGAAGGATATTTAGATGCAAGTGGTGCAACACCTGAAAACGATAATAGAGGAACTACTGGATGGATTTTTACTCTTGGAGGAGGTGCTATATCATGGGCCTCCAAGAAGCAAACAGTTATAACACATTCTACAATGGAAGTAGAATTTATCGCCTTAGATGCATCAGGTAAGGAAGCAGAATGGCTAAGAAATTTACTATTAGATATAAAGTTGTGGCCACAACCAATGTCAGCCATTTCTGTGTATTGTGATAGCGAAGCTACATTGTCTAGAGCTTATAATAAAATATATAATGGAAAGTCTAGACATATAAGTTTAAGACATGCATATGTCAGAGAATTAATTGTGGATGGTATCATTACTATTGTATTTGTTAGATCAAAAGAAAATCTAGCAGACCCACTAACAAAAGGATTACCGAGAGAAATGGTAAGAATTACTAGTAGTGCAATGGGTCTGAAATCATTCTAATCACCTGCAATGGAAACCAAACCTTATATTATTTAAGGTTTAAAGGGTAATAACAAGTTGCAGAAAAGTGATTGAAAAATATTGAATATCAATGTTTGTATTGTTACATTTTGTGGTGATCATTTGTCTATAGTAACAAGGACGGAAAGAGTGGACACTTATATGGACATAAGAAACAATGTTTCAATAAAGTTTGGATATGACTTTATACATGTCCATGAAAACCAGGGGCAAATTAATAACCAATTTACGATTATGACATTTTATAGAAGCATGGTAATATTTATGTGTTCATGTATTTCGTTTCATCGCATAGGATTTTGGTTTAAATATTTTCTACCAAATATTCTGTTGAAACTTAAATACATGGACTAAGGAAAAAAGTTTAAACCAAAAGGCACTTTCTTTTATGCATAAATAAATAATTATTACAATCTTATGGGGGATTGTTGGGAAGATTGCAATAAATATTTGTCCCACATTGGCAAATATTATGGTATAGCACAACATATATATGAAGAGTTTGAATAAGAAGTTGTGAATTAACAAGATGGGCTTAGAGATGAACACAATTGTTTGGGCTGAAATGGCTTGGGCCTATAAAATATTATGGGTCAAAAGATGGGCACTTGGGGCACATGGGCGCGTGCGTGACCATACGGATCGGGTTCGACTGTTCCAAACAGTCGTGATTTTTGAACGAACGGACACAACCATTCGCATGCAACTGTCTCCAAACGGCTACACCCCTTCAGTCCTTATATATTCGCCATTTTTCTGCATCTCAGAAGTATCTTCTCGAATCTATCTTCTTCCTTCTTCTTTTCTGCTTCTATAACATCATTGTTTGTTGTATCCTGGAGGAATTTCGCTTCGTGATTACTGAAAGTGGTGGGGCGAATAATTCCTTAAGGATAACGTTTTACACGTGCCTCAAACGACTCTTCCTGATTTATGTTCTACTCTGAGTTCGAAACTCAACAGTTTGCGACCGTGTTTTTCTTACTGAGACCATACTTTGTTGCTTTTTCAAAGCTGCGCCTTTTCTTGCTGATTAAAACCCCATCTATTGCAGTTCACACGGCTTCTACTTCTTCCAACTTGTTGATGCTTGTTTCTACCAGGGCAAGGCATATTTGTGTTGTCCATAGTTTTAGCTGAATACATGGTCTCTTCGCCACCGCTGAACCCATCTACATCATTTTGCACTCTTGAAACCTCCAAAGGAGATGAACTTGACGTTACCTCGCTGCAGCAATCTGATTCATGGCTAATCACTCCATGTTCCCTAATTTGATCATTCATATCTAAATCAATAAGCGGTTGTTTGAGGGGTAAAGGTAGAGCAATTGCTTTTTGGAATAACATTAATATCCAAAATCTTTCCAGAAGTCTAATTTGGTGATTCAAAAATCTCTGGAGTTTGGATTCCAGATTCATGTGCAGTGATATCTACAATGTCTGAGTTGTTTGATTTGAACTATAAATCCACATCCATGGAAGTTAATTGCAGAATAATGTTTGGGGAGGACGGGGAGAATGGAACGGGCTAAACAGGTAAACAAGTCACCGGGATCAATATGGGAAGAGACCCGCTCAAACTTGGGATTATTCAAAAATAATCCGAACTTCGGATTATTATGAGAAGACACGTTAGACTTGGGATTATTCCTGACAATTAATCCCTATATTTTATTAAAAGTATTATTTTACAGTTGTAATATATGAACAAATTATATACATATTACTAATAAAAGAATTCATTTCAGAACAAATTATTTACAAATATGAAGATATAAAACAAACTTAAAACATGAACCAAAAAAATATATTAGAATTTTCAAACTCTCATCAATTTTTTACATAATACACTGAATTTATATATCATACAAGTATCTCAAGTACATGAAGTAACTACAAAGTCCATTATCCAAGACTCCAAAATCCAAATGACTTGAAGTCATCTTTCATAAATATACATCACTAGGAGTAATACAAAAAAATGAAATTGAGATTTGCTTGCAATGTTGCTAGTCTTGCAATGGTCTTCATTCTTGAGGTGACCTCCAATGAATTTGAGATTTTCTCGCAATGCTGTAGGTGTTCTTGAATTAAACTATATGAAGTAATTACATATTAAGCAAAAAGAATGAAGTATATTAAAGTAGAGAAATAAATTAATTGAAATTTCAATCAAAAGAACTTACAAGTAGAGAAATAAATTCTAAGCTAAGAGTACCTGATCCATCTTAGGATGCTTCAAGAAAATTGAAGTTGTTTAAGCCAATTCTGAGATTTGTTTTAAGCCATTTCCCAGTTTCCATCTAACGCAATTTAAAGGTTATAAACCGTTGGCAATGTTAGAGCCTGAAAGCATCCAGTATCCCATAATCTTAGAACCCTGTCTACATTAATTAGGTATAAACCATTTGGCAATGTTAAGTTTCAAGATTAGCATGAGAACTTTCATTTGAAGTCTATAATTAGTACAACCTGCATAATTATTTGCTTCATAAACATGAAAAACCTAGTGCACAATAACTTCTATGGTGATGCATGATGGCGGTGCTACTAACAATGATGACGGTGCTAAGATAGACAGTCACCACTAAACTAAGTCATATTGCAATCATGTACAAGGAGGGTTGTAAGAGTTAAACCTGTGATACCAAATTTATAGTCCTATTAACAACATAAACGGACTTTGAAAAAACAATAATAATAATAATACTAATAATAATGAAGAAACATGATATGTACGTACAATTGATAATTCAAATATTTGTATATAAACAGTGTACAAAATCTGTTGCATATATAAATGTCCAGTTGAACTCGATGAACAAAACTGATAACCAGCTTGTACGAAACAAACACAATCAAAATTTAAATTGAACTTTGCTCATCAATAAAATTGTAGCAGAATTTGCTAATGTAAATTAGGAAGAGTTAGGGAACTGATTTTGTTATCTAAATTAAGATGAACAACATCATGCATGGACAAAGTGAAACAAAAGTGTAGAGCATCATTTGGAATACGGTTGATTCATACATCAGAGAAGACTGTTAATTAGTCTAACAAAAACTGTATAAAATATATTCTACTGCAGAAGGTGTCCAGTGAAACGTACAATGTTCTAACAATATATAAATAAAATAGTTCAGTCAGGAACAAATAACAAAACCCTTATCCAACAAACAAGATACATGAATTATTTACAACATCAAGCTCCAATCCAATTCAGTAATTTTAACAAACACTACATCTGCCTATTTGGAAAATCCTAAGTAACCCACTACATCGCAAAATAAATTAGTTTCACCACGTCAGGCAAGTTTCTTAATTGCGCTGAACTATGTGTAACAACCCGGATTTTCAGAACTAATTAAAAAAATTTATTTTAGCAATTTTAATGGATTTTGAATATATTAAATGATTTATTTTTAATAATGACGACTAAAAATTTATTTAAATCGAAGTTAGAATGTATAAATTTATTTTAATTATAAACGAGCCTGAAATGGCGTGGTAGTTTGAAAATTCGATTTTAAATTCCAAATGAATGTATAGGATTCAAAGTAAACCGGATTTTAGTAAAACCAGAACTATTTGAATCTGTTTAATTATATCTTTCTAACGAATGTGAAAAATCCAAATTTCATAACAAGAATTGACAGTTATGTCCAGTTTAAAATTTGAAATAGTCGCTATGGAATTTATATATATTTTAATATATATATAGCCCTTAAAAATAGTCATTTTGCAAATGACCTGTTTTTGACGAAACCACTTTTGTTGGATCCGGAATGTCAAATTATTGCTAGATTGCAATTTTCATAATTTTTGGAATTAGTATGGGAGCCTGGTAAATTTAAACGCGTTTGGTGATTTTAGTTTGAATTTAATCGACTGGAAATTGACCATTTTTCAAACGGTCTCCAAATTCGACGAAATTAGTTTTGTAAGGACCGTATCGTCAAAACATAGCTAGATTTATTTTTCTGGAATTTTTGGAGTCGGTATGTGGCCCCGGTAAATTAAAATGTACGTTGAAATTAATTTTGAACGTTATATTAATTTCTATATTAATTTTGATGAAAACTGATCGAAACAGTCGAATTGGCTTACCGGACATATCCCATTGTGTTGGGAATAGGGATACTTAGCTAGGGGCAATAGTCGTTGGGTTCGATTTGGATTTCGAATTTAAAAGTAACTTTTTAGAATTAAATATATATTGAAATATAAAAGACAAACCCTTTATTTCTCTCTCCCTCCCCCCGTTCATTTTAGATCGAGATAAGAAAAAAAAAGAACCATCGCAGCCACGACCCGTGCTGCCCACGCCTCCTCCGCGCCTCCAACCCATCGCCCCCTCCTCTTCTCTCTCTCCTCTCTCACCCCTTCGCCCAATTCGAGAATCCAACCCCCTGAAACCCTAACCATCGGCCACCAACCGCACCCTCCGACCGCCGCTGCCTCCCGTGCCACCCCGCCGCCTCAGACCACCCCTCCCCCCGTTGAGCCACCCCTTGGCCCTCCAGAACGATACAATGAGTTTTTTTCCTTTTTATTATGTAATTAGTTTAAGTAATTTAGTAATTAAATAAAAAGGTGATTTTTGCTTAAATAAAAATATGATTTTTATATATATATAATAGCGATGTAAAAATATGATTTTTATATATATAATAACGATGTAAAAATATGATTTTTTTTATATATAATAGCGATGTAAAGATATGATTTATATATATATATATATATATATATAATAGCGAGATAAAGGTATGGTTTTTATATATACAATAGCGATGTAAAGATTTGATTTATATATATAATAGCGATATAAAAATGTGATTTTTATATATGTAGCAGCTTTATAAAATTGTGGTTTTTAATATATACAGATTTATAAAAATCTGATTTTGAATATGAAATACAGTTTATAAAAATGTAATTTTTATCACGTCATAAAAATAGAATTTTTAATATATGTAAAGCGATTTAAAAATGAAATTTTTAATATAAGTAACATTGAATAAAAATGTGATTTTTTATTATATTTAACATTATTAAAAATATGGTTTTTAAAATATATATAAAGCAATTTTTTAAATTTATATATAGCATTGTTTTTAAAAATATAAATAATATGATTTCTAAAAAGAAATAACATAGTGAAAAATGTAATTTTTATAGCGTTATAAAAATATGATTTTTAATATCTATACCGCGTAAAGCAGATGGCGATGAAACTGTCGGGAAGCAGAATGGAATCCAAATCGTCCGCTAAAGAATGACGGAGTGGAAACCAAAGGTGAGAACACCTTCTCACTCAAATTTATTTACAGTAAAATATTCTAGGATGCAGAAGGGGCTTAGAAGCCCCCGACACTATTTATTGTACAAACCTGGTTGTTTGATTTGAATTATATGGAGTTCGACACTCGAATTCGCACAATCACATAAATTGAAAGCGATGTTTGGATATTACCGACACACAGATTCCATACTCCATGAATAGCCACTTATGGCGCCGTAAATGGCATTGGGCTAGTTGATTATTTATTTATTTGGTTATTCTGATTGATTTGATTATGGTTGTGAAAATTGATTTATTGGTTTGAATTTGATTTGGATGTGAATATGATTGAAATTGGTTTGTGTATGGCGCGAGCTAGTATTAGGCGAGGGATAAGGCTAGACCATATTCCGTTTCTAGTATCGTGCCATTTTGCTGCCGAAATTTTCTAAAAGTGTTAGAAAAATTTAGTTGAAAATATTATTTTTAGCTTATAACTGCGATAAATAAAATAATATTTGGATAGTTAAAAATAAGTTTACACATCCATTTACAAGTCGGACGACTTGTTTATGCTCGCCTATTTTTGTGATATCGATTAGGTCGATAAATTTTACACATCGCCCAATTGCACAAATAATATTCAGTATTTGTTGGTTGAAACCCCACACGGGTATTAGGATGATATTTGGCGTACACTAACCCCAATTATTTAGTTGTATTTCAATCGCTTGGTAGACAGACTGTTGTAAGCGTTAATTATTTATATTTAATGCTTATGCGGTTGGGTAATGCACTCTGGACGATGGTTGATTGTATATCATTGTTGTTGCATACATGTGTTGTATGAAATCCATATATATAAATTATATGGTGATTGATCGTGTCTTATTCCGATTCAGAAAATAAAGAATATTTTAAAAATAACGAATATTTTGAACTAATACTATATAAAGGATAAAAATATGTTTTTGATGTCCGATTTGGGATGGACACGAACATATTGAAATATATGAAGCCGTGTTGCTTAGTTATGCGTCATTCTGACGCGAACGATATTTATATCGATTTTATTCACTTTTATAATAAATATAGAAAAGGAAATGATTTCAATTCAGATATTTCGAAAATATTATCATTTAAATATTATAATGATATGGAATATTCAATTTTGATTTAAAATTGAAAATGAAGTTAGAATCGTTTTAAAACAAATTTGTAAACGATTTATAAAATACATTTTAAATGGAAATCGACGAAATATATATAATATATGTATATTATATATATACATATATGTATATTTAATGGCCTGAATAGAACGCGGCGCGCCGCGACCGTTCGCGAATTTCGACCAATGACTTCGAATTGACATTACGGGAGATCCGACCGTCGGATTCTCCTAAAACCAGAACCATTGGGTTCGTATCGAGAAGAGCTTTCAAGCGAACATAAGAGATTTGAAATCTAACGGTTGGATTTGGAATTATGTCCAAATCAAATTTGGAAAAGTTCGTTGTAAGTGCAGTTTGATGACCGTTTATGAAAATCGACTGAAAGAGCCTTAGTAAAATTATTAAAAATATTAATAATTTGTGTAAAATCATAATAAATGATTGGAAAAGAATTTGGATGAAAATTCCACATTTGTAAAGATAAAAATATTTTTTTATCAAAATTAACTAGTTATTTACTAGATTTGAAATCCAATAATTTTTAAATAAAATAAATTGGATTTATGAATGGTTTTAATATAACCAGAAATTTCCAACGAACAAATTGGAATGGATTTGGAATGGAATTGGAATGGAAATAATCTTTAGAATATTTCGATATTGGATTCCGTGATTATACGGATATTGTTATGAAAATTTGGAAGATATATTTATATCGTTATTTCCAATACGATATTTGTTGGTTTTAGAATTTGATATCGAGTATAAGCCGATATAATTTCAATTCAGCGCCTTGTATTTAATATCAAATGGGATTTTGGGTCTTACGTGAGTGGTGTCTTCAGTAACACTGTTCTTAAACCCAGTTGAGAAAAGAATAAGTCTTTTAATTAAGATTTAGAGAAGTTTACCAATTAATTAATATTTAATTGGAATTGAAGTAAGAATTAGATTTTTGGGTTTATCGTGAACGGTGTTTTAAATAAAACTTGTTCTTTAACCTGATTAACAGTGAAATATGATTTGGAATATATAAATCTTTTTATTAAGATTAATGGAAAATTTTCCAAAGTAAAGTTTTCCAATTTAATATATTAAATTTGGATTGAACGGAATTCGATTTGGTAATAATCGAAGTGAGCTTCTATGGAGGAAGACTGTTAATATATATGGAATATAAAAGGCTTTTCCGTTATTCCATTTATATTATTAGTAGGATAAGGAAATTGATAACAATTATATATTGATTTGTTTTCCTTTAAGATTCCATAGTTAATGGAATGTGATTTGGGTTTATCGTGAATCGTGTTTTAAATAACATCGGTTCTTTAACCCAGTTAAAGACATGATTTCATGTCTAACATTGTATTTCGAACTGTACTGTTGATCTCTGCTAAATATATATCTGTTTGGTGGTGGTGAATTTATTCCCTTGCTTAACACCCTTCTCTGAGACGTACGAGCTTAGAGGTTATATATCGGCAGAAATCAGTGGTACGGTGTAGATTGTCATTGCAGCATGTTTGATTTCCCAAAATTAAATAATTATTAATATTGAATTTTGGGAAGATTAAAACTAAGTGGAGTTTTAATGAATCTTCAATTAGATTGAAACGTGAATGTGATAGTTTAAATTATCACATTTATGAAGTGATCGAGAATGGAGTACCACCAGTTTTACTCCAAGTCATAGTTAAATCTTTAATTAGATTTGAACGTGAAATAGTAATTAAACTTACCGATAACACCGTGGTGTTAGATATGGAGTATTACCAGTTTTGCTCCATAGGATGAATAAGTTGGGATTGGGAAATATAATAAATGATTACTTTGGTAAGGTTCGATGATCCAGGCTAGTTTGGATAAACATTAATTTGGTTTGAATTGATATCCAAAGGAAGATTAAAGATTAAATTTTAAAGGATTTATCTTTGATAAAATTATTGGGAACCTTTCCCAAAGGATATGAATATTTAAATAAAAGAATATTCAGAATTGGAATGAGGCGTATGTTTTGTTTTTATAACACTTGATTTTAAAATACGTGAATTATTCGGAAAGGCCGGATTTATACCCATTATGAATAATTGATTCGACGATAAGTCGACGATGAAGACGATGGTCGAAGATCGGAGTTCTTCACATTGTTTGGATGATTACTGATGTCTAGATTGGGCAGTACACCCAAGATAAGGTAAAGTGGTGATCGTCCAGAAGTACTTGGGGATCTACCAGATATGCGAGGATCTCTCTCCTGTATTGGACATATGGGACGAAGAATATGGTGCCTCCGGTTTCGTTCAGACCCAGAACAAACTAGTAAATGGATGTGTGTCTAACATTGGATTTTATTCCGTGTTGATTGATCTTTATTAATTATATATCTGTTTAGTGGCGGAAAGTTTATTCTCTTGCTTAACACCCTTCTCTGAGACGTACGAGCTCAGAGGTTATATATCGATAGACATCAGTCGCATGGCATGAACTGTCAGTGTGGCATGCTGAGATGCAAATGATCAAGGCTTCTGTTGAAAAGCAGAGTCTTGTGGTTGATGATCAAAGCATGTCTTTAAATAGCATAGCTTTGTGTATAGCGTTAATCCGCGAGACTCGCACCTCGGTATGAGTCACAAAACGGGATAAAGGACCCAATGAGGACATGACGTTTATTTGTAGCTTTGAGTGGTGTCATGGTATAGAGCCCAGACATTTATTTATTTTTACCTATGTGGATGATGGATTGCGAGGCGCCTCAGATATATCGGTTACTACGGAGCCAATGGATTGATCCTATAGGACCGAGAAACGTGTATTCAGGAATTTCCAATCCACTAAAGTATGTGTGGACTGGCCTTGGTGGATCCAAGGGTTACCCGCGGTGTGTAACCCTGAGGCATTTGCTAGAGTGTCTTGAAGCCGGTGAAGAGTACATCCCTTGCCTCGACTCATGACGGAAATCCAATTTCCAATACAACCTTTCGGTTTAAGTTATAGAACTAGTATGGCGACATGATATACGATAGCCATACCGTATATGATTGATACATTTATATTTGAAGTTGTTTTTGATACACTGTACACTTATAGTAATATCAAAAGAGATTTGTTTTAAATCGTACCAAGCATGTTTGGCTATTATAAGGGAAAACTTTATCCTCCGGCTTGCGTTGCGTTGTGTGATGTGACCTAGTCTTATAATAGCTTGATTTTTTCAAAAAGCATTGCGTTGTTTACAAACTGTTTATGCACTGGTATTCTCAGGGGTAAACCCATTCCGTGTTATATGGCGTGGTCCCTTTATTTATTTTATTTTCTAAAGTAAATATTTAATAACTGTTTTAGTTCTCACACCAGTCCCATGACTGACCTGGAGTTTATTGTTTTAACCTAAACTCTGGGTGCCCCTATTTTCCACACGGGTAGCTAGTAGTTGGATTTTTGCAGATATTATTTTAATAGGATCCTGGATCTATAGCTGGAACTATACTCGGAAAGATTTGTATCAGTGTATTTCTTTCAGTTGTGTTATGTATTATTTTTCCGCTGCATTGTAATTTTAAATCTCTGATATTTTCTAATGTGAAATATTTATTTGTACTCTGTTACATTCTTGTACTCTGATGAAAATTGTTGTAATAAGCAATGAAATGTTCTTCTTTTTGCGTTTTGATTTGTCTGTTCTCAACTCAATCCGGGCTTTCCCGTAATTGCAAGTTTGGGTCGTTTTAGTTTGGTATCAAGCTTCGGTTTACAGAGCTCGAGAACAAGACACATTAGAACCAAACGAAAGAATTCATCAGAGATTGGATTAGTAATATCCAATAAGAATGACTCGTTAGAGATGGGATCAGTAGTATGCTAGAACGAGTGCAAAGAGTGTTGTTTTTAAAAAAATAAAAATGAAAACAAATTTTGTTTTGGAATTTAAATCTTATTATACGTATTTGAGTAATTTATTTTAAATTGATTTGGACTATCGGGTGTATGGAGATTTTGAATATACGTCTGATCCACATGTATACGAAGCCTCAAATATACTGGATGGATATAGAGTCACACTCTAGTCGTCCGGGCATGATTATGATGATGGCGCGCCATCATCAGTATTTATGTTCGAGTTTCGAAAGTGAGATATCTATATATTTCCAATTGACTGGTGTGAGAACCAAAACTAGATAGGGTTATTTGTTGTAATTTGGTATTAAAAATACGATTTTTGAATATATTAAAATTATATATTTGAAAAACTAATCAACTAATTGATTGTTGGTTGTGTTGTTTGATTATTAGTTTAACTAATAAAATCATTGAACCAGTATGTGAATGGAAAGTAAATTTAGCCAAATCAAATCAAAATATTGAATTAAATTGAAAATTAGTTGAAACTGCATACATGTACATGCAAATATATTGGACAGGTCATAGCAAGGAGGCTAGAGAAGAGGAATAAAATTGTTTGCCTGACAAAGAGGTACATGTTTACTGTATTTCTTGGGTTTTGATGATTTTATGAGCCGCTTGGCTTTTTCTTTTTCTTTTTGGATGACGAGGGCCTGATGAGGCTAGTTGTGGTTTTAAATATCAACCCGTATAAAGGAGGTTATGGCGAAAATTTTCGAAAATTTAGGGTGTTAGCCAATTTGTTGAGAAATTAGAAAATTCTTAGAAACCGAAAATTTGAAGAATAAACGACAAAATGAAAGTTGAGTTGGTTAGTTAAACAACTTTCAGCTCCGTTCCTTTTCGAGGACGAAAAGATTGTGAGTGGGGGAGAATGTAACAACCCAGAATTTCAGAACCAATTTAAAATTTTTGTTTTAGCAATTTTAATGGATTTTGAATATTTAAAATGATTTATTTTAAATAATAACGACTAAAAATTTATTTTGATCGAAGTTAGAATGTATAAATTTATTTTAGTTATAAAACCAGCCTCAAATGGCGCGATAGTTTGAAAATTTGATTTTAAATTTCAAATGAATGTACAAGATTCAAAATAAACCGGTTTTCAGTAAAATCAGAAGTATTTGAATCTATTTAATATCTTTTTAACGAATATGAAAAATCCAGATTTTATAATGAGAATTGACAGTTATGTCCAGTTCAAAATTTGAAATAGTCACTATGGAATATATATATATATAGCCCTTAAAAATAGCCATTTTGCAAATGACCTCTGTTTTCGACAAAACCACTTTTGTTGGATCTAGAATGTCAAATTATTTCTAGATTCCAATTTTTAAAATTTTTGGAACTAATATGCGATCCTAGTAAATTTAAACGTGTTTGGTCATTTTAGTTTGAATTTAATCGACTGGAAATTGACCATTTTTCAAACGGTCTCTAAATTCGACGAAATTAGTTTTGTTAGGACTGTATCATTAAAACATAGCTCGATTTTTTTTTTGGAATTTTTGAAATCGGTATGTGGCCCCGGTAAATTAAAATGTACGTTGAAATCAATTTTGAATGTTATATTAATTTATATTTTAATTTTGATGAAAACTGATCGAAACAGTTGAATTGGCTTACCGGACATATCCTATTGTGTTCAGAATCGGGGTATTTAGCTAGGGGCGACAGCCATTGGGTTCGATTTGGAGTTCGAATTTAAAAGTAACTTTTTAGAATTAAATATATATTGAAATTTAAAAGTCAAACCCTTTATTTCTCCCCCCATTCATTTCAGATCGAGATAAGAAAAAAAAACCATCGCAACCACGACCCGCGCCGCCCACGCCTCCGCCGCGCCTCCATCCCGTTGCCACCTCCTTTTCTCTCTCTCCTCTCTCACCCCTTCGCCCAATTCGAGAATCCAACCCCCAAAACCCCCTAAAACCCTAACCGTCGGCCACCAACCGCACCCTCCCGCGCCACCCCGCCGCCTCAGACACCCTCTCCCCTCCCGCTGAGCCACCCCCTGACCCTCCGTAACGATACAGTGAGTTTTTTTTATGTAATTAGTGTAACTAATTTAGTAATTAAATAAAAAAGGTGATTTATATATATAATAGCAATGTAAAAATATGATTTTTTTTCTATATATAATAGCGATGTAAAAATATGATTTTTTAAATATATAATAGCGATGTAAAGATATAATTTTTATATATATAATAGCGAGATAAAGATATGGTTTATATATATATATAATAGCAATGTAAAGATTTGATTTTAATATATATAATAGTGATATAAAAATGTGATTTTTATATACATAGTAGCATTATAAAAATCTGATTTTTAATATATACATCTTTATAAAAATCTGATTTTTAATATGAAATAGAATTTATAAAAATGTAATTTTTATAGCATTATAAAAATAGGATTTTTAATATATGTAAAGCGATTTAAAAATGAAAATTTTAATATATACAACATTAAATAAAAATGTGATTTTTTATTATATGTAGCGTTATTAAAAATGTGGTTTTTAAAATATATATAAAGCATTTTTTAAATTTATATATAGCATTGTTTTTAAAAATATAAATAACATGATTTTTAAAAAGAGATAACATAGTGAAAAAATGTAATTTTTATGGCGTTATAAAAGTATGATTTTTAATATCTATACCGCGTAAAGCAGATGGCGATGAAACTAACGGGAAGAAGAACGGAATCCAAATCGTCCGCTAAAGAATGATGGAGTGGAAACCAAAGGAGAGAACACCTTCTGACTCAAATTTATTTATAGTAAAATATTCTAGGATGCAGATGGGGCTTAGAAGCCCCGGACGCTATTTATTGTACAAACCATGTTGTTTGATTTGAATTATACGGAGTTCAATACTCGAATTTTGCACAGTCACATAAATTGAAAGAGATATATGGATATAACCGACACACGGATTCCATACTCCACGAATAGCCACTTATGGCGCCGTAAATGACATTGGGGTAGTTGAGTATTTATTTATTTGGATGTTCTACGTGATTTGATTATGGTTGTGAAAATTGATTTATTGGTTTCGATTTGATTTGGATGTGAATAGGATTGAAATTGGTTTGTGTATAGCGCGAGCCAGTATTAGGCGAGGGATAAGGCTAGACCTTATTCTGGTTCTAGTACTGTGTCGTTATGCTGCCGAAATTTTCTAAAAAGTGTTAGAAAAATTTAGTTAGTTGAAAATATTATTATTAGCTTACACATCCATCTACAAGTCGGACGACTGCGAGGGATAACTGCGGTAAATAAAATAATATTTGGATAGTTAAAAATAAGCTTACACATCCATTTACAAGTCGGACAACTTGTTTATGCTCGCCTATTTTTGTGATATCGATTGGGTCGATAAATTTTACACATCGCCCAACTGTACAAATAATATTTAGTATTTGTTGGTTGAAACCCCATACAAGAATTGGGATGATATTTGGCGTACATTAATCCCAATTGTTTAGGTGTATGTCAATCAATTGGTTGGCAGACTGTTGTAAGCGTTAATTATTTATATTTCATGCTTATGCAGTTGGGTAATGCACTCTGAATGATGGTTGATTGTATATCATTGTTGTTGTATACATGTGTTGTATGAAATCCATATAAATAAATTATATGGTTATTGACCGTGTTTGATTCCAATTCAGAAAATAACAAACATTTTTAAAATAATGAATATTTTAAAATAACAAATATTTTAAAATAATATTATGTAAAGGATAAAAATATGATTTTGATGTCCGATCTGGGATAGACACAAACTTATTGAAATATATGAAGCCGTGTTGTTTAGTTAAGCCCCATTTTGACTCGAACGATATTTATATCGATTTTATTCATTTTTATAATGAATATCGAAAAGGAAATGATTTCAAATCAGATATTTTGAAAATATTACCATTTAAATATTATAATGATATGGAATATTCAATTTTGATTTAAAATTGAAAATGAAGTTAGAATCGTTTTAAAATGAATTTATAAATGATTTATAAAATACGTTTTAAATGGAAATCGACGAAATATATATATAATATATGTTATATATATATATATATATATATATATATTTAATGGCCTGAATGACCGTTCGCGAATTTCGACCATTGACTTCGAATTGACATTACGGGAGATCCGACCGTCGGATTCTCCTAAAACCAAAATCGTTGGGTTCGTATCGAAAAGAGTTTTCCGACGAATATAAGAGATTTGAAATCTAACGGTTGGATTTGGAATTATGTCCAAATCAAATTTGGAAAAGGTCGTTGTAAGTGTAGTTTGACGACCGTTTATGAAAATGGACTGAAAGGGCCTTAATAAAATTATTAAAAATATTAATAATTTATGTAAAATCTTAATAAATGATTTGGAAAGAATTTGGATGAAAATTCCACATTTGGAAAGAAAAAAATTTTTTTTATCAAAATGAACTAGTTATTAACTAGATTTGAAATCTAATAATTTTTAAATAAAATAAATTGGATTTATGAATGGTTTTAATTTAACCAGAAATTTCCAACAAACAAATTGGAATGGAAATAATCTTCGGAATATTTCGATATTGGTTTCTGTGATTATACGGATATTGTTATGGCAATTTGGTAGATATATTTACATTGTTATTTCCAATACGATATTTGTTGGTTTCAGAATTTGATATTGAATATAAGTCGATATAATTTCCATTTAGAGCCTTGTATTTAATATCAAATGGGATTTTGGGTTTGACGTGAATAGTGTCTTCAGTAACACTGTTCTTAAACCCAGTTGAGAAAAGAATAAATCCTTTAATTAAGATTTAGAGAAGTTTATCAATTAATTAATATTTAATTCGAATTGAAGTAAGAATTGGATTTTTGGGTTTATTGTGAATGGTGTTTTAAATATCACTTGTTCTTTAACCCGATTAACAGTGGAATGTGATTTGGAATATATAAATATTTTTATTAAGATTAATGAATTTTTTTTCCAAAGTAAAGTTTTCCAATTTAATATATTATATTGGGATTGAATGGAATTCGATTTAAGTGAGCTTCTGTGGAGGAAGACTGTTAATATATATGGAATTTAAAAGGCTTTGCCATTATTCCATTTATATTATTAGTCGGATACGGAAATGGATATCGGTTATATATTGATCTGTTTACCGTGAAGATTCCGTAATTAATGGAATGTGATTTGGGTTTATCGTGAACCGTGTTTTAAATGACATTTATTCTTTAACTCAGTTAAAGACTGGATTTCATGTCTAACATTGTATTTCGAACTGTATTGTTGATCTCTGCTAAATATATATCTGTTTGGTGGCAGAAATTTTATTCTCTTGCTTAACACCCTTCTCTGAAACGTACGAGCTTAGAGGTTATATATCGGCAAAAATCAGTGGTACGGTGTGGATTTTCAATGCGGCATGTTTGATTTCCCAAAGTTAAATAATCATTAATATTGATTTTTGGGAAGATTAAAACTAAGTGGAGTTTTAATGAATCTTTAATTAGATTGAAACGTGAATGTGATAATTTAAGTTATCAAATTTATGAAGTGATCGAGAATGGAGTACCACCAGCTTTACTCCAAGCGATAGTTAAATCTTTAATTAGATTTGAACGTGAAATGGTAATTAAATTTACTGATAACACCGTGGTGTTAGATATGGAGTATTACCAGTTTTTCTCCATGGGATGAATAAGTTGGGATTGGGAAATATAATAAATGATTACTTCGATAAGGTTCGATAATCCCGACTAGTTTGGATAAACCTTAATTTGGTTTGAATTGATGTCCAAAGGAAGATTAAAGAATAAATTATATAGGATTTATCTTTGATAAAAATAATGGGAACCTTTCCCAAAGTATATGAACATTTAAATAAAAGAATATTCAGAATTGGAATGAGGCGTATGTTTTGTTTTTATAGCACTTGATTTTAAAATACGTGAATTATTCGGTAAGGCTGGGTTTGTACCCATTCTGAATAATTGAATCGACGATAAGTCGACAATGAAGACGGTGGTTGAAGACCAAGTTCTTCCCATCGTTTGGATGATTACTGATGTCTTGATTGGGCTGTACACCCAAGACAAGGTAACAAGTGGTGATCGTCCAGACGTACCTGGGGATCGACCGAATATCCGAGGACCTCTCTCTTGTATTGGACATATAGGACGAAGAATAAGGTGCCTCTGGTTTCGTTTAGACCCAAAAAAACTTGTAAACGGATGTGTGTCTAACATTGGATTTTATTTCGTGTTGATTGATCTCTATTAAATATATATCTGTTTGGTGGCGGAGAATTTATTCTCTTGCTTAACACCCTTCTCTGAGACGTACGAGCTCAGAGGTTGTATATCGAGAGACATCAGTCACATGGCGTGAATTGTCAGTGTGGCATGTTGAGATGCAAATGATCAAGGCTTCTGTTGAAAAGAAGAGTCTTGTGGTTGATGATCAAAGCACGACTTTAAATAACATAGCTTTGTGTATAAGATTAATTCGCGAGCCACACACCTCGGTATGAGCCAAAAACGGGATAAGGACCCAAGGAGGACATGACGTTTTTTATAGCTATGGGTGGTGTCATGGTATGGAGCCCAGACATTTATTTATTTTTACCTATGTGGATGATGGATTGCGAGGCGCCTCGGGTATATCGCTTACAACGGAGCCAATGGATAGGTCTTATAGGACCGGGAAACATGTGTTCTGTAATTGCCAATCCACTAAAGTATGTGTGGACCGGCTTGGAGGATCCAAGGGTTGCCCCGCGGTGTGTTACCCTGAGGCATTTGCTAGAATGTCTCAAAGCCGGCGAGGAGTACATCCCTTGCCTCGACTCGTGACAGAAATCCAATTTCCAATACGACCTTTCGGTTTAAGTTGTAGAACTAGTATGGCGACATGATATATGGTACCCATGTCGTCTATGATTGATACATTTATATTTGAAGTTGTTTTTGATACACTATGCACTTATAGTAATATCAAAAGAGATTTGTTTTAAAACGTACCAAGAGTGTTTGGCTATTATAAGGGAAAACTCTATCCTCCGGCTTGCGTTGCATTGTGTGATGGGACCTGAGTCTTATAATAGCTTCCTTTTAACAAAAATCATTGCGTTGTTTACAAACTGTTCATGCACTGGTATTCTCGGGGGTAAACCCGCTCCGTGTCATATGGCATGCTCCCTTGATTTACTTTATTTCTAAAGTAAAGATTTAATAACTATTTTAGTTCTCACACTAGTCCCATGACTAACCTGGAGTTTATTGTTTTAATCTAAACACTGGGTCCCCCAATTTTCCACACGGGAAACTAGCAGTTGGGTTTTTGCAGATATTATTTTCATAGGATCCAAGATCTACAGATGGAACTATACTCGTAAAGCTATGTTTCCATGTATTACTTTCAGTAGTATTATGTATTATTTTTCCACTGCATTGTAATTTCAAATCTCTGATATTTTCCAATGTGTAATATTTATTCATACTCTGTTACATTCTTGTACTTTGATGTAAATTGTTGTAATAAGCAATGAAATGTTCTTCTGTTTGTGTTCTGATTTGTCTGTTCTCAACTCAATCCAGGCTTTCCCGTAAGAGAAAGTTTGGGTTGTTTCACCATGAGTCAAATGGACATTACAATATCAAAAAGCAAAATTTGAAAATCAAACAACTAAAAACTAAGGTATGTTTTTTTAAACCTAAGTCGTCTAAATAGTGAATTAGGCAGAAGTCTAGTAAGAAATTTTGTTACCGATGTGGTGATTAAATCAACTCACGACCGCAAAGCTGCAAGATGATTTCTTCTTGAAACAGTCGTAACATTATTCGTGCCCGATTTGAGATTTCAGATCTGTAGAGTTTTGAGCTTGGGAGGGGTTGGTGAGTTTGGGAGGAGGAAATGGAAAAGCTGAATTTGGATTTGCAGCTTGAGTTTCGAGCGTGGAAATTTCTGTAAGATGCCAATTTTTGAGGATGAAGATGTAGATCTGTAGCTCTGAGCGTGAGTTTGGAGCCAGTTACATTTGTGCTTTCCGCCTAAATTTTCATGAGATGCCGCCTTATTTTCATGAGATGCCACCAAATGTTTATTAACCCAACTAAGTGTTCATCGTTTTTTTAAGAAGCGTTTTAAAAACTGAATTAACAAGTCAAATTTTATTTTAACTAATAATATGAATTTCTTAGATTTCTTAAAAAGTATTGAATATTACTTTTTAATTATGTTTTAACCATTATTGAATGTTAATTGTCGAAGTTAATTATTATGTATACAATATCAATTGTTAAATATTAAATATTTAATAGTTGTTATTAATTTTAATATATATAAAGTTAATTTTCGAAAGTTAATTATTACATACCGTTTTGGATGGGGCGCTGTTCGACACTCCGCCGGGGGCGTTGCCCCTGGAACCCTACGACCTGACCGGTAAGGTCGAACCCCGTTAGCGGGGGCGTTGCCCCCACACCCCCACTAAGGGGGTTCCCCCCCCAGACCCCTCCGTAGGGGATCATATTTGACAAAGGTTTATGGAAAAACTTTCAATATTTTGTGTATATTTGACAAAGATCTTCGTCGTAGGTAGTAGTTTTATTTTCGGTGATAAACATTCTACTTGTAATTTTGTTTCGTTTAATGAAATGCAGTCATTTTTTATGTGCAATTAGTATTTAATTAATTCAAAAAAAATTAGCTAAAAATTACATTATCTATAAATACCCGGTACAAATACCACGTTCAAATACCCCGTTTGCAGCAAAAAACGCATTCACGTTCACTAACCTGCCATGCTCAATCTGTTACCGTTCGTAAAAAACGCACCCTAAAAAATAATTATTATTTTTCTGGCAAAGCATAATTACTACTTATAAATTATTCTTAAATATTGGTAATATTATTAGTTGTTATATATTAGCTAATGTTAATATATAATTGGCCACTATTGTAACAAGTAGAAAAAAGAATTGCTAAAAATAAGTTTGTACAATTTTCTAATAAAAACATTTTAATTATTTATTATCAAAAATAAATTACTATATATTAAATATTACTTCTTGATTATTGCTTCTTATTATTAATATTAATGATTACTTCTTAATAATTAATAATTAATAATTATACTAATTATTAATATTGAAAATAGCCATCTATTACAACTGGCAAAAAATAAAGGTTGTAATAGATATCTATTACAACAGACAAAGTAAAAAAGTTGTTAATAATATGTTATTTACAACTTTCGATAAAGAACAGTTGTAAAAACCTTTATTACAACTGTCATTTTGTGACCGTTGTAAAATTAAAGTTGTAATATGTTGTTTTTGTTGTAGGGATATAATTGTTGACTTTCTCTTAAGTTTTGTGTTTGAGATGATTTTACATTTTATTAAGTTCATTTATTTTGTATTAAATATTTGGTTCATTATTAGATTGATATCAATTCTATAATATTCATTCTTTCCTAATTTTAACTAATATAATTATATAACAAAATATACATAGTTAGAACATAATATATGAAGTAAAAAAATATTGAAATAATAAACTTTTATATAAAATGAAGTTTGGAACTTTGAAAATTGGTTAGACGTTTTACATTTTATTTCTTTTTAAGATAAATAATATGAAGATCCTCGGAGAAACTAACAATTGGTTTGATCGAGTTTGATTAAAAGGCCAGATTTTTATTTCCTTTTTATTTAATTGATGTTCATTTTGTAGTTTTTGTTCTAATTTCTTATCCATTATTCAAGATTGTATTTTCTATTTGTAAGATTATGAATATATTCTCTTCATTTGGAACTGATTTCATAAGTAGTTGATATCGTTGAATCTACCATTGATTTGTACTACATACTAAAGGTAGAGCTGAAAACGTTGATTTATTGTTAAGTTTTATATAATTATGACTTTCTCTTAACTTTTGTGTTTGGGATGGTTTTACATTTTGTTACGTTCATTTATTTTGTACTAAATAATTGGTTCATTAGATATATATCAATTCTATAATATTCATTCTATCCTAGTTTCAACCAATATATTATATAACAAGATATACATAGTTAGAGCAATATATATGAAGTAAAAGAATATTGAGATAATAAACTTTTATATAAAATGGAGTGTGTAACTTTAAATCTTGTTAGAGATTTGATTCTAAATAAGTATTTATATGCATTCTTTATTATAAATATTTAATACTATGTTATACATAAACCTATTTACTAAACATTAAAGATACAGGGACAGAGCCAGGATTTCTATGTGGCTTGGGCTAAGTTAGAAGTGAAAAAGATAGAAGTGTATAGTATCAAAAGTTGCAAAAAGTAGTTTTTAATTATATATCAATAAAAGTTTACAAAAATATGAGGTATTGGCGTACATCTCATGTGCGACTGTGATAAATACAAAAGTAGACACAATAATCTGGACAAGTTGGACTCTATGTTCTTTACGTGAATTGAAATCACAAACTACCGAATCCAAGTAAACATCTTCAACAAGTTCCCTTTCAATCTTGATAATCATGCAATCTTCAAGAAAATCATCACCCATTTTATTTTGTAGAGTAGTTTAAACATGTTTCATAGCTGAAAAAGCCCGCTCCGTCGTTGCCGTTGAAACTGATTGCAATTAGATAAATTTTCTAAAAATAAAATTTTAAACATATTGATTCAGTTTGAACAATACTTATTAATGAACAAATCAAGCGCTTCAATCAAATACAATTTAACAAATAATTTAAAGTTTGCAATCAATGATAACTGTAATGGAATTAAAAGAAATCAATGGAAAAATATTGGTTCCATTTGAACAACACTGATTGCAATTAAAATAAATTTTCGTTTAGAAACTACCCCAATTTCAGCTGAGATTGGTTTGAGTAACAATGGAAGAGATGATAACTGTAATGGAATTAAAAGAAATCAATGGAAACATATTGATTCAATTTGAACAGTACCAATTGCAATTAAAATGAAATTAAAAGAAATTTTCGTTTAGAAATTACCCCAATTTCAGTTGATATTGGTTTGAGCAGCAATGGAAGAGAATCAAGATGATAATTGCGTCTGTAACCCAGGGCCGCATTCACTTACCTCTGTCCCGGGTTATGCATTGCTTTTATGTTATATAATTACATAAAAGTTCAGAACTTTTGTATTCTTATTTCCATATACCATAATCATGCATTCATTATTTCATTATTATTTATACATGTGGAGGTGTTCATCATCTACCAATTCTTTCACTTCCACCTCATTTTCTCATTTTTTTTAATTTCATGTGTATGGTATGATTCAAAAGTAGTTATATTGTCTAAATAAAATTAAAAATTTCTTTCAAAACAATTTTTAGTCTACCACTTCAAAATTTCCAACCTAATTAAATTTTGATTAACTTTATTAACAATATTTCACTTCGTGTTCATCTTGAATTATTTAGGACCCTACTAATATTTTCAGTGATTATTTTCCTACTTCAAGATTTCAATACTAAAGTTTCTATAGAAAAATAATCTGAGGACCTCCAAAAACAAATTATACCACTGGTTCGATCGATCTTGATGAAAATGTTATACTGCATTTTTACTTCCTTTATAGTTAATATAATGCAAAATATGTAGATTTTGTTAGATCATTAGTTCTACTGTCAAATTTAAGGCTTAACTTAAAGTTTTCGGGGATTGTGGTTTTCTTACTGAAAGCTAAATGGTTTTATAAATTTATGTATATGATAGAATTTGTTATTTATCATGGAAAATACCAGGGCTTTTTTTTAAATATAGTATGTATACCAAAAAGGACAAACAAGCCTTTCTCCAATGGTTTATTGTGGATCAACTATTCATTGGAGCTAAATTCAAAAAGCATAGCAGTCTAAGTGCATTACACACCATAGAGGAGATTTGCGAGGCTCTAAACGCGTAGAATATATATTGAATTTTCTCAAATTTGATTATCATGCAGAATATAAAAAGGTGTAATAATGCAAAGGATGGATGCAATTTCTTTGAACATAATTATAACATTTTTTCAATTTGAATATAATTTCATTATTGTAGGCTTAGAATACTATTTCAAAACTAGATTATTTATTATTAATATTCATGTATTAAACATAAGATAAAACTATGTCCACTTATATCGCTCGCATTTGAAAATTAACAAGTGTGCGTGCTTATGTATATTGTAATATTTATATAATTAGAAACAAGTAAGTTTGTTGTTACTGGTCATTGAATAAAACTATTCTCATCAAAGCATTATTTTCTATTCATATGACTTTAGATTATTCAAGCAAATTTATTAAAATACCTTTGTCGTTTGTGTTTTAGAAGAAGCTAATCAAAAGAATTACAATCCATGAGCATGTACTTTTAATTTCATATAGCTTAAAATTCAATAAATGAACTGTCAAAATCATATCGTGAAACCCATATGCATAGCATGGGTTCACACTTGTGTATATATATGCATATATGTTTATGTCTATGAAGATATATGACAAGTATGGTAATTACCATATTTAATAATTAATTATCATTACCATACCACATAATTTCATGCGATTTGACAAATTCAAGCGAATTGATTACTAATTTTTTCGGTACCATTTTAATTGGTAGCGGTTGATAATGTCGATATATTGTGATATGATAAAAATGTCCAACTCTATCATACGATTAGCGTGTACCTATCCGTTCTTATACATGTAAACTGTTTACGTATTTTATTCTTTCATGCCCTTGAGAGTTGTTCGCCTTTAAGTATTATATTCGCACGCACAAATGGAAATGCTAAACATGCAAATTACTCTTATCATATCACATTTGGTAATAGTTTTTTTTATTAAATAAACAAAAAATATGAAGTAATCCATGTAGAGGTTTCCATTTATAGTAAAACGGCCTTTAACAAGAAAACAAAGTAGTAAAATAACTAATTTGACATATGACATGGTACTTTTTATTAAATTGGATGTTGTTTGCAGACTCCTAAGAGGATGTCAATGATGGCACAACGTAACTCTGGCTATTTGGCAAAGGGATGAGAGCTAATCCTCTGTCCCAAAAGTTCTCTGTCCCCTATACCCAACCAATAAGAATCCCTGATTTTTATCTTTTTGCATTTAAGTCCAAAAATAAAAGAGGGTTTAATTGCAAAAAGGTGGAATTCAGGGGGTGCCGATTGGTTGGGTATGGGGGGACAGACAATTTTGGAGATAAATGATTTTATTTGCAAAGGGATCTACTGTCATCATTGGAAAATGATTAAAGCATCTTTCATAATATCATGCTCTGTTTTGACTAGTTGGATACCTCTTTGAGACATTCGACGTTAATATTTTTTTTTCAAGGGGAAATATATAGCATAACAAAAGGGAGAATCCAACCATTCTCTAATGGCTCACAAAAACGGTTCCTGCTAACAGCTGAAACCGTGCACACACACGAACAAGAAAAACACAAAACCGTAAACAAAAACATAGCAAAAGAAGCCTAGGAGGGGATCCGATGAAGTAGGCTCCTCTCTGATCCTAGAAGATGACAAGGATCCCAAATGAAAGAGCTGGTAGAGAAGCTAAAAACACATCCAAGATGTTGAATAGCTACCAAAGCCTCTACTGATCCAGCTGTCCGACCAAGGAGTAGAGAAGCAACCCGCACGTAGCACCCAACAGATCCTGCCCCGCAACCTGTGCATCAAGACCTGAACAACTAGAAAACAAAGTCAGCACTGAGGGGGGGGGGGGAGGATGTGAAGAGGAAGAAATGGACCACAAGCGCACAATACACACGCAAAACAGAAATCAACCTATACCTTGTCTGGGGGGGGGGGGGGCTGTTAACGTTGAAACATCAAAGATAACAGCCAACCTCCTAGACCAGGATCCTATCACACCTCTGAACGGCCTAACCCAAAATTCTAGGAAAACATCATTCCGAATTTTCCGGATGATGGTCGGAGGGTCCATAGCCTCTTCATCAAATATTGCCTTGTTACGGGCACACCAGATGTGCCAACAAATCAAACAAGGAATCAGACGAAAGAGGCTAGCGCGTAGACTTTTACCTAAGATGCCAGTCCACCAGAATCTTAGGAAGTCTTCAAGCGAGTTAGAATTACAACGACAACCAAGTAAGTTCCTGAAGTAATTCCAAACAGACCTAGTACAAACCCCAGAAATCAGCAAGTGAAAGGAGGTTTCGGCACTACCAGCTCTGCAACACCTGCATCTGGACACGAGCGGGATACGATTCTCTGAATATTCTCATCTAGCGGAAAACCATTATGAATGGTTTTCCACATAAATAGAGACACCTTCGGTGGAATACGGACATTCCAAATAAAAGAGAAAAGAGGAATCTCAGGCGTCGGATTCCGCACAGAATTCCACGCAGCAGAAAGCGAGAAGGGATTACCGTCCCAAGAGGTACCCCCGCCATGAGCATCAGATAAGGCCTTCACGGATTGCATCCGTTTCCACGTCTCGCTAGCATAGGTTGGGGTACCAGAGAAATGCGTACTTGCCAACCGACGGTACTTGGCGTGAAGGAACGTCGCCCAAAGGGAGTTGTTCGCTTCAAACCTTACCCAAAGCTTGCAAGCAAAGGCCACACAGACGTCTTTAGCGTCACGAAGGCCCAGGCCTCCCTCACTCTTGGAACGACAGATAACGCTCGAGGAGATCCAATGATGACGAGAGATGTTATCCTTGGATCCTTAGACGGAGGACGCTAGGGAACGGTATGAGCGGAAAAAAGAAGCTGTGGGAGTCATAATTGCAAAGATATGAGATCCCCTGGAGTCTTGGACAGACCTAATGAGAATAAGCCTACCAGCCTGAGAAAGTAGGGTAGCATTCCATTTAAGGATCTTCCCCCTAACTTTGTCAGTGATAGGATCGAAAATGGCGTTGAGCTTCCTTCCTCGATATAAAACAATGCCCAAGTACAGAAGCGGAAGCGAGGACGCCTTGAAGCCCGTATAAGACTTGATCCAATCAGCTCTATCAAGTGTAAGATCTTTCGTTGGAACGAAGCAGCTTTTGGAAGAGTTAACAAGTTGCCCCGAGCATCTCTCATACTGCCGAATGAGGCCTTGAAGAGACTGACGACTGCCATTAATAAAAATGATGATGTCATCAGCAAAGGAAAGAGAAGATATAAGAGGGCATCTCATTGGGTGCCGAATCTGCCCAGAAATCAAAAGGGAGTGCAAGCCACGAATAAAAGCCTCACCGGTAAGGACGAACAGAGTAGGGGAGAGGGGGTCTCCCTGACGAAGTCCTCTCCCAAACCTAAAAAAACGGTCGCCGATCAGTTTATGAGAACGGAGAACTAGCAATTGGAAATGAGCATCAAAACAACATCAATGAGGGGCTTCGGAAAACCGAAAGCCCGAAGGATCTTGATGATGAAGAACCAAGACATTCGATCGTATGCCTTAGCCATATCCAGCTTGAAAATGACATTAGACCTGCGGACTTTCCTATCAATATGAGAAATCAGCTCCTGCGCTAAAAGGACGTTATCAGTGATTAAACGTCCTTTTACAAAACCAGCCTGAGAGGAAGAGATAAGACACTCAAGAAACGGAGCTAAACTAGAGGTTAAAACCTTTGAAATAACTTTATTAGAGAAATTACATAAACTAATAGGCTGAAAGTCTGAACAAGAGGTTGGGTGGTCACATTTGGGGATGAGGGTCAGGTTGGTAGAAGTCCACCCCGAGGGGAGCTTTCGACGTTAATACATATTACAATGTGCATGCTTCTGTGATGAGTAATCGTTTAATATATATTAAATCTGAACGTAAAATGGAACGTCTCCATGCCGGTGTTGGGTTTAATCATGTTCCCCTCATATTTTAATTTTCCCTTAAGTAAAATTTTGCTAGGGTCTTTTCGTGAGGTACGTAATCCTTATGTTTAAGCCGCTAAGTGTAATATTCTTATTTTTTAGTAATTATTGTAATATCTTTAACATTACACATTTTGACGTTAATCTCAACTTCCGTAGTTGCCTCTTAAACTATAAATTCTTAATACCATTGAAAAAGTAGCAACAATTTATTTTGTTTTTTTACAAGTGCAAAATATGTATCTACAAGTATTATTATTAAATCTTAATACATCTTAAAAGTAGAATTTAATAATTAATTTTTCTTTACAAATTCCAAATGTCTTGATCTATAAATACTAGCAAATGTTAACACTACTTAAATTAAGATATAAAAATAAACCATTTACGAATACATTCTTTATTAATTAATAATATAAATTGAAATTCGTGGTGGAAAAATAGCAATAGACTTTGAAGCTTGCAAGTTCAAACTAAATACATGTTACTTAAATGTAAAATCACAATTAAATATTTACAGAAATTATTTTCTATTGATTACATCAAATATATATAATTTGTAAAAAGATAATCCGCAAGTGAACCCGTGTTATAATTAAACTCAAAGCGTGTACTGTCAACACAGCTTGATTTTGTATTGTCCAACTTTATAACGCATTCAAGTAAAATAAAACCGTGATTAGTAATATATGCTACTATATATAAGCCTGTGTAAACTATTAGTCGCTTTTGCACAGACTTTGTGACAGCAAGCAGTGGACTAGTGTAAGCACTTGTTTTGCCTTTGTAACTGTCAACAGCTAGTCATCAGCTGTTGCCTATATCATTATTATTTTCAACTAGATCAACACAAATGTGTTTATTTTTACTTTTGTTTTGTGTTCAAAAGAATCAAAACTCAATGCAACATAACATGTGCTTCATTTGTTCCTATAAATACATACATTTTCCAAGCCATCTTCACCAAGAACACAACATTATACCATTTGTTGAAAGCAGTTTCATTTTCAAATCCAACTTCAACTTTGATTAATTTCACATATCAGTATATCTTTTGTCTCATTGATCATCATGTCTCACTTCAAGAAATCAAGCTTCTCCAATACGTGTGATATGTTGAAGAAATACATCAAAGAGAAGACACTACAACAAATTCACCCTATTACAACGGTGCAACACCGTTGTAATATCATTTTACAACGGTGCCTCCACCGTCGTGTATGCAGACGTGGCAATATATTAGTTTCTTTTACAACTTTTCTGCACCGTTGCAACACCGTTGTAAAAGGGTTATCTAACAACAGTTTTATACCGTTGTAATAAAATTTATTACAACTATAATTCTCCGTTGTCGTATATACCATAGTAAAGTTAGAGTATACGTAACAACTTTTGTCACCGTTGTAATAAACTATATTACAACTTTTATCCCCGTTGTTGTAGATATTGTAATATGTTGTGTTCATTTATATAACAACATGTCTACACCGTTGTGATTTCATTGATATTACAACATTTTTACACCGTTGTGAATTTCTTTATATTACAACATTTTCTCACCGTTGTAACATGACTTATTACAACTTTTTTTCTGTTGTAATTTACATGGACCTGACTAGTAAAACAAATTCATATATATTAATGATAATATGATTCACATTTCAATGCAACAAATATTAGTACACGGAATCATTCATATATATTACATAACATAATATTCGATCAACATAAAACACAAGTACGTAGTACATCACCAACTTAACCCGTCACCAAAAACATAACCGTTTCATAATACATGCATGATTTAACCCAATATATACATAAGAAAGATGAAATGTCTACAAAAGCATACCCTACGAAAGCACTCTAGCTGAAGGCAACGTAATTTTTATTCCAGGCCACAGTTGATCCAACAGCTTATCCAATAGTAGTCATTGCGGAATTCGGCTTCCACAAGAATGCTTCTGGATCCACCGCCGCATCAATCCAAACTTTCCAACCTTGCGATCCAAGTTTTTTAAAGTGTACCAAAGCTTCTGGATCAGTGGATGCCAATCTTCCTTCCGCAACTACTTGTTTTTCCCAATTCAATATCTTACACTTTCTGCCCTCATTTTCATCAGCTTGCACTGCTGTTTTTCTGCCCGGATTTTTCTGTTTAGACTGTTTTTCTGTTTTTCTCCCGTCAGTTTCAGATGGATGCTTTTCATTTTTAGCTGATTGCTTTTCATTTTCAGGTGCATGCTTTCCATTGTTTAGACAGTTGAACTGCCAAGGTATTGCTTCCACGGTGTGACTGCAAACAAAAAAAATCTAGAAAATCTGAACTAGAAACTAAAAACAGAAAGTGAGGCAAATAAAAACATGGAACTAAATACAAAAGACAGTAAGCACTTATGTGAGTAAATCACCCATAAGTAATATTCTAATATAAGTTAAATCGCTTGTTGTTTGGATACAGTAAATATTTCTTCTATTTATAAGCCTTGAATGAGCATTCCATACCTGAGTAAATGTTGAATGAATGCCTCCTTTCTTTTATAAATGTTGTGTAAATTTTTCACGACAGTATTGTGTGTTTGATGCTTGGTTATACTTCTATGTACAGGTTCATTCATTTTTTTTTTAAAATATAGAATTCTTTATTAGCAATCTAGAGACCATGGATGAATAAACTGATTAAATCAGAGCACAAGGTATTTTCAAACCAGTAAAATAACAGCTGAAACGTGAAGAAAAACAATGGATCTTTTGTGAATAAACTCTGTGCAAACTCTCTGAATTTAATCTAGTGTGGGTATAGATATTGGTACTTTGATAGATTATTAGTTGACTACACTTATATATGACTGGAAGTGATTAACTATGTGAAGTAAGATCTAGAAATGAGAAATTTCCTTTACTGTTGTATGAATACAATAATATAATAATAAAAGATGAACACCTCACTTTAAAAAATAAAGTACCCCAATTTTAGTGTGTTTTAGATAACAGTATAAACACAAAGGTTATTCCAAATTGAATTTAGTTTACGTTAAAATTTTCTTCAGCTTCTAATGCGCGGGAATTTAGTTTAACAGTACCCAACCCCCCTCCATTTACTGTCCTCAAAATCACCCTAAAATTTCATAGTTCCGGTAAAAGCATTTCAATGTTCACCAAACATTGTACCAAAGAATTAAACTTGCATTGTCAAAAAAAAGTTGACTCATTTTAACAGCAATATTCCAATCACGTATGTTAGACCAAAAAATGGTCCTAACACCCAAATCGTCGTATTTTGAGTATAGGATATAAAGAAATAATCGAAAAATAGAGAAAAAAGCAAGACAAAGAGATTTTTATAGTGGTTCGGCGTTAACGAGCCTACGTCCACTTCATATTTTCTCATTTCACACATAGATTACAATTACAATGAATATTGTCTTTCTATCACTTGAATTCAATGAATAATTCTCTCCGAATCCATTGAATTTATTGAGGAAGATGGTGGTTATTCATGGAGAAGTGTTGGCCATGGAAGCCATGGAAGTTGAGATGCCAAAAGTCCCCTGAAAAATGCCCTCTGAAGGTGTATTTATAGCTGTAGGAAAGCTCCTGGGAGGACTGGTTCATGATGGGGTACGTGGCAGGCGATCCAGAAAAATAGGAGAGCCAGTAGCCTTGAGAATAGGTCAAAAAAAGCTGCGTGTGAACAGGTCCGAAGTTCGGATCATGGTCATAGGTCGGATCGCGGTCATGGGTCGGATCGCGTAGGAAAGGTCGGATCGGATCGCGTAGGCAAGGGCGGATCGGATCGCGTAGGCAAGGGCGGATAGGATCGCGTAGGCAAGGGCGGATCGGATCGCGTAGGCAAGGTCGGATCGGATCGCGTAGGCAAGGGCGGATCAGATCGCGTAGGCAAGGTCGGATCGGATCGCGTAGGCAAGGGCGCATCGGATCGCGTAGGCAAGGGCGGATCGGATCGCGGTCATATGCCAGCTTACACTCGTTCACGGAAATGGGCGTAACTTTCAAACCGTAAGTCCGATTGAGCCAAACCAAAGCTCAAACTGAAGCTAATTCAAAGGGCTACGAGTATATGAGGTGAATAGATCCAAATGAGGTCATTTGATAGGGGTTTCGGGCCAGTTTATACTAATGTTGTGATTTTGACCAAACTGCCTTGTGTCTTCTGACGATGCTTCCAATGCCAGAGAGCGATGTTATCCAGAGATTCCATATCAGACAGCATTTACCGAGAGGTGTGTCAACATGATCTTTGCTTTGGGTAGCCTGGTCACAAAGCAGGCTAACATTTTGCCCCCCAAAGTACATCTTATCGAAGATGAGATGTGCTTTGAATATGTTGAGCTAAATCTCTCTGGAACGTCATTTATCCTTGAGAAGGCTTCATCCAACTACTGCATTGCTTCCCTGGGAGCTAGTCAGGCCAAGTTCCACGGAAGGAGTATTCGAGACGATCAAGAAATTGTTTAAACCTTGTCGGATCAAAAGATCTAATTCATCCGTCAAATGTCATGCTAAATCATTGGCTCCCGAGCGTGATTCTACACGCACAGGTCGTTGCCAAACAACATCATCATTCTATGCAAGCCAAGCGCGTGCTAGGGTTGGACTTTCTTTTTCATATGAGCCAATGTATGAAGTAGCCAACCAAATCATGGGGCAATGTAAGAATCCTTGGGCTCTGAGCTAACAACTGGACTATTGAGATAAAGCACATCAGAATCAACATACGAATTTGTCATTCGTACTCAAGTTTGGACTAGCCTGATATCTTGATATTGATTCAGGATCTTAAAATCGCATTGAATCGTAACAGTAAGGAATTCAAAAGCCATGATCACTATGGATCGTAGTCGAGAGAATCCACAATTGTTACGGATCATTTCTTAATCCAATATTCACATATGAAGTATTCAGTAAGGGATGTTGTTAAAATTATGTGGACCAGTGCCTATAGGATCATCACCATCGCAAGGTAGTAGATAGGTTTGTCACACCTTCCATTCGGTGTAGTTTGAGTCTGTAAGTTCACATTCGATCCACAAGCTAGCTCGCTTGGTCGGCAAAGATGAGTAAGGTTGTACTCCGGAGGCATGACGTACATGTTTTGAATCCCATTTCATGCCAGGACTGTCTTCAAAGTTAGTCTATGAACCGACACTTGTGCTCTCAGTGCCATCGGAGGACAAGCGAGGTCAGTACTTATGCCCCCAGTATCGATGGGGGTTGAGTTGAGTCAATAAGGCATTTAATCTTGAAGATTTTATACTTCCTGTCATTGCATCTGGTAAGAGTTGCAGGTTCAGCAATCTTAGTCGACCCAGATCATTCTGTACTATTTCTCAATTTAGCAAAAATCGGAATTGTACATGCGAATGGTTGAACCACATTTGCTTTGATATCATCTCTTCTCTTTAGTCAGATAGTGGGGATTGCCTCATCGGACATCAGCGAATTCGGTTACTCTCATCAGATCAGTTGCGGAGTCAAGTAAGGTTGTTGAATGCGAGTGAATAAATGTCGTTATGAAGTTAATTGGGCCCCACCGTTTATGCTTCAGCATAGTCCGAAATGGTTATCACAGTCTTATTGAGTCTCTTTCTCATGCTCGGTTCAATTGTGCTTGTCAAACAAGATCATAGGCTCGATAAGTGGTATAGATTCTCTTTGGAATTGCACATTCTTGTCATTGTTTTCCAGGGCTTTTCCTTTGTCCTTATCGTTTCAGGAATTAGAAGGTACTCCATTCTTTAGTCAGGAAGGCATCTAGGTCATTCGTCTCGACGCTAACACCTTTTTGTCATGAAAGTCTATCCACTTCAGGGTTGAATTCATCAAAATCTCTGAGCAAGTCTTGTTATAGAGAAAATTTAAAGTCCGGGGGAATAATAGGGGATCCTGACGTCCCACGTGTGAGGGCTGTAATTGTTGTTATCCATATCATCTCGAGAAGTGCCGCCTCTCGAGAGGCGCCGAATCAAACTGGCGAGCAGGTTGCCATCAAAGAATTGATGCACATTATCAAGATCATGGCTGGTGCCCCCAGCATCGAATCTGAGATTACAAAGGGGTTTTTTGCTGATTTCTTGTTTCCACGTCGATATTGCCCCCGGGTCATGGTTCGAGTCATTCGACCTGACCGGGTTCCTGTTCTTTCTTGGAGCTGAGTATGAAATGTCGCTCGAGTATTCATTCGAGTTGGAGTTAAAACTGGTCGTGCATGATCTGTGTTTGTCACAATTCTTGCATTCTCATCTAGGATGTTGCAGGTAGCTGTTCCATTGCCCGTGTTTCCATCCATGACGTTCTGAATCAAAGCTGCACATTGTGTGACTGCTGATTGGTTCGTGTTCATCTCGGGTGTTCCCACTTTCTTTCTGCATGAAGGGAGAGGTTGGAGGAGAAATAGCTGCATCTTGTCCAATTGCTGTATGGGATATATCCAGCCTTATATGAGCTTCCCATTTTAGAAGTCGGTTGGGATCAGCAGATGGACATTCTCTTTGCATTTGTTTCTTGGTCCTCAAGGGGGCCTGTTAGGATCACAACACAAGTTAAACACGGGCACTTAAGTTATGCCGTTTGTAAATATTTTCAATAGCCATGGCCCCAGTTATAGGGTAAGTGCGAAAGACATGCGGTCGGATCACTTCCCTTTCGAATTCAGACATGTATACATGAGAAGAGGAAGTCACTTTCAGAATTCAAGCGATCATACTATCCAAGCATGGAGTAGGACGTGTTTGGGACGGTACAAGAAGCCTGTAATTCATAAATGTCCAGAATTCCACGATTACGTCGAATCGTATTAAGGCCAAGGAATCAATGATCGCTCAAGATCGTACTAAGGTAGGGTAGACATCGAAAAATCTCAGGGCCTCGCCAGGTCCTTCCAGTTGCGAGTATGAAGTTGTATAACATGTCGTTGAACAATTCACTATCTAGGCTTCTTTTTCTGTCGTTGCCGTGAGTCGCACAGGTAGCTTAGAATTATACGCCTACGTCATCCTTCTGGACGTGGCCCTTTAGTTATTCCCTACGGGTCTGCTGTTGTTGTGCGAGTTCGGATCTCGCATTTTGTCCAGCTTTGTTTTGTGAGCCTGTACTTAGTGAATGAAATTCCATTTCTTTTTGTACTGCTGTGTTCGTGTGCTGCCCCCATTCCCGGAAACGAGTGGTTCGAGCTCCATTTTCATTCTTGGTCCCAGTCGTGTGACGGGATAGGAGCCCTTGAGTGGCATATGTCGTCATGCATTTATATTCTCCTGTCGTAGTTCGGGATAGAGTTTGAATTTAGCTTTAAGTCTGCACCCCGATCCTTCAGCGGGGTATGAATCCTTATGGCGCTAAGTCTCTAGCACTTTTATACTCTCCCGATCCTTCAGCGGAGCAGAAATTATGGGGGGTGCTGAGTCTCCAGCACCTTTCTCAGCGCTTAATCATAGACCATTTTATACTCTCCTGGCGGTCGCCAAGGTTAGAGTTCGAACTCAGCTGTTCTGTCGCTCCCCGATCCTTCAGCGGGGTAAGAGTTCTTTCTCAGCGCTCACTCGGAGACACTTTTATACTCTCCTGGCGTTCGCCAAGGTTAGAGTTCAGACTCAGCTGTTCAGTCGCTCCCCGATCCTTCAGCGGGGTGAGAGTCCTTTCGCATTATCCTGTACCTGCGAGCATTCCATAATTAGTTATGCATTTAAACATTTGAAATGCAAATAAGCAAACAAGTCATGAAACATTATAAGTTATCAGTGCAACTTATAAGTGAAAGTGCAGTAAAGTAGTATGTATGTATAGGTATGCCCCCAATCAATCATTAACTTAGTGTCTGGCCAGGTCTTGTTGAGGATTGATTAGGACCATAATTGTGTTGCCCCCATGTCCGAACATGGAGGATTTGGGATCAACTTCCATCCTGCCCCCCGATCCTTTAACGGGGGAGGAATTTTCCCGTGGTGCTAAGTCTCTAGCGCTTTTATACTCTCCCGATCCTTCAGCGGGTTAGAGTTGTTGGGGCGCTGAATCTCTAGCGCTTTTATACTCTCCCGATCCTTCAGCGGGTTAGAGTTCGAGCTCGGTTCATGATCTGCTCAACGATCCTTCAGCGGAGCAGAAGTTCTCAGCGCTAAATCATAGACGCTTTTATACTCTCTCTCGACTCTGGAGAGTTAGAGTTGGGACTCAGCTGTTCCATCGCTCCCCGATCCTTCAGCGGGGTAAGAGTCCTTTCTCAGCGCCAAATCATGGACGCTTTTATACTCTCTCTCGACTCTGGAGAGTTAGAGTTGGGACTCAGCTGTTCCATCGCTCCCCGATCCTTCAGCGGGGTAAGAGTCCTTTCTCAGCGCCAATTCATGGACGCTTTTATATTCTCCTGGCGGTCGCCAAGGTTAGACTTTTGCTCAGGCGGCTCCGATAATGGTACACCGCCATGCCTTGTGGACGTCATCTTCGCGTCCTTTATACTCTCTCTCAGCTCCGGAGAGTTAGAGTCACGGATCAAGCGGTCTGCAATCATGCACGCTCATCAAACTCGTCCTAGGTTTACATTTTAATCCAAGCTCCGAGGATTAAAACCAGTCGGACAAGCAGTTGGAGCATTTGCCAAGGCTTCGTGTTCCTCCGAACAGTCTACGGGAGGAATGGTTGGCACCAGACTTCGGGTACCTGCATTATTCATACCGCACGAATTAGTCACGTCAGTAACTCGGAAGGCATGTGAAAGAAAATTTTATGATTGAAAAGTAAGCAAATTAAGAGGCAGTGTTTCCTCCTTTATTTGAATTCATGTAATCTGGTGGCGTCGAGCATAGGATCGAGCCATGTAGGCGGTCACACCGCGTCCATCTGGGGTCGGACTATGACTTTGTAACTCAATGATTTATGTTCAATTGTGTTGTGGTCTGCCACGTGTGAGCCAAGGATTGGATGGTCATCCCGGATCCACCTTGAGCTATACATCATTCTTTAGACGAAGAGCGTGGCTTTGTAAATGAGCAGTTCAGTCGAGCTCGTTATAGTATTGCTCTATGGCTCTATATGCGGGTGTTACAAGTTTGATCGGTAGCAAATCCTGGATACCTACACCATCCACATATTAATTCATCTGAGTTAATTACATCAATAACTCATAAAGGATGCAAATATAAGAGTTATGGTTAGAGAATAATCCTATTAAAGGAATGAGTATCATTCTGAGTGAAAAATGGCGTTGCATATTCATTGCAGGTCCATTTTGCTTCGCCCTATCTCTGCCAATGAAGGGCTGCCAAAGTCTTTTTAGTTGATGAGGAGTATCTTTTCAAACTATCATGGGGGCGGCAGTCCCAAAAAATGAATAGACGTTGATCAGGGTCTTGAGATGGCAAAGGCGGCTAAGTAGGTACTATAAGCGAGTGATGAAGTCGCATCTCTTTTTGAATCGCCTCTTTGCCCCCTATGCTGAGGGTAAGGATAGAGTGTCAGGAAGTCATGACTGGATTGCTAATGGTAGCACATCTTTGCATTGGTGTTAGGTTGTGAATTAGCATGAGAACAATGGATTCATGCTTATAGAAATTTTTGCGCTTTCCATGCTAGGAAATAGGATATTACTGCTGGTGGGATAATCATATCACATAAATTTGCTGATATACCCTCGATCCCATATCGGGGACAAGGGTTAGTGTGCCGACAATCAACCAGCATTCATGCGTAAGCGTTCTAGATCTTCAACTCGCTAACTTTCAGGCAAGACTAAGTCAATTGGCCAGGCAAATTCTTGATGTATCAGCTCTGAATTAGATGATGTAATCACGAGCAATTTATGCTCAAATCTGTAGTTGCCCCCAGCCTTAGGGGAGTGAGTCACTTGGCAGATAATCGATGAAAAGAGTGGAAGTATGAGTCTCCACTTTCTAACTTCAGAACGCCGTTCGCCAGAAGTTTCATTCATGTACATCTCCCATCTAATGGGTGGCTGACTGGTGATTTGGTCGAATCATTCAGGGTGGTGAATTCGGCAATTGCACTCGTTGGTGTTTGTTTTGGGACAATCTTCCAAGAGAAATAGGCAATGTCGAATTGCTTGTCATATCTCGGGGCATAAAGAACGATTGCACGCCTTTCACTTCACCTTGTTAGATGCATTCTGTGCTGTAGGAAGTTTATCATGGAGTTAACCATGACTCTTTTCCGGGTTTGGTCTCCAACGTTGGATCAACTTCCATTTTATCAATGGTTGTATTTCATAGTGTCTTGATGGGGATCATCTCTATCTTTTCTGGATTATCGGAACTTTCTTATTCGACCAGATGATTCGACTTTAGATCTCCCGTGTATGAAATATGAGGTATGTTGTAACGTTCCAATCCATCCAATAATTCTTCTGCCCATTCTAGGTAAGCTGCGAGTTGTGGTTTCTCCGACTGGAATTCCTTTCGAGTCGTCCTTCGGGGGTTATCTGCAAAACTTCGGCGTTGGATTGCCGATCATTTCTTGCACCGTCTGTATACAACTTCCAGGTGCTTGATTTCATCTTTCATTTCGAATGGCAACTCCATATAAAATCCCGCGATAGTGAACTTACTGCATACGTCTTATTTGCTTGACAGGAGCATACTTCAGGTTTATACTCAAGAAATGACTCATAATTTGGGATAAAATCCCGCAAATATTAGCACTGGTCCAAACGAACACATCCAGGGTCGCCTACAGAAAGCATATAAGTTCTCTCGTTCGGAAGAGGTCTAAATGAGATCCGATTTCAAGACCTTAGTCAGGTCGACGTCACCAATCGGAACACGTGTAATTGCGTCATTAGATGTCACCCTTCTGGATCCCGAATGACGATCCTTGCTGTGATCTAGATCTTCAGACAGATCCTTAGGCAATTCCTTTTGTGATGCTCCCATTATTCGCAATATTGATACCTCCTTCACACTCCATTTCATCTAGAGTGGAAGCATCTTTGGGTTTCACGCCGTCTTTGTTGCGTAGCATGGTCCATCCAGCTGAATAGTCGACTTCCCCAATAACTTGGTCACCATAGACCATTCCCGCTCCATCTTCGGTTAGCATATTTAGCAATAGGCACTAGGGTGCAATGTAGGCTCTGAATTCTGTTGGAGCCGGTCTGTCTGAATCTTGATCAGATGAGCTTGAACATGATAGCATAGCTTGTGAGGCTTCAAGTAATGTTCGTATATCCTGTCATAACTGTTGTATGAAGTGGAGAGCTAATATTTGATTTGTATTTTTGTTGATCCCAAGCTCTCATCTCTTGACCAAGGTCATGCGGTGGCTGGTGAGTAGTCAAGTTGCTATCATTCGGGCAGGGATCCATATGCCCAATCATGGCCTATGGTGGTTCAATTGGTACCTAACTCTGGGCACCAAAGTACATTGATCTACCCTATATTCTATGGAAATCAGTCTTCCTCGATGCGGTTGACGACAAATAGGCATTGCAAATGTTAGCTAAGCCTTTCAGGGAGTGAACTGCAGGACACATGTCTTACACCATGCCATTCAGGTGAAGGGTAACTTTGCAGTGCTAGGATCCTTATTTGCCATCGGGTATCCCACCATTGAGAATTTTGGTCATTGGGATCTTCTGAGTCATCTGCAGAATAGTGTCCGGATTGTTCTATGTCAATGCCATCTAGTATTTCGCCTGTAGGACAGGTTTAAGTCACGTAAACTAGGTGATCACTACCCGTTCATGAAAAACATCAGTTGCATTGGGCAAATCAATACACCATCGGAACTCTAAAAGAGGAGGCTGTTATGAGGCCATCATTATTTTGTATACTGCCATAGCCAGCGCGTCGAATCTTTTCAACAACTCCTCACTTTCAATAACACTGGTAGATAGAGGTCATGGCTTCTGGAGAAATTCCAGTCGTCGCCATTCCGTTGTCAAATTGTTTGACAATCCGTTTATTCTTCATTGACAAGCTTTGATGAATGCTGTTGGCCAACATATATGTTGAGCTGAAGATGAGCCATGCTCCGAGCCGAAGGCGAGGCCGTGCTCCAAACCGAAGGCGAGGCCGTCAGCGGGTCCGGGCGCAGCGCCGGCGGGGGTCCGGGGCCCCGCAGTCCCGCAGTCCGGGGCCCCGCTGTGGGTACCGCACGATTTTTTTGATTTTGGAACATGGAGCCTTTTCTGAAATGATCTGAAAATTGTATCTTTTCCAAAAATTGTCACTTTTTTGGATCGGGTCGTGACCCTTGTTCGTCATCATTTTCCGGGTCGCGGTTCGCTACTGTCCTCCGGTTCGCGGTTCGTGACAGTTCTCTAGACTCGGTTCGGTTCGTGGTCTTCTCCAGTTCGTGGATATGTTCACGACAATTGCTCCAGGTCGGGTCATGGAAGTATCACCGGGTCGGATCGCGACTTCCTTACTCGGTCGGGTCGTGGGTTCATCTTAAGATCGGATCGTGGTCTCCCCGCGATCCGCGATCCGCGACCCGCGATCCGCGATCCGTGATCCGCGACCCGCGACCCGCGATCCGCGATCCGCGATCCCGCGATCCGCGATCCCCTCGACCTGCTCCAGCACATTTTCTTTATTATCCTCATTTGGTCGTGAATCTTGTGAACCCTTAGCTTTTTTTCGAAGGTATGAAGCTCTGATTTTCTGAAATCAACGAAATATTCAAAAATGGTAGAAACGCGGACTGTTTTCTTTGAACTTTCAAATCCAAATAGTAGAATAGCAATCCGATAGGCCCTGAGTTCAATTCTCAATGAAAGCACCAAAATGTTAGACCAAAAAATAGTCCTAACACCCAAATCGTCGTATTTTGAGTATAGGATATGAAGAAATAATCGTAAAATAGAGAAAAAAGCAAGACAACGAGATTTTTATAGTGGTTCGGCGTTAACGAGCCTACGTCCACTTCATATTTTCTCATTTCACACATAGATTACAATTACAATAAATATTGTCTTTCTATCACTTGAATTCAATGAATAATTCTCTCCGAATCCATTGAATTTATTGAGGAAGATGGTGGTTATTCATGGAGAAGTGTTGGCCATGGAAGCCATGGAAGTTGAGATGCCAAAAGTCCCCTGAAAAATGCCCTCTGAAGGTGTATTTATAGCTGTAGGAAAGCTCCTGGGAGGACTGGTTCGTGATGGGGTACGTGGCAGGCGATCCAGAAAAATAGGAGAGCCAGTAGCCTTGAGAATAGGTCAAAACAAGCTGCGTGTGAACAGGTCCGAAGTTCGGATCGCGGTCATAGGTCGGATCGCGGTCATGGGTCGGATCGCGTAGGCATGGTCGGATCGGATCGCGTAGGCAAGGGCGGATCAGATCGCGTAGGCAAGGGCGGATCGGATCGCGTAGGCAAGGGCGGATCGGATCGCGTAGGCAAGGGCGGATCGGATCGCGTAGGCAAGGGAGGATCGGATCGCGGTCATATGCCAGCTTACACTCGTTCACGGAAATGGACGTAACTTTCAAACCGTAAGTCCGATTGAGCCAAACCAAAGCTCAAACTGAAGCTAATTCAAAGGGCTACGAGTATATGAGGTGAATAGATCCAAATGAGGTAATTTGATAGGGGTTTCGGGCCAGTTTATACTGATGTTGTGATTTTGACCAAACTGCCTTGTGTCTTCTGACGATGCTTCCAATGCCAGAGAGCGATGTTATCCAGAGATTCCATATCAGACAGCATTTACCGAGAGGTGTGTCAACATGATCTTTGCTTTGGGTAGCCTGGTCACAAAGCAGGCTAACAACGTAGATCATGAAATGTTACATCTTTTTATCAATTATACCAATAAAAAAGGGTACCTGAGGCGTATTAGGATCAGGAGTTGTTGGATTTCCCGCATTAGCTTGCTTTTCTTTTAGATCCTGTAAAGATTGCATATACATAGGTCATATAAAATTAGCACAAAATATGATTATGGTCATATAAAACTAGCACAATTGGGAAGCCGTAAATTTGAGAATAGTTCATTTCCCTTTCACATGATGGTTTACTACAGGTATGGTTCATTGTATATTGCTTGCATGAAACTAATGGAAAAGTCGGACTGCCAGCTAAAAACAGCTATACAATTACCACATAAATTAGAGTATTTATAAAACAGGATGAATTTTGGATAAAGGAGAAACCAGGAAAAAAATCTGTTGAGAGGGAGATCAATTTTGGATAAAATAATGAAATTTGGGCCAAGGTTCGAAATCCCGGTTTTCGATTCCGTTCCGGTCACGTAGAAAATTTAAAATTTCGATCCCGGTCCTGAAATTCCGGTTTATTTCCGGTTTGTCAATTTCGGTACCTTTTTTAATAAATATACAAATAAATATGCAAACATTTAATTATTTAATATTTTATAATTTAACATTTAATTTCAATTCATATTTTCCTTCTCATGACAATATCAGATTTTGAATAATAGCAGATTAACAGGGGACTAAATTCCCTGTTTTTATAACTTTGGCATATTTAATTAATATTCACTCATGTAACAATATAATGGTTTATAATCAAACATCGGTCTCATTTTAGTTGCCTGCGGTTTATATCAATAACCCGTAATATTACATGACCTGCTATACACACATAACCTGTAATATTACCCATTATTTCCACTTAGCTTCTGCATCGTTCAGAATAAAACCTAGCCGACATTTGACCTGCTAATCCGTTCAAACCAAGAAGACCCCAAAAGGCTCCGATGTCTATAACATGCCAAAACTTGTGTCGAGCCATGAGAGAGAACGAGGATAAACCGCAGCAACACAAGAACGAACAAGAGAGAAGACGAATTTAGGTCGCGTGCAAGAAGGAGCATCCTAATCAGGAGCCACCTTCAGTTTCATTGAATTTTTGTATCCGTATTATTAATGAAACTATAGGACCTTAATCTTGTCATATTATATACACAAGGAATTCATGGTATTTACAAGTTGAGTATCTAATTTCACTAACTTATTTCCTTCAATCTTAGGAGTGTGATAGATCTTTTCAGAAAGCCAAAACAAAAAATCATATTCATCATTAAACGATAAACTTCGTGGGTTTTCTAATGATAAGTAATATGCTTAACACAGATCAAATTTTAAGAACATCCAAATTTATGTGCAAAAGTCGAAAGGATTACGTGAGTCTGTATTATTTCAAAGCTTTTTATAAATAATAATCAACATATGTAATAATAATTTTTACTAAAAAAATAATTCACATTCCTATATGATTTTTCGGTAACTTGTATTTCTTACAAAATAATTAATGGTCTCATTAAAGAATCCAAATGAAACATTGTTTGGTTCGCCCACAAATGGTAATGAAACACGAAATTATGCACAATACAAAAAAGCTCAGCCACTCTATTAGTAGAATTAAGCACATCAAAAAATAACTAGTCAAGTTGGTGCCTAAAAAAAGGCATTTTGCTTTGCTCTCTCTCTCTCTCTTTTTTTTTTTGCAATTGTAGAGATATAATGGGTTATGTCCAAGAACAAACATTTAAACATTCTATTGAATACATGATACACATTATGAGGAAAAAATTGCAAACCTTGCCTATATATTGCATTATGCTTTTAGATCTCAAAATTTCAGGCAACCGTTCATTATGTGATATGAAACATGAAACTTCATACAAATCTGATCTTTAATCGAGATGTCATCTAAAGTATTGACTGGAGCCATACATATTGATCGCAGTCTTTAGAAATTGGCCAGCATTTTCTTTTAAAAGGACACACAATTTTTAATGCAGAATTTTTGATGCATATTTATTTGTGTATTTATAAAACCTCTTTGTTATGTACATCTTTATATCAAAACACATATTCTGTGTATAACCGAAAATAAATCAGATTTTTTTTTTAAATCTTGATTATTAATGTTTATTTGCATATTTATAAAAAGCCGCACTGGAATTATCAAACCGGAAATTTACCGGAAATTCCGAAATATCAGGAACGGAACCGGAAACCGACAATAACTTGGTTTCTAATTAACAGGAAAACAGGAAAAATCGCCGTTAAAATAAATTTCTAACTAACACTTACCATCAACATCGAAGTAAGCTCCTGTACTTTGGTCTCCAATCCACTAACTTGGTTTCGCAATGCATGTACTTCACCTGATGAGCTATACCCCGAATACGAAGCTGAGATGGTACAACCCCAAAACCAAGCCCTCTTACACGTCCTCCTTGCTCCTGACCAAAAAGCTTCGACACGCCATCTTGAGTAACTGATGTTGCTCCATGAGAATCCTGACTTGCGGCATTATGATGCTCGTTTATCTTAGACTACAAATTCAAAAACAACCAATATTCAGAAATTAAAATTAAAACTACTTTAACAATAGCAACAGTTTCTGATATTGTATATTTGAACTTATTCTTACTATGCATTCGGCAACAATTGAATTTGGAGGTTTTCCATCTTTTCTAGTGTGGCCTTTGCACCACAATTCGTCTCTAGTGATAGTAGATGTTGACTTTTCCTTTTTCTGCAAAAATAGCTTAACAGCTTCAGAATGTTCAAGTGATAACAAATAATAGTTGCTTTAACAATATTTTTTTACCATTTCTTCTTCCAATCTTGCATAACCTTTTCTGCTCATGGTGTGTGGAACTTTATTCTTTTCTCTAATACTTTTGAATCTTTGTCTTGTTGCCTATAAGATCAATTCAATAAATATGATATAGGAAAATGTAATATATTTAACAGTTAAAATCAGTAAGACAAAAATAACCACCTCAAACTTTTCTGACAATTTTTCAGTTACAAAAGCATTCCACTCGTCATCGCTCTTTATATTTAACGGTTTTAGGCCTGCTAAAGTATCGGTAGAGTCGGGACTTTGAGACGCTTTTTTGATAGCTGCAACTAACCTTGATTTCGACTCCTTCCACCGCTGTCCTATTATCATTAACAAGTAATCCTTATACACCATATCTACCTTGAATCTTGACTGCACACACACACACACACACACAAAACTGCAGATTAGTCTCTAACAGTATTGCAAAATGCAATGTTGTACCACATCAGGTATATAATATGTTGCTTTGAATATTGAGACATATAATATGTAACAGTATTGCAAAATGCAATGTGCATAGTGCATATGTCATTATAAAGAGAACTATAGCAGGTATATAATATGTTGCTTTTAATATTGAGACATATAAGTACTCTAACATAAATAACATAGAATCAGTAAAATTAAATACAACTGAAAGCCAAAATTTATTATTCACTTGCTCATGTTATCGCCAACATATGGTATACAAGTCAAATATCAGTACGTACCTCTATACAAGTCCACAGATCATCCCTCAAATCGTCATCGACGTTCCTCCATGTGCTAATGGTAAAAGGCACCATCTCCCTTGCTAGAGTACCAATATATGACGACAAATGTTTGGAATTAGCACCTATTGCTTGTCCGCGTTCATTAAATTCAACTTCCGGCTTCTCATCCGGTATCATAGCTAATGATTTCATCATCGTTCTGCCTCTCTTTCTTCTAGCTTGCGTCAATCTTTGACCTTCAGTAGAATCGGGTTGAATTTCGTTTGGACTGGAATCATCGTTGGCTGAAGTTTCCTGGAAGTGTAGTTGACGGGCAGGGGGCTGTGCTGGGTTTGTATTGTCGAAGGGGCTGTTACTGGAAGGAAGGGGCTGAATCTGGTTTGTAGTGTCGACGGGGATGCTACTGGAAGGAGGAGGGGCTGCATCCCTTTTGTAGTGTGGCCAAGGTTGCTTCCAGGTTTGCGAGTAGTGCGTATTGGGTATTCAACATGTTTTCGAGGAGATCTTCTTATAGCAATATTTAAATCACGAAGCAACGGAAGTGGTCCATTTGGGTGTTCGTTGATTCTAATCCCAACCGGTATTTTAGCAGCAGCACGAACAGCTGCAAGTGCAGCTAAACTTTGCTTTTTTGTTTGCAATTTTTGAGCTCTAAAAAATCAAAAATTTAAGTCAGTTTTCAATAGCGATAAAAATTGACAAGTAGCGATAAAAACTGACAAGTAGCGATAAAAACTGACAAGTAGCGATAAAAGAGTTATAAGACCAGTTAAGCAATGAATAAATGCATGAATATAACACAATATGTTTATACATGATCATGTTGGCACTAACATGTAATCTACAGTTATACATGTTTCATGTAAACCCCAATTTCATGTTACTATATTTTATCCACATCCTTGCTTAATGATCTGCTAAAAAAGTTGTAGTCCAAGTTTAACTATGGTGTGTTACTATAAAATATATATATATATATATATATATATATATATATATATATATATGATTTTACTGAAAACGTAAGAGCACTACAGTTTCAATACGCTCTTCTACATGGTTGATTTTTTAGTGAAAGCATAACATTGTGTATAGATATGTATGATTGTTTGTTTCTACGACAGAGTTTGAATGTTATTTGATTTAATAAGCACTATTTCCTTTGAATAATGTAACTGCAAAAATTTCGCTTAAAAAATAGCGGTCCTATCAAAACATATGATTAAATCACAAATTATGTCTTAGACTACTCCAGGTGAGCAAAGTACGAAAGCTACTGACAGTTTAGCCGTTAACGGTAGGACAACGCATCTGCCTCAGACTGATACAGAAAGAGATTTATAAGTTTGACTCGAAATTTTCATGATTTTCTATGTCAATTTATATAATTCGTTATATAAATCAATCTTAATACTGACAATGAAAATTTTATTGCCTGCTCAGCAACACTACACTTAAAATGGAAGGAAGAAGAGATTTTTTTTACCGGAGTTCAGCGCTTGTGACCACCAACCATACTCATCGTTTTATACTTATTCTCGCTATTGATTTATATCACTATGTGGATGTCGTTCACAAATGATTTTTCCGATTTCAAAACTGCTTATACAATCATAGTCTGTTAATGGTTGTAAAAATATTTTAGTGTGCGCTTTTTTTCTTTAACCAGTCTACTTATAAGAGTGCAAAAATAAACATATTCTTAAAAAATACAACAATTAACAAGAGCATGACAAAGGTGCAACTCATTCTGACCCGTTACGCAACAAGAACCAAGACAAGTGAAGGAAAAAGAAACCGACCGATGAGGGAACCAAAATTTGCTGACATCAAGTAAACAACCAGTGCATGGCCGAATTGCCAGAATTAGTTCTCTTTCCAGGTCTTAACTCTCTTTCCTTTTCCAAAAATTTTGTCTAACTTTCTTCATTAAACGTATGACTATATGTTACCCTGATAGATAAAATCCAATGCATCCTCCATCATGAAAGAGCATTTGAATGGGCTGACATCTCCATAATGGTCACATCTAATGCAGGTATTTTAGTTGTTTGTAACTCTGCTGTTATTTAAACATGGATTAGAAAAATACAAGTGACTTTAGTTGTATTCCCAACTTGGCTATATTATATGTATCTTTTTCTATCCACCAAGTATTCTCTCCAAAATTCTTTGTTAGCATACGCTATTTGAACATTTATACACATTCAATTTCAAATGAAAATAATGGTTGAATTATTCTAAATAGATGTAATCGGGTTGAAATTAAATCTGGAAACAATGAAATAAAATTGAAATATTTTAACATACGTGTTGTACTAAAAATACGATTACTAGGGGCACGTACTTGAGGCAAATTAAGCTTTGTGCCTCTATTACAAAATGTTTGAAGGCAGAATTACGATGATTCCAGTCCAAACGAAATTCACTTGTAATTTTATACAGTGAAATGATTTTTGTCCTAAAAAGATGATATATGACAACATGCTAGTGTATAGATATTCGTATAACTTGTATGGAATAAATAGTTGATTTTTTAACAAAACATTTTCTGATCACATTAATAATATTTACTTAAAGTATATACATTTGTAAACACATTTCAGGAGTATGTTTTCAGTCGTACTAAAAGAAACAAAATAAGGCTAAAGTAAAAAAACATGTGGTAAAAAATGCAATATGTAACTTGAATACCTCTCCTTCGTCTAGCACCATCTTCCTCGTCGATAATACAAGATCAATCTTCCTCGTCGACCTATAAAAAAACAAAACGATTTACGAAGGATTAGAACATCACACTAAATATAGCACTACTTTGTAACAACCACGTACAAAATAAAATACACATGCAAAGAACATACAATAGAAAATAAAATTATTTTGATACACGCTAAGATGTCAATCTTATATCAGATTTTTTTTTTTATTCTAACAACACATTTTATGGTATATATGAACAACACATTTTATGGTATATATGAACATGCATAAAATAAAAAATCAATAAAATATGCTTATAACATACCAAAATACCGTTACAACCCTCCCTTACGTAACTTTCATCCCCATTATCTACGTCTCTATCATCAAGTTGTGACTCATCCAATGGTTTACTAGTTGATTCTTCATCCTCGTCGTATTTTTCCAATTCATGAAACCCTCTAGAGGGCACTCTCAACACAACATACCAATTTGAAGAACTACCTTCTCTAGAGAAGAACACTTGAACCGCTTGTGTTGCTAAGATAAACGGGTCGCTTTCAAACTTATTTTGAAATTGATGCAAATTGATCAATGTAAATCCATCTTCAACTTTGACTCCACGATACATATTTGCCCAATCACATTTAAACAAGGCAACTTGAAATTGACGATAATCCAACAAGAAAATCTCACGCTAGACCCCATAATATATTATTTTTTCAATAGACCCATCTACACAAATAGTACTTGACTCAATGGAAACACCACTATTTTGTGTCGCCTTCTCAAAGTCTTTCGTATGAAAACGTCGACCATTAACAATATAGCCAGAATAAGAAATTATTTGTGAACGAGGTCCGTATGAAAGCCATTTTATTATGTTGCTGACATTGGATATACGTCTATCATCTCTAACCTGGACAAATACAATATATTAAATAAAGATTTATGTTGATCTATTACTTTCATCATTAATAGTTTTTTAAGATATAGCTATCAACCTTTTTTCTGAACCAAAAACTAAAAGTCTTCGATTGCAATTTTGACAGTTCCAAATTGTCTTGTGCAAGATGAGGATGCAAACATTTTAGCTCCTCTTTGTGCATTCTGCATACATAAATGTAATTAAGGATCTAATTTATTTTGTATGTCATAGTTAAGTTGGACTTATACTTACTCTATATGCGGCTCTACTTCTTCCGTATTAAACAAAACGTATCGATGAGCAGCATTAATCACCTCCTCATCGACTGTAGTAGGTTTTCCTTTGGAAATAGGACGCCCCTCAAGTATAAAATCATTTTGTTCCACTTCATTTCGGTTTTTCCTCTGTCCAATTTGTAATGCATCTTTAATATATCTAGAGCAATATTTCATACATTCTTCGGCAACATAGCGCTGAGCAATGCACCCTTCAGGCCGTGCTTGATTTTCAACGTACCCTTTTAATATTTTCATATATCTATAACCAAAATGAATAAACAAGTTACTTTCATAAGTACAGATACTTTTAACCGTCAATTATTTATAATAAATATTACCTCTCAAATGGATACATCCATCGATATTGGACCGGCCCACAAATTCTTGCTTCTCTCCCTAAATGTATTGTTAAGTGAATCATGATATCGAAAAAGGAAGGGGGAAAGAACCTCTCTAGATCACATAGTGTTAATGCAACTTGATACTCCATTAATTCTAATTTATCCCTATCAAGCACTCTTTGGCATATGTCATTATAAAATGAACATAGTCGTAGTAGTGCATTCCTTATCCCTATAGGTAGAAGTCCTCTTAATGCAACGGACAATAGTTGTTGCATCAAAACATGATAATCATGGGACTTAAGGTTTGATATCTTGTCTTCTTTTGCAAAACATTTTCCAATATTTGAGCTATATCCATCAGGCACTTTCAAGTTCTTCATTCTACTATAAAAGATCTCTTTTTCTTGATCGGATAAGGGGCACGGTGCGGCTGGGAGCAATACTTTATTTCCAATGTCTATAGGATGCAATTTTTTTCTAATGCCCATTGCTTCTAGATCTTGGCGTGAATTGAGGCCATCTTTTGATTTTCCTTTGATATCAAGCAATGTACCAATAATACTTTCACCAATATTTTTCTCAATATGCATCACATCTAGATTATGCCACAAAGGAAGTGCCTAAAAATTGACAAAACACAACTAATTAAGTACTAAGTAGCAAACATGAATAGAAAATGAAAAGCAATGTGTTTCTAGTTAAATTTCACCTTCCAATAAGGCAAGTCAAAGAAAATGGACCTCTTCTTCCACATTGTACATCCTTTTTTCATCATAGTTTTCCTTTTCCTTTCACCTTTCTCTTCCTTTTTTAATTTTTCCCCCAATCATTAATAATATCTTGAACATCATCAAAGATTTGAACACCAGTTTGTATTTGAAGCCTTTCTCTGTTCTCTATAGTTCCATCAAATAAGTTTTTCCGTTGACGATACTCATGGTTAGGTTCAAGGAATCGTCTATGACCCATGTATGCACACTTTTTACTAAATGGTAGCCATATTGAGCAGGTATTGACACCACAAACTGAACATGCTCTCTTACCTTTTACAGGGCAACCTGCTAAATTTCCGTAAGCTGGAAAATCATTGATTGTCCATATAAGAATAGCATGTAATCTAAATTCACTACGACTATAAGCGTCGTACGCTTTCACCCCTTTATCCCACAATTTTTTCAAATCTTCAATAAGTGGTTGCAAGAATACATCAATGTCATTTCCCGGTTGTCGTGGCCCAGGAATTAACAAAGATAGCATCATATTATCTTTGTGCATACAAATCCACGGAGGAAAGTTGTAAGCAACAAGAAACACTGGCCAACAACTATATCCACAATTCCAATCACCAAAAGGATTAAAGCCATCAGATGCAATGCCAAGCCTTAAATTTCGTGGATTGGAAGCAGAAGAATGATACATTCTATCAATCGTAGCCCACTGAGTAGAATCCACTGGATGACGCAATTTACCATCTTCACTCTTATGACTGCTATGCCATCTTAGTTGTTCTGATGTTTCTGGGGATGCAAACATTCTTTTCAGTCTTGGTATCAGTGGGAAGTATCTCAAAACCTTCATAGGTATTTTGGTTTGCTTCCCATCTTTAGTAGTCTTGTTTTTTTTCCAGTGAGACTTACCACACTTAGGACAGAAATCACTATTTGCAAGCTCTTTTCTAAATAAACAACAATCATTTACACATGCATGTATCTGCTTATAGCCTAAACCAAATGACTTAAGCAACTTCTTTGTTGCATATGTTGAATCAGGAAGCATGTTTTCTTTAGGCAACATATCCTTTAGAAGTTTAAGAAGCTCTGTAAAAGCCGTGTCCGATACACCATTTCGCGCTTTGTGCTTGAAAAGAAGTACTGTAGCAGACAACTTTGTGTGGCTTGCACAACCGGGATACAAAGGAATTTCGGCATTCTCCATCATTTCCTCAATACCTTCCCCATGTCTTGCTTCAACATTGGCTTCTACCTCCTCATCATAGATTTGCGCATCAACATACATTCTATAAGTATATGTCTCACTTTTATTTTGTGATGGCCGTTTTTCTCCATGAAAAATCCATATATCATAGGTTGGGTCCATTCCAAAACAAATCAAGTGTGACACAACTTCCCTTGATGTTCGCCAAATTAGATTCCTTCAATCACGACATGGGCATCTAATTTTTTCGGGATTCCCTTCACTCGTAACATGCCCATATACAAAATTTTCCACAGCTTGCCTATATTCGCTTGTCATTCTACAAAACAAAAAATGTATTAATACTCATTCTTAAATACTTATAGTGTGATGTTAGGGCACCTCGTTTTCTTCTTGCTAATACCAAAATTTTATACTACATTCTTCCTAACACCAAACTCATTCATAAATACTTATATTTGTTTATAATGGTATTAGGAAGTACATAAAATTTATTGTACTTATTATTTTTATTCGTGGTATTAGTAAGAGGAAAATGACGTGCCCTTAGCATCACACTACTTATAACTATTGAAGTAATAGCCAAAAAGATGAAACCATGGTAGATTGACCCATGCTTTGTCCATCTTGGTAAAACAACGCCTCTAATTTTCGGACCTACTATAAAGAATTATGCTCAACATTATTGTACAAATTGGTTATACGCACCCACCTTGGTAGATTACCCCTCTTATGTAACAAATATTAACTTATATATTTGTTAGAATTTTATATCTCAAATGATCATATATGGTTCAACAGTTCATCACATACTAGAGATAACTCCATGTCAACCAACCCATTGACCTACTGGAAAGTGTACGCAACGTACATCACATACTAGAGATAACTCTATGGCAACCAACCCATTGATCACCCTATCACCACCAAGACGACCAGCTCCAAGGGAACTAAACCAAAACTGCTCCGCCAGATCAGCATACAAACCAACACACTGCCTATCTAATATATTTATTATTTATTTTGTTTATCAATTTTAGCTTTTTATATATGAGCAGGAACTGGAGCCAGTATCAAACAAATAAAAAGTGTGATGAAATATCGAATTAGGTATAATGAAGCAAAATATTCTGAGAACGAAGTTCCGGTTTCAGAAATAATGAAGCAAGATACTGGTCAGAACGAAGATCCGGTTTCAGAAATAATGAAGCAAAATATTCTGAGAAGAAAGAAGAAAATTACAATCACGATTGAGCAGGCAAGTGTATATGCATCACCTATCATACTTCGACCCACCCTCTAAAACAACGTATTTGCATAATAATATATATATATATCATCAAAATAAACACAAATAAAAGACCATCACACATGGCAACATGTATTTATTTGCATGAATCAAGCATGTTTATAATAGAGAATGGAATGACACATCAGTAACTGGAATGTAAGAAGACTGGAAAATTTTAATGTGCACAAGTAGATTCGGCAATGACTTGAGCATGGAGAATTTCATCTCGCATGGCATCTTGCATTTTATTCCCAGGAATTCAACCAATTATTTATTTCAAAGGGGGCAACTCACGGCAAGAAAAAATATTGCCAGGAAAACAGTAAGCAATTTTAGACAACAAAAAAACCCATTTGTTATTTCAAGAATTTAAAGAAAGACTCACGGTTTAAGAAAAATATTACAAGTATAACATAGGCAACTATGGATTTAATCAGAGTATATTTCGCTCAAGCTGGTAATTGAAATGTAATTTATTTATCACTTAGCAATTATTTATCACTAGCAAGGGAAACTTCCTTTCAGGTTTACTTCTAAAACTATAAGTGGGGGCACATCTGTGCAAACATTTTTGGTTTGTATATCTACTAACATACGGTTTCAGATAAGGTACAACATGTTCAAAACTCACATACTCAAGGTGCAAGAACAGGGTTTCCAGTTTTGTAACACAGTCGAGGTAAGGATAAATGGCCGAAAGCTATTCATTAAATGAACACTAAATAAACTGGGTGTATACAAATTATATGTGTTCCCAAATACACATCTCCACTTCAGATTTTAATAGTGTAACAGCAGGGCACGAGATGAATCAAATGTGTTTAAGTTTTATCAACAGGGTAGGGTAGCTAGCATGGTTTCAATTTAGGGGAAATTGAAAAGAAAAAAAACGAGCATGTATCCTTTATTTTCTTCAAAACAAAGCAACGTAAACCTGAATACAAAGTGGATTGAAGCAAAATATTCTGAGAAGAAAGAAGAAAATTACAATCACGATTGAGCAGGCAAGAGCGACGATTGAGCAGCAGCGATTGAGCAGCGGCGATTGAGACCGAAGGCAAGAGCGGCGATCGAGCAGCGGCGATTGAGCATCAGCGGCCTGATTATCGAAAGGGGAATTAGGGTTTCGGTGGAATACGATGGAAAAGGAATACTATGAAACGATGGAAAAGGAAATGTGAACGGATGGAAAAGGCATACGATGGAATACGATTGAAATGTTTGTGAACCGATATCAAAAGGCACAACGTTTCAACCAGTGGGAAGAATAATTGAAACATGGAAATTGTTAAGTGTAGGGGTGTGAAATCACTAAGTTTTCAACATTATGCTTTGAATTGTGCCACATTTCAAATTAATAATTATTATTTAGTCTTAGTTGTTAATTATTATATATTTGTATTTAATTTTTATTGTTAACATTATGCTTAGAACTGTTTACAAAAATCCACTAAACGGAGATACGACACGAGTCGAGTACATAAAGAGATGACAAGAGGTATAACTAGGTGGAGGCCTATTGGCATACTTGTCTCTCGCTGGTAGCTCTAAATTCCCTTATGGGTTTTCGAATTGCAGACATATACTATGAGGCATTTCCACTTTGACGACTATGGGGTACCCCTCTCGTGGGTCAGTGATAAGTCTTAGAGCAATTTAAATAGGACCAGAAAATGATGGTAGTTGAGGCCCCCGTATGAACAGAAAATGATGGCATGGAAGAATAAGACTCTGTTTTAAATAAGAAAACCCTCAATTTCGAGATTGTAAATAGAAGGAACATCGCAAAACCATTCTATAAAGGGAAACTTGTGTTTAAAACAGGTAGGTACATTCAATTCCTAGGTGTCCACTTGGTGGTATAACGTTCGAAATTCAAAGGAAATTAACATGAGTTGACCAACTGAATTGAATTCCAAACGCTAACCATGGAAACTATAGTGCTTTATTTATGCAACTAAATTCGAATCAGCCTCGAGCGTTGAAAAGGGACCATCTCGCAAAGGTAGCCCAATTGAAACAAAATTAGAAGCACGTACTATTTCTTTTTTTTTTGTTCAAATTTACCTGTTGCGAATTTTAAAAAATCAACAATAGTTCTGTTGCCCAAAAGGATGCGGGAAGCTCTTTGTTTCAGGATCCTTGAAGTGAAAATGAATCCTAAAGGAACCATTGGAGAGCTAAAGAGCTCAGACTTGATCTATTACAACGGTGCTTTTGCACCGTTGTAAAATTAAAGTTGTAATATGGTAATATATATGTTCTTTACAACAGTGATTATTGCACCCTTGTAAAAAAGAATCTATTACAACGGTGCTTAATGCACCGTTGTAAAATTAAAGTTGTGATATGGTAATATATATGTTCTTTACAACAGTGATTATTTTACCGTTGTAAAAAACATTTATTACAACAGTGCGTTTTGCACCGTTGTAAAAAAGGATCTATTACAACAGTGCTTTATGCACCGTTGTAAAATTAAAGTTGTAATATGGTGTTTTTGTTGTAGTGAGAAAAGCTTATCTGAAGATGCCGGGGCACTAGATTTGAATATCGTCATATCTCAAGAAACAACACATGGTATATTTCCGATTCCGGAACTATTCCCTGTAATTGAATTCAAAGAAGGGAATAAAACTCCTACAACAGTATACAATGTCGAAGCGGTGAGTTATGATAATATTGATGCCAAGAAGGGGGACGAGGTGTTTTCTTTTGCCAAATCGATTATATCGTTGAGAAAAGAAACGTTGTGATATCGATGGCTAGAAGGAGATCACTGCAACATTTCCTTCAGAAGAGAAAAGAACGCATTACTTATAATACTGCACCATATTATTCTTCAAACCAAGCTGCATATGATGATAAGTCATGGCTTCGGCTAGGCCTGTCAAATTGATTTTACTATTTAACAAGTTATGAAACATTTTGGGCTTTCTGTTACCTAGTCCCTGCTACTGATAAGCCATGCATACTCACTAACAAAGATCAAAGAAGACAAGAGAATTCAGAAAAGAGAAGAGGAAAATTCAAATTTAAAAATGCTTCAGGTCATGCTCCTCTAATGACCATCAGAGGTCATTAAAATGGCCAGCAGGACTTTAGGAGGACAATACGGAATAGAGGAAACTGGTGAAGAAGCATTCAGAATAGAAGAATCAATATATTACATGATCATGAGGACCAAGTGCTTGTATAATTCTGGTCTAATCTAATTTGTATTCAGCAACTAATTCCTACATTTTAGTAAACCTTTGATACATGAAATTCTCAATGTATAATCAAGTCTGATTAAAATCTCTATGAAATTCTTCTTCTCTCCCTTTTTGTCGGAATAGTCCCATTGTAATGTTTTTTGGGGTTAAATTCCTTTGCAACTTGATTTGTTTCTATTTATCAAGATTTAGAATTAGGTTACATGTCCAAGCCATTAAACAAAAATCGACCTTACATAAGCATATAAGAGAAAGAAGATCACTACACTTCTTTGATATCAAAATTGCAATTGGGAATTGAAAATTTTGTAATGCACCAATTACCATTACATAGATCTTTTGCTAAGTACAAAAATGAATTAATGATATTGCAATGGCGAAGCTGCTTCTCTAGCAATGTCAATCAATAAATATTAGACTATAAGCATTATGCTATGAAAGAAAATTTCGGTACTATAAACAAAATGAAGATCAGTTTGTAATAGTATGAGGAATATGTTGGTAGGACAAATAAATAAGAACTGAGAAAAACAATCAAGAAATAATATGGAAGAGGCTTCTTTATTATTTTTTTACTCCGTTACAAAATAACATACATGAAAGATATATATATAGCCTTAGCTGAATAATAAATGCTTTCATGTCACTTTGGTTTTCTCCTGACCATTCACCGAATCAGCTTGTCCATTCATTTTTTATTTATATTTTCAAAACATGACTATTCAACTTAATAGTCAAGCTTAATTATTTCAACACCCCCATTTAAACTTGATCTTCTTTCTTCACTCCAATCCAAGCACGCAATCCTGCAAAATCCACAAACTTCGAAGCCTTGGTAAAAATGTCAGCAATCTGATCTGTAGTGTTGACATAAACCAGTTTAACTTCTTTTCTATCAATGGACTCTCTTATATAGTGATACCTGGTATCTATAAGTTTACTGCGATCATGAAACACATGATTTTTAGCCAATGCATTAGCAGACTTGTTGTCAACATATATGGCTGTTGCTTTTTCTTGAGGAAAGTAAATTGTCTTCAATAGTCTTCTTAGCCATGTTTCGTGACAAACAGATGATGCAGCGGAAACATACTCAGCTTCATAAGTTGAAAGAGTTACAATTGGATGTTTCTTTGAGCACCAAGTAAAAGCAGTGTCTTCCATGAAAAATATGAATCCAGTGGTGCTTTTTCGATCGTCAATATCTCCTCCCCAGTTGCAATCACTATAACCATGAAGTTTAAAACTTTTAGATGGAAAATAAGTGAGACCATAATCAAGAGTACCTTTGATGTAACGAAGGATTCTTTTCGCCATTTTCATGTGTGTTACAGTAGGCGCTTCCATATACCTACTAACAAGACCAACACCAAAGAGAATATCTGGTCTTGTGCATGTTAGATATCTCAAACTTCCAATAAGACTTCTGTAAAGTGACGGATTAATTTTGCTATCTTCATTAAATCTTGACAATTTTGTTCCATAAGTAATTGGAGTACTTGTAGGCTTGCAATTTTCCATTTTGAAGCTTTTGAGGATCTTCTCTGCATAACCTTTTTGAGAAACAAAAATATGCCTCTCACTTTGTTTTACTTCCATTCCAAAGTAGTAGGACATGAGACCAAGATCAGTCATTTCAAATTCTGCATTCATTGCTTGCTTAATTCTTCGAACATCTGCGAATTATTTCTTGTGAAAATCAAATCGTCCATATATAAGCACACAAGCATGAAACCTCCATCTTTGTCTTTCTTTACATATAAAGCATGTTCATATGGACATTTGGTGAAGTCATGATCTTGAAAATATTTATCAATTCTGCTATACCATGCTCTAGGCGCCTGTTTCAAGCCATACAACGCCTTCTTCAACTTCAAGACTCTATCTTCACGTTCAACATATCCTAGAGGCTGCTGTATATAAATTTCTTCTTCCAAATAGCCATTCCAGAAAGCGGATTTGACATCCATTTGAAAAATATTCCACCTGTTCTAGGCTGCCAAAGAAATAAATAATCTTATAGTTTCTAAACGAGCAACAGGGGCAAATACCTCGTCATAGTCAACACCATGCTTCTGGCTATATCCTTTCGCGACAAGCCTCGTTTTGTATCTCTCTACCTTTCCTTCTGCATTTCTCTTCACTTTATGCACCCACTTTGCATCAATCGCTTTGTGTCCATTGGGAAGTGTTGCAAGCTCCCACGTATCATTTCTTCTGATTGCTTCAATTTCCTCGTCCATTGCATGCTTCCATTCTTTATTTAATATTGCACTTTCAAAGTTTAATGGCTCGGTGTCTGCAAATAAACAAAAACAACTTGGATTGTTATCGACATAGAAATTTGGATCATTAACAACATTCATTTCCTCATAAAGATCTGAAATTCTTTTTGTACGAAGTGGTCCTACAGGAGAATCATCATCAGATGACTGAGAACTTTCAGGTGAGAGAGCTGGTGTGTTTGCAACTTCTCTTCTAGCTGACTCTTCATGCTGAGGAAAAATAGTATATTCTTCATTTTGAGATACATTCCAATCCCAAGAACTTTTTTCATCAAATTCAGCATCTCTACCGATAATGATTTTCCCATTAGTAGGATTATAGAACTTGTAACCTTTTGAGAAATAGTCATAGCCAATGAAAACAAACTTTTCACTTTTATCTTCTAGGTTTGATCTTTTTTCATCTGGAACATGAATGTAAGCAATGCTCCCAAACACCCGCAAGTGCGAAACACTTGGCTTTCTACCACTCCATGCTTCTTGAGGCGTGATACCCTGAACACTTCTTAATGCAGAGAGATTTGATAGATATACTACGCATGCCACTGCCTCAGCCCAGAATTCTTTTTGCATGTTTTTGCTTTTAAGCATGCTGCGAACCATGTTTAGAATGGTTCTGTTTTTCCGTTCCACGACCCCATTCTGCTGAGGAGTCCCTGGAATAGTAAGAAAGCGACGAATCCCATTTTCTTTGCAAAATCGATTGAATTCATTTGAAGTGAATTCTCCGCCTCGATCAGTTCCTTAAAGTTTTAATACAGCAGCCACTCTCCTTCTCAACTAGAGCTTTAAAATTTTTGAAAGCTCTAAAAACTTCATCCTTCCCTTTAAGAAAATAAACCCAAGTTTTGCGAGAAAAATTATCAATAAAAAGCAAGAAATAATTAGCTTCACCATATGAGGATGGTCTGATTGGTCCGTACACATCCGCATGAACATGTTCCAGTGGCTTGGTTGCTCCAAAACTCGCCTTTTGTGGAAAACTTCTAGCTTGTTTGCCGTAAAGACATCCTTTACATAATTGGTTGGGATGATCGATCTTTGGCAGTCCACATACCATATCTTCAATGTGACAACAACTTCAAACTTCCAAAATTAAGATGGCCCAGTCTCAAATGCCAAAGCCAAGAAGTGTCTTCATCACAAGTTTTCAAGCATTTTGGATGATCAACTTCAATATTAAGTAGAAACATTCTATTTTCCTCCATGGGTACTTTCACAATCAGCATATTTGAATTATCTCTCAAAGTGAGATGTTTATCCCTCATGTGAATGTCATAGCCCATCTCCAAAAGTTTCCCAGACCTAGTATATTTGTCTTCAAATTTGGCACATAATAAAGTTGAGAAATCAAAATATGATTTCCAATTTTAGAACGAATAAGTACATCACCTTTTCCTTTGATTGGGACTTTGGTGTCGTCTCTGAAGGTAATATTTCCTGTCATCTTTTCAGTAAATGTGGAGAACAATTCTTTGTTTCCACTTATGTGATTTGTTGCACCAGTATCAAGATACCACATTTTTTGCTTTTGTCTTCCTTAGTTGCTATTAGCAATAACAACTCTTCATCCTCCTTTGCTTCCACATAATTGACTCGCTCGTCGGGTTTGTTGCTGGAACTTCTGCATTCATTGGAATAATGACCATATTTATGACAATTATAACATTGAATTTTTGATTTGTCATGCTTTATACTTCCACCTCTTGTGGCTTTGTGATTTCCACGCCCTCGTGTATTATTGACTGTCCTTTCATTGTTGAAGTTCTGACTTTCATCGGATCGACCATGACCACAACCAAAACTCCTGCCTCTTCCACGATTTTGTCCTCTTCCACGATTTTGTCCTCTTCCTTGAAAATGCTCATGTTTCTTATTTTCTCCCGATGAAACATTAGTTTGAAGAGCATAAGAATTTGCTACTTCTTTCTTTAATATTATTTCTCCATATGCTTGCAATGATCCCATGAGCTCATCAACCGTCATAGTTTCCAAATTATTAGACTCCTCAATAGAGATTCCAACAAGCTGTAACTTTGAGTTTAATGATCTAACTATTTTCTCATTGACATGAACATCATCAATCTTCTCTCCATATTGCTTTATTTGATTAACAATAGAAGAAACTCGAGTAAAATAATCTGGGACTGACTCAGTTTCATTCATATGTAGTGATTCAAATTCACTACGCAAAGTTTGAAGACGAACCTTCTTTACTTTTTCAATTCCCCTGAAATTATTCTCAAGAATATCCCATGCCTCCTTCGCTTTTGTTACATTAGCGACTTTCTCAAACATGGCATCGTCCAAGCCCATGTGTATAACAGAGAGAGCATGCCGATCTTCCTTGCGAGCTCTTGCCAAGGCATTTTTCTGATTTTGATTCAAAGCTTGTACATTTTCATGTTCTTCATAACCATTTTCTGCAACCTCCCATGCTTCCTGGGATCCCAGCAATGCTTTCATGCGAAGACACCAATGCGCATAAGTCTCCTTTGTAAGTTTGGGAACAACAAAAGGAAATGTATTCATCTTTGTACTGCACTTGGCTCTGATACCACTCTGTTGGTAGGAAAAATAAATAAGAACTGAGAAAAACAATCAAGAAATAATATGGAAGAGGCTTCTTTATTTATTTTTTACTGCGTTACAAAATAACATACATGAAAGATATATATAGCCTTAGCTGAATAATAAATGCTTTCATGTCACTTTGGTTTTCTCCTAACCATTCACTGAATCAGCATGTCCATTCATTTTTTATTTATATTTTCAAAACATGACTATTCAACTAAATAGTCAAGTTTAATTATTTCAACAGAACAGTTGTCTTTGGATAGTTGTTTGCCAAATAATTCAGTTATAACAAGAGTTCATTGCGGTTGACTTACGGTTATGAAGAGTGAACAATCCAATGCACAGTGTAACTAGTTTTTGTAATACACCTACGTTTAAGTGAAAGCCTAAAGCTAAATAATCATATGAAGATGCAGAATACAAATATACAGAGCACGAACTGCTATAATACTATAAGTTTAAGATATCATGTCTCAAGTAGTTGCTAGCATGCTTATTTAATAGCACATGTTTTACATACAAAATCAGCAAGAGCCACAAAAATATAGGGTATGCTCCACCACAACTACTTGCTTTTGTTTTTGATTCAGCTATTAGCTGTTGTCTACAAGGTTTCTATGTCAATCAATGTAAAAGTGTTTCAATATTATTATTATTATTATTATTATTATTATTATTATTATTATTATTATTATTATTAACGAACTCAAAGCAACATGTGCTTTAATTGCAAAGTAGCTTCATTTCCAATTACAACTCAACTTTTATTAATTTATTTGTAATACACTGGTCATTTTTCTACTCAAGAATTCAAGCTTTTCCTTTACATGCGGTAGGTTGGACTAGTACATAAAAGAGAAGCCCTGTGCTCCTCCTCCTGAATCTGCTGATACTCTTCCTATGGATGAAGCATCTTGTGACAATACACATCTTACAGAAAATGTTGAAACTGTTGAAAATTTAAACTTGACTTTGGGCTATTGGTTTGGGCTACAAATAAAGAAGAAGGGCTAAAGAGAAATCTAGAGCATGAGAAATATCTAGATATATATTGATGTGGAAGAGAAATCTGGAATTATCTACTCTCATGTTGTAATAAAATAAATAGAATCTAGAGTTTTATTCTCTAGAGATATGTATGGAAAAATCTAAGATATTTTGTATGAATGTTTAGAGAGGAATTGTATACCGTAGGATCAAATACATCCCAACCATACAATTGTGATATAAACTACTATAAATAGGAGTGGAGTACTTCAATACTGATCGGACAGTTGTTCGTATGATGGCCAAGGAAGCAGTGAAACTCGCAATACTGATCGGACTCCCTTTCTTTTGGAGTTTGGTCCCTGAAGGGAGGCTGTCTGAAAGGATGTCTGGGATGAACCTCTCAAAAGAGCTCCTGGACGGTACGAGTAAGCTCTGAGTAAGACGACAACTTGGGTTGCTCCCGAGTTCTATTTGGATTGCCTCCCGATGGGGGTTCCTTAGTGATAATAGGAATCTTTGCCTTCTCGGAGTTGGATGGGTTCCCGTCAATAGCTGCATTAAATCGAGGGATTTTTTGTTGCCGGCCATCACATCCTCTTATCGAAGGAATTTTTCAGCTTCGAAGTAGAATTCACCGAGGTCCCTTGGTGGGTCCCGAAGTAGCGAAGTCCTGAATTCAGACTTATCTAGAACATCAGATACTGTAGCCATTAAAACAATAGAAGGGCTAGGTCTCTCGACCGAAGCTACCGTAGCATTAAACCACTTTAAAAATTTCCGTAGAGTCTCGCCGGACTTTTGCTTAATGCCGTTTAGAGTCATAACGCTTTTCGGGCGAGCTATGTTGACTCTAAATTGTTTCACGAATCGGGTAATCAAAGCATTCCAAGAAGTGATGGAGTTCGGCTCCAGCTGCTTGTACCACATCGCAGCTATGTCTGTTAAGAAGTGTGAGAAGCACTTGGCCATTACATTTTCCGATGCTGAGAGAACTTCCATGTGTCGAATGTATCTCATGAGGTGAGCGGTTGGGTCCTTGCGACCATTGTAGGGATCCAAGACTAGTAGCTTGAAGTCAGGTGGGTTCCGAGAGTTCCTGATATCCAAAGAGAGTGGGCTGCGAGTCACACATTCCATGTCCATAGAAGAAGCACCTCCTCGAGTGAACTAACAGAGAACATCCGTGATCGCTGACCCGTTTTCGAAAGCGAGCAACTGATTTAAATTATCCAAAGCGGCACTGGTGCCCCTAGTGTTCGAGTCCTAGTTGGGAGCCGGTTGAGTGAAGAGGAAGTCTGGTTGGATTCCAACTTGAGAGGCAACATTAGCCGCAACCCTGGCTCCAGGAACTGTGGGAGCGCTACCGTCCAAGGTTGCACGCGTCGGCGCTTGAGCAACATTTCCCACTTCGGAGCCTGCAACTTGTCAAAGTAAAGTAGCGTCACAGGCTAGAACGACGTCAGGATTAGGGGTGCCCCAAGTGTAGTGGGACCGACGCCGTTCCGAGGTGCGGCGTCGGCCTGTTGGTTCGTATGTGGGGTTGTCCCCAAGTCCCGAGTCGTGGGTGGGGGAATATTGGTACTTGTCCCAATAATGTCTGCCTGGCCAGTCAGCCTTGAATTTTTCCTTATCCTTTCTTCCAAATGATCGAGGAAGGTATTGAAAGCATCTTCTTGTCGCTCGAGTCGAGAGTTTAAATAAGTAGCAAGATTCTTGATCATTCCATCGACGTCTTCTCGAGTGACATAGTTCGATGGAACTTTAGTCGAAGAAAGTTCATTGCTTCCTTCATCTCTTGTCGCTTCATGAGCTTCAGTGATAGCTGGGAGCTTCTTGCGCTTAACACCCATGGTGTGAAGTGGGTAAAGTTGAAGTTGAGGTTTGAGGACAAATCCGAATAGTTAATTCGATGCAGAGGTCGAAGCTTTGCGTCCCCCTTCCTGGCACGCCAAAATATTGACGGGCAAAATTGTCACATGCCAACACCCAAATGTGTATATGTGAACAATTATCCAAATATGCAGTAAAGTATGCAAATGCGGGGAGGCACAGCTTTTATAGTGTTTCGACATGAACACCTACATCCACTTTATAATCCTTATTCATCATATGTTTGGTTGATTACAAGGTTGTACAAGTCCAGACAATTGCTAAGTTCAAAGTGTTACAATAGAATAGCAAAATATATGCTCGGCCTACACTTTGACTAAATTGCCCTTCTTCTTCTTCTTCATTGAAAAGCGTTGACTTGGTCAACAATACCCAATTTTGGTGTTCATGTCCATGAAGCTCGAGAATAGCATAACAATCCTTGTTGAGGTTCAAGTGTTGAAGGAAAACATGCATGCCAAGTTTTAATTGTCCATTTCATCTCCCACGGCCATCGTGGAGGTGTTGGAGGCTATTAATGAGTGTTTGGAGCTCTCAAGATCCAAAAATTCCAAGGGAGAAGGATCCTTTTGAAGGCTAAGGCTTGGGGTACTTATAGGAGAAGGTTAGGGGGGAGTAGGTGAGCAGCGGGACTCACCAAAGCCAATTTTCGCACCCAAAACAAGGCCATATACAGAAAATTCACACCTCCTAGTGCAGGATTCAAAATTTCGCAACTTCCCTGGGGGGCCTCGAAATTTCGAACCCTCTGGTGGGGTTCGAAATTTCGAACAATTTTAACCCCACTAGGGGGCTCGAAATTTCAAACTCACCAATGGGGTTCGAAATATCGCCCCCACCAGGGGTTCGAAATTTCTCCCCCACTAGAGGGTTCGAAATTTTGACCCCACCAGGGTGTTCGAAATTTCGACCCAACTGCTTTGTACTTTTTGTTGCTTGAGCGCCTCGCTCACCAAACACTTGACGTGTGACATCTTCGACCAAAAAGCGTGTCAATAAGAGCCAACTAGTCCAACATCGTCATCTCCATCATGCACTCAAGAAGAATCTCCACAAGAAGAAAGCTCAAGTGAAAGGGTCCCATGTATGAGATCATTACAAGAACTATATGAGGTAACACCACTTTCTGATGATATTAATTAATTTTGTCCTTTTGCAAATTGTGAGCCAATAGATTCTGAAGAAGCAAAAGAAGACAAAAGATGGAGAAGTGCTATGGATGAAGAAATCAAAGCCATTGTTAAAAATGATAAATGGGAGCTAGATAATTTACCAAAAGGACACAAAGCTGTTGGAGTAAAATGAGTGTACAAAGTAAAGAAGAACGCTAAAGGAGAAGTTGAAAGATACAAAGCTAGATTGGTAACCAAGGGATACAAGCAAAGATCAGGTATAGATTATGAAGAGGTATTTGCTCCCATTGCCTGCTTAGAAACTATAAGATTACTAATCTATTTAGCGGCCCAAAACAAATGGAAAATATATCAAATGGATGTGAAATCATCTTTCTTAAATGGTAAATTAGAAGAAGTTTATGTGGAGCAACCACCTGGCTAAAAAATTAAAGGACATGAAGGTAGTAAAGTTTTAAAATTGAAAAAAGCACTTTATGGTTTGAAACAAGCCCCTAGAGCATGGAATACTAGAATTAGTAAATATTTTCTAGAAAATTACTTTATAAAATGCCCCCATGAACATGCACTTTACATTAAAAAATATCAAGTGGAGATATCTTGATTGTACGTTTGTACGTGGATGATTTGATTTTTACTAGCAATAATCCAAAAGCATTTGAGGATTTTAAGAAGGAGATGAGTTTAGAATTTGAGATGACGAATATCAGACTCATGTCATATTATCTTAGCATCCAAGTAACTCAAAGTGAACATGACATATTTATTTCATAAGAAGCATATGCAAAGGAAATATTGAAGAAATTTAAGATGGATGGAAGTAAGCCAGTAAGTACCCCGATAGAATGTGGAGCAAAGCTCTCAAAACACAACAAAGAAAAAGAAGTGGATCCTATATTATTCAAGAGTCTGGTTGGTAGCTTGAGATATCTCACATGCACAAGGCCCGATATACTTTTTGGTATTGGACTCATTAGCCGCTATATGGAAGCTCCTACAACATCACACTTGAAGACTGCGAAAAGGATTCTTCGATACATCAGAGGTACCACTGATTTTGGTTTATTACATTCAAGTTCTAACGAATTCAAGTTGCTTGGTTACAATGATAGTGATTGGGCTGGAGATATTGATGATCGTAAAAGCACAACTGGATTTGTCTTCTTTATGGGAGATACAGCCTTCACCTGGAGTTCAAAAAAGCAACCGATCGTGATGCTTTCCAGTTGTGAAGCTGAGTATGTTGCAGCTTCAACTTGTGTTCGTCATGCTATTTAGCTTCGAGATTTGTTGAAGAAGTTGCACATGCCACAATATAATGTAACAAAGATTTACATGGATAACAAGTCGGCTACCGCTCTAGCCAAGAATCCTGTCTTCCATGAACGGAGTTCACACATCGATACACATTATCACTTTATTCGAGAGTGGATTGCCACAAAGGAAGTACAACAAAGTATATTAACTTAAAGGAACAAGCAGCCGATATTTTACAAAGGCGTTGAAGTACGAAAACTTTCAAAGACTACGAGAGATGCTTGGAGTGACAAAGTCAAGTTTAGGGGGGGGGGGTGTTGAAAAATTAAACTTGACTTTGAGCTATTGGTTTGGGTTACAAATAAAGAAGAAGAGCTAAAGAGAAATCTAGAGCATGAGAAATATCTAGATATATATTGATGTGGAAGAGAGATCTAGAATTATCTACTCTCATGTTGTAATAAAATAAATAAAATCTAGAGTTTTCTTCTTTAGAGACATGTATGGAAAAATCTAAGATATTTTGTATGAAAGTTCTAGAGAGGAATTGTATACCGTGGGATCAAATACATCTGAACCATACAATTGAGATGTAAACTACTATAAATTGGAGTGGAGTACTTCATTTGTAAGCAAGAAAAAAAAATTGTAAGCAAAGTTTAAGTTTGTAACAAAGTTTCACTTCCTCTTTCAAAATCAATCTCACATTTCATACTTGCTATTCAATTCGCTTTCTACTTGTTAAAATTTTGCTAACAGAAACTGCACCTATGGAAGAAACAACCCATACCAATCCAAACATGAAAGCATCTGATGATAGTGAGATTTTGACGTTAATCTCAACTTCAATATTTTCCTCTTAAACTATAAATTCTTAATACCATTAAAAAAAGTAGTACCGTTTTTAAAAAATAAATTAAAATGTCAATCTGTAAGTATTATTAGATTTTAATATAACTTAAAAATAGAATTTAATAATTAGTTTTTCTTTACAAGTTCAAAATGTTCTATATAAATATTAGCAAACGTTAACACAGCTTAAAGTAAGATATAAAAATAAATAATTCACAAATACATTTTTTACATTACTTAAGAATGTAAGCAGAAGTTCTTATTGAATAAAATAGTAATAGAATTTGCAACTTACAAGTAAAAAATTCAAACCAAATATACGCTACTTTTAACATAAAATCATGAGTAAATAGTTATTAAAATTATTTTCTATTGATTACGTCAAACATGTATAATTGGTAAAAGAAACAATATGCATGTGAACCCATGTTATAATTATATGCAAAGTGTATGCCAACATGCCTTAAGCAGTGGAAAAAATAATTGAAGATAATTTTGGCATTTTTCACAAAAGAAAGTGGAAAATGTAGCTAGGGCGCTTCCTATTTCAGCAAACCTTGCTTCTGTCCCTGGCCATAACATCCGAGCCTAATACATGGGTAAAAATGCAAGTTCAAAACCAGAGGTAGGGTACAAAAAATGAATTGCAGCAAGAACTGAAAGATACAGGCTAATCCCGCCTGTAACCCGTGCATGGTCATATGCATGCTTCTATGATGATTAATCATTTAATGTAAAATCTGAATGCAAAACAGAATGTCACCTTCTTGGTGTTGGTTTGATCATGAGTCATGACATCGGATAATCAATGTTTGTAGGAAGCTGCTGTCGATTCTAAAGGATCAACAAGACTGTTAGAATTTGATATAGAGAGGAGAAGAGAGATTAAACGTAAAATAATTGAACGACTACATTGTTATTACTTCACATTTTATTGAGAACTTAGTGCCTTTACATATAGGCTACATAAATGATGGCTTGAATAAAAATAAAAAACTAAACAAGTTTAAATGTAGGATCATAGACCTCCTCTTAGCATAAGAATAATACACATGCTTTGACTTATTAAAATAACTGATTACAGTTCTTTTTTTTTTGAAAACGTGTTAATAGGGAGGCCCAAGGCCAAAGCCCAATGATTGGGAAACAGAGAACAGAAGACGAGTACAAAATAAAACAACCCGCTTCATACAAACCCTACCACAATATAACCAACAACTAAATCGACAATACTCCGAAACCCTAACTTTCTACAAAGTCAAGGCGGCTTAGCTCTTTGTCATTTTTAATGGCGACCAGAAAAATCAGCTTTATCGAGGCTTTCTAACTTCCGGATCTCTTCCATTCTTCCACTTGTCTTTAAATCTCCCTTCATCAAGCTCATGAATACTTCTATTTGTCATATTATCATTAAATTTCAGATCTCAAGTATCACAGTTCAGATCTATATTCTTCAAAGCAGGATCCATGGATAATATGTTATTCCCTTGTCTGGAACAACTGGATTCACCTCTATTTCAGACAGATAAGTGATAAATTCATCCATCTAGCTTGCTTTTGTAGTGCGAATCATCTATTCTTTGAACATTGCTGCTAAAAATGTTTTTCACTTTGTTTTGAAGCTTCAGCAAGGCTGGATCACTATTGAAAGCCTGATCTTCAAATTTGAAATTATCAGGTAAAACATTCGAATTAAAATCCCTTTTATAACTATTAAAAGCCTTCTTTTTATTAAGAATGACCATTTTACTTCCCTGACGTTTCATTGTTTTGTGAACAGGCATTTCAATCAGGACGCTAGTCTCGTTGTTGCTCTTTATAGAGGGGTTTCCATTAATGCTCTTACTTGAATCCTAAGGAACACTGTTGTTAGGATTATCATACCTGTTATCAGTAGGTATATGATTATTCCCATTATTATTTATGTTAAAATTGTTGTTAGAATTATCTAATTGTGCACTTCCCTTTCTAATAACTGTGATGTTCATGTCAGGATGATTTCCTTCGATATGGGAGCCTGATGAAAGCAAGGCATTATTATTCCCAAAGGAATTATGATTTGAAGTTGCATCCTCTTTAGTTTTGCTATGAATAATCTCTGAGGAAAATTTGCCTCTTTGTAAGTATTCTTCTATCCCTTCTTCATACCTGTCATTATCATTCAAAGAAAAGTTAGAATTGTTAGTGATATTGTTATGCTTGCTATTTTTAAGAAGTAAAATTTTAACTTCCGAAGTAATGGCCTTCCAAATTTGATAACAGCTATTCTCAATGCCTTTGTGAAGTCTACTATTTCTTTCTTTCCATATATGATAAATACAAGTAGTTAAATAAACACAGGCATTATTGAAATCATCCTTTTTAGATTTGAAAACCCTTTGAATGTATTCAACAATATCTCTGAGATTATTCAAAGAAATGTTCAAATTGAAATTAAGCTTGATTTTAACATTAAACCAAATGAATCTAGAGAAACAACAAACAAAAAATATATGGTTAATATCTTCATTCTCAGATTTACATAAAAGACATCTAGTACAACCATTAGTATTCCATTTGTGAATTTTATCTCTGGTTGGCAATTTACTTAGAATAGCAAAGTATGTGCAATAGGCCATTTTAGGGAAGTTTGCATTATTCCAAACAACATTATACCAGTCAAAATAGACATATTCTCCTTTAATATAATTCCAAGTATTTTTAAAGGAGAATTTTTCTTTAATTGAAAGCTTCCAACACCACATATCTTCACTTAAGCTAAGATCTATTTCAATTTTGCTAATTGTAGAATTGTAAATAGATGTAGCAGCATGAAGATTAGTGTTCCATCTAGAATTTTGAACAATATGATCAACATTTGCATTAGCATTCCCAAATATAAGGAAATTATTCCACCCTGAAAGGTCAATCAAAGAATGACTATTAATCCAAGGATCAAACCAAAGACTAGCATTATTGCCATTTTTAGTTTTCCTTTCAATAAGCTTTTTACCAATCTCTCTACAATTAAGAATATTTTTCCAAGAATAGGAGAATTAATTTTCAGTCTTCATATTCCAAAAATTACTCTTTTTGGTATGCTTGGAATTCATCCATTTAGTCCACATAGAGTTATTTTCAAGGAAATGCTAAAATAGTTTATAATTGCAGGTTTCTTTTAGATCTCTAAAACTCCTAAGCCCAAGACCACCAACAATTTTATGTTTAGTAGTAACATCCGAAGCCACTTTACGGTATTTACCATTCCAGATGAAGTTAGCACATAACTTCTCAATTTTATCAATAATAGAGACGGGAATATTATGAGTTTGACACCAATAGAGACAAATAGGAGTAATAACAGTGTGAATTAACTCAATCCTGCCAGCTATAGATAAAAATTTACAAGACCAGTTCTCAATTTTGTTTTGAATGATATCAATAAGCCTATGACAGTCTTTATCTTTAATCATATTAATGCTGAGGGGCATGCCTAAATACTTAACAGGAAGAGAACCCTCATTAAAATTGAGAATTTTGAGGATATCTTCTTTATATATACAATGCTTATTGAAGTAAATTTCACTTTTACTGTCATTAATATCTAGCCCAGCATATAATTTGATATTGCCTAAAATATCTTTTATAATAGCTGCATTATAAATATCAACATTTATAAAAATGAGAAGATCATCAGCATATAAAAGATGAGAGACACAAGGTTTAACATAATTTAATGGCTTTAAATTTTTTGAAACCAACTCTCTTTCCATTTGAAGAGAAAAATATTCCATGGCAATGGTAAATAAATAGGGAGAAAGGTGGTCCCCTGTCTTATTCCCCTATTACTTTTAATAAAACCACATGGAGAGCCATTGATCAAAATGGAATAAGTGACATTACATATGCATTCCTTCATCCAATTGCAGAATTTGTCACAAAAACCAAGCTGTTTCATCATAAGAATAATCAAGAATCTATTTATTCTATCACAAGCTTTGTGCAAGTCAATCTTAACACACATCTTATTAGCAGTGGTAGAATTGAAATCTCTTAAAAGCTCATGAGCTAATATGGTATTATCAATAATCAATCTGTTTGGGATAAAGGCACTTTGATTTTCTGAGATAAAAAAAGTAAGAAACGTTTTCGTTCTATTACAAAGGATTGAGGAAATAATTTTATAAAGAAAGTTACAACAGGCAATATGCCTAAATTCACAGATATTTTTAGGAGAGGTAACCTTTGGAACCAATGTAATAAAAGTATGATTAATATTTTTGAGGATATTTTCAAAACTAAAAAATTCAGAAATAGCTTCAAAAAGCTGATGTTTAGTATCCTCCCAATGAGTTTTATAGAACTTAGCCCCAAAACCATATGGGCCTGAGCTTTTATCTATATTAGCATTAAAAACAATATTATGAATCTCAATGATATTAACAAGCTTAAGCAAAATCTCCTCACTGTTTGGATGCAGAAAACATTTAGTAAAAATCTGAGGAAAATTAATGGTAACCTGTTCAGTGTAGTAAAGGTTAGAGAAGCATTCAATAGCTTCCTTCTCTAACTTTTCTGCACTATTAATGAAGTTATCATTATTATCAATAAGCTTGCCAATATCATTTCTATGTTTTCTACATGTCATTTTAGCATAGAAAAACTTGCTAGATGTATCTCCACTAGTCAACCAATCAGTTTTACCTTTTTGCCTATTGTTCACACTTCCAATAAATATGCAGTTCATTGATAAGATTCTTTTGCATATTAAAGAAGTTATCTACTTGATATCAGAATTATCTAAATCAATTTTATTCTGTAGGTTTTCACAATCCTTTCTAATAATATCAATGCTTTTCTTCTTCTTGCTCTTATTCCAGTCTTTAAGACTTTTTTTAATAGTGAGAAGCATATTTCTAAATTGAAATTGAGATGAGCCTTCAACATTAAAGGAATTTTTTTTGATAGTGTGTAACGACCCAGAAAATCTGAACCAATTTAAAATTTTTAAATTGGCTAAAATAATGGATTTTAAATATTTAAAATAAATATTTTAAATAATGGCAATGAAAAGTGAGTTTGAATCGACAATTGAAAACGAATATAATTAATTATAATTATAAACAAGGCCTGAAATGGCGCTGCAGTTTCAAAATTTGAATTCAAACTTTATCGGACTGTACCGGGTGCAAAACAAAACGGATTTGAGTGAAACCAAAAATATTTAAATCTGTTAGTGAATACCTTTCTAATGAATCTAAAAAATTGAATTTTCATAACGGAAAGCAAAAGTTATGGCCAAATGAATTTTCAGAAAGGTCGCTATGGAATTTATATAGCCCGTGAAAATGGCCATTTTGCATACGACCTCGGAATTCGACGAAACCACTTTTATTGGATCCGGGATGTGAAGTTATTGTTGGGTTTCAAATTTCATAATTTTTGAAGCTAGTATGTGAGCGTGGCAAAGGAAAACGTGTTTTGGTCAATTATAGTTAAATTGGATCGACCAGAAATGGGCCTTTTTGCAAACGGTCTCAGAATTCGACGAAACTAGTTTTGTTGGAACCGTATCGTCAAAACATAGCTAGATTTATTTTTCTGGAATTTTTCGAATCAGTTTGTGGCCCCGGCAAATTGAAATGTACGTTCAAATCGAATATTGAATGGTATATATTTTAATTTGAAGGAAAACTGACTGAAACAGTCGAATGGGCCTACGAAACATATCCCATTGTGTTCGGAATGGGGGTAAAACGCTAGGGACGACAGTCGTTGGGTTTAGATTGGTGGTCGGGTCAGAAAACCCCTTTAAAACTTCCCCGACAAATCAAAATTTTTATAAAAAAAAAAAGAAAATTCCTTTTTCTCTCTCCCCGGTCGAAGGCGAAAACCGTTCGAAATCTTCCCGTCCACTTTCTGATCAATCCACGCAAAATTAGCCCCTCCTCCAGTTGAAGATTTTGTAGAGCTCCTCACGATCTTCACATCCATATAAAGATTGGATTTTTTCGTGGCCTGTAGCGCCTGGATCGACGCCTGGAAGTTGGCGACTTCCAACCGCCGCCGCCGCCTCCTGCCAGCGTCAAACTGGCCATCTTTCCCCAGCGCCTGAGCGCCTCTCCTCCCTCTTCGACACTGCGTAGCCCGATCGTTCTATCGATTCACGGATTTCACGAAATCGTGTGACCTAGTTTTGAACTTTTCAGAAAGGTATACGGCTTGTTTTATTTTCAGCTGTTTTAACACCTTTAAACCGTTGCAAACTTTGAAAAATCATATCTTTTTGCTGTGTTGACGAAATTCAGTGAAACAAGAGATAGTGGCCTTTTGTGGACGTCTTCTACCTTCTAGAAGAGACCGCGTATTTTTCTGAGCCTTCTGCTATTTTTGGTGGAGTGGAACCCAAAGTGAGATTTCTAATTTATAAATGATATGGAAAACGACGATGTATAAATTATATAGTCGATGTATGAGTTATATAAGCGTTGTACACCTCATGTATAAGCATTGTATAAGTTGTACGTTCGATGTATAAGTTATATATGCGTTGTAAAAATTATATATATGTGTTGAAATAGAAGTGAATTTCTATATATATATATATATATATATATATATATATATATATATATATATATATATACGCCCCTCGTCCACAAACCATGGATGATATCTATTGATTGTGATTGGTGTGAAAATTGATTGATAGCGAATGGTTGATTGTGATTGTTTGTGGTTGATATTGGTTGATTGTGGTTGAAAAATACCCATTGGTGATTGAAATGAATTGGAAATATTTGTGGAAATAAAAATAAAACATGCCGTCTGCGTGCGAATTAGATGCATGAATCCCCATTGTCAAAAACCGCGAGGTTTTAAGGTAGAGCGAGGAGTCGTACTAGGGACAGTGCCGGTTTTAACTACCCTGCCGTTATGCTGCCGAAATTTTGAATAATCTTTATGTGTTAGAATAATTTTCATATGTTGAAATTATTTTCACACGTTGAAATTAAAGTCATATGTTGAAACTATATCCATGTGTGGAAATGTTCATGTGTTGAAAGTGATGTGTGAAAATTAAATTCATTTGTGAATGAATGAAGTGTCTAAACAATAAAAATCACATTTTTATAATATATATGAAGTATGTAAAATATTCGCCTTATATATAAATAGTTTCAACAACAAAAATTCTATCTTTCTTATATGAACAACATAAATAAAATATCCATGTGTGGAAATGCTCATGTGTTGAGAAGTGTGTGTAGTGGAAAAGTTCATGTGTTGAATAAAAAGATCGAACAAAAAAAAATTACATTTTTATTGAAACTATGAAGTGCTGAAAACATCTATTTGTCGAATAAATATTTTAAATGATAAAAATATCATTTTTTCATCTATGTGATATGCTAAAGATATGCGGACGTTGAAATAAATATTTGCGAAGAAATATTATTTTCAACATGCATAGGAACTAAAGAAAATAGTCATGTGTTGAAATGTGTTTTAGTTCGCCAAAATTATCATCTATGAAATGTGAAGTGTTAAAAATAGCCACTTGTTCAAATAAAATATGCATGAGTTGAAATATACATTAATTAGCTAATGATATGATTTTAGCCTATGCGTGCAACATTAGAATGAATGGTGTTTTTAAACCAAAGTAAATCAAATATGAAGTTGAATGGAAAATGATAAGTGATAAAAATTGTATATATGTATGTGCATATTTATTGAACATGTTATAGCAAAGGGGCTAGAGAAGAGGAATAAATTTTGTGCCCGACAAATAGGTACACATTTACTGTCTTGTTTGGGTGATGATTTTATGAGCCTGTTGGCTAGCCGCTTGGCTTTTTCTTTTTCTTTTTGACATGAGACGCCCGTGTGTCTATTTGGGAATTTTCCCAGCCCCTCTCGTACAAAGGAGGTTATGGCGAAATTTTCCAAAATTTAAAGGCGTTAGTGAAATATTTGAAGTGAAAACGATATTGAAATTGTTGAATGAACTATATTTATATAAACATATATATATAAATAAAATTAAAACGAAATGTGGTCGTGCAGTTCGTGTTTTGAAACCGTGATTTCAAACAACTAGTGCGGGAAATCCGGCCATTGGATTTTCCCGAAACCGCAACCGTTGGGTTCGCCTTGGAAATATCTTTCCAACGGCACCAACTTTATAAAAATCCAACGGTTGGATTGTCTGGAATGTTTAATTCAAATCTAAAGAAAAACAGCGCCAGAAACGATTTTTATATATATATATATATATATATGATTATATTTAATCGAATAACGACGCTGCAGTTCATATTTTGAAATCGAAACTTCAAACGATGATACCGGGAGATCCGACCGTCGGATTTTCCCGAAACTGGAACCGTTGGATTCGTTTTGAAAAGATCTTTATAATGATGTAAATTTTGTGAAGATCCAACGGTTAGATTTTCAGATATGTGTAAATCAAATCTGAAGAAAAACAGCGCCACGGCCGCGTTAAGGCCCGAAGCGTCGTTTTGAATAAATTGGCTATTTTAAAATAAATAAAAATAGCGATAAATCGTTATAAAATATCATAAACGATATGGAATGGAAATAAACTGAATTTGCTCGATTTATGTGGTATTTGATGGTTGAATGTGTTTGGTGTGAAAATTACATTAAAGAACAAAATTGGTGTTGTCGAATGATTTAATCATTGAAATAAATTGATTTGAAATTCTAAATATACGTGAATTATTTGAAAAGGCCGAGTTAATTCTCATTTCAAATAATTGACCGACGATTGAAAGTCAAAGATGAAGACGGTGGTCGAAGACCGGAGATCTTCACCTCGTTTGGATGGTAACCGAGGTCCTGATTGGGAGGCATCCCGAAATATGGATAGTGAGTGGTGATCGTCCAGACGTACGTGGTGATCGATGGTTTTGCGAGGTATTTAGTGCCTCCGGTTTCGTTTAGACCCAGAACGGACTTGTAAATGGACTATGTGTCTGACATTGGATTTTATTCTGTGTTGATTGATCTCTGTTAAATATACATCTGTTTGGCGGCGGAGAATTTATTCTTTTGCTTAACGCCCTTCTCTGAAACGTATGAGCTCAGAGGTTGTATATCGATGGACATCAGTCGCATGGCATGAATTGCTAGTGTGGCATGCCTAAGTGGCAAATGATCAGGGCTTCTGTTGAAAAGCAAAGTCTTGTGGTGATGATCAAAGCACCGCCTGTGTGGCGTAGCTTTGTGTATAATGTGAATTCGCGAGCCTCACACCCCGGTATGAACCAGAAACGGGAGAAGGACCTCAGGGAGGGCATGCGTTTCTTTCTAGCTAGGGTGGTGTCAGTGACCTACCAGCCCTGACATTTATATACTTTTCACCTGTGTGGTTGTTGCTGTTGCGAGGCGCCTCGGTTTGATCGGACGATCCGAGTCCGACAGAGTCATTCGTTGGCTCGATTACGCCCCATAGGGCGGAGAAACGCAGTGTTCAGGAATTTTAATCCACATCGGTGGACCGACCCTGTCGCTCCAAGGGCCCACCTGAGTCTGGGCCGTGAGACATGGGCTAGATTGTCTCGAATTCGGTAAGGACTATCTTTTGCCTTGGTTCATGACGGAAATTAAATTTCCAAATACGTGACTGTGCGGTTTCGATTGTATATATATATATATATATATATATATATATATATATATATATATATATATATATATTTGGCGACATAGTGGCATGGGACGCTCATGTCGTTTATGATTGATAGTTATGATTTGAAATTGTTTTCAAAACATATAAACACTAGCAATAATATCAAATGCCTTTGTTTTATTCGTATCAAGCATATTTTGGCCGTTATAAGGTAAAAACTCTGTCCTCCGGTTTGCGTTGCATTGTGTGATGGGAACTGAGTCTTATAATGGCTTCATTTTTATAAAAAGCATTGCGATGTTTAAAAGAAAGATTTGTTTTTAAAACAATGGCAATCCAATGGAGTAAACCCGTTCCACGAAAGTGGCGTGGTCCTGTGATTAGCCATATATTAAATGTGTTGAGTAGATTTCTCATACCAGTCCCATGACTGACTCGTAGTTTGTTTCACTTTCAAACTCGGGTGCCCCTTTTTCTATACGGGCAGCCTTGTATTCAGGTTTAGCTGGTTCTTTCTGGATAGCTGGAGCTGAAGATGGATTCTATTATTTATATCTTTTTATGCTGTTCAGCTCCTATTGTACATATTTTGTTTGTTTCCGCTGTGGACATATATGTATAGTTGAACTGCATTTGTACTATGTATGATCCTGTAAACTGTGTAACTCTGATGATTACTTTTATCCAGTATATTCTATTGTTCATTATCTGGTGTATTTATTTAATTCTGTTCTGCTATTATCTGTTTCTGTGTTATATTCCAAAGATTACCCTTGTTTCCGTTAGTACGGGAATTGGGGTCGTCACATCGTGGTATCAGAGCTTTGGTTAAGCTTAGCTCTGGAATATAACATATTAACGAACTCGTCAGAGATAGAACCAGTAGTGTTCTAGGACGGGTAACTCTATACAGACAGGATCAGTAATATCCTAGTATGAGTACAGCAGGATCAGAACAACTCGTTAGAGATGGGGTCAAAGGTGCCTCAGAACGAGTCGAGCGTAATATGTTTTTAAATAACGTATTTGTGATTATATATATAGTCTGGTTTTAGAAATATAATTTTTGAGTATATAAAAGTATATTTTTGAAAAGTTAAAAACAATTTGATTATTGTTTGTGTTGTGTGATAGTAAATTAGATTAATTAAATTATTAGAACGATAGTTAATTTAATTAATAATAGAATGATTGGTAGGATTTATTCATTAAAATCACACATTGAACTGATTAAAAATAAATAGAAATATACACATGTGTATTATATATGTTTGAGCAGGTAAATGGATTAGCTGTTGAGTAAAGATTTTATTTGCGTGCCCGACAAATAGGTAAACCTTAATGAGTTGGATGCGAAATATTATTATATCAACTCCTGTGAATGTCATTGGACGCGGAGTGCTGGTTTTTCTGTGTGAAATAATAAATGTCGCCATATGATAGTAACAATTAATTTTGAACTACATTGCATGGCATACTTTTGAAGATAGGCATACTTCATCATATACCACATAAGCATTTGGAGCTTGTGTGACGAGGTGGAAGATTTACCATACGAGCGAGAGGCTTGTATGGCGATGACTATATTTTACAGGTTGAACTGATGACTGATATGGACTATTTAAATTGTAACGATTAAATTTCCAGATTAATAAAAACCCCACATGGGTCTGGAGTTGACAATAATCACGTCTCTCTACTTATTAGATACGGCACATGGACTATTTATTCCCCACACGGGACAGGGTGACGAGAATTTATTCTCTGGAGTTATTATCAACACACGCTCCCCTGTAAACACCAGAATATATCACTATAAATATGTGTATGCTTATTAGGATTTATTGGGTACCTAATACGACCCAATAAATTTCCAAACCTCTCTCCGTACAAAGGAGGTTATGGCGAAATTTTTCGAAAATTCCGGGTGTTAGCCAAATTTTTGAAGAATTTGAAAATTCTCAGAAACTGAAAAGTTGGAGAATGGAAGCCAGATCGAATGTAGAGTTGATTAATCAAACCACTTTCGACTTTGTTCCTTTTCGGGGACGAAAAGTTTTAAGTGGGGGAGATTGTAACGACCCAGAAAATCTGAACCAATTAATTTTTTTTAAATTGGCTAAAATAATGGATTTAAAATATTTAAAATAAATATTTTAAATAATGGCAATGAAAAGTGAGTTTGAATCGACAATTGAAAACGAATATAATTAATTATAATTATAAACAAGGCCTGAAATGGCGCTGCAGTTTCAAAATTTGAATTCAAACTTTGTCAGACTGTACCGGGTGCAAAACAAAACGGATTTGAGTGAAACCAAAAATATTTAAATCTGTTAGTGAATACCTTTCTAAAGAATCTGAAAAATTGAATTTTCATAACGGAAAGCAAAAGTTATGGCCAAATGAATTTTCAGAAAGGTCGCTATGGAATTTATATAGCCCGTGAAAATGGCCATTTTGCATACGACCTCGGAATTCGACGAAACCACTTTTGTTGGATCCGGGATGTGAAGTTATTGCTAGGTTTCAAATTTCATAATTTTTGAAGCTAGTATGTGAGCGTAGCAAAGGAAAACGTGTTTTGGTCAATTATAGTTAAATTGGATCGACCAGAAATGGGCCATTTTGCAAACGGTCTCAGAATTCGACGAAACTAGTTTTTTTGGGGCCGTATTGTCAAAACATAGCTAGATTTATTTTTCTGGAATTTTTCGAATCAGTTTGTGGCCCCGGCAAATTGAAATGTACGTTCAAATCGAATATTGAATGGTATATATTTTAATTTGAAGGAAAACTGGCTGAAACAGTCGAATGGGCCTACGAAACATATCCCATTGTGTTCGGAATGGGGGTAAAACGCTAGGGACGACAGTTGTTGGGTTTAGATTGGTGGTCGGGTCAGAAACCCCTTTAAAACTTCCCCGACCAATCAACATTTTTATAAAAAAAAAGAAAATTCCTTTTTCTCTCTCCCCGATCGAAGGCGGAAACCGTTCGAAATCGTCCCGTCCACTTTCTGATCAATCCACGCAAAATTAGCCCCTCCTCCAGTTGAAGATTTTGTAGAGCTCCTCACGATCTTCACATCCATATAAAGATTGGATTTTTTTCGTGGCCTGTAGCGCCTGGATCGACGCCTGGAAGTTGGCGACTTCCAACCGCCGCCTCCTGCCAGCGTCAAACTGGCCATCTTCCCCCGGCGCCTGAGCGCCTCTCCTCCCTCTTCGACACTGCGTAGCCCGATCGTTCTACCAATTCATGGATTTCACGAAATCGCGTGACCTAGTTTTGAAGGTTTAGAAAGGTATACGGCTTGTTTTATTTTCAGCTGTTTTAACACCTTTAAACCGTTGCAAACTTTGAAAAATCATATTTTTTTGCTGTGTTGACGAAATTCAGTAAAACAAGAGAAAGTGGCCTCGTGTGGACGTCTTCTACCTTCTAGAAGTGACCGCGTATTTTTCTGAGCCTTCTGCTATTTTTGGTGGAGTGGAACCCAGAGTGAGATTTCTAATTTATAAACGATATGGAAAACGACGATGTATAAATTATATAGTCGATGTATGAGTTATATAAGCGTTGTACACCTCATGTATAAGCGTTGTATAAGTTGTACGTTCGATGTATAAGTAATATATGCGTTGTAAAAATTATATATATGTGTTGAAATAGAAGTGAATTGCTATATATATATATATATATATATATATATATATATATATATATATATATATATATACGCCCCTCGTCCACAAACCATGGACGATATTTATTGATTGTGATTTGTGTGAAAATTGATTGATAGCGAATGGTTGATTGTGATTGTTTGTGGTTGATATTGGTTGATTGTGGTTGAAAAATACCCATTGGTGATTGAAATGAATTGGAAATATTTGTGGAAATAAAAATAAAACATGCCGTCTGCGTGCGAATTAGATGCATGAATCCCCATTGTCAAAAACCGCGAGGTTTTAAGTTAGAGCGAGGAGCCGTACTAGGGACGGTGCCGGTTTTAACTACCCTGTCGTTATGCTGCCGAAATTTTGAATAATCTTTATGTGTTAGAATAATTTTCATATGTTGAAATTATTTTCACACGTTGAAATTAAAGTCATATGTTGAAACTATATCCATGTGTGGAAATGTTCATGTGTTGAAAGTGATGTGTGAAAATTAAATTCATTTGTAAATGAATGAAGTGTCTAAACAATAAAAATCACATTTTTATAATATATATGAAGTATGTAAAATATTCGCCTTATATATAAATAGTTTCAACAAAAAAATTCTATCTTTCTTATATGAACAACATAAATAAAATATCCATGTGTGGAAATGCTCATGTGTTGAGAAGTGTGTGTAGTGGAAAAGTTCATGTGTTGAATAAAAAGATCGAACAAAAAAAATTACATTATTATTGAAACTATGAAGTGTTGAAAACATCTATTTGTCGAATAAATATTTTAAATGATAAAAATATCATTTTTATCATCTATGTGATATGCTAAAGATATGCGGACGTTGAAATAAATATTTGTGAAGAAATATTATTTTCAACATGCATAGGAACTAAAGAAAATAGTCATGTGTTGAAATGTGTTTTAGTTCGCCAAAATTATCATCTTTGAAATGTGAAGTGTTAAAAATAGCCACTTGTTCAAATAAAATATGCATGAGTTGAAATATACATTAATTAGCTAATGATATGATTTTAGCCTATGCATGCAACATAAGAATGAATGGTGTTTTTAAAGCAAAGTAAATCAAATATGAAGTTGAATGGAAAATGATAAGTGATAAAAATTGTATATATGTACGTGCATATTTATTGAACAGGTTATAGCAAAGGGGCTAGAGATGAGGAATAAAATTTTGTGCCCGACAAATAGGTACACATTTACTGTTTTGTTTGGGTGATGATTTTATGAGCCTGTTGGCTAGCCGCTTGGCTTTTTCTTTTTCTTTTTTACATGAGACGCCATGTGGCTATTTGGGAGTTTTCCCAGCCCCTCCCGTACAAAGGAGGTTATGGCGAAATTTTCCAAAATTTAAAGGCGTTAGTGAAATATTTGAAGTGAAAACGATATTGAAATTGTTGAATGAACTATATTTATATAAACACATATATATATAAATAAAATTAAAACGAAATGTGGCCGTGCAGTTCGTGTTCTGAAACCGTGATTTCAAACAACTAGTGCGGGAAATCCGGCCATTGGATTTTCCCGAAACCGCAACCGTTGGGTTCGCCTTGGAAATATCTTTCCAACGGCACCAACTTTATAAAAATCCAACGGTTGGATTGTCTGGAATGTTTAATTCAAATCTGAAGAAAAACAGCGCCCGAAACGATTATATTTATATATATATTAATATAATTATATTTAATCGAATAACGACGCTGTAGTTCGTATTTTGAAATCGAAACATCAAACGATGATACCGGGAGATCCGACCGTCGGATTTTCCCGAAACTGGAACCGTTGGATTCGTTTTGAAAAGATCTTTATAATGATGTATATTTTGTGAAGATCCAACGGTTAGATTTTTAGATATGTGTAAATCAAATCTGAAGAAAAACAGCGCCACGGCCGCGTTATGGCCCGAAGCGTCGTTTTGAATAACCTGGCTATTTTAAAATAAATAAAAATAGCGATAAATCGTTATAAAATATCATAAACGATATGGAATGGAAATAAACTGAATTTGCTCGATTTATGTGGTACTTGATGGTTGAATGTGTTTGGTGTGAAAATTACATTAAAGAACAAAATTGGTGTTGTCGAATGATTTAACCATTGAAATAAATTGATTTGAAATTCTAAATATACGTGAATTATTTGAAAAGGCCGAGTTAATTCTCATTTCAAATAATTGACCGACGATTGAAAGTCGAAGATGAAGACGGTGGTCGAAGACCGGAGATCTTCACCTCGTTTGGATGGTAACCGGGGTCCTGATTGGGAGGCATCCCGAAATATGGATAGTGAGTGGTGATCGTCCAGACGTACGTGGTGATCGATGGGTTTGCGAGGTATTTAGTGCCTCCGGATTCGTTCAGACCCAGAACGGACTTGTAAATGGATTGTGTGTCTGACATTGGATTTTATTCTGTGTTGATTGATATCTGTTAAATATACATCTGTTTGGCGGCGGAGAATTTATTCTTTTGCTTAACGCCCTTCTCTGAAACGCATGAGCTCAGAGGTTGTATATCGATGGACATCAGTCGCATGGCATGAATTGCTAGTGTGGCATGCCTAAGTGGCAAATGATCAAGGCTTCTGTTGAAAAGCAAAGTCTTGTGGTGATGATCAAAGCACCGCCTGTGTGGCGTAGCTTTGTGTATAATGTGAATTCGCGAGCCTCACACCCCGGTATGAACCAGAAACGGGAGAAGGACCTCAGGGAGGGCATGCGTTTCTTTCTAGCTAGGGTGGTGTCAGTGACCTACCAGCCCTGACATTTATATACTTTTCACCTGTGTGGTTGTTGCTGTTGCGAGGCGCCTCGGTTTGATCGGACGATCCGAGTCCGACAGAGTCATTCGTTGGCTCGATTACGCCCCATAGGGCGGAGAAACGCAGTGTTCAGGAATTTTAATCCACATCGGTGGACCGACCCTGTCGCTCCAAGGGCCCACCTGAGTCTGGGCCCTGAGACATGGGCTAGATTGTCTCGAATTCGGTAAGGAATATCTTTTGCCTTGGTTCATGATGGAAATTCAATTTCCAAATACGTGACTGTGCGGTTTCGATTGTATATATATATATTTGGCGACATAGTGGCATGGGACGCTCATGTCGTTTATGATTGATAGTTATGATTTGAAATTGTTTTCAAAACATATAAACACTAGCAATAATATCAAATGCCTTTGTTTTATTCATATCAAGCATATTTTGGCCGTTATAAGGTAAAAACTCTATCCTCCGGTTTGCGTTGCATTGTGTGATGGGAACTGAGTCTTATAATGGCTTCATTTTTATAAAAAACATTGCAATATTTAAAAGAAAGATTTGTTTTTAAAACAATGGCAATCCAATGGAGTAAACCCGTTCCACGAAAGTGGCGTGGTCCTGTGATTAGCCATATATTAAATGTGTTGAGTAGATTTCTCATACCAGTCCCATGACTGACTCGTAGTTTGTTTCACTTTCAAACTCGGGTGCCCCTTTTTCTATACGGGCAGCCTTGTATTCAGGTTTAGCTGGTTCTTTCTGGATAGCTGGACCTGAAGATGGATTCTATTATTTATCTCTTTTTATGTTGTTCAGCTCCTATTGTACATATTTTGTTTGTTTCCGCTGTGGACATATATGTATAGTTGAACTGCATTTGTACTAAGTATGATCCTGTAAACTGTGTAACTCTGATGATTACTTTTATCCAGTATATTCTATTGTTAATTATCTGGTGTATTTATTTAATTCTGTTCTGCTATTATCTGTTTCTGTGTTATATTCCAAAGATTACCCTTGTTTCCGTCAGTACGGGAATTGGGGTCGTCACATAGTGTCATTATAATCATTTTCAAAGACCCACCCATTTTTAAACCTAAAAGGAAAATGAGATTTCTGAAGGCAATCCTCAGATAGAATACATTGGAGGGGGGTGTGATCACTAGAAGCTTGAGGCAAAGTATAACATTTAAAATTAGGGAAAGAGTTAATAAAAATATTATTAACTAACACCCTATCAAGCTTATAGTTAGTTTTTCTAAAATCACCAGATTTCCAAGTAAAATTATTGCCAAAAATAGAAGGTTTAACCAACCCAGTTTTTATTAGAAAATTAGAAAAAAATTCTAATTTTTTGAAAGGAATTGGGTTACCACCTCTTTTTAAAAAAAAAATGCATGATAGAATTGAAATCACCCAATATAACCAAAGGCTTAAAAATAACTTCATTATGATTCCAAAGAGAAATCCTATCCTTTTCAAAATTAGAAGCACAAAAGGAAGTAACATCAATATGCAACCCACCATTGTTAAACAAATTGCAATGAATATATTGTAAGTCAATAAAGTGAATTTTGAGAGTCCAAATGCCAGAATCCCAAAAAACTATAATTCTACCATTACCACCAGTTCTATTATTATTAACAAATAACCAATTTTTAGAAAATATGTGCATAAGACTATCAATAGCATTATCATTTAACTTATGCTCAAGAATACCAAAAATACTTGGTTTAGATGTAGAAAGTAGATTGGACAAGTCCAATTACCTTTCAGGGGAATTTAGACCCCTAATAATCCAGGCTATGATCATAATAATAACAAAAATAATAAAAGGATAAGAAATAAAAATAAAAAACAATAAAGGATACATAAAAGATATCACTTCTGCTGCATTGGTAGTTTCCAGCCATCAGACTCAAAATTCCCTGTAGATTTACCTCCTCTTTTTTTATTAGAAGTATTTTCATTAGCTTTGAGGAATTTTTCCCATTGTGGATTTTTAATAATATATCTATCTTCAATTTTTTTCCTGTTTTTGACAGAAACATTATTGTCTTTAGCCTTTTCTCTATTACTATCAAAAGTATTTTTACTATCCATAATATCTTTTAGGCTTTTCTTCTTGCTTTTCTTTCTTTTGTTATTTACAGGAGATGGAGTAGATGAGAAGAGCAGAGCAACACTCTGAACAATTTTCACAGAATTATTTGGAGGCAGCTTTCCTGACCCCAGTCTATCTAGTTTAACTATGCTGGGTTTTATTTTTTTCTAAATTAAGGATTTCTAAATCCGAATATGTATTTATATCAGGTTCAGCCTGAGGGGGAGGCTGAATCAAGACCTGTTCATCTTTATCCTCATTCCATATTATCATGCCATCATCATTTATATCATTAAGAATTTCATGAAAATCGCCATTTATGCTAACATCTGTAACACCCCTAACTCCCACATCGTGGAAGCCTGTGTGAAGTGGGTACTTATAAATAGATCCCATCTCTTATTAACGCTGAGGCCTTTTGAGGAACAAAACCCCACACCTATACGGTGGCTAAGTTGGGGACAATATCTTGCGTGAACGGAGGTGTGGGTTGTTACAATGGTATCAGAGCCAATACTTAGCTGGAATTATGGCTCTTGTGTGGACCACAGCACCTGGGTGAGGTGTTTGTGAGCCAACGGGGACGTTGGGCTCTATAGGAGGGGAGAACGTAACACCCCTAAGTCCCACATCGTGGAAGCCTGTGTGAAGTGGGCATTTATATAGTAGAGCCCATCTCTTATTAACGTCGAGGCCTTTTGAGGAACCAAACCCCACACCTATACGGTGGCTAAGTTGGGGACAATATCTTACGTGAATGGAGGTGCAGGTTGTTACAACATCTAAGTTGGCTTCTTCATGCCTCTTTAGATTAGCATCAATGCCTACAATAACAGAAATGCCTTCTGCATAAGCTGCTGAAAGAGAGGCTAAGGCCTGTTTTCCACTAATCTTTTTAGAATGATCTGAATTTTCTGATTTTGAAGCTAATTTTTTTAGCAGAAACGATTTCTTCAGGAACTTCTATGTTTTCAGATTCTTTCATGAAATTTTTTGTTTTTAATGGTTCTCCATTTTTAAGGCTTGGTCCAAAATCATTAGTATGGCAACCATGAACTGAATTATTCTCAGAAGCATTATAATCAGGATTTTCCAAAAAGATTTCTTGATCAGCAATTGAATCTTGATTTTTTTTTCAAATTCCAAAATTGATTCTTGAACAGATTTTTTCCTCCATTCTTGTTTTGCGAGACAGGCCTCAGTCAAATGACCGAAACATATGCATTTCGTACATTTCGGAGGAACCCATTCGTACTCAACTTTCTGAATTATTCTCTCTCCATTATACATAGTAATGTTTGCCTCTTCTGGAATCTCTGAATCAGGCTTAATTTCTACTAAGATTCTTGCATAACTAATTCTAGATTCATTCGTTGTAGGTTCATCATCTTTTAAAGGGGTGCCTACTAAACTAGCGATTGGATTAAACGCCTCATTATCCCCTAACCGAAGATTTAACTCTGGAAGTTTAATCCAAACTGGCACAGTAGTTAATAGATCTTTATCATGCCTAATACTTTTAGTCCATTTCTTGAGAATAATGAGTTTACCATTTATAAAATAAGGACCTCCATTGATCACTTTAATGCAGTCCGTTGGATTAGTAAATCTGATGAGAAAGAATCCATTGTCCCTTGTATAAATTTCGAAATTTGAAGTAGGGTTCCAAGTATTAGCAACATAAGCCCTAAAATGATGATAATAAGGTCTAGGGCCAAAAATGTAGGAAAGAATTGAAGAATTCCACTTTTCTTCAATTCATTTTCCCACAGATTCACTATTGCAACAATTCTTTTGTTACCCACTTAGATTGGAGCAGTATAATTCAGATTGAAATTAGAAGAAACCCCATCAGATTTCAATAAATCTGCATATGAAGAAGCTTTCTTATTTGAATTCAGATTAAAATTCTGCATAGAAGCCGATTGATTAGAACGTTGCACCTTAGATCTGAGATTAACCCTGTCTTGGAAATTAAACTTCTGAAAGAAAAGCGGAGTAGCCCAAGAAGAACCCGATTTAGGAACCCTAGGGTTAGAAACAAATTTCTGCATTTTAACATTCTGAAACTTCTTTTTGTTCCTAACAGGCTGAAAGCCATCCTCACCAATGTCAGGAGGCTTATCTTTAGGAGAAGGGGAATTGTGAAGACGAATAGAAGAGGAAGGATCTCTAATGAGAATTTTCTTGGAGACCATTAAAGGAGAGCTTAAGTTTTCACAATGCACTAAATTCAACTTATCACACTTCTAATTATTCATGAACTAACAACTTTGATGCACCAATATAACTTTAACACACCCTCTTGCTTTAAAGTTGTTGAGATAATAAACGAAGTACTTCTCTTCAATTTGTGATGCACTTCTCATCACCTTCAATTGCTGAAGCAGGTCTCATCAACTCTACTCTTTGAATATTGGAGCACTTCTCTCCATGGTGCACTTCTCACCCACAACTCTAAAATAAATTTTCTTCCACAACCACTTGTGCCACATTCTCTTGCTCTTCTTATGCTTCAGCTGGTCCGGCTTTGAATTGTTTAAATTTTTTTTTGCTCTCTAGTGATCTCTCTATCCCCTCTCATCAACCTAGCGCCGATACTAAATTTGTTGGAAATAGATGAAAGAGTAATGAATAGGAGCAATGCAAAACAACTTTCTATTATTTCAAAAGCAATACAAAACACATTACAACTACTTATACTTGCAGAATACTAATATATCAAACAATAAAATAGCTAAAATAATTCAAACTGATCCACTAAAATTGGAAGACTTGATCTAATCTAAAATAATACTTTGAATCATTCAGTAACAAAGACCACATGATTCAAATATTATTAAAGACAGTAAACAACATATTAAACAAAAAAGAAGCATCTTCAAAATAACTGAAAAACCCAACACAATTGCATCTCCTCTTTCAGTCATCATTTATAACCCTCATAGAATGGTGAAACCACATAGTACGATAACTCTGATTTTGGGTTGAACCTAAATACAGTGGTTCCTCCCCACTGTTATTGCAGCAACTCATAGTTGTTGCAGCATGGCCTTTTGTTAGAAGAGGAGAAAGTGGAGGAAGAATACTTAATTTTAAGTGAAGAACTTCTTTGAATTTCTTGCATTCAACATACAAAATGACCACATATTTATAGTGGTTTACATAACCATTCACCCAATAGACATGATTTTTCAATATTCTAGATAAATGATTCCAATGCAAATATTAGTTATTTAATAAGTCAACATTTCAAATTATATTTCCAACGCTTCCTCATAATTTGAATTTTCCTTATTACTCCAAGCATAGCTCTCATTCTTCGAAAATCTTCTATCTTCAATTGCTTGGTAAAAATATCAGCAACTTGATCTTGAGTTTTCACATATTTCAGCTCCACTTCCTTGTTGGCAATGCATTCCGGAATAAAATGATATCTCGTGTCGATATGTTTGCTTTGATCATGAAATATCGAGTTCTTTGCAAGTGCTTGTGCCGATTTATTATCAATGCATATTTCAATAGCTCCTTTTTGTGGCAAATGAAGTTCTTTCAATGGCTTCCTTAACCATAAAACATGACATGTACTTGAACTTGCAACAACATATTCAGATTCACAGGTTGACAACGTGACAATAGACTCCGTCTTTGATAACCAAGAAATAGCACAATCACCCAAGAAGAATACATAACCCGTAGTACTCTTTCTATCATCTATGTCACTAGAAAAATCACTATCGAAAAATCCTTGCAACAGAAGATCATTGCATGAGGAAAAAAATAATCCAAAATCAAGCGTTGTTTTAATGTAACGAAGAATTTGCTTGGCAAAAGTCATATGGACATAAGTAGGAGTCTCCATGAAACGACTTATCACTCCAACGACATAAAGTATGTCGGGCCTTGTACTTGTCAAATATCTCAAACTTCCCACAAGACTTTTGTAAAGAGTAGGATCTATCTTTTCTCCTTCTTCAAACTTGGACAATTTCATTCCAGCTTCCATGGGTGTGTTCACAGGATTGCAATCGATCATCTTAAACCTTTTCAACACTTCCTTCGCATAACCTGTTTGAGAAAGAAATATACCTTCCTCCATTTGTTTAACTTCCAATCCTAAATAATATGTCATTTTCCCCAAATATGTCATCTCAAATTCTACCGACATGCAACTTTTAAATTCATCAAATAAATCAAGATTATTACCCGTGAAAATGAGCTCATCAACGTAAGTGCAAACAAGCATAACATCTCTATTATTGCGAAACATAGAATATAAAGCATGCTCATTTAAGCAATGAACAAACTTATGATCTTGAAAGTATTGGTTGATGCGGGTATTCCATGCTCGTGGGGCTAGTTTCAATCCATACAACGATTTCTTGAGTTTCAACACCTTCTTTTCATTCCCTTCAGCTATGTAACCTAACGACTGATCAACATAAACCTCTTCTTTAAGATATCCATTAAAAAAGGCCGTCTTGACATCCATTTGGTAAAATTTTCATTTCTTTTTAGCAGCGAGAGAAATCAACAAGCGAATAGTCTCTATCCATGCAACCGGACAAATACTTCATCATAATCAACTCCATGCTTTTGTTTATAGCCCTTCACCACAAGTCTTGCTTTATATTTCTCCACCTCTCCTTTTGCATTTATTTTCACCTTGTATATCCATTTAACGCTAATGGGTTCATGACCTTTGGGAAGAGAAGTTAATAGCCATGTATCATTCTTTTCAATGGATTTAATTTCTTCATCCATAACGTCTCTCCACCTCTTGTCTTCCACGGCTTTTTGAAAATTCATTAGCTCACTATCTGCAAAAAGACAATAGAGTTCATCATTATTAAGAGTAATTTCTTCACTTCTTTCATATAAATCAGCAAGGGATTCCATCTTCGGCGGTCTTTCATTTGAGCCTTCAAGATCTGAAGCTGGAGATGAAGATTCTTGTATAGTTTCAACATTCTCTGGTTCTTGATCATCATCAAAATATGGAAGAAAATTATATGTGCTCTCTGTTAGAGTTTATGCCCTAAAGGCAATCCATTTGATGAAATTGATAACAATGTTGTTGTTATTATTTTATTTGGAATAAAATAATATTATATTATATTTACTGCATAATATAAATATTAATATAATAGAAATCCTTAGAACTATAATACGAAATTATATAATTTGAGTAAGACTTGAATTTGAGATTATATAATATTCGATAAGTATTATAATTCTTAAATGTCCCTAGTCGAGTTTTATTGTTTATATAGGACAACAATAAAGCGTTGAAACTAGTACATTGATTGACTGATGATCACGTCTCATTGATCATTAATATACGTGATATTAAAGTAAAGATATAAATACGTATTGGAGAATAGCGTATTGGGCTGACCCCTCGTGAGATAACTACATGGAATATAATTAACAGTATCATACGTTATTCTCATAGTGACAGTGATGTAATGGTCCTCAGACCTGAAATCATTATACTTTTATTCAAGGATATTTGTGTTTTGATATCATCTAAAGTTACTCGTAACAGAGTAACGATAACGGTGATTATTGGATACATCTCGAGTCGAATGAAAATTATGAATGATCTAGATGGAATTTAACCCTACAATATATTCGTAGTGATATCCATGGGCCTCTTGATTGAGTGAGACTGTGAAATGCATGGTCGTGCTCAAATATTGATTTGTTTTAAAACAGTCTACTCATCGATCAAGATAAACGGATTAAATCATAAAGGGTATGATACGATCCATGCCTTGAGTTTGCCCCTGGATATATTGGTTAAAAAGATTATATTACATTGTTACACTGGTCACGAAAGGTTGCATCGAATCATTAATTGATCTTATTATAAATTGGGTAGCAGCGATGTATTACTAGATGTCGCTCACTGTTTATAATTTAAATACGATTTAAATTATTTCCAACGTTGTAATAACCTATAGGGTCACACAGCTAGAACGTTACTAATGAGAAATTGTTTCTTTGGGTCAAATAAAACATCAATTTGTTGATATTTTATTTAAAAATTAGAATGAGTAAACGCGTCGATATCTATTATATAGTGAACGTTTATATTTAAAAGATATATTTATTTTCTTTTAAATATACATGTGTATACCCACTTATATTCATTCATTCAAAAAGGAAAGATCGGCCCCATATAATTCAATTGTCCAAAACCCTAGAAAAATAATGGCGGCGGCTAATACCGTTCTCTCCCCCTCCTCTTCAATTCGATTTAAGAGGAAACTGTTCCTGTGGATACATATAGAGGCATGGCAATTGACATGCTGCGATTCGATTCTCCCAAGCTCGAGCAATCCAAGGTTGGATCGATTTCCTTTTGTGGATTCTTGCATCGATAGGTATGAGTATTAATCCCAAATTTATACAAGTTTTAATTTATTTTCTCGCTAAGATCCTAGTGTTAAGGTGTTAAAGCACAATTTGGAACTCGATTAGATCGATTTTTTCTAACAGTGGTATCAGAGCTAGGCTATTGCAAGAAATTTAAATTGGACTTTTATTTTGGGTGTTATTCATGTTTGTATCGTCATTTGGATTTGAATTTCATTAGCAAGTATTACAACGAATTGATTCTGGGGTTTACAGTAATGGTTTGACTAGAAAATGAAAAATAGTTTCATTTAATTACGAATTGATATCAGATATCAGTTCTGTTCACTGAATCTAATACGATTAAACATGGAATAGATGGATATGATCCAAAACAGTGTAATGGTCTGTTTATACAAATATACAGTGCCAATATCATTATCAAGTTGTTTGATTAATAATTGTATTTGTCAAGATTTCATCATAAATTATTATTTTTGACTGAAACTGATTTTACGGATTAATGGATAAGTTAGATAAATTCCTGATTAATTTTGGTTTAATGAATTCATTTATATAGAAATTTCTTAAGATGAATGTTTCTGATTTGATATTTATACCTGCATATAAATCAAATTTGTTGATTGACATATAAATAGTACTGATCTGTTTATATGAATCTGTAAAGTCATATGTTTGGAAATTTGTTAAGTCAATTTTCTGAATTAATCATAAAGTCCATGTATATATAGATTTGATCTGAAGCAGTGTATCAACTTGTTTACCATAAACAATGCTCATCTAATAATCAAAGTGTTTGATTGAAATTTATATTATGATCTGACTCTAATAAGCCTTTCTTTCCTGAATTCAAAGGTTTGATTGTCAAATCTGTAACGTTGTTTTCAAATCATTCTTGATTTTCTAAAATCAAATTTGTATATGGAATTTTGTTAAGACAAATTTTCTGTTTTGTTTTATACATGCATATGACAGTTGTATTTTCTAAATACCTGTAAGTCAGCAACCTATGATTTTAAATTTGCCTTGAGAAATGTTTTTTGAACATACCTATTACTATAAAAATAAATAAATAAATAAATAAATATATATATATGTGTGTGTGTGTGTGTGTATTTATATTTGCATATAATTAGGCAGATATAAAATGTCTTGTTAATATAAGTATGACTTATATTCTGGGCAATTTTAGTGTTATGAGACACTGATTATATGGTTGGGTCTACGTATATGATATAAAAAATATATATATGTATGTTACATTGACGACAGATCATATAAAAACCTTTTAAAACTGATTAATCATGTGTTAAATTATTTTAGATTTGATCTTTAGCAACATGATGAAACAGCTATATTGAAATTCAGGTGTTATTATTTAAGGCAAGATCATCTCTCAACTAAACTAACATGTATGAATTAGTTTGATTGATCGTTGTGTGTATAAATGGATACACATGTTTTTAATAATAAATCTGATTTATGAATCTTACTTTCAGATACAGCCTTGTACTTGTATGCTGAATTTCATATATATAGTGATAAATATATGTTAAAAGTGGACTGCAACAGATATGATTTGTTGTTTGGTATCATACCAAGTATTTAAGTCATATATAACATGTTTTATATACACTCATGTTTTAATGGTGGTTCAATATTATCATATTGTTAAAGGCTATGAAAACATATACCTAATAAGTTTTCATGAACCCACACTAACTTTGGAGGATGACGACTGTTACTAGAGTGATTTTGAATCATTTCTGAATTATGACATTGGATGCAAATATAAATATATCAATAGTTATAAACTAGATTAGTTAACTTTATTAATTATGGGTAAAAGGTTATACAAATAATTGTATAATCTTTAGCGTATAACCATATTCAAATATGTATATATACATATATGATATACATACATACATATATGTTATGATTATGTATATTTGAAATATTTGATATTCATATATATATTGATTTATATAATGTGAATTTGATTTGCAAATTTTACACACCATAACTATACAGAGTTAATCTTTATATATATATATATATATATATATATATATATATATTGATATATGGATAATAGCAAATGTGATTTGCAGAATTATATTATCTAAAATTTATATAAGTTATTTGATATATGATTGTTCGTACAATTTTATGCATATACTTGATATGTTCTGAACATATATACTTCCGTTCATTTTGTGAAAAAAAGCCAGTGTAAATTAGATTTGCAATTGGTGGATATATATAAAGAAAGTTATAAGTATATAACTTGTTATACATGTACACAATTATGATAATGGTTCTATCTGTGTATTGAAATCAAAACAGACCTTGAATATAATTATTGGGTCTGACCCAAATGGTTATGAACCATATACATTATCTAGTGTAATTCTGTTTATTATTTTTTAAGTGGACAATATTCATTTTGGTTTATGAATTAAACATGATATATACATAAGTCTGTGTTAAAAATGTTGTCTAATATGATGAAACCCTGTAGTGGTTTGGTTCTAGGAATCAATAACCCCATTAAGATTGACACTATAGATCTATGATGCAAACATAATTAAATAGATCAATTATGATTTGTTTCATATATCAGTTTCTGGATGTCTGATTATTGTTCTTTTTTCTGCTTCTTAATCATACATTTGTTTTGTAAATGTGCAATACTTTCCTGTTAGACAAGGAATTTTATTTGCTGTAGATTTGTCTACTGAATACCCTGATGTAATGTTTTAAGTTAGCATTTAGATGGATAACTATGTTTAGAATCAAAAATTGCGGGTTGTGATAAGCTAATTATATTGATCGAAATTGTTTATAGTCTATAGGTATATAATATTGATCATTAGATGATTGATAATAATGTCATAGCGGTAATATCCGATATTATCATTTGATTTAAATTCATTACAATCATACTAGCACATATATCTTGATATGACTCAAAACCAGTATGCTTATTGATGTACAGTTCATCTATAATGCAAATATATATATATATATATATATATATATATATATATATATTCATATTGATGAATATGTAAAGCGGACTGCTAATGCATTTTGATGCATATTGAATTTGCAGCGAGCTACACAAACGACAATGAAGTCATAAAGCAAATGGATAAGTTTGACTTACTCCGTTTGAATCATAGGAGTGTACATGCGAATCAGTGTGTATATTTTGATTCATATATATATATACACATATATACATATATATATATATATATATGTATGTATACGTATATATGTGTATATATATTTGTATAATGTATGCAAATATCAATAGACCATTGTGTAAACTGCTGTGTAATTCAATGAACAAAATTCCATATACGTATAACAAGTTATACATATATAATATGTACTAATATGTATATATAAACATGCCTGGGTTAGTGCTTGTATATGAATGTTAATACTATTTAGCATCTATAATAAATATACTCATATACAGTTTGGCTTTTACAAGCATTGTATCAATATTTTGTTATGTATAAAGTCAAGACAGTGCACCAGTAGTAAGAATATCACTACTTATTTATGCGCTATGTTATGAATAAGTGTTTTAGAAAGACTTCTGTAATTGATTTACCATTGGGCCTGTACATTTTAATTCAGACCTTGTTTAACTTTTGTAGCCTGAATATGCTCCTTTTACTTTGCTTATAGTATAAGATATGTAGTAGACTACATAAAATTTTGGTGACTTGAAATGTTCAAGACAAAGTTTAGGGATATCCTTTAAGTAATATTAATTTGAATGGAAGTAAAGATCACAACTGAAGCATATGAGATGTGCCGTAATCTTGATCACCAAAAACAATGAAATATTCATACCATAGAAAGTGAATTTTCTTATGATATAAAATATAATTTATTCACATATATTACATATATATATATATATATAATGTGTATAAATATAATAAATGTATTTTGATATATGTAAATAAATTTAATATTGTTTTCACTACGAATTATAAATTCCCTTTAAAGCAAATTTTGTTATATTAAATCATGGTGAAGTCTTCCAATAGTTCACCCATCAAATGTCCAATCTCATTGGATGTAGGTAACGCCAAAGCGTTGTGCATCCTCTTATTTTGGTTATATCAGGTAGGAGTAATTGTGGTGCTTCAACTGTATTATTGGGTTTGATTTAACTAATGCTGCATAATAGGATTATGGCCTTAGAGACAATGGCGTGAATTATTCTATGTCTTGAGAAAATGAATAATATTGAACAAAATGTTCATCATGCGATCCAAGAATTATATACACGATATAATTGACGTAAGATGTCTACCTAAAAGGTTGTGTTTTGGGGATTAGCCATAGCTAGGTCAAGGAATGACTAGATATGGATCTTGGAACACCATTATATATATATATATATATATATATATATATATACACACACACATGTATGTATAAACAGAGGGATGTTAATTTGAGTGGGAGCGTATTTTAGTTTAAATAATACATTTATATTAATACAAATTTTGATTGTCAAAATTTTATATTTTATTAAATGAATATTAAGAATCAGTTATTATTCATTATCTACTGTAGATATTAAATAATAAATAACTCCGATAATTTAAATTAATCCTTAAGAAGGACAAATTGAATTAAATAAAATTTCTTGACTAACATTGTAATTGGAGGATTGTCCTCAAACAATTTAAACGTAACTGTTTTAGAAATAAAGAGAGGATCTAAAATAAAAGTTCAAGTATGACTTCAACTGAATAAGATATAAATTTATAATTATCTACTTATACATTTCTAATATTATATACTAGATATAAATCACATAAATGTATGTTGATTTACAGAAATTGCAGAATAAGTAGAAATTTGATCGAAAGGACAAGTGGTCTTACGATTGGAAATGAAGCAAATGTTGCTGAATTATCCATAGGAAGTTGATTCTTGTTGAATATACTGGCTTAATTAAATAAATAAAATAATTGTTATTATGAAATTCCACTTAAGATAAATTTTATTATAGATCTTGTTTAGATAAGTTTGAATTTCATTTGTAATAAAAGAACAATTATTATTCATTTTATTTGAATGAATTATCGTATGGAATTTCACAAATAGTTAATGATCTTTGTCAATCCTTAACTATAATGTACTTGACATTAATAATGAGTGGATTAAAATTACTGATTTAAATCTAATATACCTTTAGTATTACCGGTTAGCCCAGTAAACAAAAAAGTATATCAAAAATCCATAACGATGGAATTTTGAGATCATTTGATTTTGAATTATATGAGGAATACATATCTTGTTTATTAGGCAAAATAACTGAATCGCCTTTCACTTGACATGACGAATAAGTGATAAGTATTGGGTCTCATACATAATGATGTATATGGTGCAATGAATACATAAGCTAGTGGTAGGTTTTATTACTTCATTATATTTACTGATGATGTCAGTAGATATATATGTGTGTATCTTATGAAGCACATATCAGAATCCTTTTAAAAGTTCGAAGAATTCAAAGTGAAGTTAGAAACCAATTTTGATAGAAAATAAATTCTTTCTGAAAGGATCAAAGAGAATATTTAAGCCAATTAATTAATGACTGTCCATATGAGTTTGAAATCGTTTCATAACTTACTCCATCTAGAAGACCATATTGAAATGGTGTGTCTGAAAGGAGATGTCGTACCTTATAAGATAAGATACAATTAATGATAAGTCATATAGATCTTCCAATAAATTAAATTTAGAACAATTGTATTAAATTCCACTAAAACGATCTAAAGACACCATATAAGATATGGACTAGGAAATGTCCTAGTGTGTCTAATGCAAAGATTTGGGATGTAAGGCGTTTGTTAAACGTTCTTCCTCAGATAAGATCCGACCCAAATCAGATAACTATTTTGTGCAATATCCGCAAGCAACAAATAGATATTATTTCTATAAATCCTCAGAGAATAAAACATTTTTTGCTCGAATTGGAATCCGTTTAAAGGAGAGCCGGTCTCTAAGATACCAATGGGAATGAAGTAGAAATCGAAATGTTTCGAAAACCACAGAATGCCATTGAATCTTGTATAGACAAGAAGTTAGTGGGAGTGACACAATAATTCTAGTGTTATTTGTTAACACATTAATTATTGTAAATAATGTTAGCTTTAAAGCAAGAACTAAATATTGATTCTAAGAAAGAAAATGTTTGGATTAAGAAGTTCATAATTGAACTTAATTCATTGTTGATCCAATGATTTACATTGCGATAACAATATGGCTATTGCTCAGGCCTAAAACCTTAAACTCACTATAAATCCAAACATATATTTAAGAAATATAATTCTTATGTGAAGTTGTTCACAGAAGACATAAACATAACTGTAAAGTTACAAAAGTTGTAATGTTGCAGACCTACTGAATTAAACTCTGTCACAGTAGAAGTTTAATAGCCACACTAGTTTCATGAGTATATGATACGTAGATGATTGACTCTAGTGCAAGTGGGAGATTGTTAGAGTTTATGCCTTAGAGGCAATCTATTTAATGAAATTGATAATAATGTTGTTGGTATTATTTTATTTGGAATAAAATAATATTCTATTATATTATATTTACTGCATAATATAAATATTAATATAATAGAAATCCTTAGAACTATAATACAGAATTATATAATTCTAGTAAGACTTGAATTTGAGATTATATAATATGATAAGTATTATAATTCTTAAATGTTCCTAGTCGAGTTTTATTGTTTATATAGGACAACAATAAAGTGTTGAGACTAGTATATTGATGGACTGACGATCACATCTCATTGATCATTAATATACGTGATATTAAAGTCAAGATATAAATACGTATTGGAGAATAGCATATTCGGCTGACCCATCATGAGATAACTACATGGAATATAATTAACAGTATCATAAGTTATTCTCATAGTGACAGTGATGTAATGGTCCTCAGACCTGAAATCATTATACTTTTATTCGAGGATATTTGTGTTTTGATATCATCTAAAGTTACTCGTAACAGAGTAACGATAACGGTGATTATTGGATACATAATGAAAATTATGAATGATCAAGATGGAATTTAACCCTACGATATATTCGTAGTGACATCCATATGCCTCTTGATTGAGTGAGACTATGAAATGCATGGTCGTGCTCAAATATTGATTTGTTTTAAAACAGTCTACTCATCGATCAAGATAAGCGGATTAAATCATAAAGAGGATGATACGATCCATGCCTTGAGTTTAATCCTGGATATATTGGTTAAAAGGATTATATTACATTGTTACACTGGTCACGAAAGGTTGCATCGAATCGTTAGTTGATCTTATTATAACTTGGGTAGCAGCGATGTATTACTAGATGCTGCTTACTGTTTATAATTTAAATACGATTTAAACTATTGCCAACATTGTAATAACCTATAGGGTCACAAAGCTAGAACGTTACGAAGGAGAAATTGTTTTCTTTGGGTCAAATAAAACATCAATTTGTTGATATTTTATTTAAAAACTAGAATTAGTAAACGGATCGATATCTATTTTATAAAAAAAAAAATTTAAAAGAGATATTTATTTTCTTTTAAATATACACGTGTATACCCACTTATATTCATTCATTCAAAAAGGAAAGATCGGCCCCGTATAATTCAATTGTCCAAAACCCTAGAAAAACAACGGCGGCAGCTAGTACCATTCTCTCCCCCTCCTCTTCAATTCGATTTAAGAGGAAACCGTTCTTGTGGATACATATAGAGGCATGGCAATTGACATGCTGCGATTCGATTCTCCCAAGCTCGAGCAATCCAAGGTTGGGTCGATTTCCTTTTGCGGATTCTTGCATCGACAGGTATGAGTTTTAATCCCAAATTTATACAAGTTTTGATTTATTTTCTCGCTAAGATCCTAGTTTTAAGGTGTTAAAACACAATTTGGAACTCGATTAGATCGATTTTTTCTAACACTCTCTTGCTGTCCATCCCAAACCCAAGTTGCTCCTTCATCGAATTCAACATCACGACTTACCACCATTTGCCATTGTTAGGATTATATAACCTATATCCTTTGGAATGATAATCATATCCAACAAAAACAACTTGGCACTTCGATCATCTAGCTTTGAACGCTCTTATTGTGAAACTTGAGCATAAACGATGCTTCCAAAGACTCGCAAATGATGGACACTTGGCCTTTTCCTATTACATGCTCCTTGAGGGGTTTGATCCTTGACACTCATAGTTGGAGAGCGATTTGACAAATACACCGCACAAGAAACGGCTTCAACCCAAAACTTCTTTGGCATATTTTTTTGTTTTAAGCATAAATCTTGCCATATTAAGAATTGATCTATTTTTTCTTCCCGCCACGCCGTTTTGCTGAGGTGATCTAGGAACAGTGAGAGGATGACTAACTCCATGCGCTGCACAGAAATCATTGAATTGCTTTGAAGTGAACTCGCCTCCCCGATCAAACCTCAATGCCTTAATAGTATAGCCACTTTCTTTCTTAACATGCATCTTGAAATTTTTGAATGTGGTGAAAGCTTCTGATTTCTGTTTGAGAAAATAGACCCACGTTTTTCTGCTATAATCATCAACAAAAATTATAAAAAATTTAGTTTTACCAAAATACGGTGGATTGATAGGCCCGCAAATATCCGTATGCACCAATTCAAGTGGTTTGGAGTCTCTTGATGTTGCTTTCTTTGGAAAACTTCTCCTTGCATGCTTTCCAAGAAGACACGCTTCAGACAAATGGTTTAGATTTTCAATTGCAGGCATCCCCTTTACCATCATATTTTCTCCCATTGCTTTCAATGATCCAAAGTTCAAATGTCCAAATCCCATGTTCCAACACCAAGCCACATCCTGCACATTAACCTTCAAGCTTCTTGCTTCAACAATTTGGACATTCAATTTGAACATCCGGCTCCGTGACATGCCCACCTTTGCAATCAAGTTATTGTTTCTATCTTTAAGCCAAAGATAATTATCCTTCATCAAAACTTCATAACCATTCTCAACAAATTGTCCGAGGCTAATATTACTTCTTAGTTTAGGAACATAATATAGCATCCGAGATTAATTTATGGTCTCGATTCTTTGAAGAAATGAGAATTGTACCTTTACCTTCAATGCGAATTTTCGAAGAATCTCCAAAGGGAACATTGCCTTTCACCTTGTCGTTGATCTCTACAAATTTTTTCTTTGTATCCGCACATATGATTGCTAGCACTATTATCCAAATACCACGAGCTTTTAACTTCCTTTTCTTCATTTTTCTCAGTTAGCAACAAGGTGGATTCTTCAACTTCTTAGTTATCATTAACGAGATTGGCTCTTTCTTCAGTATTAGTAGTTTCTCGACATTCCCATTCATAATGACCAAATCGATGACATTTATAACATTCAATTTTGGACTTGTCATACCTTCTATCTTTTGTAATTTCCAAGACCTCATCCTCGATTTCTTCCACGGCCTCTAAAATATGAAGGATTTCTCTCGTCGTTATTTGAACTTTCACCATTGCTTATTTCTTTTTCACATCCTTGCCTTCCGCGTCCTCTTCCTCTAAAGTATTGCTTTTATCCTTCTTCATTTTTTAAAGTTGCTATAGTTTTAAGAACTTTCTCCTATGGTTATTCTTGTCTTCTCTTAATTTTCTCTTCTTGAGCATATAAAGAACCTTCCAATTCTTCTACTGTCATTTCTTCGAGATTCTCTAAAGCACTGCTTTTCTCCTTCTTCATTTTTTAAAGTTGCTTTAGTTTTAAGTATTCTTCCTCCACTTTCTCCTCCTCTAACAAAGTGATATCAAAGCTTGGTTAAAATTATGGCATGCAGTCTATTTCTTCCATCGTTTTTTCTCATTGTTCTCACAGGAGAAAATTTGGAAGAATGGATTACTAAAAAGAAAGAAGAATTGATCTCTAAAGGATTGTGGGAAATCGTTGAAAATGACTACGAATGGCCAAAAGATGTTAAAAATATGACAAAAAAAGAAAGAAAATTATTTACAAGTATAAGAAGAAAAGATCTTCAAGCTCGTGTTGTGATGATTGAGAACCTTGACAAAAAAGCATTGGTTCGTATTCATGGACAAAGATCCGCAAAAGATTCATGAAAATTAGTGAAAGAGTTATATGCAGTGTATAACACAAAAGTAGAAGAAGACGATGAAGAGGAGGTCGAAGAAGCTGAAGAAGAGGAGAAGGCGAGAGAAGAAGACGAGGCTGATTATATGGCTCTAAAAAGAATCGAGCAAGAGGAAGTTGTTGACAATCAAGAATTCGCTGAGAAAGTCATTGAAAAAATGGATAATGATGAGATTGCTAATAACGATGATATAAAAGGTGATAATATAATGAATGTAAAAGAGGCAAGACAAAGATCAGCCGCTAAAGCAATTGCAAAACAAAAACGGGCAGCTGTTGATAAAGCAAAAGCTGAAGCACGATTGCATGCAGAAAGAGCTGCAGTTCAAAGGGCTTCGAACGAAGCATAGGAGAGGACTGCTGCTGAAGCAAAAGAAAAAGCAGCAGCTGGTGAAGCAAGAGAAAAGGCGGCTGCCTCAGAAGCAAGAGAGAGACAGATCATGTTGATGAGGCGCACTAATGGAGAATAAAAAAGAAGAGGTTGTCGACAAAGGAGCAATGCAAGAAGAAACAAATGAGATAAAAAATGAACAAGTGAGCATTGCAGAGTATGTAGAAGAATCACTACCGGGGGACAAAGAAGAATACGAAACTATAGATGATTCAATAATGGTGAACATTTCAGGCCATGTTAAGGAGGCATTAGTTGGGAATAAAGGCAGTTCTACAATCGTGATGAAGGAGTTGGGTATTTCAGCTAGCTCCATACATATTGGAAAGGAAAACGAAGAAGATGGAGATGACGATCCGGAGAAGGAGAAACTGAAGGCGGGATTGAATTCGGCGATCATAAGGGAGAAGCCCAATGTGAAGTGGAATGATGCAACATGGTTGGAGAACGCAAAGCAGGCTTTGCATGAGGCTGTTCTTTTGCCGGTTATGTATCCTCAGTTTTTTACTAGCAAGAGACAATCATGGAGGACATTCCTTTTGTACAGTCCACCTGGGACTGGTAAGTCTTATTTAGCAAAGACTGTTGCAACAGAGGCAGATTCTACTTTCTTTAGTATATCTTCGTCAGACCTGGTATCAAAATGGATGGGTGAAAGGAATTTAGCACAAGAACTGAGAGGGGTAGGCTTATTTGCATGTGATATGCCTGAATGGAAGAAGGATGCATATGGAAAGGCCTTGATTTTTGGTCAAAGGTCGAATTTTGCTATCCAGGATCAGAGGCAAAGCCTCCATATATACAAGCTGAAGAAAGAACTTGTCCAGGCAGTTCATGGTAACCAAGTTTTGGTTGTTATTGGTGAGACATGGTCTGGCAAAAAAAATCAAATTAATTAGTACTTGGCTGAGGCAGATTACACAATTAAGAAAATCTGGATAATATCTCTATTCTTACCAAAACGCATGAGATACAAATCAGTCAAAGCCCAGATGGATGTTCTCAGAAGCTTTGAAGTTTGAAGAAATGTTCAATATGATTAAAGAATTGGGTTTAAGGGGAAATGTTGGAAAGTAAACTCAATTAATGTCAGTTCATAATTTGTTGTGTCTTTTGTTTTAAGTGCCATGTCTGTTCGTTTAGTGTTGTGTCTATTAATGAATGGGTGTCTATTAGTATGTGTAAGGGTGTTTAGTCCACTATATATATAATGGTGGTCATTTTGCTGTAAGAAAAAAAAGTAAGGAAATTATAAAAGGTTTTCTTCAAATAAAAATAAAAAATAAAAAATAAAAAAATTAAGTATTCTTCTTCATTTTCTCCTCCTTAGACACCTTTTGCCTCGCTTGAAATAGGAGACCTTGACCTGAAATACAACCGATTAAGATAAAAGATTGAATCAGCCATATTCACTTTATTGGGTTCATCATGATGACAGTGGGGTAGAAAGACCCTGTTCTGAAGCTTTTTTAGCGGTTGGTAGGACAGACAAGGCAGAAAGGGTAGATCCGAGAAACAAGCTTCGTCCACACAAATCATCACTCTCTTTCCAAACCATCTTTTTTCAATCAAGAAGAAACAAATGAATCCCGCTTCCATAGTTGTTGACCTAAACCAACATCATCATCATGTCGATCCAATCAACAAGGTAGCAGCATCGGATATCATCATCATCATCATCATATTTGTTCTTGAATTTAACACTATAAAAGTTCCAAGTCCTTTGTAACAAATCAAAGACTCCTAATTTGTCGCCTTTGCAACCCAAGCAGTAGAATTGCCCATCAAATTACATTGGGTTCGATGACAAATGAAATGGCTCGCTATCGTTGTCGTACGCCAAAATCAAAGCCCAACCATTACATTTTTGGTACAGGTGCATAGTGACATGGTTCTTATGGGACGTGTTGATTAGAAATATTACATAGTATCGTTTAAACAATCTTATAGAAGTTCCATTGAAGGATATGTTGCGCTTTATGATCGGAAACTTGATAAAGTACCCATTAACTAAAGGGTCAAACAACTTCATCCTCAATACATCCTGCCTGTAGATCAGTAGAGTTCCATATATTGCACTAACGATTTTGTACTCGGTCAAGTCCAAACGGGATATCACTTGGAATGTTTTATTTAACAAGGGGCTATAGTAGTTGATAAAGGACCCCCTTCTTGTCCTCCACTGCTTTTTATATGGATCAGCAGCGGGGTTTTACCTGCCGGATAGATGGACGGTATTGTTTGAATTATACGTTTCCAACTCTTGCACACGCAAGCCAACTTTTCCATGTCCTCATATCCTAGCTTCGATATTATCAATTTTACCAAATCAGCAGGTAGATCTAACCATGAGAATTCTTCCAACTCCAAAGCAGGTAGATCTCCACCAACGAAGCCGCACCACATCATCATCAGAAACTTCGTCCTAATCAATTTTGCCAGGGTCACAATAGTTGCTATCATCGTTGCTCGATGATGAGAAGGGGATCCGCCCAATTTGTCTTGGCCTTCGAGACCGCGACAGGAAAAGAGTGTTTGTCTTGGCCTTCGATCTTCCCTTTTTTTAATTCGATGTTTTGTTTTCGCCCAATTTTCAATTTGTTTCTACGAAGTGAGAAACTGGTTGGACATTTTATAACGCATTTAAGTCACGGTTAGTAATGTAATACGGCAATATAAAATATTAGCCGCTTTTGTGATAGCCAGCACTGTTATGGTAATTGTTACCGTTACCATTTGACAAATACTGTTTTTACTGATAAGTCAAATTTATTTGTTGTTATCGTTATCGATCAACTGGTATGCCGATAATCTGGTAATTGTTACACTGGTAATCGTAAATTATCGTTTCCCATCAAAGTTTATATCTTATAATGTTTTTTTTGTACATAGTGCATTTTTATTATACTATATGTAGTGTTAGTTTATAAAGAAAAACGTAAATGAGAAAGAAAATAAGTGTACTATGAATTATTTCACCTTATTATCGAATAGAATATAATCATTTATTTGGTTCTAAATGCATATAATAAAGCATATGAGATGAATATACATATATTTTAAATTAACTGATAAAATTACCATTACCGCTGGTATTGAAGAAATATTACCGATATTTATCGTTAAAATGGTAAATTTACCACTACCATATTGTTTTAAATGGTATACCAATTTTAATCAAAATGGTTACCGATCAACTGGCAATGATACAGTATCGGTAAATTTACCGTTACCGTAACAGCCCTAGCCAGCACTGAATTAGCATGTTCTACCACATCCGCTTGTTTTTGGCTTTGTAATTGTCAGCAACTAGTTATTAGCTGTTGCCAAAATTATTATTATTTTTAACTCCACCAAAATAAATGTGTTTCAACTAACCTCCTATCTTTATTTTATGTTCAAAACAATCAAAACTCAATATGCAACATAACACGTGCTTCGTTTGTTCCTATAAACACAAACATTATCTAAGCCATCTTCACAAAGAACACAACATTACACCATTGCTAAAAGAAATTTCATTTTCCAATCCAACTTCAACTTTGATTAATTTGACATATCAGTTTATCTTTTGTCTCATTGATTATGTCCCATTTCAAGAAAGCAAGCTTCTCCAACACATGTGATATGTTGAAGAAATACACCAAAGAGAAGAGAAGCTTCTCTGAAAATACTGGAGCACTAGATTTTAATATCATCATATCTTAAGAAACAACACACGGTATATTTCAACTAATTGTTTACCTGATTAACTTAAAATTGTTTCTTAGTATTGTTATTTTATTATCATAAGCAATGTATTAATGATAAACTGAATCACATGCTAGCAACCGATTCTGGAACAATTCCCTGTAATTGAATTCAAAGAAGAGAATAAAACCCATACAACATCATTTAACGGAAAAGCTGCGAGTTATGATAAAACTGATGCTAAGAAGGTGGATGAGGTGTTTCCTTTTGCCAAATCAATTACAACATTGAGAAAAGAAAGATCAAATGTTTTGATATCGATGGCTAGAAGGAAATCACTGCAACATTCCCTTCAAAAGAGAAAAGCTCGCATTAGTTCTAATGTTGTTCCATATTCTTCAAAGCAATTAGCTGCATATGATGATAAGTCATGGCTAAGTCGTGGAATAGGTCGCTTTCTTGAAGACGATTCGGCGATATGGTCGGTTGTGCAAACCAATTCGTACTTGTCGCTAGGATAAACAACCATGAGTAAGAATAACTGATTTGCTTGCACAACAAATCAATGCAGATTTGCACTTTCGATTTAAATTTAACTGCTCATTCTGATTTTTTCTGAAAAACTTTAATGGCGGAGGAAGAAGAAAAGATGGAGATAAAAATACATCGTATATTTTTTCTGAGCCGAACGCGGTAATAATATATTTGAGGAAGTCGGTTCAGATCTATAAAAAAGGATCTCAGTTTTACCAATTCAATTAAAAACTTCAAAAATTGCAAAGTATTTCCGGCTAAATTATAATTGTTTACACCACTAGGCCCAAGCCCAAGTAGCCAGTCATACACTTATTCAATATTTTTAAATAATTCACACCTTTTTTATTTTTGAAAACAATCATTTTCCCAACAATCTCGCACTTGAATTTTTAAAAAATATTTTCTGAGCGGTTTCTAAAAACATAAGATTGTGCATAAACAAAGGTGTCATCCGACTTGAACCTTTGCATAGTGGATAAGATTCAGTTTTTACTAAAGTGACACATGGTCTTGAACTCTATTCCTGACATCAGACACAAACAATCATTTCTATTGTGCAATCAACTAAGCCCGTGCATTTATGGCCGTGCACGTCTATCCCAATTTAGTGAGCGCTCTAGGAATCTTGCCTAAAATTCCATAGGAAACAGCCACATTTCCACATTCACATAGGTGAGTCTATCAAGAGCACTTCTGAAGGTAGGTGCTCCACTCCAAATAGAGTACTAATCTCATTAAGAGTTTCTATTAACTCATCCTCTAATCACTTCAGGTATACATGCTTCTTAATATATAAATTTAGCATGTTCATCTACTATCACTACACAACTTGTTTTTACCCATTGAACCTAATTCTTGGGATCTCCAGTCATTTAGGTCGGGTTACCATTATGCGTGATTTCACAACCTCAGGGGAATAGTCCCATTCTTTTAGAATCATTATGGACTTTCTTTCCGGTCAGTCCTTTCATCAAAGAGTCTTCCAAATTGTCATCACTTCATATGTGATGTTCTCTAACAATACTGTTCATACGACTATCATTTCTTACCGTTATAATATCAGTTATGTTCTTCTTTCATAATCGTCAAATTTTCATCACCTATATGTGATGTTCTCTTACAGTATTGTGCTTACGACTGTCGTCTTTTACCGTTGTATTATCGGTTTTATATGTTTTGCAATAGCCGCAGTACTATCGCAATCGATTACACCACTGGTGTCGGTTTCCCCATATGGGGATCTCAAGTAGCAGATTTCTTAGTTCTCTGCATCTTCACTAGCTGTGGCTAGTGCTATTATCTAAGTCTCTATAGTACATTGAGTCAAAAATTGTCTGTTTCTTGGATTTCCAAGAGACAGCTCCTCCAGCAATGCTAAATATATAGTCACTGGTCGCTTTAGAATCATTAGATAAAATATTCCAGTCTGCATCGAAATATCCTCCAAGTACATCTAGAAACTTTTCATAATGTAATCCATGGTTCATTGTTCGTTTTAGGTATCTTACGACCCTTTCAATAGCATATCAATGCTCTAGACTAGGTCTACTAGTAAACCTACACAATAATCCTAATACATAAATAATGTCGGGTCTAGTACAATCAGTGGCATATCGAAGTCTGCCAGTGATGCTCGCATAATTAGACTGTCTTACAACTTCACCACTGTTCTTAAATAACTATACACTGTGATCATATGGTGTACATGCAGGTTTACGATCAAAAATAATTGTATTTCTTTAATATCTTGTCGATGTAATTAGATTGATCTAAAGAAAGTACCTTTTCTGACCTAGTAATTTTAATACCAAGGATTACACTCGTCTCACCTAGATCTTTCATATCAAAGTTGGCACTTAATAAAGATTTGACTGTGTTTATGGCATGAATGTTTGATCCAATAAATAAGTAAATCACTCAGATACAAACATATAATAGTGCAAATGTCATTTTCAAATTTATAATAAATGCATTTGTCACTTTCATTAACTTTAAAACCATGTGAAATGATTAAGTTATCAAATTTTCCATGCCATTGCTTAGGTGCTTGTTTTAAACCATATAATGATTTATCTAATTTGCAAACTTCATGTTTTTAATCATGTACTACAAATCCTTCAGGCTGGTCCATATAAATTTCTTCATTTTATTTACCATTTAAAAATGCGGTTTTAACATCCATTTGGTGTATTATTAAATTATGAATAGATGCAAGTGAAAATAATACCCGAATGGATGTAATTCAAGTTACATGTGAAAAAGTGTCGAAGAAATCTATATTTTCTTTTTGTTTAAAACCTTTAGCTACTAAACATGCTTTATATTTATCGACAGTGCCTTCAATTTTTTTTAAGTACTCATTTACAGCATTTAGATTTACAACCAGGGGGTAAATTAACCAAATGCCAAGACTTATTGGATTCCAAAGAATTCATCTCATCATTTATAGCCTCTTGCCCAAAAATCAACATCTAGTGAAGATAAGGCCTCTTAGAGGTTTAAGGGTTCCTCCTCTATAGTAAAAACACAAAATCTGAACCTTAATCTTTTACGATTTTTACACTTTTACTTATTTTAGGTTCAGTTTCACAATTTTTGTTAAGTTCTGTTCCAATAGGCATACTTGAAGTGCCCCCATTATTCCTTGAGTTAAAAGGAAATTCTATTTCATAAAAATCAACATTATTTGATTCAATTATGTTCCGTTTATTTAGGTCATAAAATCTGTACGCTTTGCAATTAATAGCATAGTCTATAAATACACATTCATATGCTCTACTTGCCAATTTTATTCTCTTAGGGTCTGAAATGCAAAAATATGCTAAACAATCCCAAGTTCTAAAGTAAGACACATTGGGTTTATAATTCTTTAAAAATTTCATAAGGTGAAATTTTATTCTTAGAATTAGGGATTTTATTCAGAACATAACATACGGTTAATAATATATCCCCCTACCAATGTTTTGCTGCACCAGAATTTAGTAAAATGACAACTACTAATTCGGTAAAGGCCCTATTTTCTTTCAGCTTTGCCATTCATTTCAGGTGAATAGGGTGCGGTTCTCTTATGTACTATACCATGTAATTTATAAAAAATCCAGAATAGAACTACATTCATATTCTGTTCATCTATCACTACGAAGTCTCTTAATTTTCTTATTTTCTTGATTCTCAATTTTAGTTTTGAATTTAAACATGTCAAATGCGTCACATATTTCATAATCACGGTCTTCCCAGAGGTAAGCTTTATTTCCATATTTCCAATCTCTACAACTTCAGTGGTGTAAGAATCTACCACCAACACTTTCTGATCATCAGCAGTCGCGTATGTTGTGAACATAACACGATCATAGCAGACATGGCAAGAAGCATCAGTGTCTACCCACCAACCCTTTAATCCACTAACAAGGTGAATCTCAGTAATCATAACCGTAAGAAGCTCCTCAGTCAGGTTAGCCTGCGGTGCAGGGCCTGGACCGTTCTAACACTTTCGTGTCATATAATCTGGTTTTCTACAGCTGTAATATAAAACAACTGTCCGGAGTCATTCTTTTTGGTTGGTCGCTGCTATCCTTTATGGTTTCCTTATGAATTCTCATTTTTGTTCTGCACTGACTAGCTATGGAGGCTTACTATTGTTTAAGATGTGAGACAATAAATGACATATGTGTATTTATTTTATAGTAACAATTCAATTTTGAAAGTTGATTGCTAACACTTAATTCACCGTCAAATATTGAAGTTAATCAATAACTCATTCACCAATCTCAGGTCATTGTGCAAACTCTTTCTTACATGCTTCATAATTTCATTCATTATTTTGCTTGAATTTTAAACATCAACAGTAACCATATATGATATATCATAAATAGCTTGATCAGAAAATGGAATACTTTGGGAAAAACATGTTATGTAAATGAGCTTACATAATGTAGGAGATGCTCATGACAATTCTATTATTAAAATTTTGTACTTTTGAATTTGAACGCTTCAGCACTCCTCTACAAAAGTAATTAAAAGTATAGTCAAGTATCCCATTTGCATAGGGTCATCAAAGAAGACTGAATAGTTTTGTACCATTCTCGGATAACTAATTCAGAACCCAAATATTTCCATTTCTTTAATGCAAAAAATTTATGTTGTCAACACTAACTTACTAGCTAAAACCCACAGTCTATTGGTTTTTTTCTATTAACGTAAACGATTAAAATTTAACAATTAATATAAGCAGATCTACCAAAAATAAACTGCTCTTAAACTAAAACAAATCCCAATAAAGCATCTTTTCCCACATAATGGAATCAGATTAAATAAAAACGATAAGGGTTAGCGTACCAGTTTAGTGCCATACACAATCGAAGGCAAATCCCATAAATCAGATTCCACGAATTGTTTGTACTCAACATCCAGAATTAGTGGCGAAGTCTGGTTGTTCACTAAGAAATCATATTGAGTTCAACATGTCCATCCTTACTTTTGTTTTTCCCTGCTTGTCAAGGATGCCTGGTACTCTTTTTTTTCACATCTGCAAATTCTGGAGTTAGCTTGACTACCAAATGAAGGCTCCAATTGCTTTGACAGTCTCCATTCCTTTGAGCTAGGCTGCTTTAAGAATATGGCCGATTCATATATGAGTGGTCTTAGCAACCGCGTTCGAACCAGATGGATTACACCTTCATTGAGATGCGTGCTCTTCTTTATCAAAGATGCTATATTTGAGGAAGAGGAGTCGCTTCATGTAAGCTTGCAGTCCAAGCCATTGTTTCGACATCGTCTTCAAATTGTTGGAAAACAATGGATAAGTCGTGGACTAGGTCCCTTTCTTAAAGACGATTCGGCGATCTGGTCGGTGGTGCAAACCAGTTCGTACTTGTTGCCGCTGCCTCTAGGATAAAATAGCCTCAAGTTAGAATAACTGATTTTCTTGCACAACAAATCAATGCAGATTTGCCCTTTCGATTTAAATTTAATTGCTTGTTCTGATTTTGTTTTTGAAGAATTTTAATGGCGGAGGAAAAAGAAAAGATGGAGATAAAAATACATTGTATTTTTTTCTGGGTCGAACGTGGTAATAATATGGTTGAGGTCGGTTCAGATCTATAAAAAAGGATCTCAATTTTACCAAATCAATTAAAAACTAATTGAAAATTGCTAAGTATTTCCGGCTAAAATATAAGTGTTTACACCACTAAGCCCAAACCCAAGTAGCAGTCATGCACTTATTCAATATTTTTGAATAATTCACACTTTTGTTTTTTTTTTGAAAACAATCACTTTTCCAACATGACCAGTAGGACTATTGGAAGACAATATGGAATAGGGAAAACTGGGAAAGAAGCATTCAGAATATGTGCATGAGGACCGTATGCGTGTACAATTCTTGTCTGATCTCATTTGTATTCAGCAACTAATTCCTGCATTTTAGTAAACCTTTTATATATGATCATGGTAGTTCTCATTGTATAATCATAGTCTGATTAAACCTTAGTGAAATTCTTCTTGTCTTCCGTTTTGTTGAAACAGTTCTATTTTTTTGTTTTTTGGAGTTAAATTTCCTTGCAACTTGATCGGTTTCTATTGAATAAGATATGGAATTAGCTTGCACGTATGTCTAGGCCATTAAACAAAAATAGGCCTTACATAAGCACATAAGAGAAAGAAAAGCACTACACTTCTTTGATATCAAAGTTGCAATCGGGAATTGAAAATATTGTTATGTACCATTACATGGATCTTTTTGCTAAGCACAACAATGAAATAACGACATTGCTGTTGAAATTTGTGATATGCAAATCACAATTATGGACAACAAAATATCTATGTAGATTTTGCGGAGAGATTTGTTGCTATATTTATGGGATAATTAAGGCAATGATTATTTGGTGCTTATCCAAATAAATTTATGACATATGTGAAGATAATTTGGGTGCCAAGTTTACATAGAGGTCAAGAAAACTTGGGTATGAAGCAATTCACTCTATAAAAGGCCTAGGTAACAGCTTCATTAGGTATGGAAAATTTCCCAGTATTCTTCATTGTCTTTCTCCTCAAAATTTCTAGCTATTAGATATTCTCCACCATTTCTCAGTAAGGTTATTGGTTCAAGTAGTAGTTATTTGTAACGATAGTTGAGATCGATTGTAAACAAATTTAATTGGTGAATCAATAAAGAGGGTGGTTGGATGGAATATCGTGTGCTCATATTTTCGATATTACTTATGTTTTTTTCCAATCAAATTCATTTTCAAGTGATTGGGTGATAAAGATACTGTTTTACGGGCGTTTTGTCAAATTTCCGCTGCGCACAAAACCCCAACAGATTAGTATTAGAGCTCAGAACATCGCATAGCTTGGAGTGTTTATTGGATTGAAAATTATAGATGTCGAAGATGATGACGTTTTTGAAGATGGCTTTTTTGAATGGGAAGAACTGGGGTATATGGAAACCAAAGATCGAAGACATTCTATATCTCAATGATATGCATGATCCCATTGATGGAGATGGGGAGAAGCTCTCGAATATGGATGAGGGAAAGTGGAAGAAAATGGACAAAAAGGCATTTGCGTTGATTAGCCAATATTTAGATGATTCGGTGTTCTACCATGTGGCTAGTTGTGAATCCGCGAAGGCATTATGGGACAAATTAGTATCTTTGTATGAGTTGAGGAGTGCTACAAGTAAGGCTTTTCTGGTTCGAAAGTTGGTGCAACTTCGATTGGATAAGGAGAAGTCTGTTGCAGAGCATTTGAACGAATTTCAAGATGTGATCAATCAATCGACAAACATGGAGGTCAATTTTGATGATGAGTTGCCGGCTTTTTTGTTAATGAATTCTCTTTCGGAAAACTGTGAGACTTTGGTTGTTTCGTTGAGTAATTCCAATGCTAAGGTACTATCTCTTTGGAAACGGTTCGAAGCAGTCTTTTGAATGAGGAGCTAAGAAGAAAAGGGTCGGAGTTGAAATCGATTCAAAGTGAGACGATGGTAGGAAGGTACTTGAAAGATATGGTTTGGAAGAAAAAGGGAGCCAAGGGAAAAGGTGCAATCACTTGTTTTCATTGCAAGAAGGAAGGTCACAAGCGTAATGATTGCTAATCATATATATGAGATATGAAGAAGAAGAAGAAGAAGGCGCAAGATTATAATAATAGTGATTTGGCACAGGCAGACTTTGCCGAAGGTACCAAAAGCGATTCTTCATGTGATGCCATATTTAGTGTTGTGGTGCCTTAGAAGATGGATTTAGGAGCCAGTTTTCACATATGTCGAGATGTGAAAAGTTTTTCTTCGTACGAGAAGAGTGTTGGCATGATAAAGATGACCAATGGAGTAGAACTACCAATTTGTGGAGTTAGAGCTATTAGGTTTCAGATGCATTATGAAGTGATGAGAGAAGTGGCCGGTGTGAGGCACATACCCACTTGTTCGCATAACGTCATATCTCTCGGTTAGTTAGATCGCCGCGGTTGACCTTATGAGAGTCGACGTGGAGTGAGAGTGAAAAAGGTTGGTTGTGTGATTATGCGACGAGTTTTGGGGGAGGGAACCCATATAGTTTTGTCGGTTCGGTGGTCAACAGTGGAAGGCGGGTGACGGTTAATAAACCTAGTCCACAACAAGGTGGGGAGGTTAATATGGTCACTGTTGATGGTCCTAAGGTGGAGGATCATGATATCGAAAAGGGTCTAGATGTTGATGATGCTCGAGGGATCCCGGAGATGAAGAGATCATGTCAAGCGGAAGACGGATGTCGAGTTGTGAAATCCACAAAGACGAGATGGTGGTCTTTGTGGTATTACAAATGCTTTTGAAGATTGTTGTTGGCGTGGTGCACGGATGAGGGAGGTTTCTCGTCATGTTACTTTTGAAGAGTCGGCTATGTTCAAGGAGAACGAAGGCTCATCGGATGTTCCGGTTTGGTTCAAGGTGAATCAAAGGAGAAGGAAGTTATTCCCACTTTCAGGCCTAGAGAGAGTAGAGTTGTTGGAGGTGCTTGCGAGGTGAATGCGGTTGATGTTACATCACATAGTCCACAAGATTCCTCTAGTAGTGTTGGTGATGTGCACGAGCCTAGAGAAGATTCAGTTCAAGGTGGAGCTGAAGGAAGACCGGGTGATGGTATTGCTACTCGGGTTTGTCGTCGTGCTATAAGGCCACCCGAAAGATATGGTGATTGGAACTATCTTAGCTTTTGTGAGAATTCGGACTATGCTCTTCATGTAGTCCAAGATGAGTCGATGGACCTTGATGACGTCATGGATTCGAGTGATAGCTCGAAGTGGATTTGTGCCATGGAGGAAGAGATGCAATCGTTGATGAAGAACCAGACTTGGGAGTTGGTTCCACTTCCTCAATGAAACCGTGCTATTGGGTGCAAATGGATATATAAGGTGAAGGACGATGGAAGATACAAAGCTAGTCTAGTGGCTAAGGGGTTTGCACAGAGGAAAGGAAAGGAGTATGATGAGATCTTCGCACCGGTTGTGAGGCATACTTCTATCCGGATACTACTTGCATTAGTTGTTACTTACGACTTGGAGTTGGAGCAACTAGATGTGAAAACCGCCTTCTTGCATGGAGACTTGGATGAAGACATCTACATGGAGCAACCGGATGGTTTGTTGTAGAAGATAAGTCAGAACTAGTTTGCAAGTTGAAGAAATCACTATATGGTTTGAAGCAATCACCTAGGCAATGGTACAAGAGATTTGATCATTTCATGCTTGAAAGTGGCTTCCACTGAAGCATTAAGGATGCTTGCGTTTACTCCAAGAGGTTAGGAAATGATTGTTGGGTGTATTTACTCTTGTATGTGGACGATATGCTTATTTCTTCTAAGGACAAGGAAGAAATCAACAAGTTGAAAGAGAAATTAAAGGCGGAGTTCGAAATGAAAGACCTTAGAGAAGCAAAGAAGATTTTGGGCATGGAAATTGAAAGAGATCGAAAGGATTTTGAGTTGAAATTAACTCAAAAGGAGTACATTAAGAAAGTGCTTTGCCGGTTTAGCATGGAGGATGCAAAGGCATCAAATACACCTTTACCTTTGCATATAAAGCTTTCGAGTAAGGGATCACCTATCGAGGAGAAAGACAAGGCTTATATGGCAAAGGTGCCATATGCTAGTGCGGTTGGAAGTTTGATGTATGTCATGGTGTGTACAAGACCCGATATTGCAAACGCCGTCGGGGTGGTTAGTCGGTATATGGATAATCTGGGGAAATCGCATTGGGAAGCCGTGAAGGCTATATTGAGATACTTGAAAGGCACAACATCTCATGGCCTTGTTTTTAGGGGTAGTAATGAGAAGAATTGCAAGTTAGTTGGTTATTGTGACTCGGACTACGCCGGTGATCAGGATCGAAGGAAATCAACTTCCGGGTATGTCTTGACACTTGGTGGTACGACCATTAGTTGGAGATCGAGATTGCAAACTGCAGTTGGTTTATCCACTACGGAGGCGGAGTTGATAGCCGTTGTGGAAGCCGCAAAGGAGGCACTCTATTTGAAGCGACTATTGTGTGACTTGGGTTTCGAACATGAGAGTATCGATGTTCGATGTGATAGCCAAAGTGCTATACATTTGGCAGAGAATTTGGCATTTAGCTCATGAACGAAGCATATTGAAGTGAGAGAGTCATTTCTAGTAGCCATGGACGAAGACAAGCAAGTATGCCTTCGGAAAGTACACACAAAGGATAACGCAGCGGACATTTTCACTAAGGCATTGCCGATTGGAAAGTTCGAGCATTGCTCAAACTTAATTCGCTTGGAGAGATGCTAAGTGCCACGTGGTGGCACAGTTGAGAGAGAAACTTGGATGGTAGAAGAGTATTGGTAAGAGGCTGGTGTTCTGTCTTCATGGTAAGTACTCGTTTTTACTCCCAAGTAAATTGTCTTTTGGTGAGACTGGTTTAGGAGTTGGATGCTTCAACACTTCATTGACGAGTGGGGGCTATGCCTGAACTCGTTAGTGAAGTGCAATGGGCGGTGGCAATGCCAAAGTTCATTGGGGAAACATTCAAGCTTTCTTGATTGAAGATAGAAGGAAATGCTTGGGTGCATTGAAGTTTGCGATGTAGATGGATATAGTATCGAGGTGGAGTGTTGAAGTATGCGATACTATGTGTTAGATTGAGGAGGAAATTTCGGATCTGGAGGATATTTCGGATATTTAGGATCCGGAGGATATTTCGATTCTAGAGGAAATTTTGGGAATTTCCATATGCTTCCCTAAGTTTATATAACTACATCGGATCCAAAAGGAGGAGGCACAACAAAATCAAGAGATTAGATCAAGACTTATTCTAATTAGGGTTTAGGCAATCCTAATCTTCTTCAATTCCTTTCCCCACAAAATCAAAATTTTCTACTAAATTTGATCATTATAATCAATCTCTTGTACTCTTCTATTGATATTAATAAAGGTTTCTCTCTCAAAGTGGACGTACACTGACAAGACGTCGGTGGAACCACTATAAATCCCTATGTGATTTAGTTTCTCATTATTGCTCTATTATTTCCATTATTTTGTGATTGTGATTGGCTTGGATAAGATTGAGATTGTTCGATTGGTTGTTTTTGCACTATCACCACGATCTCGTTTTCCGCGGCGTTGAGGAATTTTTTGATTTGAGCAGTCTTGAATCAAAATTTCTTCGTAACAACAATAGTGTAAGGAACAGCGGTCTTTGGATGGTTGTTTGCAAAATAATTCAGTTATAACAAGAATTCATTGTACTAGACTTATGGTTATGAAGAGCGAACAATCCAATGCACAGTGAGTGTAATTCTAGTTTTTGTAATGCACCTACCTTTATGTGAAAGCCTAAGGCTAAATATTGGATATGCAGATGTAGAATACAAATACACAGAGAATGAACTAGCACAATAATATAAATTTAAGATATCATATCTCAAGTAGTTACAAGCATGGATTATTTAAATAGCACACGATTTACATACAAAATCGGCAAGAGCCACAAAAATATAGGGTATGGTCCTCCACAAGTACTTGCTTTTGTTTTTGCCAACAATTAGCTATTAGCTGTTTTCTTTGTATGTCAATCATTGTAAACGTGTTTCATATACTTTTTATTTTTATTGTTTTTAAGAACTCAAAGCAACATGTGCTTTAATTGCAAAGTAGCTTTATTTGGAACTACAAATCAACTTATATTAATTCATTTGTAATACATCAATCATTTCTGTACTCAAGAAATCAAGCTTTTCCTTCACATGCGATAGGTTGAACCAATATATAAAAGAGAAGAAAAGCTTTCCTGAAAACATTGGCGGAGAACTCAAGAGGAGTGCAATAATAGCTCAAGAACCAACAACACAAGGTACCGTTACTGATTGTTGACTTATGATTTTCATTCTCTCCATACTGATTATTATATTTGCATAAACAATTTTGGTTAATAATAATTGTTTTGTTTTGATTTGCAGATTATCAACGACACTGGAATTATTCCTCGGAACATAATCCAAAAAAGAGAACAAAACCTGCACAAGCTCATGAACACAACACTGAACAATATTGTACAAGAAGTTGTCAAATGTGATAATTTTGAAGCTAAGAAGGCAGAGGATATGATTTATTTTGCTTCGTCAATAACTAAACTAAGTAAAGCAAGATCGAAAGATTTCTTGAGAAAAGAAAACATAGCCCGATTAGCACAAATGCACTTTATTCTTCAAAGCAAGTGGCATATAATGAGAGACATGACTTCAGTTAAAATATACTCTGATTGCCACATTGTCAGATCCGTCAAATCATTAATTGATGTTCACAAATTTACTCTAGGTGTTAACCTAAAAGATGTTGTCTTCTTCGCCATCAACTTGGTATATTTGTAAAAATCAACGTACGTGATTTTTATGAAATAATCTGTCAGACATTCGTCCATACAAGTCGGACTCTTGTATAAATCCAATATGAGAATCACCTTATAGATCAGTAGCGAGTAGTTCTTGCAATCTGAAAATTTCAATCACGACGGAATCACTGTCGAAATATCTCCAGGAGCTAACCAGAGAAATTCAACAGGTAGTTCTTCCATTCAGGAAGATATATGGTCTTCATTTTTACCCATTTTATAAGTATCCCCGCAAGTTAAGTAACGTATCGTAAAGTCAGTTCGAAGTGGTTTTTGGTTAAGTTCTCATCCCCGTGTCTTTGAACCAACACGTTAATTGTTAAAAGGAATATTTATTTGGTAATCGGTTTTTTAATTATCAAATTTAAGCAGTAGACAAGTAAAATCATTTATTCAAATTATTTCATGTCATATAAATTTTTCATGGCATGTCCATTCAAATTAATCAACATATACAAATCTCAATGATTTCAGAATATTAACCAGCACAAGACGATTAAAATACAGTAAAACGTGCCATCATTTTTTTAACTAATTTAAATCTGCTTAATCACTTCATAACATAATAGATAATTAGCAACAATCATTCATCACAATATTAACAATCAACAATGATTTGACGTCTAATTTCAAACTAATACTAGTTTAAAAATATTTGATCTTGGATAGCAACTTATTTCACAATTTTTTGGAAATAAATTGATTTGTTTTATTTAAACTTCTTTTCTATTCCCAATAGACTATATATAAATATGTATAAATATTGGAGATTCAAACTTAAGGTTAGATGACAACGTCTATTTCGCAATTACGAAATAATTCAATAGCTTTCCAATCATTTCTCTTTTATTTTTACTTATATATTTCTCTTTCGCTTCCATTAAAAATCAAATTTTCAAAATTGATTAATTTAACAACTTGAATTCCCTAGGCCCAGTACAGTTCAATATTTCGCACACATTCCCTTAAATTAAATTTTGTCATTCCATATAACTATTTAAGTGAATATACACTTCTTTGATTATACCTTTAAATTTAGAAAGGAAACTTAAATTTTAATAATACATGTTTTTTTTTCTTCTTTAATAAATTCTTGGCCCATAGGCCCAATAACACACAACAACAATTAGCCCAAACTAGGCCCTAATACAGCATCCCATCCCCTGCATTTTTATTTTTAAATTATATATATTGTTTTGAATTTAAAAAGAAAATAACTTTACAATTTTAAACAAAGAATGTTTTTTTATTTAATTTCCAGCCCAAAGGCCCAATTACACACGCCACCCAATGCAATAGCTCCTACCCAATTTCTTCCCGGGTCCGTTCTCTTCTTCTTATGTTACTGCCAGGTAAATCAAACTAAGTTAAAACGTTGGTTTAGCAAATCTAAAAACATGGATCAGCTCAGTGTGAACCATATTCTTTCCCTGCTCGATCTTTTCATTCCTTTGCCATGTCAGTTGACCAAAAATCCAAGAAAACACAGCCTTGGAAACGTAAAAACTTGGATCGACATAGTGCAATCCCTTTCCTTTCTCTCTTTCCCAATTTTTCTTCCTTCCTCCTTTTCTCTAGTTCTTTCTTCTCCTGTTTCCTCTTCCTCTTGTGTACTGTGTGCACGATTTACGTGCACCATTGCTTCTTCGATCATCTCGACTCCGGCGCCATCACCACAAACGACATCACTACCCCCAAACCTATTTCTATCACTAGAACTTGACATAATCCCCTATAACAAAATACAATGTTCAAAGCTAAGTTATACCAAAAAGATACCTCCTCTGAAATGCTTTGCATCGCCACCATACATCTCCAATCACTACCAGACTCCGCCTCAAGCTTGCCTACATCTTTCCCCTTCGATGTAACGACCCGTATTTTTACGGTTGAATAATTTATTTATTTAATAATTTAAATAATGGTTTGGTAATTTAAAATGGCTTGAATTTAATATTATTGAATATTTAGTTAATATAGATAATTAAATAATATATTTAAAGTCTGAAATAATCAAAAATAGCTGTTATAACAATATTGTGTGTATTGGAATATTTACAAATATTTAATCCAGTTTAGAGTTGAATTATAATAACGAATTTATTTATAAATATCATTTGAACGTAGAAATTATATTATAATTATAATCGAGCTCGAAATGGTGTTGCAGTTCATAATTTGGCGATTCGAACTTTAAACGAATATACAAAATCCTTATTAAGTCGGATTTTTATGAAACAAGAAACGTTGGAATTTGTTGAACTGTAATTTTCTAATAAAGGTGAAAAATGGAGATTTCACTTATTAAATATAAGTTATGTCCAAATCAAATTTGCAAATAGTCGCTATGAAATCGCTTATAAACCATAACGTTATATTTAATTATAATTAAATATTGGTTTCGAATTTAGACAAGATCTTTGAGACGCAGTGATAATTTAATTTTTAGAATTTTATTGTAATTTTTATTTTTGGAAAATAAACAACTTTTTATGTGGAGTATTTTACACCATATATTAACATTTTGGAATTTCATAAAGTATGTTATCTTGTCTATATTATTATATTTTTGTGATCTTGACACGTTGCTGTGTACGATGGCATTTCTATTTTTATCGTTAGCGGTTCGAACAGGATATAATTGTGCACAATGGGGTACCATGAAAACTAATATTTTTTAAACTACATATATACGTCCATTATACCCCATGTTGTTGCAATTAGTGGGATATGAATCATGTGCCTTGCACTAAATTAAAATACATTAAAGGAACTTAATTGTATATACTAACACATTCACTAGAACTGAGAGATGCACACAAAAGCATGGACGTAATGACATGTCGGTTAAGGTGGGCACTTGCCCGGACCAAGAAGGGAAGAACATCAAATAGGCAAGTTATTTTTGATGTATTAACATCATAACAGTGGAATGCTTCGAGTACAGTATTAAAACAAGGGGCAAGCATCAACAAACACACATAATATAATATAATAAATATATGAATATCTTAGTCCCTAAGGAACTCAACTGTACATAAGAACTGCAAACCTATATATTTAGTGTCTTGCTATTCACACCCCACTTTCCTCTTCTGGCCACCACACAATTCTGTTCAGTGGTTACCCACCGACCGTTCTTGTTCCATTCGGCTATAAACAACCTTCGCGCAGTGCATTTTTGCTTGAGTAGGTCGTTCGGCCATGAAGGACCGAATGAAGGTGGTGGCCGGTAGTGAACAGTGGGATGCGAATAACAAGACGCTATTTAGTAATCGGCTAGCAAGTACAGTTACATCAACTACCGATAGCTGTCATCATTTTTCCTTAGGGACTAAGGTAAACCAAGTCCTTTGCCATAAGGAATGTAAACCCTATATATATCCACAGCTCTCGTCATTTTTTCTTTTCTGAAATGCAAAACACTCCTAAAAAAATAAGAAATAAAACCATTTCACTTTAAAAACATACCCTCTTCTTCCTGCTAATTAATCCCAAAACCACGAAGTTCACAAACATTTGGAAGCACACAGTACGGGTTCTAGAAGACAAGGAAAAAAAGAAAGAGTAACGTGTAGATTGAGAAAACATCAGGCCTTCTCATACTATACCTCCAGAAAGAACGACTGCCAATATATACAATTGAGGAGCTACTACCTACAACATGTCACGGAAGCTGTTCATGTAGGGCGGGGAGGGGGGTGGGTGGAAATTATATATAAACTGGAGCGTCAGTTAGTTAGAAGATGGAACAAACACATGGACGTGATGAAGTGATGGTTTGTACGATGGGGAGTGAAATGGAGTGGCTTCATGGTAGAACCAGCGAGGAAGAGGGGAGTGAAAGAAGCAACCATTCTGGTTATACTAACTGGAAGTACTCATGTGAGTGAAGACCGTTCATTTGTGTGAAGTAAGGTGTGCATGTAAAAATGGAGAGTAATGGAAAATGGTTTCCGTTGTTTTGAGTGAGCTATGCTGGAAGAAGAGTTTAGTATGATTGTTTGGATTTTTAGTGAGTACTTTGTAATGTTCTATGGATGTAGTTATGTATAGTGGGGTATAAAAAGGGACGCTGATATCACCCTGGTATATGCGTGAAGCTGAAACCGCAGTGGTCCTTTCTGAGTGTGTTAATGGTGAAGAAAGGGCCATACGAGTTTGGCGTGAAGCCCAGAGTTTCGTAATGGCGGATGGATATTCACTGGAGCAGGCATATTCATATTAGAGGAATGAAATCAGTAAGGTGATGGCGGCACCATGCACATATGGTTTTGAAATGGGAGTGTTAACTGAAAAGTGAAAGCAAGCATATGAGGAGAACGAGCGAGGTTCGAGATGGTGAAGATAGCTTGTCGTAGATCGAAATAGCAGGAGCAGGTACTTTGAGTCATTTGGGAAGATGAATTCACGCAAGTTGTTTGGGTACCGTGATGGATGCGGGCTGGTTTAATATACAAGGCCCGGAATAGAAATGAAAAATAAAGCCCATCGAAGACAAATAAAAAGAAAAATCAAAAGGGGAACTGAATGGAACGGTTGTAGTTTCACGCAGAAAGGTGATGAGTGGAGAAGAATAATGGCGATCATATGTTGGAAATGGCATATGAATAACAGGAGGTCACGACATATCAAATTCAAGAAGAAAACGCTATAGCCATTTGGGCCGGAAGGGTAATATGTTTGGCCTATATAAATAAAGTTTAGTTTAATATAAATTTAAATAATATGATAACTTTAAAACATCATATCTTAAGCGCATGTTATCGAAATTTGACAAAACAGGGTCCATTGGGATCGTATGGACGGGGGCTACCCAATGGAACTAACTAGGAGTGAATTGGAGCTCGTTACAATTTATAGCGAAATAAATCATCTGTCTGAATCAACCGACAGTTATCGTTATTAAATGATGATCGTCCAATGTGAGTAAATCTCACTAACTCTGTCCAATTTATATTTTTAGAAATATAATCTAGTATTGATAAATGATGACTGATTGCTGTGTATTGATTGTTTGGTTGAATTGCTAATTTATTGGTTGAAATTATAGATAACAATATATATATAAATCGTTAATCAAATATTGATTCTGTTTATCAGAATATTTCATATTGAAATGAAATCGATGTTATATATATTGTTTAACATCCGTGGATGCAGGAAATCAGGTTGAAGGGGTCCAATAGGATTCCTCAATATTTATAATGTTGTTTGTTTTCAAATATTGTGATATATGATGTGATATATAATCTGTGATTGATTATGGGTTTATGGATGATGTTCAACATGGTTATTTGGTATTTTAAATACCATAAGAAATATCGGAATGTGAAAAGGGAATTTTCAAAGTGTATATTGAAATAAAATATTTATAAAATCAAAGAATTTTATAAAAAGGAATATTCATTTAGAAAATAAATAGAATTATAAAAGGAATATTTATTTAGAAAGTAAATAGAATTATAAAAGGAATATTTGTTTAAAAAATAAATAGGATTATAAAAAGAGATTAACGAGATATAAAAGAATCATGGGAAGATTGTTTAAAGTGGCTATTAAATAGAAATTTGTTTTAACAAATAGATTGAGAAGATTAATTTATAAATAATGTTTTATAAATTAAATAAAATATTTATCATTTGACAAATGGAATATATAAGACTGAATTTATATAGAGAAGTAAGATCGGTTTTAACACCGATAATTTAAATGGAATTTGAGCAACATTTACAAAGGTGATTATAAACGGGATTATAAGTGTTAGAAGAATAAAATGAGATTTTATATGAATAATTTTATAATTAGAAGTATAAATAGAAAATGGATTTGGGATATTGTTTATAAATACGAAATCAAACTGTTTTGATTGCAAAGAAGCAATATTATTCACATTTAATGTGAATAAAGGATTTAGGTAAATATTTTGCAAATAAAATATTATAAAGGAATTTGGGGTTTGAATTAGGAATTTAAATGGAAATACTGAAATTAGAAACTGATTGGAAATTAGTTGAGTTGAATGGCTTTCTGGGTATCGATCTGATGTTGGTTTCGGCCTTCGAGGTTTATACTTGGAAAGTTGTTCTTTTACTAGTTTACAGTTAGATACTAATAGAGGTTGGAAGACATTGATGTGTGAATCAGAAATGGAAACATTTTCCAAAGTTAATAACGTATATTTTCTAATTTTAGAAAATAAGGAATTTATTAATATATGGAAACGATAAATGGGAAATTAGGAAATGAAATGATGATTGATTGGTAAGATTTCAATTTGAAAATACGACCATTGTTTGTACACATGTTTTCCGTTGATAGTTAAATCACCGACTATCAAAGATTTTGACCATTTCCGTTGTCAATACGTAGAGACCAGAATCATATATATTATCTGAAAACCACTTCATATGGGCATTAGTGTTGCGAATCAAATATGATGAAGACAATTGAAGATGGAGTTATACAGGGGCTGTTCAGTAAATCCTAGGTAGAAATTGCCTAAGATGCATTTACAGAATAGTGTCTTCGGGTTGTCCAGTCCCAGGATAACTTGAATGGACGAATGTCTGACAGAGTATATTTGGTAGATCGCGTAAGTTGATCGTTTCAAATGTATTTACGTTGGTGGAGGAGGAATTCATTTCTCTTAGCTTATACCTGTGGTATTTTTGGGAAATCAATTTTTGATTTGAAGGGTATGATGATGTGGCATTCAAAGTGGATGAAGGGTAAAAGGATACATTATGACCTCAAGCCTCATCAACCGGAAAATGACAGAAACCGGGCACACAACATGGCTAAGTGGGTCGCACCCAATTAGGGTATATTGTCACCATCTAGAGAATATTCATATTTGTTACTTTTTTCAATTCTGTTTCTACCGGGAATGATTATGTTGGTATACCAACCGCAAGGTGACAATATATTCGGAACGTTCAAGCGAAATGAATGGTCGGTCATGTACGGCTGAGTTACAAGACATTATTGTTGAACTCCAGTGTATCGCTTATAGAGTACACTGATCGAAAGGTGGTTCCATACCTTGTCATAGTTGGAATCCATTACCCAATAAGAGCCCGTGGTTTTTTTGATTGTATATTATATATGTAGAGCGTGAGATGAAAGCGTTCTACTAAATTGCTATCTACTTGATTTAGACATTATTATAATAGCAGAAAATATCGAACTTAAGAAATATTTTGGGTTATTGTAAGGTAGAAACCATCCGTATTTATGTGTGGATCGGTGTTATGATTATCATTGCTTTTGAAAAGGATTTGGAAAATTTAAATCAAGTGTTTGGAGTTTACTCACACCAGTCACATGACTGACCCAAAGTTTATTTTGTTTTGTTTTACCTAAACTGTTGGGTGCCCAATTTTGTATGGGCAATCAAGTAGTCGGGAATTTACAGATATAATTGGAAAGCTTGAGCATGAGGCTTCAGGATTATATAGCTATTATTATTTCCGTTGTATTGTAAGTGTTGTACTCTGATAAATGTTATTGTATAAATATACTGGTTTTATTTCAAAGTAATGTTATATTTTATTCGTTCCGCTGTGAGATTCATGTTACTCTGATTCTGTTGTAGTGATCTTCTTCTTCTATTCTAATTTTTTATCTTATTTATTCTCACCCTCTAACTTCTTTCATTAACTATCCGGTATTTCCGATGCTTGAATAGTCAACATTGAGTTTGTATCGATTTCCAAGGTCGCAAATCCCTCAGGTCGTTACAGTGGTATCAGAGCTGAAGGTTAAGTAACTACATTGTCTCTGCGGCGTGACTCAGTAGGGATAGGGTTAGTAATACCCTAGATTGAGTTTGAGTGTAGATATACGAAAGAACTAATTTGTAGATTTTATAAAAAATGTTTTATATTGTGGAGATTTATTGTTTGGGTTGTTTATGAATTCTGGCCGATCAGTTTGATCCACTGTATTGGTAGGGGTTTTTAAAACACTTGAATACGATGAATCAACACAGTATGTTTTGAAAGAGGGTAAATGAAATAATATTACCCAAAATTATATTTTGATATAAAAGAAGTATTTATATTGAAATTATTATAATATATACTGGATATGTTGGTCGTGGTAATAATCGAATAAGATTATGATTGAGATGGTTTAATATATAACCAATCAGAACTCGTATAGATATAATATAATTTAATCAGATGGAATAAATCTGAATTTAAACCAGAACTGGAATCTAATTCTGGAAATTTGAAAGGTGTTTGAAATTGAATTTTGAATTATATAAGGAATTTTTAAGATCCTAGGTGGTTTGAAAATGCTTTTCAAATATTGCAAAGGGTATTTTGAAGTTATTTCAAAATAGAAGTGTTAAAAAATGAGTTTGAAAATGTTATAGTATTGAACTCACTTCGGTCGTTGGGAAATAATTCTGATGATGTTGGCCACATCATCAATGTTTATTTTTGAGTTCTAAGTGATAGATTACTACCCAAGGTTTTATTTTGAATTGTTTTGAGTAAACGAGTTGTTTTGGATCCTGAAAAGGAAAGTTTGATTTTGGGATATGGTAAATTTTTGAAACTCTCAGGAGAGATTGTTTGAATTAAAACCAAATTGAATTGAAATTTGCGAAAGCAAACTGGAACTGAATTAAAGTCAGTTAAGTTGAAATTGAATTGAATTGTAATAGAATGATATCGAGTAAAGTTGGATTTTGGAATATAATTGGACTCAGTTGAGTAAATGGATTGATTTTTGAAATAAAATCTAATTTGAGTTATGAAATAAAGATCTCTGATTAGAGAAATTAACCACTTAAATATGGGATGGAACTTAACATGGTTAAGTATATTGATTGGTGAGTTAAGAAATTGAAAATCAGGAATGATACTTGAGATTGAGAGTGGAATTTGGCTTGGATAAGCGAATGGTTGTTTTGGAGATAAAAGTGAGTTGAGTTTAATTGGACGACATTCGTATATGTCGAATTGGTAGCAGATGGAAGGGATATAATGATATGCCTAACAAAAAGGTACAAGTTTATATTTTATATGAGTATGAGATTTATGAGCCAAATTGGCAAGCTGCTTGGCCGTTTGATTTTCTTTTGGATTGGAGAAGGCCTAGAGAGGTGAGTTGGAGTTGTACCGATTAACCTATACAAAGGAGACAATGACGAAATTTTCCGAAAATTTAAAGTGGTAGAAAATTTTCAGAATTTTTGAAAACTTTTGTTAATCGAAATGAATTAATAATTGAAATTAAACGGATTCAGTTAAAACTGAAATTAATAAGTAAACAAATAATTTTTTAACCTAGTCAATAGGGTTTGTTTTCTACCTTAGCAATTTCGAGGACGAAACAATTTTTAAGGGGGAGGAATGTAACGACCCGTATTTTTACAATCGAATATATAATTTATTTAATTATTTAAGTTTGGTAATTTAAAATGGCTTGAATTTAGTATTATTGAATATTTAGTTAATATAGATAATTAAATAATATATTTAAATTCTGAAATAATCAAAAATAGCTGAAATAACAATATAGTGTGTATTGGAATATAATCCAGTTTAGAGTTGAATTATAATAACGAATTTATTTATGAATGTCATTTGAATGTAGAAATTATATTATAATTATAATCAAGCTCGAAATGGCACGGCAGTTCGTAATTGGCGATTCGAACTTTAAACGAGTATACAGAATCCGTTTTAAGTCAGATTTCTGTGAAACAAGAAACGTTGGAATCTGTTGAACTGTACTTTTCTAATAAAGGTGAAAAATGGAGATTTCACTTATAAATTATAAGTTATGTCCAAATCAAATTTGCAAATAGTCGCTATGAAATCGCTTATAAACCATAACGATATACTTAATTATAATTAAATATTGGTTTCGAATTTAGACAAGTTCTTTGAGATGCAGTGATAATTTAATTTTTAGAATTTTACCGTAATTTTTATTTTTGGAAAATAAACAACTTTTTATTTGGAGTAATTTACACCCTATATTAACATTCTGGAATTTCATAAAGTAAGTTATCTTGTCTATATTATTATATTTTTGTGATCCTAACACGTTGCTGTGTACGATGGCATTTCTATTTTATCGCTAGCGGTTCGATCAGGATAGAATTGTGCACAATGGGGTACCATGAAAACTAATATTTTTTAAACCACATATATACGTCCATTATACCCCATGCTATTGCAATTAGTGGGATATCAATCATGTGCCTTGCATTAAATTAAAAGACATTGAAGGAACTTAATTGTATATATTAGCACATTCACTGGAACTGAGAGATGCACACAAAAGCATGGACGTAATGAAATGTCAGTTAAGGTGGGCACTTTCCCTGACCAAGAAGGGAAGAACATCAAATAGGCAAGTTATTTTTGATGTATTAATGTCATAACAGTGGAATGCTTTGAGTAGAGTATTAAAACAAGAGGCAAGCATCAACAAACGCACATAATATAATATAATAAATATATGAATATCTTAGTCCCTGAGTAGGTGTAACGACAACGGGTTCCGCCCGGACCTAATCGATTGCTAAACCGACCAAGACCGTTCGAATCCCGCATACGCTAACTTTGGGTATACAACACATCAGAACAAATAACAGAAGACTTCAATAAACATCATAATAATGTTACATCAGAGTACAGAATATCAGAGTATATCGAAAATAATACACAGCGGAAGATAAATTTACATAAATGTAATACAATGCACAGCGGAAATATAAACTACACAGCGGAAGACTGTAAATGCCTGGACACAGCTTAAAGCTTCAATCCAGAATCCTGCTCAAAACATCTGCAAAATAAAACTACTCGACTGCCCGTGTGGAAAATAGGGGCACCCGAGTTCGCAAGGGAAAAGCAAACTACAGGTCAGTCATGGGACTGGTGTGAGAACTCAAAAACAGTTGTTAAACTTGTTTAAAAATAAGGCAAATCACGGGACCACGCCACTTTCGCGGAACGGGTTTACCCCCATGAAAGCCAGTGTATAAGCAACAATCAATATAGATATATGGATCTACTATGCATCACACAACATGCAATATCCCAATCTACCCACTTAGATTAATCACAACACTTAGATTTTCCAAATCCAATTCAATTTACAGAAATTATTCCTTTGGATTTTATTCCCGATTTCTTATTTCAAATCATTTGAAATACATATCTAACTTTCTATATCAAAGTAGATTTCACTTCGGGATTTCAAATCAAATCATTTGGAAATGTGAATTCCAAAACATAACAATGCATACAAACAAGTATGCAACCAAATATCGTGCTCCCCATCGACAAGGCAAAGGGTACGCACCTCGCAACTCGATATATATATGTGCACCTACCCCACATAGGAGTAGGCTACACCGACGATGCACCTCCCACTCATGGAGAGCATACACCGCCCTCTCACCCATACTTTTAGTCTCAGGGTTACCCGAATCTTTAGCCACATACTAAATCATTTCATATCCCGAAGTAGGGAAAATCATTTCACAACATAATAATCACAAGTACTTTCAAAATATAGTACTTCACATCTGTAATTCACGCATATGATCAGTCACTATTAATCACATAACCTTTGAGCTCGTACGTCTCAAAGAAGGGTGTTAAGCAAGAGAATAAATTCTCCGCCACCAAACAGATACATCATTAATAGCAACTGATCGAATACGCGATGAACCACAATGTAACATATAATACATTTCTAAATCATTTTAGAAATCATCGGGTTTTTGGCCTCGAAATTCTTTCTGTTTTATAAAACATTTTTATAAAACATTCCCTATCCAAAATCGGGAATACATTTCTTTTCACTTAAGAAAAATATCATTTCACAATCATTCGTTAAATTTGAAATGAACACAACATCGCTAAACACCTTATCGTCAAATCGTGAAGTGTTTCACAAGGCGTTAGCACACAGATATTTTCAACCCAACCCAATGCTAAATGTAAAAGCATATTTTGCTCATAAACTGGTCGAGCACAATCCAAACCATCAATCAATCAAATTTGACATTAAATATAAGGTTTTAAATAGAGAGAGTATTGACTTATATTCAACATCAAATCCTGAAACTAATAGATATCATATCGGGAATAACGATATCGATATCTTCCAAATTCCCATCACGATATCTGTGTAATCACGGAATCCAATATCGAAAATATCCAAAGATAATTTCAATTCAAATCTAATCCAATTTATTTATTTATAACCATTAGATTATTTTTCTAGTTAATAACTAGTTCATTTCGATAAAAATCTATTTTTATCTTTTCAAATATGGAGTTTTTCATCCCAATTCTTCACAAATCATTTCTTATGATTTTACACAAATTATTACTATTTTTAATAATTTTATCGAGGCCCGTATAGTCGATTTCCATCAACGGCCATCGAACTGCACTTACAGCGACCTTTTTCGAATTTGATTTGGACGTAATTCCAAATCCAACCGTTAGATTTCAAATTTCTAATATTCCTTAGAAAGCTCTTTTCGATACGAACCCAACGGTTCCGGTTTTAGGAGAATCCGACGGTCGGATCTCCAGTAATGTCCGTTCGAAGTCAATGGTCGAAATTCGCGAACTGCCGCGGCGCGGCGCGTTCTATTCAGGCCATTATATTATATATATAATATATATTTCATCGATTTCCTTTTAAAACGAATTTTATTAATCATTTCAAATTTGTTTCAAAAACAATTTCAACCTTTATTTCAATTTCAAATCAAAATTGAATTTTCCTTTATAAATTCTTTTAACATTCACTTCGATTTGATTTCAATTCAAATCGATTTCAATTTTATTTCAATTCGAATTCGTTTTCTATTCAATTCAATTCGAATTCATTTTCTATTTTATTCAATTCGAATTCGTTTTCTATTCAATTCACTTCGAATTCATTTTCTATTCAATTCAATTCGAATTCATTTTCTATTCTATTCAATTCGAATTCGTTTTCTATTCAATTCAATTCGAATTCGTTTTCTATTCAATTCAATTCGAATTCGTTTTCTATTCAATTCAATTCGAATTCGTTTTCTATTCAATTCAATTCGAATTCGTTTTCTATTCAATTCAATTCGAATTCGTTTTCTATTCAATTCAATTCGAATTCGTTTTCTATTCAATTCAATTCGAATTCGTTTTCTATTCAATTCATTTCGAATTCGTTTTCTATTCAATTCATTTCGAATTCCTTTTATATTCAGTTCAATTCGAATATTTCATATACATCGTTTTCATTTCATATATATATATATATCGTTTTCAACTCGAATATTTCATATACATTGTTTTCAATTCGAATATTTTCACTTTCAATATATCCGATATTTTCACTTTCAATATATTCGATATTTTCACTTCGCTATATATATAAATTTCACTTTTCATATATTCGATATTTTCACTTTGCTATATATATAAATTTCACTCTTCATATATATGTTATTTCACTTCGCTATATATATATAAATTTCACTTTTCATATATATGTTATTTCACATCGCTATCAATCAATTTTCACAACAATTTCAACCAATAAATATCGTCCATGGTTTGTGGACGAGGGGCATATATATATATATAGATATTTATATATAGCAATTCACTTCCACTTTCAACACATATATAAAATTATAAAAAGAAATTGAAGAGTGAGAAATCCTCACCAATAGCTATCCAACTATACGATTCTTCCTTAATAGAAACTTCGCCTACTTCGCCTTGTTGTTGCTTTCGTTGACTGTATCCTCTACATAGGTAAAAATCGAATTTCACTATGTTATTCAATATATAAAGATTGCATTTTGACTTCGCTATTAAATATAAAGATTATATTATTCTTTCAAAAATGCAGTTTTTTTCTTCTTTCAAAAATGCAGTTTTTTTCTTTTTTTAAAAAATGCAGTTTTTTTATTCTTTCAAAAATGCAGTTTTTTTTTCTTCTTTTAAAAATGCAGTTTTTTTTTCTTTATAACTAAAAATCAGTTTTTATTTTATTTAAAAATGCAGTTTTTACCTTATTTAAAAATGCAGTTTTTAAATTCTATCAAATCAGTTTTTAAATTCATTTTTAAAATCAGTTTTCCTTTCTTTTTTTTCTAAAAATTCAGTTTTAACTCTTTTAAAAACAAAACAGTTTTTATCTTTTAAAAGATTCAGTTTTTATTTTTCTTTTCAAAAATTCTGTTTTTAAAACTCTTTTATAAAAATGCAGTTTTTTTTATTCTTTCAAAAATGCAGTTTTTTTCTTCTTTCAAAAATGCAGTTTTTTACTTTTTAAAAAATGCAGTTTTTTTTATTCTTTCAAAAATGCAGTTTTTATCCTTAAAACTAAAAATCAGTTTTTATTTTCTTTTCAAAAAATCAGTGATTCAGTTTCTCTTTTATTAAAATGCAGTTTTTTTATTCCTAAAAAAAAGACAGTTTTAAAACTTTATATAAAAAAAACAGTTTTTATAACTTAAAATAAAAATTCAGTTTTATTCTTTTTAAAAAAACAAAACATTTTTTAAATTATATAAAAAATACAGTTTTCAATTCACTGTTAAAACAAAAATAAAAACAAAACAAAATAACTTAAACACTCACCGAGATTTCGAAGTGGAGGGAAAAAGGAGTGTCGGCGGTGGCTCAGTGATGCTTGGTGGTGTCGCGATGTCTGGAGTTCGAGGTGGAGGCTCCGATTGGGGGCTGCTTCGATTGCGTCGAGGGTAGCGTCGTCTGGAGGGAGGAGGTTGCGAGGGTGGTGGGGCGGCTTCTTCGATTGTCGGCGGTGGCTTCGATACTGGAAGGAGGCGGTCGTCGAGGGGTTGTTCGGTGGTGGATAAGGCTGCGGCTCGATTTAGGTTTTAGGTTTTCTCTTTTTTTTTTTTTTTTTTTATTGTCTCTGTATAATGAATCGGGGGGGGGGGGGGGGGGCGCCAACGAAGAAGAAAAGGAGGGAAAGGTAGGGTTTTTTTATTTTATTATTTAATTATTTAATTATGCACAAGGGTTGACTTTTACATACGACCTCGAAACGAGGTCCACCGCCTGTCGTCCATAGCGTTTTACCCCCATTCCGAACACAATGGGATATGTATCGTAAGCTGGTTTGATCGTTACAATTAGTTTCCGTTGAATTTACATTTAAATCCTTATATTGAATTTTAAACGTACATTTCAAATTACCGGGGTCATATACTAACTAGAAAAATTCCAGAAAAATATTTTCTGGTTTCGTATTGACGATACGGTCCTAACAAAACTAGTTTCGTCGAATTCTGAGACCGTTTGAAAAATGGCCAATTTCCAGTCGATTAAATTCAACAGAAACTGGTCAAACGCGTTTTCCTTTGCCACGCTCACATATTGATTCGAAAAATTATGAAATTTGAAATCTAACAATAGTTTGACATCCCGGACCCAACAAAAGTGGTTTCGTCGAATTCCGAGGTCATTTGCAAAATGTCCATTTTTAAGGGCCTGAATTCCATAGCGACTATTCAGAATTTTCAACTGGACATATCTTTTGATTCCCGATATGAAATCTTGATTTTTCGGATTCGTTGGAAAGATATTCACTATTAGATTCCATTATTTTTGGTTTCACTAAAATCCGGATTGTTTTGCACCCGGTACATTCAATTGAAGTTTGAAATCGAATTATCGAACTACCGCGCCATTTTCAATTCTATTTATAATTATATATAAATATTTATATTCTAACGACGACGCGTATAATATATACGTTCGAATTATATTCAAAATAAATTTCTCGTCGATATTATTTAAAATAATTCATATTAAATAATCAGAATTCGCTAAAATTGCCAAAATAAAAATTTCAAACTGGCTCGCATTTTACGGGTTGTTACAATCTCCCCCACTTAAAACTTTTCGTCCCCGAAAAGGAACAAAGTCGAAAGTGGTTTGATTAATCAACACTACGTTCGATCTGGCTTCCATTCTCCAACTCTTTAGTTTCTGAGAATTTTCAAAATTTCAAAAATTTGGCTAACACCCTAAATTTTTGAAAAATTTCGCCATAACCTCCCCTGCACCGGGAGCATCGGGGAATTTCAAATAGCTTCCCCGGTCCTTCAGATCTCAAAAAGAAAAAGAAAAAGCCAAGCGGCTAGCCAACAGGCTCAAAATCATCACCCAAACAAAACAGTAAATTATGTAGTAAACATGTACCTATTTGTCGGGCAAACAAATTTTATTCTCTGCTCTAGCCTCCTTGCTATGACCTGTTCAATGTGAGTATATGTATGCAAGCAAATGCGACCAATTTTCAATACCGTTCAATATTTGATACCATTAGGCATTATGGTTCAAAATTATCAAACAATTAAACAAACAACACAAACATCAATCAATTAATTGATTATATTTTCAAATATATAATTTTATATATTTAAAATCATATTTTCTAAAATCAGGTTATATATATAATCACAGATACGTTATTTATAAACAAATAACTCTCGACTCATTCTAGGGCATTTCTAACCCCATCTCTAACGAGTCACTCATTCTAGAATGCTACTGATTCTATCTCTAATGAGGATTCTTTTATAGGACATTACTAATCCTACCTCTGATGAGTCTTTTGTTCAGTTCTAATGAGTTGTACCCCAAAGATTTGAGTTTAACCAAAGCTCTGATACCACGTGTAACGACAACGGGTTCCGCCCGGACCTAATCGATTGCTAAACCGACCAAGACCGTTCGAATCCCGCATACGCTAACTTTGGGTATACAACACATCAGAACAAATAACAGAAGACTTCAATAAACATCATAATAATGTTACATCAGAGTACAGAATATCAGAGTATATCGAAAATAATACACAGCGGAAGATAAATTTACATAAATGTAATACAATGCACAGCGGAAATATAAACTACACAGCGGAAGACTGTAAATGCCTGGACACAGCTTAAAGCTTCAATCCAGAATCCTGCTCAAAACATCTGCAAAATAAAACTACTCGACTGCCCGTGTGGAAAATAGGGGCACCCGAGTTCGTAAGGGAAAAGCAAACTACATGTCAGTCATGGGACTGGTGTGAGAACTCAAAAACAGTTGTTAAACTTGTTTAAAAATAAGGCAAATCACGGGACCACGCCACTTTCGCGGAACGGGTTTACCCCCATGAAAGCCAGTGTATAAGCAACAATCAATATAGATATATGGATCTACTATGCATCACACAACATGCAATATCCCAATCTACCCACTTAGATTAATCACAACACTTAGATTTTCCAAATCCAATTCAATTTACAGAAATTATTCCTTTGGATTTTATTCCCGATTTCTTATTTCAAATCATTTGAAATACATATCTAACTTTCTATATCAAAGTAGATTTCACTTCGGGATTTCAAATCAAATCATTTGGAAATGTGAATTCCAAAACATAACAATGCATACAAACAAGTATGCAACCAAATATCGTGCTCCCCATCGACAAGGCAAAGGGTACGCACCTCGCAACTCGATATATATATGTGCACCTACCCCACATAGGAGTAGGCTACACCGACGATGCACCTCCCACTCATGGAGAGCATACACCGCCCTCTCACCCATACTTTTAGTCTCAGGGTTACCCGAATCTTTAGCCACATACTAAATCATTTCATATCCCGAAGTAGGGAAAATCATTTCACAACATAATAATCACAAGTACTTTCAAAATATAGTACTTCACATCTGTAATTCACGCATATGATCAGTCACTATTAATCACATAACCTTTGAGCTCGTACGTCTCAAAGAAGGGTGTTAAGCAAGAGAATAAATTCTCCGCCACCAAACAGATACATCATTAATAGCAACTGATCGAATACGCGATGAACCACAATGTAACATATAATACATTTCTAAATCATTTTAGAAATCATCGGGTTTTGGGCCTCGAAATTCTTTCTGTTTTATAAAACATTTTTATAAAACATTCCCTATCCAAAATCGGGAATACATTTCTTTTCACTTAAGAAAAATATCATTTCACAATCATTCGTTAAATTTGAAATGAACACAACATCGCTAAACACCTTATCGTCAAATCGTGAAGTGTTTCACAAGGCGTTAGCACACAGATATTTTCAACCCAACCCAATGCTAAATGTAAAAGCATATTTTGCTCATAAACTGGTCGAGCACAATCCAAACCATCAATCAATCAAATTTGACATTAAATATAAGGTTTTAAATAGAGAGAGTATTGACTTATATTCAACATCAAATCCTGAAACTAACAGATATCATATCGGGAATAACGATATCGATATCTTCCAAATTCCCATCACGATATCTGTGTAATCACGGAATCCAATATCGAAAATATCCAAAGATAATTTCAATTCAAATCTAATCCAATTTATTTATTTATAACCATTGGATTATTTTTCTAGTTAATAACTAGTTCATTTCGATAAAAATCTATTTTTATCTTTTCAAATATGGAGTTTTTCATCCCAATTCTTCACAAATCATTTCTTATGATTTTACACAAATTATTACTATTTTTAATAATTTTATCGAGGCCCGTATAGTCGATTTCCATCAACGGCCATCGAACTGCACTTACAGCGACCTTTTTCGAATTTGATTTGGACGTAATTCCAAATCCAACCGTTAGATTTCAAATTTCTAATATTCCTTAGAAAGCTCTTTTCGATACGAACCCAACGGTTCCGGTTTTAGGAGAATCCGACGGTCGGATCTCCCGTAATGTCCGTTCGAAGTCAATGGTCGAAATTCGCGAACTGCCGCGGCGCGGCGCGTTCTATTCAGGCCATTATATTATATATATAATATATATTTCATCGATTTCCTTTTAAAACGAATTTTATTAATCATTTCAAATTTGTTACAAAAACAATTTCAACCTTTATTTCAATTTCAAATCAAAATTGAATTTTCCTTTATAAATTCTTTTAACATTCACTTCGATTTGATTTCAATTCAAATCGATTTCAATTTTATTTCAATTCGAATTCGTTTTCTATTCAATTCAATTCGAATTCATTTTCTATTTTATTCAATTCGAATTCGTTTTCTATTCAATTCACTTCGAATTCATTTTCTATTCAATTCAATTCGAATTCATTTTCTATTCTATTCAATTCGAATTCGTTTTCTATTCAATTCAATTCGAATTCGTTTTCTATTCAATTCAATTCGAATTCGTTTTCTATTCAATTCAATTCGAATTCGTTTTCTATTCAATTCAATTCGAATTCGTTTTCTATTCAATTCAATTCGAATTCGTTTTCTATTCAATTCAATTCGAATTCGTTTTCTATTCAATTCAATTCGAATTCGTTTTCTATTCAATTCATTTCGAATTCGTTTTCTATTCAATTCATTTCGAATTCCTTTTCTATTCAGTTCAATTCGAATATTTCATATACATCGTTTTCATTTCATATATATATATATATATCGTTTTCAATTCGAATATTTCATATACATTGTTTTCAATTCGAATATTTTCACTTTCAATATATCCGATATTTTCACTTTCAATATATTCGATATTTTCACTTCGCTATATATATAAATTTCACTTTTCATATATTCGATATTTTCACTTTGCTATATATATAAATTTCACTCTTCATATATATGTTATTTCACTTCGCTATATATATATAAATTTCACTTTTCATATATATGTTATTTCACTTCGCTATCAATCAATTTTCACAACAATTTCAACCAATAAATATCGTCCATGGTTTGTGGACGAGGGGCGTATATATATATATATATAGAGAGAGATATTTATATATAGCAATTCACTTCCACTTTCAACACATATATAAAATTATAAAAAGAAATTGAAGAGTGAGAAATCCTCACCAATAGCTATCCAACTACACGATTCTTCCTTAATAGAAACTTCGCCTACTTCGCCTTGTTGTTGCTTTCGTTGACTGTATCCTCTACATAGGTAAAAATCGAATTTCACTATGTTATTCAATATATAAAGATTGCATTTTGACTTCGCTATTAAATATAAAGATTATATTATTCTTTCAAAAATGCAGTTTTTTTCTTCTTTCAAAAATGCAGTTTTTTTCTTTTTTTAAAAAATGCAGTTTTTTTATTCTTTCAAAAATGCAGTTTTTTTTTCTTCTTTTAAAAATGCAGTTTTTTTTTTCTTTATAACTAAAAATCAGTTTTTATTTTATTTAAAAATGCAGTTTTTACCTTATTTAAAAATGCAGTTTTTAAATTCTATCAAATCAGTTTTTAAATTCATTTTTAAAATCAGTTTTCCTTTCTTTTTTTTCTAAAAATTCAGTTTTAACTCTTTTAAAAACAAAACAGTTTTTATCTTTTAAAAGATTCAGTTTTTATTTTTCTTTTCAAAAATTCTGTTTTTAAAACTCTTTTATAAAAATGCAGTTTTTTTTATTCTTTCAAAAATGCAGTTTTTTTCTTCTTTCAAAAATGCAGTTTTTTACTTTTTAAAAAATGCAGTTTTTTTTATTCTTTCAAAAATGCAGTTTTTATCCTTAAAACTAAAAATCAGTTTTTATTTTCTTTTCAAAAAATCAGTGATTCAGTTTCTCTTTTATTAAAATGCAGTGTTTTTATTCCTAAAAAAAAAGACAGTTTTAAAACTTTATATAAAAAAAACAGTTTTTATAACTTAAAATAAAAATTCAGTTTTATTCTTTTTAAAAAAACAAAACATTTTTTAAATTATATAAAAAATACAGTTTTCAATTCACTGTTAAAACAAAAATAAAAACAAAACAAAATAACTTAAACACTCACCGAGATTTCGAAGTGGAGGGAAAAAGGAGTGTCGGCGGTGGCTCAGTGATGCTTGGTGGTGTCGCGATGTCTGGAGTTCGAGGTGGAGGCTCCGATTGGGGGCTGCTTCGATTGCGTCGAGGGTAGCGTCGTCTGGAGGGAGGAGGTTGCGAGGGTGGTGGGGCGGCTTCTTCGATTGTCGGCGGTGGCTTCGATACTGGAAGGAGGCGGTCGTCGAGGGGTTGTTCGGTGGTGGATAAGGCGGCGGCTCGATTTAGGTTTTAGGTTTTCTCTTTTTTTTTTTTTTATTGTCTCTGTATAATGAATCGGGGGGGGGGGGGCAACGAAGAAGAAAAGGAGGGAAAGGTAGGGTTTTTTTATTTTATTATTTAATTATTTAATTATGCACAAGGGTTGACTTTTACATACGACCTCGAAACGAGGTCCACCGCCTGTCGTCCATAGCGTTTTACCCCCATTCCGAACACAATGGGATATGTATCGTAAGCTGGTTTGATCGTTACAATCAGTTTCCGTTGAATTTACATTTAAATCCTTATATTGAATTTTAAACGTACATTTCAAATTACCGGGGTCATATACTAACTAGAAAAATTCCAGAAAAATATTTTTTGGTTTCGTATTGACGATACGGTCCTAACAAAACTAGTTTCGTCGAATTCTGAGACCGTTTGAAAAATGGCCAATTTCCAGTCGATTAAATTCAACAGAAACTGGTCAAACGCGTTTTCCTTTGCCACGCTCACATATTGATTCGAAAAATTATGAAATTTGAAATCTAACAATAGTTTGACATCCCGGACCCAACAAAAGTGGTTTCGTCGAATTCCGAGGTCATTTGCAAAATGTCCATTTTTAAGGGCCTGAATTCCATAGCGACTATTCAGAATTTTCAACTGGACATATCTTTTGATTCCCGATATGAAATCTTGATTTTTCGGATTCGTTGGAAAGATATTCACTATTAGATTCCATTATTTTTGGTTTCACTAAAATCCGGATTGTTTTGCACCCGGTACATTCAATTGAAGTTTGAAATCGAATTATCGAACTACCGCGCCATTTTCAATTCTATTTATAATTATATATAAATATTTATATTCTAACGACGACGCGTATAATATATACGTTCGAATTATATTCAAAATAAATTTCTCGTCGATATTATTTAAAATAATTCATATTAAATAATCAGAATTCGCTAAAATTGCCAAAATAAAAATTTCAAACTGGCTCGCATTTTACGGGTTGTTACAGTAGGCAAACCTATACATTTAGTAATCGACTAGCATGTATAGTTACATCACCTACCGGCAACTCTCATCATTTTTCCTTAAGGACTAAGGTAAACCAAATCCTTTTCCATTGAGGAATGTAAACACTATATATATCCATATGTCTCGTCATTTTTCCTTTTCTGAAAAGAAAAACACTCCTAAAAAAATATGAAATAAAACCATTTCACTTTAAAAACATACCCTCCTCTTCCTGCTAATTAATCCCAAAACCACGAAGTTGACAAACATTTGGAAGCATACAATACGAGTTCTAGAAGAAAAGGAAAAAAAGTAACGTGTAGATTGAGAAAACATCAGGCCTTCTCATCCTATACCTCTAGAGGGAATGACTGTCGATATATAAAATTGAGGAGCTACTACCTACAACATGTCACGGAAGCTGTTCATTCAGGGCGTGGGGTGGAAATTATATAAACGCTGGAGCGTCGGTTAGCTAGAAGATGGAACAAACACGTGGACGTGATGAAGTGATGGTTTGTACGATGGTTAGTGAAATGGAGCGGCTTCATAGCAGAACGAGCGAGGAAGAGGGGAGAGAAAGGAGCGGCCGTTCTGGTTATAATAGCAGGAAGTATTCACGTGAGTGAAGACCGTTCATTTGTGTGAAGTAAGGTGTGCGTGTAAAAGTGGAGAGTAATGGAAAATGGTTTCCGTTGTTTTGAGTGAACTATGCTGGAAGAAGAGTTTAGTATGATTGTTTGGATTTTTAGTGAGTACTATGTAATGTTCTATGGATGTAGTTGTGTATAGTGGAGTATAAAAGGGGAAGCTGATATCACCCCGGTACATGCGTGAAGCTGAAACCACAGGGGTCCTTTTTGAGTGCGTTAATGGTGAAGAAAGGGCCATACGAGTTTGGCGTGAAGCCTAGATATGAAGTTTTGAAATGGCGGATGGTTATTCACTGGAGCAGGCGTATTCATATTAGAGGAATGAAGTCAGTAAGGTGATGGTGGCGCCATACACATGTGGTTTTGAAATGGGAGTGTTAACTGCAAAGTGAAAGCAAGCATATGAGGAGAATGGGAGAGGTTTGAAATGGTAAAGACAGGCTGCTGTAGATCGAAATAATATGAGCAGGTACTTTGAGTCATTTGGGAAGATGAATTCACGCAAGTTGTTTGGGTACCATGATGGATGCGGGTTGGTTTAATGTACAAGGCCCAGAATATAAAAGAAAAATAAAGCCCATCGATGACAAATAAAAAGAAAAATCAAAAGGGGAACTCAATGGGACTGTTGTAGTTTCACGCAGAAAGGTAATGAGTGGAGAAGAATAATGGCAATCATATGTTGGAAATGGCATATGAATAACAGGAGGTCACGAATATCAAATTAAAGAAGAAAACGTTGTAGCCATTTGGGCCGGAAGGGAAATATGTTTGGCCCATATAAACAAAGTTTAGTTTAATATAAATTTAAATAATGCGTTAACTTTTAAAACATCATATCTTTAGTGTACGTAATCAAAATTTGACAAATCAGGGTCCGTTGGGATCGTATGGACGGGTGCTACGCAATGGAACTGATTGGGAGTGAATTGGAGCTCATTACAATTTATAGCGAAATAAATTGTCTGTCTGAACCAACCGACAATTATCGTTATTTAACGATGATCGTCCAATGTGAGTAAATCTCACTAACTCTGTCCAATTTATATTTTTATAAATATAATCCAGTACTGATAAATGATGATTGATTGCTGTGTGTTGATTGTTTCGTTGAATTGATGATTTATTGGTTGAAATTATAGATAACGATATATATATATATATCCTTAATCAAATATTGATTCTGTTTATCAGAATATTTCATATTGGAATGAAATTGATGTTATTTATATTGTTTAACATCTGTAGATGCAGGGAAATAGGTTGGAGGGATCCAACAGGATTCCTCAATATTTATAATGCTGTTTGTTTTCGTATATTATGATATATGATGTGATATATAATCTGTGATTGATTATGGGTGTGTGGATGATGATGATCATGGTTATTTGGTATTTAAATACCATAAGAAATATCGGAATGTGAAAAGGGAATTTTCAAAGTGTATATTGAAAATAAAATATTTATAAAATCAAAGAATTTTATAAAAGGAATATTTATTTAGAAAGTAAATAGAATTATAAAAGGAATATTTATTTAGAAAGTAAATAGAATTATAAAAGGAATATTTATTTAGAAAGTAAATAGAATTATAAAAGGAATATTTGTTTAGAAAATAAATAGGATTATAAAAGGAAATTGACGATATATAAAAGAATTATAAGAAGATTGTTAAAACTGGATATTAAATAGAAATCTGTTTTAACAAATAGATTGAGAAGATTAATTTATAAAAAATGTTATATAAATTAAATAAAATATTTATCATTTGATAAACGGGATATATAAGACTGAATTTATATAGAGAAGTAAGAATCAGTTTTAACACCGATATTTTAAATGGAATTTGAGCAACATTTATAAAGGTGATTATAAATGGGATTATAAGTGTTAGAAGAATAAAATGAGATTTTATATGAATAAACTGTTTTGACTGCAAAGAAGAAATATTATTCACATTTAATGTGAATAAAGGATTTAAGTAAATATTTTGCAAATAAAATATTATAAAGGAATTTGGGGTTTGAATTAGGAATTTAAGTGGAATTACTGAAATTAGAAACTGACTGGAAATTAGTTGAGTTGAATGGCTTTCTGGGTATCGATCTAATGTTGGTTTCGGCCTTCGGGGTTTATACTTGGAAAGTTGTTCTCTTACTCGTTTACAGTTAGAGACTGATAGAGGTGGGATGACATTGATGCGTGAATCAGAAATGAAAACGTTTTCCAAAGTTAATAACGTATATTTTCTAATTTTAGAAAATAAGGAATTTATGAATATATGGAAACAATAAATGGGAAATTGGGAAATGAAATGATGATTGATCGGTAAGATTTCCATTTGGTACGACCATTGTTTGTACACACATTTTCCTTTGATAGTTAGATCACCGACTAACAAAGATTTTGACCATTTCCGTTGTCAATACGGAGAGAACGGTCTCAGATTATTATCTGAAAACCACTCCGTATGGGCATTAGCGTTGCGAATCAAATATGATGAAGATAATTGAAGACGGAGTTATGCAAGGGTTGTTCAGTAAATCCAAGGTAGAAATTTCCTAAGATGGATTTACATAATAGTGTCTTCGGGTTGTCCAGTCCCAGGACAACTTGAATGGATGAATGTCTGATAGAGTATATCTGGTAGATCGCGTATGTTGATCGTTTCAAACGTATTTACATTGGTGGCGGAGGAATTTGTTTCTCTTAGCTTATACCTGTGGTATTTTTGGGGAAATCAATTTGTGATCTGACGAGTATGGTGATGTGGCATTCAAAGTAAATGAAGGGTAAAAGGATACGTTATGACCTCAAGCCTCATCAACCGGAAAATGATAGATTTCGGGAAGGCAACATGGCTAAGTGGGTCGCACCGAATTAGGGTATATTGTCACCATCTAGAGAATATTCATATTTGTTACCTCTTTCAATTCTGTATCTCCTGGGAACAGTTATGTTGGTATACCAACCATAGGGTAACAATATATTCAATACTTTCAAGCGAAATGAATGGCCGGTCATGTGTGGCTGAGTTACAAGATGTTCTTGTTGAACTCCAGTGTATCGCTTCTAGAGTATACTGATCAAAAGGTGGTTCCATACCTTGTCATAGTTGGAATCTATTACCTAATAAGATCCCACGGTTTTTTTGATTGTATATTATATATGTAGAGCGTGAGATGAAAGCGTTTTGCTAGATTTCTATCTACTTGATTTAGACATTATTATAATATAAGAAAATATTGATCTTAAGAAATGTTTTGGGTTATCGTAAGGTAAAAATCATCAGTATGTATGTGTGGATCGGTATTACGATTATCATTGCTTTTGAAAAGGATTTGAAAAAGTTAAACCAAGTGTTTGGAGCTTACTCACACCAGTCACATGACTGACCCAGAGTTTATTTTGTTTTGTTTTCCCTAAACTCTTGGGTGCCCAATTTTGTACGGGTATTCAAGTAGTCGGGAATTTACAGATATAATTGGAAAGCTGGGGAAGGAGGTTTCAGGATTATATAGTTATTGTTATTTTCGCTATGTTGTAAGTGTTGTACTCTGATAAATGTTATTGTACACATATATTGTTTTTATTTCAAAGTTATGTTATATTTTATTCGTTCCGCTGTGAGATTCGTGTTACTCTGATTCTATTGTAGTGGTCTTCTTCTTCTATTCTAATTTTCTATCTTATCTATTCTCACCCTCTAACTTCTTTAATTAACTATCCGGTATTTCCGATGCTTGAATAGTCAACATTGAGTTTATGTCAATTACCAAGGTCGCAAATCCCCAAGGTCGTTACATTCGAACACCCCTGGTGCACGACCATGTATCAATGTGACCGAGGTGCAGTTCACTGTCAAACCTAACTTATCCAAAACAACCGTTCATCCCTATTTCGATTCAAATCTCCTTAAACACTTGCTTAAAAATTCAAGTTATATTTATCTTATGATCTGTTATTGTAGCGACACAGATTTTCAGTTTGGAGCCAGTTGGAGTTGTTTTATTTGTGTGTGCAATTTAAGGGTGAACCGATGAATAAATTGGAATTTAAAATAAATCCGTTGTGCAAACAGAGTCGATTTTCAATGAAATCAATTTCATTAAGGCTGGAATGCCAATACATAGCAGTGCGTTCATTTTCATTACATTTGGAATTCGTGAATTTCGGTATGAGTATAGAAACGGTCAATGAAATTAGCAGTAGATTTATAATAACTGGATAAATACAAATCGTTCAATCAAATTAGATAAATTATGTATTTAAAAGATATTTACTATTTCTATCATCTCAGCATTGCTTAGGTCTAACGGAATTTTAATAAACGTGGGCTGGAAAAGAAAACTAAATAAAGCTAGCCTAATCTACTCTAATTAAACAATCAATCCTACGAAAATAAAATACACCCTAAATATCTGCCTACCCATTCACGTACACACGCACAGGAAAACTTTTCATCTGAGTTGAAAAGAACCAGCTACCCTATTTTATTTGCCAATTCTTTTTTAGCCTACCCCATTTATACAAACTCTTCTTCCTTCCTTGCTTAGTCTCCTCAAATTTCTGAACGTGTACCATGCGCATGCTATTCCTCTACAAGCCTACACTACACCTACTAATATAACATCGTTTCTATCCAATTTTTCTCCTTTTCCTACATATAGATGGCATACTCATTTCATTTCTTCTCAGGAAAGCCAATGGCAGACCTCTCCCTCAAGTAAAACATTCTAACTGAAAGCCTCCATTGCTAAAAGAATAAATATATGTATATATATATATAAAGGTGATTCGGATGTATTAACCAAGAAGGAGAAAAAGGAACAGAGCAAATTCGCTGTGGTTCAAGTTAGAGGTCGGAGTAGGTGGCCTCGATGGCAGGCGAAGCAGGAAGGAGGTGTGTTCGAGGTGTAGTTGGTAGGAGCCAGTGGAGGTCGGCGGTGTCAGGAGGAGCGCCAAAGGACATTTGACGTGTAGGGGAGGTCAGTGAAAATGCATGTACGTGCTAGTATAGTACACACGGATCATGTAATATGGTGTATAACACACAAGTATGAAATAATAGCTAATCACAGATATAAAATAGTAAATGCAGTAAAAAGGAAAAATCACACCAGGGATTTTTAAACTTGTTCTGAGCACCGTCCTATGTCCAATCCCAGACTTCCTTCTGGATTTTCAGTAGCAACCACCTCACTTCACCCAGAGGAACATGTATACAACACCCGAGCAGCCGAACGGGATTTCACACCTCTAACAACACGAGGACTTCAACACTTGCCTGATCACACACAGGACTTTAACTAATACAATGGTTTTGACTTCTGCTTTGTGTTCTTGATTCAACACGGATACTCAATAGTTTGAGTACAATCTTCCTATAATCTGATCCTCGAGTATATACTTTGAATGCGTAGATTTAAGGAAGTAGAATGCTTGTTGAATCAAATGATATTAAATTGATTCAAGGATTCAACAAGTATTTAAATTTGGAGAGCTTTTGTTTTGCAAAGAGTATGAAAATGCAATTCAGAAATTAGAGAATGATTCGGTGATTGTAAAACAAGTTTGAAGTTGTTTATATAATAGTAGAAAGGTAGTAATTCATCATGAAGAGTTTCTATAAAAATTTATGTCCATTTCCTTTGGTTATTGAATAGAAATCTCTTCACAAATAGAAGCAACCTTTTAGAAAAACTTGCTGTTTCAAAACGGTTGACTGGTTGAAAATCACCGGTTGACTGGTTGAATTTAATTAAAATTAAAACTTCCAGAAAAATAGCCGTTATGTGCAAAAACACACTGATCGGTCGACCGCCCATTTTAAACCAGTCGATCGGTTTATGGTTGTGGACTGGAGGACCTCGGTCCACAGTCTAGATTGCTCTGCGCTCTTTCCCGGTCGGAGCCTGGACCATTTGGGCTTTTTCTATGACTTTTCAATTTCTCAAATATATAGATTTTAGCAACGAAGATATGATATAGCTTTATAAATTGTTTTGTGCATTCGTGTTATACTTTGAGGATAAATTTTAACATATTTCTAACACGACTCAAAGTATATATATAATACCTTATCTCCATGAAATTATCTTCATTGCAACTTTATATGTTGGCATCGATCAAAATCTTGTTCTCAACATTCTCCCCCTTTTTGATTGATGACAACACCTTGGATTTTCTCCCTCTGAATATAAAGCTCCCCCTGAATTCCTGCAACATTTGTTAGCTCATAATATAAATAATATTACCTTTTGATTACTACATTAACAAATGTTAGTACACATATACTATTACCGTGTTAAGCACATAATTTTAAATGATAGTATATGTAACATGACAGGAGAGAAAATATTTCTCCCCCTTTGTCATCGATTAAAAACAATAAATACCATAATAAACACAGTAATCGAGAGTAGTAGAGAATACAAATAATTATAGCGCCTTTAGGAGATATTGAATCATGTGATTTTTTTTGATGAGCTGAGTTTTCAAAGAAATTTAGAGATACCGGATAACCTCCTCTTTGTTGTGGTGTACCTGCAAAAAATATGACATATATAGTTTTGGTACCCACTTGCTTTGTTTGGGTCCACGGGTTAGATGGAAGGTAACGATACCCAATAGAGTTTAATGGAACCTTTAAAGATAAAATTTTCATTACTAACTACCGAATTAAAATAATTATCGATATATTTTTATCTATTTTTCCAACTTTTAGGAACCCAAATACTTAAGTAATCTCTAGTGATATTTTGTTTCGTACTTCTATATTTATTAAAAATACCGCTAGTCATAGAAGTATTCGAATTTTTATAATAATTAGGTCTTGGGTGTACTTTAGTACTAGCAGTGTTATTCTTATTGTACACAAAAGCATATCTGGTACTATTTCTATGATTGGTTTCTTGTTTCTCATATCCAAACCTTGTTTATTTGAAGCAGGTTGTGAACTTTCAATGATTTTTGTCAAATTTTCTCGACCTTTGTTGAAGTTGGAAACATTTTGAGTAATATCTTCTAATTTAGTTTGTAAACTAGCTTTTTCTAGGTCTAGAATTTTGAATTTTGCCTTAAGCTCATGATTTTCAGTAGTAAGAGCATCATTTTTTTCTTTTTGAGTTTCAGTTTCTTGATTCAAAAAAGATAATTAAGAATCAATATAAGATGATGATTCTTGAAGTTTTTCAAGTTCTTCTTCTAATATTTTCTTCTCATCTTTTAACATATCTCGTCTAAACTCTGCTCTACTCAAATCGGCTTTGGCTTCTTTGTATTGTCGTTTCATGTCTTTAAATTTAACTAGCAATTCAGCATTAATATCAAGTTCTTCATCAAATGTAGGAATTTGTACCTCATCTTTTGTTGCCATGAAACAAACGATTGCTTGTTCATTTTCTGTATCACTTTCACTTTCTTATGAAGACGAGTCTGAATCATCCCATGTTACTGAGAATGATCGTTTCTTTGATTTGTCCTTCTTGTCATTTTCTGACTTTTCTTTTGCTCTGGACAATCCTTGTGCGTGTGCCCCTTTTTGTGGCAGTTGAAACATTCTACAACGGATGATGATGGTCTATTTGATCCACTTTTCCATTTGTTATAATGACTTGCTTTTCGTTGTTTCAAGAATTTTTTGAAACCTTTCGCAATGAATGCCAAATCTTCATCTTTTGAATCTGGTTCATCTTTTATCTTCAGCACGGAATGCCACATTTTCCATTTCTTCTTTTTGTTCCTTTCTTGCCTGCAAATTAGCTTCATAGGACATTAGATTCCCTATCAATTCATCTGGCTTCATGACGGAAAGGTCATTAGCTTCTTCAATTGCTAATACTTTTCCTTCCCATTCACTAGTCAGAGAATGTAGGATTGTTGAAACTACATCAAAATCAGAATATTTTTGTCCTCAACCAATAAGTACATGAAGAATAGTTTGAAACCATGAATAATATCATTGATTGTATCATTCGGCTTCATTTTGAAATTTTGAAACTGGCTTTTCAGCATGGCTATTTTGGCTTGTTTAACCTTGTTAGTACCTTCATGAGTAGTTTTCAGCGTTTGCCAAATTTGATACACAGTGGTGCTGATACTAACACGGTTATATTCATTTTGGTCTAATGCACAAAACAACATGTTTATTGCTTTTGCATTTACAGTTGCTGTTGTTTTCTCAACGGGTGTAAATTCTGAATAATCAGTTGTTGGATTCACTATTTCTTTTTGGATAGCATTCCAGGTATCATAGTTATTTGGTTGCATAAAGAATGCCATACGTGTTGCCCAATAGCTATAGTTGAGACCATTAAATAATGGAGGTCTTTGTGTTGATTGACCTTTTGTGTAAGTGGTAATGCTGGTGCTTGCGTTAATTGCCATATTCCTAGAATATATCAAATAACTGTGTTACAATTATATGATGACCGTGCTCTAATACCAAATGAAAACGCGTGTACGTTCTAGTATAGTACACACGGATCGTATAATATGGTGTATAACACACAAGTATGAAATAATAGCTAATCACAGATAAAAAATAGTAAATGCAGTAAAAAGGAAAAATCACACCAGGGATTTTTATACTGGTTCGGAGCACCGTTTTACGTCCAATCCCAGACTTCCTTCTGGATTTTCACTAACAACCACCTCACTTCACCCGGAGGTACAGGTATACAACACCTGAGCAACCGAATGGGATTTCACGCCTCTAACAACACGAGGACTTCAACACTTGCTTGATCACACACAGGACTTCAACTAATAAAATGGTCTTGACTTCTGCTTTGTGTTCTTGATTCAACACGGATAGTAAATAGTTTGAGTACAATCTTCCTATAATCTGATCCTCGAGTATATACATTGAATGCGTAGATTTAAGGAAGCTGAATGCTTGTTGAATCAAATGATATTAAACTGATTCAAGGATTCAACAAGTATTTAAATTTTGAGAGCTTTTGTTTTGCAATGAGTATGAAAATGAAATTCAGAAATTAGAGAATGATTCGGTGATTGTAAAACAAGTTTGAAGTTTTTATATAATAGTAGAAAGGTAGTAATTCTTCATGAAGAGTTTCTATAAAAAGTTATGTCCATTTCCTTTGGTTATTAAATAGAAATCTCTTCACAAATAGAAGCAACCTTTTAGAAAAAGCTTGCTGTTTCAAAACGGTCGACTGGTTGAAAATCACCAGTTGATTGGTTAAATTTAATTAAAATTAAAACTTCCAGAAAAATAGCCGTTATGTGCAAAAACACACTGATCGGTCGACTGCCCATTTTGGACTAGTCGATCGGTTTATGGTTGTGGACTGAAGGACCTCGGCCCACAGTCTAGATCGCTCTGCGCTCTTTCCCGGTCGGAGCCTGGACCTTTTGGGCTTTTTCTGTGACTTTTCAATTTCTCAAACATACAGATTTCAGCAACGAAGATATGATATAACTTTATAAATTGTTTTGTGCATTCGTGTTATACTTTGAGGATAGATTTTAACATATTTCTAATATGACTCAAAGTATATATATAAACTTATCTCTATGAAATGATCTTCATTGAAACTTTATATGTTGGCATCGATCAAAATCTTGTTCTCAACAGTCAGTGCAATGATGTACTGGTGAGGCGGATGAAGATCGGGTGGTAATGGTGTGAGATGGTATCGTGCATGGCGAACAAGAGTATACTGCAGTGATGAGGTGAAGTATGCATTAAGAGGGTGATGGTCGGAGTTTGTCGCGAGCTGTGGTGGTTGCATCATCTAGGTGAGGATGAAGTAAAAAATGAAAATGGAAAGGAACGTGATTCTTGGGTTTGGGATAATGGAGGTAGGAAGAAAAGTGCATACAACGTGCCTAATACATTTTTAAGCATGCCAAATCTTTTATTTAATAAGTGCCTAATCTCTTATGTTAACTTGGGCAATTTAAGCGTAACGTGGTAACTGGCCGATTAGTATATTTATGTAATTAACGAGCCTAACTAATATTTAGCCTAAGTATATATTAATGTACCTAACTGTTGATTGACGTGGACAATTTATTATAATGTCAAGTATAAGGATATTAAAATGTGCCATATTTTAAAGTGCCTGATCACTTTTAATTGTGCCAAATCATTATTTTACGTGTTAGTATAATATGCCTAATCTTATTATTGCATGCCTAACCCATAATCGATGCAGCTGGTTAGTATATAACGTATGATTAGTTTTAATATTTAACTAAAGTTAAACAAATGTGGCCAACATTTGGGAATTGGAAATCGGAACAAACCAGTGGGTCTGTATTTTCGTTAATCAACAAATCAGTTCAGTCATATTTAAAATATATATACATTTAGTATATTAGTTAATTATATGATTTGAAAATAAATTAGTTTAATTAAACGTATGCGTACAATAAGTATAACATTCTCATATGTGCACAGAATTGGATCAAACATGGATCATTGGAACCGTATAGACGGGCGCAACTTCTTGAAGCTGGATTGTACGGAGTAAAAAGAAATGGAGTTTTTTAGTTAAATTAAACGCTGGTTTAATCTAACTAAAACAAACCATTTTGGTGTTAAATTGAAATCAAGGTGAGTTTACTCACTCAGTTCTTCCCACTTATATTTTATATAAGTCGGGTTTTATAATTGTGTGCTATGGTTGCTAATGGTTGACTGCTTGTTAAACATATTTTCATATATTGATTTAACATATGAAATTAATTAAACATTGTTTAATTTCAGTGAAACACCAAATCGTTATTCTAAAGATTGAAACCAACTGAGCTAACTTACCTTATTGGTCACGTTTATAATATAAGTGTGTTTAAATTAATTGTTTGAATTATTTTGTTAAATAAATTGGTTGATGTTAAATAGTTGTTATTTACGATTATAGAAATTATTAGTTTAAAATTTAGTAATTCTTATTAAATGATTTTATTTGAGATAACCTATTTGGATGTAGGGCATAACAGCTTGGAGGGACCCAACTGGATTCCTCACCCATAGTTGTTAAATTTTATTATATGATAACATATGTCGAAATATGAAATTGTGATGTAGGAATTGACAGGTTGGAGGAATCCAACATGATTCCTGACTATTATTGATAATGTTTATCAATATGATTTGTTGTGTTCATTTGGATGTGAAATTGGTTTATATTTCATGGTTTAGTACTTTAGTAGATATTTACCTCTTTAGTACCGTTGATAAAAGAAAAGATCTTTGGAAATCAATGTTAAATCGATTCCAAACGTTTTGAAAGTTATATTTATATAGGGAATTGAAATATGATGTTTATTTTAATTAAACGTTGAGGTTTTTATTTACATTATTATAACTATTTTTAATTATAGATTAATGGGAATTCTACGATATTGATAAATATATGATTAAGCGGTATAAACTGAATTGAAATGTTAAAATGGTTGTGTAAAGGCCTTAAGTGTCGTAAATGAAATTTTGAAAGGTTATAAAATGTTGAAATGGATTAACGAATGTGTGAATGTACGTGAATTGATTTTCTAGGAACTTAAAAGTGATTTTCTCTAAAAAATGAACGTTTTTGCAGCGTTGTTAATAATTATACGAAATGTGATAAAATAACATTTCGTGAAGGAAATTAGAGAATATATGAAATAGAAATGAAATGTGAGTATCGACGTGTAATTTTAAAATGGAAACCAATATTTATTATTTGATTAAAAGACTGGTATTTTAAATGGTTTTAGAAAATGGATATCGAGTAGAATTGTAAATTTATAACATTGGCTTATAAATGGTAAGAGAAATTATTTTGGAAAATCAGAAAAGAAATTATGGTATTAATTTGGAAGTGAGTAATAATATGATAAAGGAATTTATAAACGAATGGTTAAAGATTTTATAAATGAATAGTTAAGAATTTTGTAAATGAAAGGTGAAGTGTTTTTGAAAGGCAATGTGTAATATATATTTACAGAGGTTAAGTTGAATCATTTTAGTTATTTAATGAAATTATATATGAAATATAGTTTTTTTGAAAAACAAAAATGTGTGATCTTCTAAAAGAAGAGCGCACACATATATATTATAAAATAAAAAAACTACAAAATCCGACCATATCCCAAAAGGGAGACCAAAAGCAAACACAAGTCCAGACTATATGAATGTAAAGGAAAGTAGATAGATGAGCTCTGGATAAACCACCACCCATCATACTTCAGTATCGAACTCCGGCAAAGCCACTACCCGATAGTGAAGTATATCTACTCCAATACAGAAACAAGACACTCTCGACTAAATAAAACAAAAAGAAAAACAAAATAAGCCCAAAAACTCTCCCAAAAACCGCACACTTAGAAGCTCCAAAGCAAGTATCAACCACCAATCCAAACAGCTTCCCACTAAGCTCCTCAGCTATAATCAACAACCTGAACCCTGAAAGAAACTAGCCAAATCATAAGTAACCATCACATATATATGTATGAGTATATGTATATATATAAATATATATCTAAGAATATATATATATACATATATATATATATCCATACATATATGTGAGAAGAAAAAATAAAAAGAGACAATCTAGCAACACCTAAAAATAAAAATTAACACGAAATGTGAGTACTATTACATTTAAAATATCTACTAATTCTAATAAAAGACTCAAATTACATCTAACCATGATAAAAAAACACACAAAACGAGAATCACCAAAAAACTTATAGTTCGAGTTAGACATCCAATCCAGACAGTAAGAAACAATCCTAATAATTAAATTATCAGCAGAAACAGAAATAGTATGAAAAAGTCTCTGATTCCTTTCCAACCAAATGAACCAACTAATGATTGTAACTAAAGAATCCAACACATATCCCTGTCTAGAATTATGAACAAATCTACAACAACACCAATAATCAACATGGCTACTGAAACAATTAAAACAACCAAAAACAAAAATTCTTAAAACCATATTTAAAATATAATTGGTAATATTGCAAGAGAAAAATAAATGATCAGCATCCTCATGTAAAAGACTACGAAAAAAAACTTAACATCAAAAATAACATTCTTCTTCTTTAAAAGCTCAACCGTATTAAGCTTCGTATGAATAATCAACCACATAAGAAACTTAGCTTTAGGTGGAGAATTAGACTTCCAAAGAAACTTAAAAGGGAAAAAAGAAACACCAGAAAAATTAAGAAGATTATACATAGAATTAACATAGTACACTAGACTGTTATCAAAACCCCAACTAATACAATCTCCATTCTCATCTAAATGATACAAAGCTAATTTAGCTTTTAGTAAGCCTAACTGCCTTAACATAGCCCCATCTAAAATATTATCGAAGGTAAACTCCCACAGGGGATCTAAATCCCCTCTATAAACATTTATAATCAAAGCATTCTTAAAGAAGCTATTATTAAAAAGCTCGCTAAATTCAATTTAAGAGGAAAACGAGAAATCCAGGCATCATGCCAAAAGAAAGTAAGATTCCACGAATGAACAATCAACTTACAACCTGAATTAAAAAAATCAAAACAATTCAAAGCAGACTTCCAAAAGTAAGATAATCTATTAAGCCAACTAAAAATAGAACCAATAATAAACTCACTCCCAGAATAATAAAATTTGGTAACAATAATCTTCCAAGTAGCCGACACGTCTGGGCACCTAAATCTCCATAACCATTTGGCTAACAAGGAAGAATTAAAATTATATAAATTAATGATCCCCTAGCACCCATCTTCTTGGGTTTACAACATACCTCCCAGTTAACTAAACATTTATAACCTCTACAAATTGGAACACCACTCCAAAGATAATTATGCCTAATTCTGTCGATTTTCTCAATAACCCATTCAGGAAATCGATGAACGACCATCCAATAAGTAGGAATAGCAGACAACATCGAATTAACAAGAACTAATCTACCTTCTCTAGACAGAAATTTGTTATTCCAACTCGATAATCTATTATTGATCTTGTCAATAATAACCAACCAGTCATCCTTCTTATGTTCTGAAGGCCTAATCTTAAAACCCAAATAATCAAAAGGAAATTTCATGAAAGAATATTTCAAGGTGTCAGCAACCAGAGACTCAACATTGTCAAAATCATTAAGAACCATAATAGTACTCTTATCAAAGTTGATTCTGAAGCCAGATAACATCTCGAAACAATAAAGAATAAACTTTAGAGGAATAATATGCTTGGGCAATTGAGAGTAAAATAATAATGTATCATCTGCAAATTGGAGAATAGATAATTCACTGTTAAATTCCTGATTACCGATACTACCTATAACACCTAATCTCACAGCTCTCTTAACAATTCTAGAAAATATAATCTTATATTTCATTGTTAAATTCCTCATTACTGATACTATATTTGAAATATAGTTGGAAATGATTAGTGAGATTATAAGAAAATATAATTGATTTAAAAATGTTAAAAAAGGAATATAATGTGATTTTTAAGAATTTGGAACTTATATTGTACGTTGGTTGAATTGAGTAAGTTTCAAGCTGTCAATATGATGTTGGTTTCGTCCTTCGGGGGTGATAGTGAGAGATTTATTCACTTACCAATTTGCAATGGGAAGCCAGTGAAGTAGAAGTGAAATGATAATTGGATATTCTTATGTTAAATAAGAAAAAGGACATGTTTTTTCGAATATGGTAAGAATTAGAAGTTTTTTTAATTAAATTAACGACTGGTTAATTAAAGAGGCTAAAAGATGCTATGTATTGAATCAGTGAATTCATTTTCTTTCCATGGATGAATGGTAGTTTATTTGATAGTTAAATAAACAACTATCAAATCTGACTTATACGATTGTTGGTATGGAAAGATCGGGATCGAATTTATATTCAAAAACCATTTCGAGTCAGCAAATACGCGAATCTAGAAGAAGCTGATTGAAGTTGGATTAAGTGAAGGCCATGGATCTTCATAAGAGGAAGGGCTACTTGATAGATTTCTCGGATGTTGCAACCAGAGATGTTTTGATGGTAATTCGGTTGTGATAGAAATCTAAGGATTGCAAGGACTACTCGCTACTGATCCATATGGTGATTCCTAGGATGTGGTAGGAGGGTGCCTTCGGTTTGTCCAGTGGCAGAACAACTTGTATGGACGGATGTCTGACACAGTATTTCCAAAGGATCGCATACATTGATTTCTACAAAAATATTCTGTTGGTGGCAGAGGAATTCATTCTTACTGCTTAAACACTCAGAGTATTTTTGTAAACATCAATCAGTGAATTAGTAGATTTGACGATGTGACATTCAATGTGAATGCCGGCCAGATGTTCTAGGAGATAATTATAACATTAAGCCTTATAACCAGGAAATGACAAAAATCGGGCAGGCAGCATGGCTAAGTGGTTCGCTCACAATTGGAGTGTACTGTCACCATCCAGAGAAATTTCATTATTGTTCTTCTTTTCGCTTATGTATCTCCTGGGAACGGTTATGTTGATAGCAACTGTAAGGTGAAATATATCCGGAACATTAAGGCGAAATGAATGGTCGGTTGTGTGTGGCCGAGTTGCAAGATGTTCGTGTTGAACTCCAGTGTATCCCCTCGGGAGTACACTGATCGGAAGGTAGTTCTATACCTTGTCATAGTTTGGAAATCCAGTCTCCAATAAGCGCCCACGGTTTTGATTGTATACTATATTTGTGGAGCGTGAGATGCAAGTGTTCCACTTGATTATTATTTATTTGGTTTAGACACTATTATAATATCAAAAAAGATATGATTTTAAAGATGTTTTGGGTTATCGTAAGGTAAAAACTATCCGTATTTATGTGTGGATATGGTCTTACAAGTATCCTTTTCTTTCAAAAAGAATTTTGACTTTAAAATCAAGTTTGATGATCCCATAAATTTATTAAGTTTTATCACGCTGGTTTACCAGACCGATCCTAGCGTTTGCAATGCTCGGGTCAGACCGAGTTTTACAGGTTCAGGTTATCGAATATCGTGAAGTCCAAAGATGAGTTGGAAGAGTTTAGACGTGTGATATTTAGTATGTATTTCGCTGTGTGATGTATGTGATGACAAGTTGTTATAACTGTCCAGATGTGTTGATGTACTCTGATGATTGTAAAGTTTTTTATTTCAAGCTCTTAATAAAGATTTATTTTTATATTATATTTTGTTCTGCTGCGATGTAAGACTTTGTGTTGTGTTGGTTCTTCTTCTTCTTCTATTATAATATTTTTTCTTTCTTTTCTCAACCTCTAATTTCTTTCTATTAACTATCTAGTGTTTTTGATACTTGAGTTTTGGAAAGTTATACGAGTTTATGTATTATTGTCGGAATTCGGGCGTCGAATTCCCATCGGATTGTTATAATGATCTACCCCGCTCGTTTGACTCCAACCCTGTGATCACCCATCACCCTAATCACTAAAATTTGAATAAACTTCTTTTTTTGAGATTATCATTTCCTAAACCCCTAAAAATCGAGATTTCAATATCAAAATTCATGATTTTACAATACAAATTCGTCCATACACCTGAATCTTAATATAGCAATGTTTGAAAAATCGATATTATTCACCCGTTTACTGTGATTTAATACATTTTGGTAATGTATGTTACTATTTGAATTGAAATCAATTTTAGAGCATTCACGAGACCTAAACAAACAACTTTGATGTTGATCTCAATTCCTAAAACCAAATAGAATTCAAGTTAATGATTTTTGAATAAACAGCAGGGTATTTTCTGTGCATGGTTTAAAACATACAGTTGTTCTAATTTGCTTATTGTGATTATTTCCAAGTAATTTTCAGGATATTCAATTACATGAGATGAAAGCATAATCATATGTATATACATACAAATATATGTTTGACTCATAACAAAAGTATTCACGGATTAAAATAGGAAAGAAATTTTGAGGAATTTACTCAACAAATAATGTTTACTGCCATGTTGTTCTCAGGTTTTGCTTCTCTGTTATTTTTTCATTTTAGATCCAGGCCTTGCATATATGTTGCACACATGTGTGCATGTTTTTTGTTTTATTTGCACACTTGAATGCAAGTATAAGTGAACTGAGTTGCAATTTTAAGAATTATTGCACATATTTATACAAGAATTATGCAATGCATGCACAGAAATATGCAAGTAAATCAACGCAGATGGAAAAACTGGAATACATGCACATATGTATGCAATAAAATCAAATATGAGCATAATATTATGCGTTTAACTGCACTTTTTTGTTGTTGTTGTTTTTTTTTTTTTTTTTGCCGTGTTTTTTGGACTGATTTTTTTGTCGAATGCTTAATTTATTTTAATATTAATTTTCGTATTTATTTAATTTTTTTGATCCACTTTTGAAAAATAGGGACCTAATTTATAATAATTTTATGACCGGATGTGAGCCTAATTAAGTTTGCTTTTAGGGACGTGTGCCTAATTTTCACTATTATTATATTATGCTACTGAGTTTTATCTTTTGAAACAATACATAATACAAGCATGTTTAAGTGCCCATGCTCATGTAGTGCATTTGTGTGCGTGTGTATATATATTAGTTTGAAGACTTGCTTTCATTTTTTTTAGAAATTTTAATTCTTTCACTTTCAATAACCATCTATTTATATATATATATATATATATATATATATGGGAGTGGCTATTTGGACACAAAATTAGATACAAAGTTAAAGACACAAAGCCTCGACCGTTGGATCTTTTAATCTCTCTCCCTTTCCTATCTTTTTTCCCTTAACCTCAAATACTTGTTTCTCCTAAACGACACACTTATTCCTATTCAACAACCAAATCTTAAGACAATCCCGATCTTCGGCTGCGCCGCAGGGTAAAGCAGCCACATGGCGACATCCAACTCTTTAACGGTTAGATCCATATCTTTCAACCATCATCTTCTAAAAATATTTCAGTTTCGCTGAAAATACCGAATCTTAGTTGGCTAGCTTGATGTCGATGAGCTTGTCTATGACGATATGCTTGAAGGTGTGCTTAGGATTAAGAGCATAAGCAGTAATAACATGGTTAAGTATGAAGATGCACTTGGATCGAAATTGACCGAAGGAGGCGATCACATGCGGGAGGATTTTGGGGTTGATGGTTTTCTTGGCAATTTTGTGTTTTCTTATTCGAGTGGTCACCAAAAACAACCATTTCCTTTTGGTTGTTCGAAGGAGTTGATTCTTGGATTTAGAGGAAGTAGTCCACCAAACAGAAGGTGAAATGTAAATGTCTATTTAAAATAATGATATTACATGTGATTCATGATTATTAATTTCATCAAAATATTTTAGTTTGTGTACCTATATGTACTTTTTTCACTTATCGTTTCATTATTTAAATTGTTGTGGTCATTTTTTACATATTAATATAATATTCCTGGTATAATAGTTTTGGTTGTGGTTATAGACCAATATACAAATGCAATGGTAATAGTAGGATGTATAAATCAATTTTATTTGTCGCTTGCTAACCAATTCAAGTTGTGCTATTTTCAAAGGGTGGTTTAGTTTTCCTTTCTACGGTTTATACGTTGCTTGAATCTAGAAGAAAGAGAAATAACTTATTGATTTATAGAGCTATAATTTATCAAGATTGAAAATACCATCGCTTTATAGTTGATTATGATGGAGATCCTTGCATTATGGTTTTCGTCATTGATTTCAACACTTGATGTGATGATCTCTCTTATGGTGTTAATTATTATTTTAAAGTGGAAAAATATGAAAGTTTTGTCATCTCATTACCATTTCATTTAGAATAAGATAATTTTTTTATATTAGCTCCTAAAAATAACTTATTGTAAAAATAAGTCTGTTTCGTAACTTATTATTAAGCTAGGCCTATTCTAAGCTGGGATAATAGGCCACGCACATTCTGAAAACGCGCAACAACAAAAGTGTTCATGCGCATTTTCAGAATGCGCAATTTTCTTTTTTCATGCGCATTCCAAAAACGCTCATAAACAAAAAAATGCGCATTCTGAAAACACGCATGAACACTTTTGTTCATGCACGTTTACAGAATGCGCTTGGTTTAACTGCCCAGCTTATAACAGGCTTAGTTTCATAATAAGTTATGAAACAGACCTATTTTTACAAAAAAATATTTCTAGGAGCTTACTTCAAAAATTTGTCTATTAGAATAACGATCCTTCAATTTCTTATTATATGTTCTTCATGTGTGATGTATATAAGAAAATCTTCTGAAACTACTGGTGGGTGAATTTTATGATCAGGTGTAAATAAATAACTGGTGATGATGTTGTATTCAAATGGTGCAAAAAAACCTTTTCACTTCATTAACTATCACTGTTTAAAATATATTAGTTATGATTTATACCTAGGATAAAAAACGTTCAAATTTCCTATATCATATAAATTCAGAGGTCAATAACATAAAAATGACATTGTTCTTTATGTTTGAATATTCATAAGTTGTTCTATGTAAATTGCTGTTGTTAATTTCAATGTTTTGATTTTTGGTACGGCATATCAAAGATGCACACCCTAATTTTTAGAAAACAAAAAAATGTTGCTAAATATGATGGATGATTTCTTTACGATTAGTGAAAAAACAATCATGAGTTTTTTTTCCTCTACGATGAAAACAATTTTTCTTTATGTGGAACCAGTTTGCCTACATGAAAGGGACAAGTGCAATATATGATATTATAATGTTATTTGTTATCAGTTATGCTTAACCTACTACTTCTCAGGGTTATTTATGATGCTCTTCTTATGAAAATATGATATATTAATTCAAGATATGGGGTCTAAAATATTTATATTCAATGGTGTTAGGGTTTCCTTACGATCACTACACAATAAGATTTTCAAAGAGGGAAGATTAAAACATTAACAAACAAATTCATCCAAACAAACCTTTATTAATCCACTAATTAATTACATCGAAAATACCTAAAATTGAGAAGATATCTCAATCCCCAAAAACAGAAACAAGTTTTTCTCCCTTTCCAGCACAAATAATCCATCTCTAAAAGATTCTTATGTAGACAAATAGAAAACCTAGGTCAATACCCTAATTAGGCCCTCAAATATCTCAGAATAAATCTTCCACAAAACTCGGTCAAAACATAATATTCCCGATTCAGACGTCTGGACGTCTGGATTCAATAACAGACGTATGAAATTGTTTCGGATGTATGAAATTAAAGGCCAGACGTCTGAAAATACTTTCAGGATAAAACTCTGAAATCATTCAGACGTCTGAAAAATAATTTCATACGTCTGAAATCCCTTGCTGCCTCTTGCGACTCCTTGTGAAATCTTCTTCTCTGCTACAACGTGCATATCATCGCCTTCAACATATATGTGATTTTATGTCATAAATCACAACATTCCACCTTGATATGATACCACATCAACACTTATATGATCACTAATCACATAACAAACCCAAAAACCGCCTATAAAAGATGCATCTTCTTCATAAGATGCACCGCAAATATAATCTCAAAATTGTTTGTAATACCACAGTGGCCTCCATGTAGGCTTTGTGGCTTTACATTGCGGGCTCCACTTAAATTCAGATGAACTTGCCTCGTCAAATTCAATTTGAGAACTCATAACATTCTCCACCGTTTTTCCAAGTAATTTATACGTTGTTTTCTTCCCATTTTGCGCACAGAAGCTCGTTATTACCCCCTCAAACCCTTGTGACTCCACCACTAGTCAAAAAATTGCAGCCTATTTGTTTCAATTGTCCTATTGAAACACAATTCTTCTTATTTCTGCGATGTACCTAACTCATGTTAGCTTCACCACCTTTCCATTAGTTATCTTTAGCCTAACTGAACCTATGCCTTTAATATGCAAATCTCGGCCATCAGTAGATTTCACTTTACTAGTTTGTTCTCCATAATCAATAAATGCTCCCCTTTGATGGCATATATGGAAGTTATTAATCTTTGGTTTAACCTTCGTTAATACATAAAACATTTCCCTCAAGTTCCTCACCAGGATTCACCTCATTATTATTATTTTATTCATCCGACTCTTCTTCCAATGCCTTCATCTTTTCCTTATTCCTTTTAAGCTTATGACAAATTCTTAGGTGATGAACATGTTTGTCACAGTAAAAACAAATGTATTCCTTTTCCATGTATGGTCTATTCGATTGTCTTTTCATATTTCGATAATTAACCCTCCTTGCAATATAAACCTTTTCAATTGGAGTTCCAATTTCCAATGCCTCTTTATCTTTTTCTTCCATAAGGCTCGTCCTCCTCATCTCCTCATTAAGAAAACTACTAACCACTGACCCCATTGAAACAACGTCATCCGAATTTGAGTTATTTAATGCAACCAGAGGTGTTTCCCAACTCTCCGGTAAAGAAATCATCATCATTAAAGCTTTTGTTTCATCATCTACCTTGAAATTCATGGCAGCCAATTGATTCACAATTTCCTGAAAATCATTAAGATGCTCACTAATTAATCCACCTTTCTTAAGCTTCATATTCACAAATCTTCTCATAAGAAGAGACTTGTTTATGGCGGAGTTCTTTGCGTAAACTCCTTCCAATTTCTTCCATATTGCATAAGCAGATATTTCATTAGCAACAATATGAAACACTGAACTATCCAAAAAATCATCGAATAGATGCAGTAGCCTTCTTATCCAAAGTCTTCCAATTTGCTTTAGATAAATTGCTAGGTTTTTCCCCATTGTTCTCTAATGGTTGATGAAAATCATTAAGATAAAGAAAATTTTACATCTTCCAACTCTTAAAAAAATTGTGCAGAAGGCTCTGATACCAATTGTCAGGGTTTCCTTAGGATCACTACACAATTACATTTTAAAAGAGAGAAGAATAAAACAATAACAAACAAATTCCTCTAAACAAACCTTTACTAATCTACCAATTAATTACAAAGAAAAAACCTAAAACTGAGAAGATATCTCAATCCCCGAAAACAAAATTAAGTTTTTCTACCTTTCCAATACAAATAATCCACCTCCGAAAGATGCTTATCTCGGCAAATAGAAAACCTAGGCCAATACCCTAATTGGGACCTAAAAGATCTCAAAATAAATCTTCCACAAAACTCGATCAAAAGTGAATGTTTCCGATTCAGGCGTTTGGATTCAATTTCAAACATCTGAAATTGTTTTCAGATGTCTAAAATTAAAAGCCAGGTGTATGAAAATACTTTCGGGATAAAACTCTGAAATCATTCAAACGTCTGAAATGCCTTGTTGCCTCTTGCTACTCCTTCTTGTGATATCTTCTTGTCTGCTACAACTCACATATCATCACCTTCAACATACATGTGATTTTATGTCCCAAGTCACAACAAATGGTTCAGATAATTCTTTGTTTGGAGATTTAAAGCACTTAAAGTCATGAAGTACAAAGATACATATCATACATGTAGATGTGATGCCTTGCTCATTTGTTGGATGTATATTTTTCCCATGTCGTTATTTATTCCCACTTGGGAGTCATTTTTTTATATTACAAATGGGCATTGTCTTCAAATTTCATCTCACACCTAAGTCCAAAAAAAAAGAAATCTCATTATGACGACCGCCCATAACCCCCACACTATACAAGAGAAATAATGCGTTGAAGGTGTGCCAGGCAGTCAAGGACAATCATCAGAGTGGGAAAACACAAGCGGAACCTGTCATAAACTCACAACACAAGGATAAAATATAATAGAACATATACAACAGGTAGAAATAATCAAGCAGAAACATAGGACTTTCATACAACCAGAAAGTAGTATCCACAACTTAGAAATAGTGTTTGTACAAAGTTGCCTCACTACATCACTCATAAAAGAAAACAGCGGAAATCCAATTATTAGATAGTAATAAAACTGGTACGTGAGCCTCTAGCTCATCGTCGATCAACATCATCGTCCTCACTAAAGCATCACCTGTCACCTGCTACTCAGTCTGCCCATCCACAACCAGATGAACAGCCCAAGGTAATAAGAGGAAACATAAAACCTTGAGTTAGACAATAGTCTTAATGAGCGATAAAACAGCTAACAAACTTCAACAATAATGTGTACGGGAAGGGATAGATAAACATACTAATCTACCCATGACACCAGAGAAGAACTCAACCTTGTCTTCTCCACATCAGACAATGATAGCCTTTACTATAAACAATTCAACCATGGAAGCCGGAACACCCATTCAATCATGGAAACCACTCATAACATCCAGATTATATAAGTCTTACATAGAAAACCCTAATCGAGTTTAACATCCCCCAAGTATTCTCCCCAGAGGCCTAACCAATATCAGTTAAGCACTCAAAGAACATCTCCCTCGACTTTGGATAATCTATGTGAGATAGTACAAACAGAAAAACCAATCATCCATGACTGACTCTGGCCATCACTGCCAATCCTGCTTTGAAACCATCGTTAATCGTATGACGACCAACCTTTCCATATGTAAAGGGCTAATGGTAACCCCAGTTCTAGCATAAACCCCACATGTCCAACCTTGACAACTATGCCTTTCCCCAGGGCCCAGGGCACTCAACCAACAACTGGTCTTTTAGACGTCTCTAGTGTACCCCTACTTCGAGCCTACTAGAACTTACGACAACGATAATCTCTCGGCCTTCACATCTTTAGTCACCCAACCTGATGACTTTTCATGGCTCAAGCGACCTTTTCAACCAACCATTATCCACCAACTCACGACCTTTGAGTTGTCACCTCATTCGTTGTTCTACACTGATCAACGAGCACGTTTCAACACTTCGAATCTTCCTACTTAAACCACTTCGAAGTTACACTATCACCGAGCCATGTTACACCACTGGTCGGTCCTCCCAAACATCACTGGTCGGTCCTCCGAAAACATACCGGCCGGTCCTCCCAAACGCACCCCTGGTCGGTCCTTCCAAACACCAATGGTCAGTCCTCCCCTGTCACCACCGATCGGTCCTCCCCTGTCACCACCGGTCGGTCCTCCCAAGTCACCACGGGTCGGCCCTCCTTGGTCACTACCGGTCGGGCCTCCTTAGTCACCACTGGTTGGTTTCATATTACCTTCTGGAATCACCAAAACCTGTTACCTTGACCGGTCGGTCCTTCTTTGAACTCCACAGGTAAGTTATCCATTCACTACACCGATCGGTCTGGAAAGCAACTGCGCCTGTCGGTTAGCCTTCTGCTTCTGCCACCGGTCGATCGGTCTTCCGTCTAACTTGTTCTCCAAGCCATGAGTTTTTCGACCGATCGATCCCCTGTACAGGCCTATACCAAATCCAATTTCGACCAAAACTTCGCTAATCGATCGAATCGACGAATTATACTCTTATAACACATTCAATACAATCATAAGCATGTTACGAACACACTAACAACATGAATATGACGATTTCACCGAAAATTATACCAATTCACTCAAAACTAGTGATAAATGAACATATGAACAAAATGATGGACGTATATGCAAAATCATGTGAAAACATATGGAAATTATCAATATAATCTTACTAAATTAGGTCCTATGGTGATCATATGAAAATAGAAACATAATGGTGTAAATCTATCGTAAAACATTCCAATTTCATGAAAAACATGCACAAATACTCATATACTTCATTGCATTCATGTGAGAGATGTAAATCACTCACCGATTCTCCAAAACAAGTTAAAATGGTAGAAATAAGAATCCGAACAATGAATACTTCGAGCCAAATTCCTTGATTCGAAGAATTTGCCCTTGAAACGATCTAGATCTAGCCTCGATTAGTAGATCTTCGATTTCCCGCCTTGGATTTGGATCTCTAATGGTGGAAATGTGTTTAAAGGAAGAAGGAAAACAAGGCCATCAAATGAGAGTATGGGAGAAGTAAAATATTCTCCATACCCCTCACCCTCTATTTATAGACTCCACCATCCTACAAATGGGCCTTCTCCAAATCAGCCCATTAGTCTTCCAAAACATGGACAGCTAACTGAAAAATCTTAAAACAGCGATTTCTCCCAAACTGCTGAACCAAATCCTTAATGTAACCATTCTACGGAAAGGCAATCATAAATTCCTTTCCAATGGCACAGGTCTCACCCTCTGATTCGACCTGTTATGCACTGTACAAGACTGACAGGGGCAAAATGGTCATAAACAAAATCGGTAAAAATTATGAACATGTCTCACATTCCCATAAGCAACATATTAAAAGATAAGAATGATCCAGCCCTCAGGAATAAAATAAAAATATTTTACGATCTTCCAATACGTAAAATGTGGGCTGTTACACTCATAGTAACTTTTGAATTCCTTGGATTTCGATCTGTGTAGCTCATGATATGATTTTTCAAACTGGAATGTTGGCGAAAGTGCTGAATCACACATTTCCAACTCTTGTTCCAAAAAAGATAGCCCTCAAACTCTTTTAGATAATCGGCCTATTATTCCAAGCAAAAATATTGGCGAAAATATTCCGCTAGCACATAATATGATTAGTGACTTCAAAAAGATAGGTAAGTCAAAGATGTGTATCAAAATTTACTTGCAAAAAGCTTGCGACATGGTAAATAGAGATTTCACATGTCATGTGCTTTTTGCTATGGGCTTCCCTACTTCTTTAATCAATCTCATCTACAAATGTATAAGCATACCCACATTCTCTACATTGATAGATGGTACTCTTAATGGTTTCATTTTATCTAACGGGTGTTTACGACAAGGAGATCCACTGTCACACTATTTATTTGCATAGTTATGGAATGTCAATCTTTAAAATTAGAGGTTAGTGTCATAGCAGGGGATATCCCATCCATTTCATAAACTCATCCAACTATTTCACGCCTATTATATGCATATGACTTTATTTTATTCTTAGAGTCTACTACTCAAAATGCACACCAGTATAAACTATTTTTTGAGCATTTGAAGTTAACTGCTGGCTAGCAACTAAATGAGATGGAAATTAAAAGCTTATTTCAAAAAACATATGCTAGATAAAGACAATCTTTTTAAGATTTTATGCATGGTCGATGGTTTGTTAGTAGTAAAGTACTAAGAGTACAGTTATCGATGGATTATATTAATGTTAGTCAATGTTTACCACTCTTGCAATGAACTTTTACTCATTTAGAAAGCTGGGACAGTCATTTTCTATCAACTGCTGCAAGAGCGCAACTAATATGATCATTGATCGGTTATCACACATATTGTATCGAGTTGGCTCCTTATCTATAACATGTCAAGCTCGGCGATAAAGTAAATCGAAACAATGTGTGCAAACCTTTCTAGTGGGTAGACTAAATAAAATCATATTGCACGTTTTATGCAGGCCAAAATCAGAAAGAGGCATAGGACTTAAAAATCTAAATGATTTAAAGGTGACTGCGTATATAAAGCATATATGGTCTATGCTAACTAAACAAAACCCATAGACACGATGGATGAAAATGAGGTACCTGACTGATAAAAAAATAGTTAATGAGTATAGACAATAACTCCTTTTTCACAATAAAATATATGCTAATACAAAGAGATCAAGCAGTTAGATTAATAAATAAATGTCCGGTGGATTGTGCAACTACGTCACTTAGGTTCAACCAGAGGATTAATGTAACAACCCGAATTTTAATAACATGTTGAAACAAGAAATCAAGGTATAATTAATTTTTAAAAATGAGAATTATGGGAAATGGGTTGCGCCATTGCGTTCGTCTTGGAATTCTGCATGAAATAGAGTCCGAGTTTTCGAAAATCGGAGTCCGGATGAAGAAGTTATGGCCTGTAGAATATTCAGTAAGTTTCAGGCAGCACAAAACCAGGCAGGTTGACCTGGGGGTCAAGTCGACCACGTGGTCAACCTGGGGGTCGACGTACCCCTTACAGGTCGACCATATGGTCGACCTCCCCCTTTATAGGTCGACCTGGTCGGCCTGTTTCGACCCAGAACCCATTTTTGAAGCCTGAGACGTGTTTTGATGGTCCGGATTAATTCTAGGGTCGATATAAAGGCCCTAAATAGTTCCTACAACTATAAATATACCCTAAGACCTAACTTAGTCCATAACAAATCATTCTTACACCATCGTGCTGCTAAAATATCTCTTGAACCATGGTCGCTGTCTCCAAATCAAAGTACAAGCATTCAAACTCAAATCAATTCAAAGAACAAAGCTTCAACAATGATTCAAGACAATAAATCAACAACGCCACAACATTTTTATAAAAAATTCAGTTCTTAATTCCTTGTCCATGATATGTAAGTTCTAGTTATTTCTGGATTAAAATAATTAAATTTAATATGGACATGTAATGAAGTGAAATTGGACTTTTGATTCAAGTCTATTCTTGTTTCTTATTGGATCTTGATTTTGGGAACTTTCTATCTTTATTCTCATGACAAATTTATGGTCTATTCTGCTTGTTGCGAATCAATTTTCTTGGTTCATGTTGATATTATTATCAAGATCTATTCTTTATGCCTGAGATGATGTTTTTATGTCGTTTTCTCTCTGATCTTGTTTTATTGCAACTTCTACCTTCCCCTATTTATTTTCTTTTGATGAACCTAGGTCAATTTTGGACCTAGGCCTAAACTATGATATACGTACGATGGTATACGGGGGAAATATTGGAATATTGCCTAGTGGAAAATATGTGTTTGGTGGAATTGATGGCATAATATGAAAATTGGATGTTTGGGGATAATTTACCATTAACATGAAACGGGGTAATTTTGTGTGTTGTTATTTTAATGGTTATTGCGCTATTAGGATTGATATATGTAATTTGACATGGATCTTGATATATGTAATTTGGCTAGAACTTGTTATGAGTAAATTGGTGTAAACGAGGTATACATGTAATTTTGGGTATAAGACTTGGTCTAGGTAAATTAAGCATAGCTTTGTAAACATGTAAATCATGAATCTTGACATATGTAAAACGACATGAAACTTGGTATATGTGTAAATTGGCATAAAATTTTCATACATGTAAACGGCATGAATTGAACATATGTAAATTTGGTATGAATTGGGCATATGTAAAACTGACATGTAATCTAGAACTTGGGCATATGTTAATTATGTAAAATTTGGAGTTGAAATATATATGATAATTTATGATTTGGTAGAGGTTTAATATGAACGCGCCTAAGTTGGGTTTTGCGTAGTTGGCATGTATTGTAAATAAAAGTCTATAACTTGGCATAACCTTATAGTGAATTATGATAATAATTTGGGAATACGTTTTGGGGCAAAAACGTGAATTATGAACTCAATAATTGTCATGTAACTGCAAATATGAACGTGGTTGAAACACGAACATGAACATTTTTATATGTAAAACACATGAACTGATATTGGGGTTTTGGGTGGAATACGACCATTAATGAACCTTTGACACGAGGTTAGACTCAGTTTGTGGTGTAAATCTGCCCGGAACCGCCCGACAAATCCAGTAGCCACAAAGTGTCAGTCTAATGTGAGAGGTCAAAGATCAAATTATAGGCGTAACGGTTTATGACACGAGGTTAGACTCAGTTTGTGGTGTAAATCTTCCTGGAACCGCCCGGCAAATCCAGTGGCCACAAAGTGCATGGTCTAATGTGAGAGGTCATGTTTCGTTCGTCATAATGAATGAATTAAGGGATACTAACCATAATAAGACATGGGTATGGTTAGAGTGTTAGGTGGGATGACATGAAAATTTGACATGTAAGTATGGACCTAACCGGTATGAGTTAAGAACACGTAAAACTTATAAGTATGGACTTAACCAATTTGACATGACATATGGTTGAGTTAAGCCAACGTGAACCGATAAACGACACTTGGTAGGGTTAAGTCATGAATCACTAGAAAACACTTAACCAAGATAACGTGTTAATCAGACAAGTAGGTGTGTTTAAGTAAATTGAGAACACTTAACCATTATAACATGTTAATTAGACAAGTGGATAGGGTTAAGTAAACTGAGAACACCTAACTAATACAACGGGTTAGTTAGACAAGTGGTTATGGTTAAGTAATAAAACTTAACCAACATAACATGACAAGCAAGTGGGTTAGGTTAACTTGAATAATTTGATAACACTTAACCGTTATAACATGATTAGTGGGTGGGTTGGTTTAACTTGAATGGGTTGATAACACCCAACCGATATAACCTGATGTGTGGTAGGGTTAAGTAAATACACGAGGGTAACACTTAACCATTATAATATGGCTAGTGGATGGGGTTGAGTTAACATACACTTAACCAATCTAACGTGAGGTGTGGTAAGGGTTAAGTTAACACAGGGGAGAACGCTTAACCGATATAACAAGACATGCAGTAGGGTTAAGTAACACAAGAGAAAACACTTAACCAAGGTAACATGATGGGGGGTGGGGTTAAGTTAACTTGAATGGATAACACTTAAACAACCTGTGGGGTATACGAATAGACTCTAGGAAAACCCTAGTACCGGGACTCGTTTCAGCAGTAACCCACATTAGGTATCAACGGTACCCTGAGCTAGGCAGGGTGGGGCACGATTACTGGGCTGATTATAAGCGGTCAAAACGGCGGTGTGTGATGCAGCAGTACAGGTTCCGACGGATTACGGGCGTGCACGTATTCCGGAGTGGAAAATTTAGCCACTGGGCATCAGTAGATATAAAGCAGTGCATCAAGAATCATGTCGGGGTTGCCGTCCTAGGGATTGATACACCCTAGGGTGGGACCAGCACAGGTATCTACGAATAGGGAGTCGCATGACACAAACAAGAACTAGGTCGAGTAGGAGGCGATCGATTAGGGTAGTAAGGATACATCTAACATATTCATGGCAATTGGGCTGGTTGAGGTGAAATCCTCATATTAGATGTAGTCCTGAAGGCTACCACTACTACGGGGTTGGGATAACCTTAGTATATAACTCATGTGGAACAATGTAAGTAAGAGCCGATCAATTAAGATAGGTACGGTGGGGACATGAAACTGTCAATATGAGGGGGACCCTCATCGTGGGATACGTACCTATAAAGCTATCATGTGGGTTACTGGGGATCACTTATCTTGTAATTACAACTAAGTAAACTAATTGGAATGCTAGTTAGGTGGTGCAGAGAATATAGGAAATCAAGGAAAATAGTGTAATGGTGAAGCTTAGAAATCTTGCGATGTTATACTTGATAGAAACCTTGCGATGTGATACTTGGTAGGAACCTTGTGATGCTACTCTGGATAGGAAGTATGGGATGTTATACTTGATTCATCGTGCCTGTAGCTTACCCCGTCATCATGCTTATGTTTACTTTCAGTTTATTCATGCCATATTAGCTTTACCTGTTTTTATGCTGAAAGTCACTAGGACTTACTCAGTCTTTATGACTGACCCAGTTTGTTTCGCCTCTTTTCCTTCTGTCCCCCCCTCCGGTTCGTAGGGTGGAAATACAGCTTAGTTCGGATTTTACCAAGCTTCAAGGCTCTTTCATGTACGGTTTGGATTTCTCTTGGCTATGGCTTGCATTGCTTTATGGGGAATACTACAGTTTATTTTTATGCTTCTTTGTTTTTGAGCAAGATAGATATTTTAGCTATGTAATTGGGTATTGGAAGTTGATGGGTTTTCATTGTAAACAATTATATTTAATAAATGATTTGAAGTACTCCTACTTTACTTTCCGATGTTTTATATATGTCTGTCTTGTAATATTTCCGTTCTAGTACCCATAATGCTCCATTGAAGTTAAGGCATTCCCTTTGTGAGTGACCTTAACGGATGTGGGGTGTTACAATTAATTACAAATCATTGTCAGACCTTTTGGGGTGGCTTAAAGTTGAAGTCTCAAACACATAGATTTAGATGTGGACATAATTATTATTGATCATCGTTTGTAACCTGAGCGATTGCCTAAAACAAGGGAGTGCAACACATGATTTTTGGACAATTATACATGACAACCGTTTTCAATTCTTTATAGTTTTGGAAGCACTATGATGTAAATATGACATAGTTATTAACATCAAGTTATATGGCATTCATTTAACTCAAAGAAAACATTAATTTGTGTATATAAAGCGATAAACAAAAAATAACCCACTGCCGATCGATTAACCAAATGGGGACTTCAAATTCCTTTGACAGGCATGCCCTGCGAAGAAGTCAAAGAGACCTATAGGCATCTATCCTTCCACTGTCAGTATGGTAGCTATATCGGGGCTTATTTCAGACTAAAATTGGGCTTAATGTCCACTCTACCTTTAGATCTATTCTAACTTCTATATCTCAAAACAAAGTTTCGAACTAATGACATTTATCAACATTTTGTAGTTGTTTCATATGTGACTATGGTTTATTATACTTGCATAGAGCGAAATAGATGATTTTTTGTCTAGGAAGAGATTGAAAATCAAAAGTGTTAATTATTAACAGGATTGTTGTTGATCTTGTGTTGAGGGACGTCGATCACCATTTTAATGACAAAAAGATAACTTTCTTACAACTTTGGGGTGTTCAGCATAGAGACGAGGGCTGATGATTGTGCATATGAGCTTTTTTTGGCTAGGATGAAGTGGCTTCATTGTCTTTGGTTTCTATGGGTGGACGGCTTTGTTGCTTAGTTGCCTCTTTGGCTGTTGAGGACTGTTATGGGTCTACATTAGTAAGTTATGCAATTGTTGAATCTTTGATTCAACAGCTGTGTACTCAGGTGCGCTCATGGTATTACTCTCCTTGTATTGTTTCTTATTCTTGTGGATATTTGATGTGCTCTTAATTGTTATGTGATGCAGTTTGCGTTGTTTTAAGCCATGTCACTAGTTTGAGTGAGCTCCCTGACATTGTACTTCTTCCTTTGGAAGAAGATGTGCTAGGTCATGGATGTGTAGCTTCTTTTGCAGATGCTCCTTTTGTTCGTTTGTTTTGCTTTCCTGTGGTTACCTCTTTTGTTGGTGAGGCATGGTATCCTTGGTATGTCATGCACATTGGTTTCGATGGTTCACTGTACTGGGGAGTTTTCGGGTCGTCTTGCATGGGTTGGTAGGCTTTAATTGGGCCAAACTGTTTCCTACTTTTCGGTTTCTTTAGTTGTTCGGTGGATTCTGATTCATATGTGACGGTTTTTGAAATGTTCGTTTTTTCGAGTCATTGCGAGGCCGTTTCTGTGTCATTAGTGATTCGTGCGATATGGTTCAGGCTTTCTTTCTTTAGTGGGTTCTTCCCATGGCTATTTTGGGTGTGGTCTTGTGACGACCCGCCCCATATCAGCCGACATTTCCCTCGAAATACGCTGCCAATGCCTGACTAGCATGGGACATGTTAGAGTTTGTGAGCTAGAGGCAATTCATTTGATGAGAATGATAACATTGTTGATGTTATTATTTTATTTGGAATAAAATACTATTCTATTATATTGTATTTACTGCGTTATAATAAATAATAATATAATAGAAGTCCTTAGAATAATAATACAAAATTATAAAGTTCGAGTAAGACCGAACTTGAGATTATATAATGTGATAAGTTTTATAATTCTTAAATGCCTCTAGTCGAGTTTTATTATTAATATAGGACAACAATAAAGCGTTAAGACCAGTATGTTGATTGACTGGTGATCGCATCTCATTGATCATTAATATACGTGATATTAATGTCAAAACATAAATATGTATTCGATAATATCGTATTGGGCTAACCCGCCGTGAGATAACTCCATGGAATATAATTAACAGTATCATAAGCTATTCTCATAGTGACAGTGATGTAATGGTCCTCTTACCTGAAATCATTATAATTTAATTCGAGGATATTTGTGTTTTGATATCGTCTAAAGTTATTTCGTAACAGCGATAACGGTGATTATTGGATACATCTCGAGTCGAATGAAAATTATGAATGATCTAGATGGAATTTAACCCTACGATATATTCGTGGTGATATCCATGGGCCTCTTGATTGAGTGAAACTGTGAAATGCATGGCCATGCTCAAATACTTATTTGTTTTAAACAGTCTACTCATCGATCAAGTTAAACGGATTAAATTATAAAGAGAGTGATCCCGTTAAGCCCAATTATGTCGTTTTTCACCTTCCAAACCTTATTTCAGCCATCTCCCAAACGTTAAGTCCGTTTGATTAATGTGACCACTCTATGGAAAGGTAAACCATCATCCGAATCCAATGGAAGTAGTTTCAGGTCAAAACTCCTTACCAATCAAAAGTTATGGGCGAAACAAGATTCGGCAGGGGTAAAACGGTCATTTAAAATTTAGCAAAAATGGTAAACATGGAAAATGACCCCAATAGTCGTTCCCCAAAGTTACACGACCATACGACTTGGTATGAAAATAATATAAATATTCTACGATCCTACGATGCGTAGAATGCGGGTCATTACAGGTCTTCTTGGGATGGGGGTTTTCCCTGTCGTAGGCGTATAGCATCCCCTTCAGTGGACCACTATACGGTTTACCAGGGAGGTGGCCTCCCAACTTTGACTTCACATGACTGTGGCTTTTGGTGTCCCTTCTTCAGAATTTTTCCTTCGCGACGGGTCTTTCAATATATTGATAGATCGGATTTGGTAAATTTCACATAGCAATTGGTGTTGCTTTTTTCATGCAACTCCTCATGTTTATCTACCTTTTATGCGTCTTTTTTTCCATTGTTTTATCCTGTTTCTTCTTGTCCCTAGTGTCTCGTTCTTCTATGTCTTCCGTTTCCGTTTCTTCTCCCCTACCTAGTAATGTCGAGATAGCGATCATTAATGATCGTGTATATCGACTTACTAAAAATTCTTATCCTTCTTGGTCTAGCAGTGCGGCTTCTGCTCCAATCTATAAGGATAGTCGCGCTCTGAGTCTCTCTGCTTCCTGCGAGTCACCAGTTAGGCCGACTTCTCGAGTCTCGCATCGTAGTCTGCGACCGGTTCCTCGGACCCCCCCCCCCCCACACCATTTGCACATGCTCTATAGCGGCATCTGAGCAGATCATTAGATCTACTTAACACACTCTATATTTTGTCTGACCTGTGTGATGCGCCTGCTTTCTATCGCCTTCTTCCTACGTGTCTTCTTGTTTTGTTTTGATCTAGACAGCGAACTTTCTCTTCTGGAACATTTGGGGTATTGGTAATGATGTTTCAGTAGCTAGGCTCAAGTGCATTGTTAAGAAGCACTCTATCTGCATAGTAGCGCATCTGGAACCTTTAGTGGGACCGGAGGTGATCATTAATTCTGTTTTATCTCTTGGCTTTTGTGGTGCCTTAGCCAATGTGTCCGACATGATTTGGATCATTTGGTCCAAAGGCATTATCGTCCACCCTATCTTCGATTCGGATCAGCTGTTATTGGTGGCTTGTTCGTTTCCCTCTTTCTCCTCGTCTTTTTTGTTCTCTGCGATTTACGCTAAGCGTGACAGGATTGGTAGACAGGCTCTCTGGCCTGATATTCTCTCTCTATCTGACTTTGGCTTTTCTATTTCTGTTTTAGAAGGCGACTTTAACGTTGTCGCCAGCCAAGTAAAAAACATGGAGGAAATGCCATTAATTGTTTGGTGGTTACAGATTTCAATGCCTTCATCATCAGCTCGGGTCTCTCAGAAGTTTCCTTTTTAGGATCGGCCTTTACTTTGTGTAACAACCAAGATGAGCCAAACCGTATTCTGTTTAGGCTTGACAGAGTCTTCGCTTTTGAAGGGTGGTTCAGCCTGCCCTTCATGTTCCATCTCCCATCTGCATCATACATTCTCCGACCATGCTCATATGATTCTTAGTTATTCTCCCCTTTCCCTCTCTGGCCCTTCCTCCTTTAGGTTCCAGAGTATGTAGAGATCTCACCATACTTTCCATAGTGCCATGGAAGATTCCTGGAACTCCCCAGTGAGTAGCCCCCCGTGTGTGGCATTTTCTCGTAAGCTGAAGTGACTTAAGGCTTGCCTTGAGGCATGGAATTTTCTTGTTTTCAAGAATATCTTCGACCGCATTTGTGCAGTCGAAGAAACTCTTGTTCTAGAAGAGGCTTGTTTTGATGAGTATACCTCTGCTGCCAACAAGGAGGCATGGGTGATGGCCCAACTTTCCTTCTCATCGGAGCTTTATATTGAACATGACCATCTTCTCCAAAAGGCGAGAATCAAATGGATTGTGGAAGATGATACGAACTCCTAGTTTTTTCACTCGTCTATTCGTAAGAAGAAGAATTTTCTCACGATTCTCCAGATTCAATGCGCTGATCTCTCTATTGCTTCTACCTCGGATGAGGTCAAAGATACTATTATGTCCCATTTCCAGTCCTTTCTTGGTTCTCCCTCTGTGTCGATTTCTGACCTGTCCCTGTCCATTTTCATTCCTATACTGGTCCACCTTTAGATAGCTCTGATCTTGCAGCATCTCCTTCCTTGGAAGAAATACGTGCTTGCGTGTTTGCTCTAAGTAAGGACAGTGTGCGTAGGGAAGATGGATTCTACGTTTTTTTTACAGGAGTGTGTGGTTGTTATTCAGATGGACTTTTGTCGCGCTATTCAGACCTTCTTCTCTGATGGAGATCTCCCTACGGGTTGAACCTCCACCAACTTGTTCCTCATCCCAAAATGCGACCATCCCCGCACTTGCGCGGATTTCCGTCCGATTAGCTTATGTAATTTCTCAATCAAGGTCATCTCTAAGGTTCTAACCTCTAGGTTAGCACTGTTTCTCGAGCGTCTTATATCTTCTTCGCAGGCTGGGTTTGTAAAAGGATGTTTGATCATTGATAATGTCCTTTTAGCCCAAGAGCCGGTTTCTCAGATCGATAAGAAGGTCTGAGGCTCTAATGTGCTCATTAAGCTAGATATGGCTAAGGCTTACGAACGCATGTCTTGGTTCTTTATCATCAAGGTTCTGAGGGCTTTCAGCTTCCCAAAAACCCTTATTGATGTTGTTTGGAGGCTTATCTCCAACTGCTGGTTTCCTGTTCTCATCAACGGATCGCCCACTGATTATTTCAGGATCGGGGTGGGTCTTCGATAGGGAGACTGCCATCCCCTTCCCTGTTCGTCATTGCTGCCGAGGCTTTTGTTCGAGGGATGCACTCTCAAATGATAGCTGGGTAGATTCATAGGTTCGGCATACCTAGGGGTTGTCTTCCTTATCTTTTGCCAATGATATCAACATTTTTACTAATGGTAGTTTGTTTGAGGAAACCCGTTAACTCATCTAAAAGCTGCTACATGCCTGCAAAAGACCTTTCTTCTATTAGATCGTCGTAGATCGAGACAACTACCGATTTCAAGGCGGCCTCGCTTCCGTTTCCTTACCTCGGTATTGTATTATATCGAGATAGGAAGTTCAACGCCATCTTTGATCCCCTAACTGTAAGGGGAAAGAACATTCGTTGGAATGTAACTCTTCTCTCTCAGGCTAGTAGACTGGTTCTCATTAAGTCTATCCTTGACTCTATATGATCTCGTATCTTTGCTGCTATAACTCCCACTCCTTCCTTCTTTCGCTCTTACCGGTCCTTGGCTTCTTTCCTTTTCTGGAGAACCCAGGACAATGTTTCTCGCCACCACTGGATTTCTTGGAACTCCATTTGTCATCCCAAAATAAGGGAGGCCTGGGCATCCTAAACCTTAAGGACATCTGTTCGACATTTGCTTACAAGTTATGGGCGTAGTTTGGGGTAAACGACTCACTTTGGGTTACGTTCTTCCACCCTAAGTACCACAGGCTGTCTGGCACGAATTACATCAGTGTCCCGTCCTATACTAGTGAGACGTGGAAATAGATGGAATTTGTGAAGGCTTTGTCGGATGCATATGGCGGTGGAACGGTTTGGGATGGTAGTCCCTTTTCACTTACAGTGGCGTGGAATTCGGTGAGGGCACCATGTCCACATCTCCATCTTTTCCCTTTCATTTGGAATGTCTGTATTCCTTCGAAGGTTTCTTTATTTATGTGAAAAACCTTGCATGACGGGTTACCAATAGAAGAGAACCTCCAAAGAATCGGCATCCCTTTCGTGTCCCGATACAAGTGCTGCAGTTCTGGATGCTCGAAATTCTCTTTTCATTTGTTGTTCTCTTGGTCTTATGTCAGGTCTGTCTGGAATTACATCAGGAATCTAGTGGGTTGCCGACGTAGCGCCACCTCACTTGAAGATCTTTTGAGATTCTGGTGGTCCGACATCTCAGGTAAATCTTTTTGCTTGATCATGCTCCGTCTAATTCCTTGTCTTGTCTGATGGCACATCTGGTGTGCGCGGAATAAGGCAATTTTTGACGAAGTAGCTATGGACCCTCTTACCTTTATCTGGAGAGTAAGGAACGATGTATTCCTTCCATTTCGAGGTAGGCCTTCAGGGGCGTCTTCGGCTCCAGGTCTAGGAGTTTGGCTATTACCGTTGATGTTTCCTCGGTATTGGCCACTCTCAGGGCATGTATTGGATGATTATTTGCTTATATGTTTACTATTGTTCCTGTCACTTTCTCACACTGCCCCCTCCCCCCATAATCAATCTTATGTCATTTACTAGTTCTGCAGGTCCTGGATCATAGGTTTTTGGATTTGGTTTGTCTAGAACTGGTTCGTGCTTTCGATGCTCTATCCCAACTGGGTTTAGTAGAGCAGGAGGAGCTGGAGATTTAGGTTGAGCTGGAGATTTAGTTCTTTTCTCTAGAGTCTCTAGCCACCTTGGATATGATGGAGCATGAGGAGTTGGAGCTATCCGTTTCCAGTCCTCTTCCTTAGATATGATGGACTTACCAGCCTTTACCAGTCCTCTTCCTTAGAGGGCACGTCCATTTCTCTTGCTCTTTGTGCTCTTATGAGGAGCTTTGGAGTTTTCAGCATCGCTCTTGTCTACGGAGTCTATCTACTAAGGCTTCGTCTACATCACCTGCTGTCTTGTTATTTATTAGGTTGTTTACCGTCTTTTGTATTTTAAATGTATTTTGTTCGGTTTCTTCTGTTTGTGTGTGTGCGCACTGTTTTGGCATTCTGTAGAAACTGTTTTTGTGAGCCGTTGGAGAATGGATAGATTCTCCCTTTTGTTATATTATTTTTTTCCTTTTGTTAAAAAAAAGAAAAAAAAATTGATATACCTTAGACGATTACATGGACACAAAGAGATATACAAAAAGCAAAAATAGAAAACTAGGTAAACCAGCTATAAGAGACTAAACCAAAAACTAATAGAGAAAGAAATGAAAATAGTTGCTTTACAGGCGAAAAATTCCAGGATCATATGTAAATTTGACAAATTTAAGCCCCTCTCGGATGTCATGCCAAACAAGCTATTTCCACTGGCCAAAATTCAAGGTTCTGCTTAGGTCAAAAACTCTCAAGTTTCTTTCTTTCCATACAATGTTCACCGCCTTTTTGTAGACATTGCACTAGAGATGTGCCTGGTGACTTTTGCCTCTCACTTTGTTTCTAATATCTTCCCAGGCAAAGGCAGCTGAATTGTTCGTCTCAGCTCCTTCCATTTGCACTTTAGTTTCTGTCCACAGATGTAAGTTTGAGTGTAGTTAGAGAAAAGGTTGCTCACATTCTTCAAGCAACTGTTGTAGAAATTACATTGCCGTTGAACTTCCATACTCACTCTGGTGAGCTTGTCCTAGGTGAGTATGGTCCATTAATCACCTTTCATAAATAGAGATTCTCTTTGGTGTAGTTATCTCTTTTCCAGATTATTTGACTCCATCTGCAAACAGGCATAGATGAAACACCAAGAAGAGCTAAGTACATAGATTTAATTTGGAAGGACTCACCTTGTCATCTCCAAACAGTTGCAGCAGTGGCATTAGAAATCATTTTGGAGCTACATATCCTATTCCAAAGATTGCACAATGTCTGATCGGATGTGTTGTGCAGATTACATTGATTTCCGTTGCAAATATCAAAAACTTTGCAAGAAAAATTAATTCTGGAGTGGCATTTGTCACGGAAGGAGATGTTGTTATTAATAATAAATCCAAAACCGATCTAAGGATCAGACCAAAAGTTAGCATACGCATTGCTCCCAAACTTAAGTTCTGGCTTGTTTTGGTTAGTACATGATGATGGGCCAGTGGGCTGAGGGGTTATGTTGCATTTGTTTTACAGTGTTAACTAAGATGTATTGTACCATTTTCTTTGTTTGGCTATTGCACTCTTTTTCCTTACTACTTTGGTAATGGTTTTTTAAGGAGGCAAAAATGATAAGGTTCTTTACATCATTAATAAAGAACCCTCTTTCATATATGCATATACATATATATACACCCACACATACATACATACATACATATAAGCTTATGTATTTATGTTCTTATGTGTGTGTGTGTGTATATATATAAATGTGTGTGTGTGTGTGTGTGTGTGTGTGCGTGTGTGTGTGTGAGTGTGTTGTCTGTGTTCTTAGATTAAGTTAACATAAGATGCTTTGTTTCATTACATATTGCTTTTATTTCACCTCCGTAGGTTTAACCCTATTAAATCCCTGTTGAAGTTTATATTGCAAAATATGAAAAGCAAATTTTAGAATAGATAACTCATTTTGACTCACCGCATGTTAGTACCACTTATAATATTATTATTATTGGAAATAAACTTGGTTTTGTAAGGAAATACTAATTATGCAACAAATTTAATGTTTGTATTTAGGAAAGTCAAAATTAAGTAGTAACAAATTCTAGGCCTTCAAATTAGAAAATTCTAGAGAATTCTTTGTAAAGGGAAATATTGAAAATTAGGGAATGCAAGAAAAATCTAGAAAAGAAAAGTCTAGAAGCTAGCTATGTTATAAAAGGGATGTACTATCTCATTTGTTGAATGAAGAAAAAGTAAAACAATAACGATGTAGTCATTCAGTTATTCTACCTTTTATCTCTCTCCTCCTCTCTATATCTAATTCCAACAATTATAACCTCAATATTATAGGATAGTGAATTGTTTGTTAATGCCAACTAATGATGATCATGTAGAAAATGCATTGTTTTCAAAGTTGCTCTCTGAAACATCGTAAGCTTGGTGTAGATATTCTCAACAATAGTCCACATGTAAATTTATTCTTTAGAAATATTAGCACAAAGGTAGTCAAGAATTATTAACCTGATTCCAGCCTTCAACTTAATTTGATAATCTAACCCTTAGGTGGTATCGTCAAACCTTATATGAAAGACATTCAAGACACAAATAAGCATCATAGAAATATTGTTTGGGAAGTTCTCTTTTGTATTTCTCATGTCATTTTAACTCTTCTTCTACAATGTAATAAAGTTGCAATTCGAAAAATCCAACACAAAATTTGAACTTTTAGTTATATTACAATGGTGGCTTCTCAATATAAAAACCCTATATCTATTCCATTTAATACCTCATATAATATATATATGCCTATACTATATTATAATTACTGAGTTTTCGAAAGCTCATAGGCCTCCACAAAAAATTAAAACCGAAGGGTCACACATGTCTTGCCACATACGAATCCTCTTATCGTTAAGCCTAAAATTTATATAATCATAACGTAAATTTGTTGCTCTGCCGACGTCGACATCTCCTTCCTAATTATCGCGATCTTCTGCCTCGACTCTCTGCCTGAACCCTAAGTCCCCGATTCTTCACCCGATCCACTTCCTCCATAGTTTATCTTGCATTTGATATGGTCTCAAGGCAGTATCTAGCGGGTTGAGTTTTCTTTTTCAAGGGTTTTGGAAAGAATTTTTGGACTACTTATTCTTCTATTATAATAGATTCAAATCTAATTATCCAGCTAATCGATTGACAATTTACTCACCCACTATCTCTTCTGATATTTACCCTATCTATGACGAATAGTAGTCTAAGGGTATTCCTTATTCCTATATCAACGTCTGTCAAATCCACATTTCCTACAATCAGTTTGAAATTCCTAAGATAATTTCTTTAATCTGAAGTTGTCTAACATTATTGAAGCTAACTAAGATTAGTCACTTTAATCTAAGTATTACGTGGGCTAAAGTTTAAAAGCTTGATTTATGATGTACCAACATTTTCAAAAATATTTTAACACCACCATCAAGATTACTGGAGAAACTGCCATAGAAATATTTCTTCGTAAACATTCAAATTAGGATTTGCTGATTACTACCATAATGAATTGGTTTATGAGTTTATGTGTCTTCATTTCGATTTGTAATAGTATGTAAATTTTATACCATTTGGCCTATCTGCATGGTGGAAATGATTATATGTAGTTTGATAAGGTATAAAATATCACTTCTTTGTAGATATACTCATATATTTGACAACTCTAAAACTTACTTTGGTGAGTAATTTTTTTCAGCTACTCAAAACTAGGTGTAGTCAACATAGATAAATTAAAAACCAGTTCCAGCACCTCTTATAAGTCAAGTATAATGCATTTCTTAGTTGGAAAATAGGCAAGGGAACTATTTCCGGTTCTTTTATTTGCATTTCCTTCATGAGAAAATATCATAACTATATTCTCATATATGTTAGCAGAATTCTTCAACTAATGCATAAACAATGTTCTATTATGCTACATTTGATGACAGATGAAAATGTTGAAAGAACCAGTTACATTGTGAAAAGTATTCATGTCAGTATGTCCTGTCTTAAACTATATACAAAAAATAAAAGCTTCGAGATGTGGAATGAATTTTAGTTTAAAATAGTTTTAAAGAACAGGAAATTTGTGTTAATGTCTTAATACTTAGCCCCAATTATTTTCTAGGACACGGGTTTGAAAATATTAGTTTCCAGGACAAAAATCAAAGCGTACTTCTTCATCTTCTCAAACAAGCATCATAATTTCTGAAATCATGTGTTCGTGGAAATTAGGTCAAAATTAAGCGGTCGTTTCTTGTGTAATCAAATCGTTGTATATGTGTATGTGTGTGTACGTACTTGTGGATGTGATTTAAAAGGTCTTAGGATGGTATGGCTATTATATAAAGAGTATAGGTAATAAATTAAATTATAATAAATGTTGCCTTCGTTATAGATTTTGTTTTTGTTTAAATTATTCTTATCTACAATATTCTGGTGTATAAGATAAAGATAATGCTGGATAATTAGATAAAGTTCTAGAGGCTAATTTGAACCCTAGATTATTAATGTCTAGGAAAAATCCTATCCATTGGTTCGATGATGCTCTTTATATAAATAGGGTTAAAATTTTTGCATTTGTAATCAAACAAAAAAGTTTGTATTAAAATAAAATTCCCTTTTTTCAATTCCTTTTTTTCCCTCAAATATCCAATAATTGGTATCAAAGAAATCATGGCTATCGTGTTTGATTAAAATGAACAACTCATTTGTCCCTTAATTATCCATAAGAAAATCATGTTTAATGGAATACCCAAATGAAAATCTTTCTTGGATCATAAGAAGTTGAAAATGAGTACATTGAAGTTGAAAACGAGGAAGAATTAAGGCGGGCTCAAAAGGAAAATTTAAGAAGATTGGGGAAAAGGGAAATTAGCCTTGTTTCATATCCACTAAAGATTACAAACATATGATGTTGCTTTTGAAAAGATACAATCTTCCACTTCTACAATGCAGGCATGTGATATTTTGCAAAGTTCATTCAGGGAAGATGATAAAGTAAAAAGGGTTTGTTTGCAAACACTTCAAGGAGAGTTGAAAGTTTACAAACAAGGAGTCTGAACCTGTTTCAAATTATTTTTTAGGATATTATCTATGGTCAACCAATTAAAAAATGATGAAACTAAAGATGATACCCGTGTCAATGAAAAAAAATTCTTCGCTCACTATATTCTAGATTTGACAATATTGTTGTAGTCATTGATGAATCCAAAGATCTAAATCCCATGACCATTAACGAGCTTACTGGTTCATTGTAAACCCAAGAAAAAAGACTCAATAGGAAGAATAAAAATGTAGATTTGGATCAAGCCTCCAATCAAAATTGTCTCTAAATGAAAAGAAGGAATATTTTAAAGACCAAAGAGGTAAAGGACGTGGTAATGAAAGAGGAGGAAATCAAAGAGGAAAAGGTGCATTCTCTTGTAGATGAGGCGATCATTCAAGTGAGGAAAATGGAAGAAATGATTGTAGGTACAATCAGACTCAAGAGGTGCACAAAGTAGGAGAGGACATGGAAATCAAAAAGTAAAAGTTGTGGCTTTTCTAAAGTTTTAACTGACACAAACTCGATCATTTGGAAAATGAATGTTGGTATAAAGAGGATAAAAAACATGATGCTAACTAAGTGTACGGAAGCAAAAATAAGGAACATGGTAATCAAGAAACTTTATTGATCGTGCCTAAAGCCGGAGATTTCGATGATGATTGGTATATAGATAGTGGAGCAAGTAAATATATGATAGGTAAATAAACATTTTCAAAGTTTTTTGATCATGATTATGGAGAAATTAAAGTGGGAGATGGAAAAACGTACAAAGTTAGTGGTGTTGGTGAGATTGAATTCACAAATAAAACTAGAATAAGAGAAAAATGACTGTAATTTACGATGTTTCCACTTTAAGAAAATAATTTTCTTAGTGTGGGATATATTTTGAGCAAGGGATACAGTATTGACTTTCATAAATACTTAGTACGGAAAAATCAAGCATTATTATAATTGGAGTAGCTTCAAATAATATGTTTTCTCTCACTCTTTAGAACTAAAATATGGTTTGTTTTTTTAATGTGGTAAAGTAATTTCTAAGTTATGACATGATAGATATGGCCATTTCCGAAAATTTTAAAGATCCTTTCAAGAAAGTTGTTAGTCAATGGTTTTCATAAAACCGACTGCGTTGATGAAGTTTGTGAAGAATATCAACTTGGAAAGCAATAGAGCAATCCTTTTCCTAACCAATCCATTTGGGGAATGTTAAACCAAAAAATGGCATAAACACCCAAAGTTGGATTTAGAGCATGAAATGTGAAGAAATAACTAAAAGATGCAAGAAACAACAAGAAAATTGCATTTTGTCGTGGTTCTGTGTTAACAAGCTGCATCCACTTCATAATTCATTTAATAACATCAGAAAAGCGAAGTTACAATGAACGAGATTGTCAGAATCTCTATTGCGACACTGTTAATGGTGATTATTTCAAATTATAATGGTTAAAAATAGCAAATATATGAAGATTAGCGTGGTTGGAAGCCATGATTATGTCGTGAAGAGCTTGCCTAGGCCAAAAGGTCCTTGAATTAACCTTGAAAAGTTGTATTTATAGGCCTGGTTCCTTATGTACACGTGGCCTTTGAACAAGACTTATAGGAGTAGAGTGGAGGCTGTTATAGGGAGGTCACAACACCATTTCAGGAAGTTAGTGGGCTGGCTCGAGGCATGTCGGTTCGATGGTGGCCACGTGGTGCGATATTCGTGGTAGCAGGGGATAATGGAGGAGTGCTGCTAGTGGGTAGAGCGTAACTATATTTTTCAGATTGAATTGACTTCGGTTCGAAAAATTAGTTCTATGGACGTTCGAGCCGAGAACTTCCAGTCCAAGGGAATGACTTCATTCGATCTGGGCTTCCATTCGATTCGGGTTTCCATTCAATTCGGGCTTCCATTAGATCCATTCTTCTGTTCGATCTGCACTTCCGTTCGATTTGAGGCTCTATTATATTCGAGCTGGAGCCCCACTAAATTCGAGGAAAGTAGGAAGGATCTCCTTCGATCCAAGACATTGCATTCCCTCTTCTTCGACCCAAGTATGATCGTAATGCAGTTAGGCTTAGTCGAGCCTAAAGGTGATTGACCTGGGGGTTGAGACAGCTGTGTCCGAGTTTTTCCAGACCCGTGCACGAGCCTTGATTGGTTCTGCCAATAGTAGTTTATAGGGTGACGGCCTTGCCAAAAAGAAAACCAAGCTATTTAATAGAATGGCTCAATTTAGTGCCCAAACTCGAGTACTGATTAGACTTTTAACACCCGCATGTAGAATTACGGAGTACTGCCGTTACAAGCCCAACTGAACCGCTCGTTTACAAAACCATGCCCTCCGTCTGTGGGAAGATTTATAGCTCAAGGTGGATCTAATATGACCATCCACTCCTTGGTTATCGCATGGAAGACGTCAAGACAGTTGCACATTGAACAATGCATTTCAATGTCAGAATCCAACTTCAGATGGTCGCAGTTCAACTGTCTATATAACTAGATCTTGTGCTTGACACCATCGAATTACATAAATGCAAATATAGGAGGCATCACTGCCCATCAACATACTTATTTTGACCATCCACTCCTTGGTTATTGCATGGAAGACCTCAAGACAGTTGTGCATTGAACAATGCATTTTGATGTCAGAATCTGACTTCAGATGGTCGCAGTTCAAATGTCTATATGACTAGATCTTGCGCTCGACACCATCGAATTACATAAATGCAAATATAAGAGGCATCACCGCCCATCATCATACTTATTTTCCAGTCATGCATCTTATCATTACATGATTCCTGAGTTATTGACATGGTTAACTCATGTAAATTTTATATGAATGATGAAGGTACCCAGAGTTTGGTATCAATTAGACCTCCCAAAGTTTTATCTGGGTTACGTAAAGCTTTAGCGAATGTGATTGGACTGCTCACCTGCTTACTCTTGTCCTCACGCCAATAATCTAACATAGGTATAGTTCAACTATTCATCCACTGACTTTTTTCCTTTGATGCAGGAGGCAAGAGAATAAATGAACATGAATTCGACGTGTTCTATCTATTCAAGGGCATACTTACGGGTCCACCTCAGCCTCTAACCTTCGACTCTCCAGGCAAGACATAGAGATGTTTCGGATGTTACATGGACACCCAGCAGATCGGCACCTCCATCCCTCGATCCGTCGGAAAGAGCACAATGATGATAGGGGTGCGATCTTATGACCTGCACAATGACTTTTTACCAATGATGTAGGAGAAAGAGAATGATACTAAGACAAATGTGATCTGACAATTCGTCAGACCAACGCCTGTGCCCTTGAGATGATAGCAAAAATTCAACTCAGTTCGGACATGATGTGACCGTCCATATAACCGCCTTTGTCTTTGATGTGGGGGAAAAAGAGAAATGCTAAGATGAAGATGAGTATAAGTCAAGCACTTTCCCGATGATGTCTTTAACTCTTTCCCATGTTTCCAACGGGAGGAGTATAAACTCAATGCGGATGTGATAGACCATCCTCATGACGGTCTTTACCATTGACATAGAGGAAAAAGGAACAACGCCAAAGAAATGGAATCCGACTGTTTGCCTGACTAACTCTCGTACTCAGAGTTTGGATAAGTGTATAAACCAAGGACACACTCTAAGACTAATGATCACTAACTACATAACTCTAACCCGGACTTACTTTGGAAGGGTATAAAGGAAGATTTTATGACGTCCGCGGCTCTAACTCTCACGACTTGAGAGAGAGTATAAACCTATTAGGTTAGTGTGAATGGTGCACCACGACTTAGAACCAGTAAACCCATAATTCTAACTCTCACGGTTGAATGAGAGTACATAGGGAAATACTACAATGTCCACACAAACTCCAACGCCCTCCGACTTAGGGCAGGAGTATAAAAGACTTAGGGTTGGATGTCCGAATGACTTAACCCTATTCCCACCGACGCAGAGGCTTGGGCATAAGCCTCTAAATTAACTTTGAACATGACTAGTGATTCAAACATAATCGGAAACCTCCAAACTATGACACTTGGTACACCGACATTTAATTATTCTAAGCAGGACAGCTTGACACCCAATCATTCTAAGCGAGTCAGCATGGTGCTTAGCAAATTTTTATTTCAAGCTAGAATTGCTTGTGACTTAAAAAATGACTTAGTAACTTGTAGGACTAAGTGAATTATTCTATTCAAATTGCATGCTTATGTACAGATACAAAGCAAAAATGTGAGGACCACTCTTGCGCACAACAACAAGAAGCCACATTCATAGGGCTGACACTGACTCCTATTGCTAAACTTCCTACATTACTTATGGAAACAATCGAAAAGAGGCCTTGAGATCGGGATGTTAAGCCACATATCACGCGACTTAAGGCAATGACTGAAAAGAGGCCTTGTGAGCGATGTCTCTAATCGACTTGTTCATGTGTGACCGATCATAACCCAAGTACAATGACAAGTAGTAAATTGCAAGTACATTGAATGGAAAATGCAATAGCTCGAGCACTTAGATGACCCGGTTGTTTAACCTTGGAAAGCAGTATTTGTTTTTACACATGTATAAGCTTAAAACAGGTGTGATCCAACCACCTATCCTCTTTCATTACCCCAAGACTAGGGGAAAAACTGTAAAAAATGTTTTAAAGCGGCATTACTTATTTATTGGTGTCCGACTTATGAATTTATCTTGACAGGCCTCTTAAGGACATGAAACAGATGCAGGGTAACCATCCATTGACCGGTCCCATCCTACTTCCCAAATGGAAGGCTCGCATAAGACCAGAAAGGAATTGACTATCCTATCTCATACACATATTGGGTGTGATGCAACCACTTTGTCTTCAACCTTTCCTCTTGTTGTAGGAGGAAAATGGGAGTGCTTAAGGTAACCACCTAACCCCGATGCTCAAAGCCCGGATGGGAGACTAGAATTAGTAGGGACTAAGTACCAACAAATTTGTCCTAGTGCTCCACAAAAGGAGAATGGTAATCAAAAGAAGAAATCTAAGAAGAATGTTCTCTGCTTCAATTGTCAATTGGAGGTCCATTATTCCTGGGATTGCAAGGAAGAAAGGAAGTGCTTTACAAGCGGCAAGTCAGGACATAAGAAAAAAGACTGCCCATATACTCTGTAGAAAAAGCAATCGGAGGAAACATGTGCGGTGGAAGCTATTCCGATATCATATTACATTAAAAATGAGAACTAGAAGGAACTATTGTGGTTTGATACGCTTTTTGCTAATGAAGTTGTAAAGTTTAGTTTGGTACTAGAGCATTGCTTTCTTTTACCTATAATAAGATTGTATGCGGAATGGTTCCGAAACTTGAAGTTGTAACAGACATTTGGTTGTAACTAATCTAGTATGGGTTCATCTGCTCTTTGCATACTTTGTGGATCTAGTATCGTTTGATCAAGGATGCTCAATTGTGAATTGATGCTTAGTGTGACTTTCGCTGTGTTAGGATCATCTTGGGTGTGGATTGGCCCAAGAGGTATGCGACAAGTGGGAATTAGGAAAAGCTAGAGGTGAAAGTTGGGAATGTGGATGGGTGAAAGGTGTTGATTTAGGGTAAATACGAAGATGGCTGTTATATTCGCTTGTGACTCCACACGAAGACTTGTCATCCGTACTGATCGCTAATGAGTATGAGGATGTCTTTGTGAGGTCAAGGGTTTGTCGCCGCATCGTGAGATTGAGTTTAGAGTTGATTTGGTCGAGAGTGCTAGACCAATCGATATGGCTCTTAGGCGGATGGCACCAAAGAAACAACGAAATTTAGAGGTACAAGTTCGTGACCATTTAGGAAAAGAATTCATTCGGAGGACTATTTCCGAGTTGGGTGCACCAGTCATGTTTGCAACCAAGGCTTATTGTTCGTTAATTGTGCATGGACTATCATGAGCGGAATAAGGTGACTAAGAAGAACAAGTATCCATTGCCGAGGATTGATGACTTGTTGACCAGTTTCACGAAGCGAAAGTGTTTTCTCAGATGGATTGGCCAACAGGATTTCACCAGTTGGGGTGACAAAGGTTAGGGTTGTGGCCTATGCAAGTCAACAGCTAAGGCAGGACATAAGGAATTATCCAACTCATGATTTGAAGTTGGAGGCGATTGTGTTTGCTCTGAAGATGTGGAGACATTACTTGTTGGGAGTTCGATTCAATTGTTTATCGATCATAAGTCGTTGAAATATCTTTTCTCCCAAAATGATTTGAATCTTTGGAAGCAACGATGGTTGGAGTTTCTGGCATCGTATGATTTTGATATAGCCTATATTCTAGGAAAGGTTAACACAGTTGCAGATGCATTGAGTCGAAGGCATGCAAATTTGGGAGCGATGTTTTCAGAATGGAAAATCCTCGAGTATTTGGCAAGGTTTGATTTCAGGCCAAGATGTGAGTTGGAATCTCAAATGCTGAGAAGCTTATCAATAAGACCTACTCTTATCGACAGGATTGGCGAGAGCCAAAAGCAAGATGCAAAGCTTGTCAAATTTATCCAGAAGCTCAAACCGGAAGATAAAGAGTTCGAAGTCGATTGAGAAGGTTGGCTTCGAAAGCAAAGGCGGTTATCTATTCTTGATGTCGACAAATTGAAAGATGAGGTTTTGAGGGAATATTATCACTCGAAGCTGAGAATTCATCCCGGTGGTAATAAGATGTATCAAGACATGAAGTGAGTATACTACTGGGAGGGGATGAAGTGAGATATTGAAAGTTCATTTCCAGGTGCATGAACTGTCAGTTGGTGAAAGCAGAACAGAAGAAGCCGAGAAGTTTGCTTCATCCATTAGTGGTTCCTACGTGGTAGTGGGAGCAAATATCGATGGATTTTATCGATGGACTACCTAGAACGAAGGCAGGAAATGAAGGGATTTGGGTTACTGTTGATCGCTTGACCAAAAGTGCGAGATTCATTCCTGTCAAGTCAACTAGGACGACTTCAAAATTGGCTGAACTTTAAGTGAATTGGATAGTTCGATTCCATGGTGTCCTAAAGAGTATAGTGAGTGACCCAGATACATTATTTACAAGTGGATTTTGGAAGAGTTTGCAAGAACCTTTAGGAACCGGGTTTTTTTAAGTATGGCTTACCATCCCTAAACTAATGGTCAAACCAAGAGAGTCAATCGAGTTTTGGAAAATCTCATGAGGGCTTGTGTGATAGACTTCGGAGGATTATGGGAAGACCATCTATATTTAGTTGAGTTTGCATATGATAATAGCTACCAGTCTAGCATGGGGATGGCACCGTATGGGGCGTTGTATGGAAGGCCGTGTAATTCTCCAGCATGTTGTTAAGATACTGGAGATAAGTTGATACTTGGGCCAGAGATGATAGGAGAGACATCTGATTGTATCGAGAATGTTCGGTAACGAATGAAGGCAGCCCAAGATCGTCAGAATAATTATGCTAATAAGCATCAAAAGGATTTGGAATTCATCGACGACAATATGGTTCTCGCGAAGATCTCGCCAGTAAAGTGTGTGGCTAGGTTCTCATAGGTTTGTTGGACCATTTCCGATAGTTGAGCAAATTGGAGAGCTCGCATATTGATTAGAGTTACTCGAGAAGATGTCGTGTGTGCATAACGCTTTTCATGAATCGTTTCTGCGAAACATGCGAATGATCCGGATGTGGTAATATCTTCAGAACAATACGGAGACCTAGAAGTTAAGGCCGTGGTTACAAGACCTCGTAAGCTACTTCGTGTTGTGGTAAATGACACGAAACAGCTTACTAGGAAGATGGTTAAGCTAGTTAAGGTACAATGGAGCGAGGATGGCACATCGGAGACGGAGGAGAGTTTAAAGATGACCCATCCAAAACTCTTCGTCCGTATGACCCATTTATATCGTGCCATCATTACATCATTATTACTTGTGGTTATTACTATTATCTTTGTTGTTGTTGTTGTTGTTGTTAGGATTCGGCATGCTAGGATAAGGCTATGGATGTATGGCTTGATGGTTGTTAGTTTGGATGATAGAATTGACTTATCATGCATGATAGGCATGCATAATTGTTGTGGTCGTTAGTGTTTGCTTGGAATTTCAGGGGCGAAATTCTTAAAGGGGGAGAACGTAACGGCCCGCATTTTACATATTGGAAGATCGTAAAATATTTTTTTTTTATTCCCCAAGGGTTGGATCATTCTCGTATTTTAATATATTGCTTATGGGGATGTGAGACATGTCCATAATTTTTACAAATTATGTTTGTTACCATTTTGCTCCTATCAGTCTTGTACATGGCATAAATTTTGACTCAAGTCGAATCAGAGGGTGAGACCTATGCCATTGGAAAGGAAATGATGATTGCCTTTCAGTAGATTGGTTACACTAAAGATTTGGCTCAGCGATTTGGGAGGAATCTCTATTTTAAGGTTTTACAGTTGGTTGTCCAGGTTTATAAGGCCTTAATGGGCTGATTTGGAGAGGCCCATTAGTGGACCGGTAGGAAGCTATAAATAGGGGGTGGGAGGTATGAGAAACAGTTTACCTTCCCCATTCTCTCATTTGGGGGCCTATGTTTCTCCTTCCTATAATACCTTTCGACCATTAAAATCGAGATCTAAGCTTAAGAAATCGAAGATCTACACCATTTGAGGCTAGATCTACATCGTTTCAAGGGTGAGTTCATAGAATCAAGGAGTTTGGATCCAATTCCTTGTTGTTCGGAATGTTAATTCATTATTTTTACTTTGATTTGGAGTATTGGTGAGTGATATGCATCTCTCACATGGATTCAATGAAGTATATGAATGTTTGAACATGCTTTTCATCAAATTTAAGTGTTTTCTCATAGATCTACACCTTGGTAAGTCCATTTTCATATGAATCACCCTAGGATCTAATCTAGCAAGTTTAAACTGGTAATTTCTATGCTATTTCATATGTTTATGCAAGTTAGGTTCGCAATTTGGATCATATGTCCATTTTTCATGATTTTTTGGTAAAACTGCATAATTTTGGTGAAAATCGCCATATTCACGTTGTTAGTGATTTTATAACATGCTTATGGTTGTATTGGATGAAATAGATGAGTATATTTCGTCGGATTTGTCGTTTGGAGAAGCTTTGGTCGAATTCGGAGGTGAACAGGGTCTGTGCAGGTTTTGGGTCGAGCGTACAGGACATGGGTCGAGCTTAGTACAAGTGTAGTATAGAAAGTGGGTCGGTCGCACGTGGTGAGGGACTCGACCTGGAGGTCGGTCGTGCAAAGACTTGGGTCGAGCAAGCATTGGTATGGACAGTGTAGGGTCGATCGGTCCAAGGTGAGGTTGTGATATGGGTACATGGGGCCGGTCGTGCTTCCTCATGTAGGGTCGGTTGGTCTGACTTTCTGGAGATGGGTCGGTCGTTCAATGCCGGAGCGGTCATAGCCGAGGAACCAAGAACAGAGAAGCCGGTCGGGTCGATCTTCTCTGGGTCGGTTGAGTTTGAAGATTTTTGACAGCGCTTCTAAAATGCTGGGGTTGATGGTTTAAGTGCCATGATTGGTTCCCTTAGCCGATGCGTGTGAATGCTTTGGTTTATACCAAACCTTATATTGATGTTGTTTGGTTCGATGATGATGATGGCTTCGACAAGAGTCCAGTTGAGGATGTCTGAAGTGATGTGATGTGTTCGTTGATCGGTGTAAAGTAACGAATAAGCGGACAACTCAAAGGTGTTGGGTTGTGGATAATGGTTACTCAAGTGGGACTTGGGTTTGTGATTAGTCGTCGGTGATGACGATAGAGACGCGAAGGCCAAGATATTATCGTTATCATAAGTTCTATCAGACTCAAAGAAGGGATACTTTGGGCAGTCGTGAAGGGCCTCGTACCTTGGGCAGTCATGAATGGGAATAGTTTTCGAGATTCCAGAAGACAAACATACGAGTCATGAAAGCGTTTGGAGTTGTGCTTGAACCGGGGTTACCATTAGCCCTTAACATATGACAGTCATGATGGGCCGTCATATGATTAACGATTGTTTCAAAGAAGGATTGGCGGCGATAGCCAGAGTCGTCATGGATGTTTGATTGTTTGGTTACATGTGATATATAATTTGGATTACTGGATGTTATGAGTGCTTTACCATGATTGAATGGGTGTTCTGGTTTCTATGGATGAATGGTTGAGTAGTTTGATGTAAAGGCTATCACTGTAGGACGTGGGGAAAATAAGTGTGAGTTCTTCTCTGGTATTGGGTAGTAGTTGGTAAATCTACCTATTCTCATACTTTGTTGATGAAGTTTGTTAGTTGTTTATCGCTCACTAAGACTGTTGTATGACTCAAGTTTTTATGTTTCCCTCTTATTACCTTAGGCTGTTCATCCATTTTTGGATGGGCAGACTAGGTGCAGGTGACATGTGATTGCTTAGTGAGGACGATGTAACTGTTCGGAGGCAAGTAGGAGGCTGGCGTATTATCATACTTACTATCTAGTATTTGGATTTATGATGTTTTCTATTTCTATGAGTGAAGCAAATTGTATAAACTCTATTGTTGTTATCCATGTGTATGGGAATTACTTTCTAGTTGTCAAGAAGGTTTAGTGTTTTTTGCTTCGCTATCACTACCTGTTGTATATGTTCTACTATATTTTATCCTTGCGCTGTGAGTTTACGACAGGTTCCAATTGTGCTATCATAACCCAATGATCGTCCATAGCTGCCTGACACATCTTTCAGTGCATTATTCCTTGTAATAACCCGGAAATCTAGGCCAGTTTAAGCCGAATTTTAGTAAAACCAAAAATATTTGAATCTAATTGAGAATATCTTTCTAACAAATCCGAAAAATCAAAATTTCATAGCGGGAGTCAAAAGATATGTCCAGTTGAAATTTCAGAATAGTCGCTATGGAATTTCGGCCCTTAAAAATGGAAATTTTGCAAACGACCTCGGATTTCGACGAAACCACTTTTGTTGGGTCCGCGATGTCAAATTATTGCTAGGTTTCAAATTTTGTAATGTTTCGATTCAATATGTAAGCGTGGCAAAGGAAAACGCGTTTGACCAGTTTTAGTGGATTTTAATCGACTTGAAAATGGCCATTTTTCAAACGGTCTCAGAATTTGACGAAACTAGTTTTGTTAGGACTGTATCGTCAATTTGAAGCTAGAAAATATTTTTCTGGAATTTTTCGAGTCAGTATGTGACCCCAGTAAATTGAAATGTGCGTTCAAATTTAATATATAGAGTTATATTTGATTTGACGGAAACTGATCGAAATGATCGAATCAACGTTTTGAAATAAAATAAAATAATATATATAATTATATTATCACTACATTCTCTCTCTCCCCTTTTACCTTTCCTCCCCGTCAGTTTCAAATTAATAAAAAAAAAACAACGTAACCCTAACCCCACGTGTCGCCGCCACCCGGGGATCACTGCGCCGCCACTCTTCACGCCGCCGACCACCAACCTCACCCTCTCCTCCTCCAGCCGCCATCTCCTCTCCCCTCCGCTCCTCTTTCCTCTTTGATTTAAACTCTTCCCCTTTCCAGCGTCGCCGGCCACCACCAGGCCCATAGCCGATCGCCGCCGCCTGCAAGGACAGCCGACCAGCCAGCACCCCTTTCCGACCCCATGTGCCACCTGACCCCGTCCGTGAAACCCCCCTTCTCCTTCCTTTTACTGTAAGTATCTCTATTTATTTAATTTAGTTAGTTTATTCAATTTTCTTTTCTGTTTTTATATATAACGTAAATAATAGTTTTGATTTTTATAGCGTAAGAAAATCGATTTTAAATAGCGAAGAGTTTGTTTTTTTTAACTAGAGAAAAGGGACTACTTTTATAAAATTATAAAGACATGATTTTTATAGTAAAAGGGGAATTAAAAATTGGATTTTGATTCAAGTGAAAGATTAGATTTTTATGAACGATAAAAATTCGATTTTTATATATTAAATAGCGAAGTAAAAATTCGATTTTTATATATTGAGTAGCAAAGTAAAAATTCGATTTTTATATATCGAATAACAAAGTAAAAATGTGATTTTTACATATGTAGAGAATACGGGCAAAGAAAGTGACAAGAGGCGAGAACGGCAAAGATTTCTACAAAGAAGAGTCGAGACGTTTGGTTTAGCTTATCAGTGAGAATTTCTCACCTTTAATTTATTTTTCTAGTTGGAATATATACTAGGATGCAGACGGTGTTTAGTAGCACCCGACACCCGTCGTCCACAGACCATGGACGGCTTGTATGCTTGTTTGTTTGATTTTGATGTGTAGTTGATTGTGTGATGTGATGTGAAATGAAATAAAATATTTATATAGTTAAAATATTTTATAGTTAAAAATAGAATCTTTAACGTGTATATGAAAGGAAATAAAAATAAACAAATCGGACGATTTATTTATATACACACATTTGACTGATATTGATTGGGACGATAAATTTTACACATCGCCTAACTGCACAAATAAAATCTGTGTTTGATTGTTTGAAACCCCACACGGGTATTGGGATGATATATGACATACACTAGTCCCAATAATTAGCTGTATGTCGATCGATTGATTGACAGACTGTTATGAGCGTTAAATATATATATATTTGATGCTTATACAGTGTAGAATGCACTTTGGATGATGGTTGATTATTCATCGTTGTTATTGTAAGTTGTAGAAAATCCATATAATTAACATTATATGGTAATTGATTGGGCCTCATTCCAGTTTTGAAATAAAATATTTGAATAGAAATATTTGAAATAGAAATGTATGAAGCCGTGTTGATTAGATTGACGCCATTTAGACGTGAACGATATTTATATCGATTTTGTTCATTTTATAATGAATATCGAAAGTGATTTCAAAATCAGATATTTCGAAAAGAATTGAAATTCGAATTGAAATTGAATATAAATGAATTCGAATTGAAATTGAATTGAAATCGATTTGAAATGAATTTAAAACGAATTTATATTGGAATATTCAATTTTGATTTGAAATTGAATATGAAGTTAAACCGTTTTGAAAATGAATTTTAAAACGATTTATAAAGCACTTTTGAATTGAAATCGACGAAGTATATATTATATATATAATATAATGGCCTGAATAGAACGCGCCGCGCCGCGGTAGTTCGCGAATTTCGACCATTGACTTTGAACGGATATTACGGGAGATCCGACCGTCGGATTCTCCTAATCCCGGAACCGTTGGGTTCGTATCGAAAAGAGCTTTCTAACGAATATTAGAAATTAGAAATCTAACGGTTGGATTTGGAATTATGCCCAAATCAAATTTGGAAAAGGTCGTTGTAAGTGCTGTTCGACTGTACGGGCCTTGATAAAATTATTAAAAATAGTAATAATTTGGGTAAAATCATAAGAAATAATTTGGGAAGAATTAGGATGAAAAACTACATATTTGAAAAGATAAAAATAGATTTTTATCGAAATGAACTAGTTTTGAACTAGAATTATAATTCTATTTATTTTTAAATAAATAAATTGAATTTGAAAAGGGTTTTAAAAGTAACCAGAATTTCCAATAATTGAATTGGAATGGATTTGAATCGAAATTGTCTTTGGATTATTTCGATGTTGGATTTCGTGATTACACATATATTGTTATGGAAATTTGAAAGATATATTTATATCTTTATTTCCAATACGATATTTGTTGGTCGCAGAATTTGATATTGAATATAAGCCAATATATTTTCTATTCAGAGTCTTGTATTTAATATCAAATGTGATTTGGGTTTGTCGTGAATGGTGTCTTTATTAACACTGTTCTTGAACCCAGTTGAGAAAAGATTAAATCTTTTTATTTAGATTTAATGAAGTGTACCAATTAAATGATATTTAATTGGAATTGAATTGGTATTGATTTTTTGGGTTTTTCGTGAACAGTGTTTTAAATAACACTTGTTCTTTAACCCAATAATTAATGGAATGAGATTTTGGGTTGTCGTGAATGGTATCTTCAATAATATTGTTCTTAGACCCAAAGAAGTTAAGGAAATCAGAAACTAACCGGAGATTAGTTAAGTTTAATGGTTTCTGGGGTATTGATCTGATGTTGGTTTCGGCCTTCGGGGTTAATACTTAGGGAACTGCTCACTTGCTAATTTACGGTTAGGGACTGATTGAAATGTGATGTGATTTTTGGTTTATCGTGAACCGTGTTTTAAATGACACTGATTCTTTAACCCAGTCAAAGATTAAAACTAAATGGAGTTTTAATGAATCTTTAATTAGATTGAAAAGATCGAAAATGGAGTATCACCAGTTTTGCTCCAGGCGATAGTTAAATCTTTAATTAGATTTGAACGTGAAATGGTAATTGAATTTACTGATAACACCATGGTGTTAGATATGAAGTATTACCAGTTTTACTTTATGGGATGAATAGGTTGGGATTGGGAAATTAAAACAAATGATTACTTCGGTAAGGTTCGTTAATCCCGACTAGTTGAATCGAAATTCAAAAGAAGATTAAAGAATAAATTCAAGGAATTTAACTTTGTTAAAATTAATGGGAACCTTTCCCTATGAATGTGAAATTTTGAAACTAACTGTCGGTTAGCTAAGCAAAATGGTTTTCTGGGTATTGATCTGATGTTGGTTTCGTCCTTCGGGGTTAATATTTGGGGAATTATTCTCTTGATTAATTTACGGTTAGTGACTGATGAATTGGAATGAGGCGTATGTTGTGTTTGTGTAACACTTATTTAAAATATACGCCAGTTATTCAGAAAGACCGGGTTTATCCCATTCTGAATAACTGATACGACGATAAGTCGAAGATGAAGACGGTGGTCGAAGACGTCGTTTGGGTGATTACTGATGATCTTGATTGGGCTGTACACCCAAGAAGATGGAAACAGTTGGTGATCGTCCAGACGTACTTGGAGATCGATGGATATGCTGGGTACTAGGTGCCTCCGGTTTCGTTCAGACCCAGAACGGACTTGTAAATGGACCGTGTGTCTGACATTGGATTTTAGTCTGTGTGATTGATTTCTATTAAATATATATATGTTTGGCGGTGGAGAATTTATTCTCTTTCTTAACGCCCTTCTCTGAGACGTACGAGCTCAAGGGTTATATATTGGTGGATATCCATCGCATGGAATGAATTGCCTATGTGGCATGCCTATGTGGCAAATGATCAAGGCTTCTGTTGAAAAGCAAAGTCTTGTGGTTGATGATCAAAGCAAGGCCTTTGTGGCATAGCTTTGTGTAACGTTTGATTCGCGGGTTTCACACCCGGTATGAACCACAAACGGGAGAAGGACCTCAGGGGGGACATGCATTTTCTTTCTAGTTAGAAGTGGCATCGTTGGTTTTACACGCCCTGACGAGTTTGACTTATGTGGTTGTTGCTGTTACGAGGCGCCTCGGTTTGATCGGACGATCCGGGTCCGATGGAGACATTTATTGGCTCATTTACACCCCATAGGGTGGAGAAATGTATTGTTCAGGCATTATAATCCACATCGGTGGACCGGCCCTGACGATCCAAGGGGCAGTTGCAGCTGTTCCTGAGGGGCGGACTTGAGCGTCTCGAATCGGTGAGGACGATCCCTAGCCTCGGTTCATACCATAAATGATAATCCAATTTCCAAATACGTGACATTTGCGGTTTTATTTGTAGAGCCTAGTATGGCGACATAGTGGGATGGGGATCTTATGCCGTCTATGATTGATACTTATGATTTGAAGTTGTTTTATACACTATGCACTTATAATAGTATCAAATGATTTGTTTTAAACGTATCAAGCATTCTTGGCTATTATAAGGAAAAAACCCTATCCTTCGGCTTGCGTTGCATTGTGTGATGGGAAATGGGTCTTATAATAGCTTCATTGTTCTTTATTTAGCATTGCGCTGTTGTTTTATGCACTGGTATTCTTGGGAGGAAACCCGTTCCGTGTTATACGGCGTGGTCCCTTGATTTACCTAACTTTAAAATAAATATTAATAACTGTTTTAGTTCTCACACCAGTCCCATGACTGACCTGGAGTTTATTGTTTTAACCTAAACTCTGGGTGCCCTTATTTTGATACGGGCAGCTAGTAGTTTTGGTTTTGTAGATTTATATTCACATGATCCTGGTTTACAGCTGGAAGGATATCCGGAAAGCTTTGTATCCGTATATCTCCTTCAGTTGTGTATTGTATTATTTTCCGCTGCGATGTATTTAAATGTAATTTAAATCTCTGATATTTCTGTGTAATATTCATTTATACTCGGTATATTCTTGTAATCTGATGGATTGTTGTAATATACAGTGAAATGTTCTTCCGTCTGCGTTCTATTTTGTCGTGTTCTCAAAACAATTTGTTCTTTCTCTTCTCTACAGAGACCGGGGAAGTTCGGGTCGTTTCATCGTGGTATCAGATCTTTGGTTTACAATGCTCAGAGAACAAGACACGTTAGAACCATACGAAAGAATTCATCAAATATTGGATTAGTAATATCCAATGAGAATGACTCGTTAGGGATAGGATCAGTAGTATCCTAGAACGAGTGTGAAGGGTATATTTTTAAAATGAAAACAAGTTTTGTTTTGAAATTTAAATCAATTATTCATATTTGAATATTTATTTTAAATGAATTGGGACAATCCAATATATAAAGATTTTGCATATACGTCTTGCAAACGTGCATTTGAAGTTTTAATGTACTGGATAGTTATAGAATCATACTCTAGTTGCCCGGGGATAATTCTGGTGATGGGGCACCGTCGCCAGTATTTATTTTCGAGTAACGAAAGTGAGATTTCTATGTTTCCATTAGACTGGTGTGAGAACCGAAATTAGATAGGGCTTATCGTTGTGAATTGGCATCAAAAACATGATTTTCTGTATATGTATATGTATCAAAATTATGAATTTGAAACGTTAATCCACTAATTGATTGATGTTTGTGTTGTTTGTTTAATTGTTTGATAATTTTGAACCATTACGCCTAATTGTATCAAATATTGAATTGTATTGAAATTTTGTCGCATTTGCTTGCATACACATGTACTTACACTGAACAGGTCATAGCAAAGAGGCTAGAGCAGAAGAATAAAATTGTTTGCCCGACAAATAGGTACATGTTTACTATAATTTACCGTTTTGTTTGGGTGATGATGATTTTATGAGCCGATTGGCTAGCCGCTTGGCTTTTTCTTTTTATTTTTGAGATCAGAGGGCCTGTATGGCAATTTCGGGATTTTCCCGTGCTCCCGGTGCAGGGGAGATTATGGCGAAATTTTTCGAAAATTTAGCGTGTTAGCCAAATTTTTGAAAAATTTGAAAAGTTCTTAGAAACTGAAAAGTTGAAGAACTTAAGCCGTTGTCAAAATAATAAAGTTGAGTTGATTAGTTAAACAACTTTCGGCTTCGTTCCTTTTCGGGGATGAAAAGTTTTAAGTGGGGGAGATTGTAATAACCCGGAAATCTGGGCCAGTTTAAAATTTTTATTTTGGCAATTTTAGCGAATTTTGATTATTTAAAATGAATTATTTTAAATGATATCGATGAGAAATTTATTTTGAATATAATTCGAACGTATATATTCGTTTGAATCGACGATAGAATATAAATAATTATATATAATTATAAAAGGAAATGAAAATGGCGCGGTCGTTCGTTAATTCGATTTCAAACTTCAATTGAACATACCGGGTGCAAAATAAGCCGAATTTTAGTGAAACAAAAAATATTTGAATCTAATTGAGAATATCTTTCCAACGAATCCGAAAAATCAAAATTTCATAGTGGGAGTCAAAAGATATGTCCAGATGAAATTTCAGAATAGTCGCTATGGAATTTCGACCCTTAAAAATGGAAATTTTGCAAAGGACCTCGGATTTTGACGAAACCACTTTTGTTGGGTCCGCGATGTCAAATTATTGCTAGGTTTCAAATTTTGTAATTTTTCGATTCAATATGTAAGCGTGGCAAAGGAAAATGCGTTTGACTAGTTTTAGTTGATTTAAATCGACTGGAAAATGGCCATTTTTCAAACGGTCTAAGAATTTGACGAAACTAGTTTTGTTAGGACCGTATCGTCAATACAAAGCTAGAAAATATTTTTCTGGAATTTTTCGAGTTAGTATGTGACCCCAGTAAATTGAAATGTGCGTTCAAATTCAATATATAGAGTTATATTTGTTTTTGACGGAAACTGATCGAAATGATCGAATCAACTTTTTGAAATAAAATTAAATAATATATATATAATTATATTATCACTACATTCTCTCTCCCCCCTTTTACCTTTCCTCCCCGTCGGTTTAAATTAATAAAAAAAGAAGAGAAGAACGTAACCCTAACCCCACGCGCCGCCGCCACCCGGGGATCACCGCGCCGCCACTCTTCACGCCGCCGACCACCAACCTCACCCTCTCCTCCTCCAGCTGCCATCTCCTCTCCCCTCAGCTCCTCTTTCCTCTTTGATTTAAACTCTTCCCCTTTCCAGCATCGCCGGCCACCACCAGGCCCACAGCCGATCGCCGCCGCCGCCTACAAGGACAGCCGACCACCCAGCACCCCTTTCCGACCCCATGTGCCACCTGACCCCATCCGTGAACCCCCCCCCCCTTCACCTTCCTTTTACTGTAAGTATCTATATTTATTTAATTTAGTTAGTTTATTCAATTTTCTTTTCTGTTTTTATATATAACGTAAATAATAGTTTTGTTTTTTATAGCGTAAGAAAATCGATTTTAAATAGCGAAGAGTTTGTTTTTTTTAACTAGAGAAAAGGGACGACTTTTATAAAATTATAAAGACGTGATTTTTATAGTTAAAGGCGAAATAAAAATTGGATTTTGATTCAAGTGAAAGATTAGATTTTTATGAACGATAAAAATTCGATTTTTATATATTGAATAGCGACGTAAAAATTCGATTTTTATATATTGAGTAGCAAAGTAAAAATTCGATTTTTATATATCGAATAGCGAAGTAAAAATGTGATTTTTACATATGTAGAGAATACGGACAAAGAAAGTGACAAGAGGTGAGAATGGCGAAGATTTCTACAAAGAAGAGTCGAGACGTTTGGTTTAGCTTATCGGTGAGAACTTCTCACCTTTAATTTATTTTTCTAGTTGGAATATATACTAGGATGCAGACGGTGTTTAGTAGCACCCGACACCTGTCGTCCACAGACCATGGACGGCTTGTATGCTTGTTTGTTTGATTTTGATGTGTAGTTGATTGTGTGATGTGATGTGAAATGAAATAAAATATTTATATAGTTAAAATATTTTATAGTTAAAAATAGAATTTTTAACGTGTATATGAAAGGAAATAAAAATAAACAAATCGGACGATTTGTTTATATACACACATTTGACTGATATTGATTGTGACGATAAATTTTACACATTGCCCAACTGCACAAATAAAATCTGTGTTTGATTGTTTGAAACCCCACACGGGTATTGGGATGATATATGATATACACTAGTCCCAATAATTAGCTGTTTGTCGATCGATTAATTGACAGACTATTATGAGCGTTAAATATTTATATTTGATGCTTATACAGTGTAGAATGCACTTTGGATGATGGTTGATTATTCATCGTTGTTATTGTATACATGTGTTGTAGAAAATCCATATAATTAACATTATATGGTAATTGATTGGGCCTCATTCCAGTTTTGAAATAAAATATTTGAATAGAAATATTTGAAACAGAAATGTATGAAGCCGTGTTGATTAGATTGACGCCATTTAGACGTGAACGATATTTATATCGATTTTGTTCATTTTATAATGAATATCGAAAGTGATTTCAAAATCTGATATTTCGAAAGAATTGAAATTCGAATTGAAATTGAATATAAATGAATTCGAATTGAAATTGAATTGAAATGAATTTAAAACGAATTTATATTGGAATATTCAATTTTGATTTGAAATTGAATATGAAGTTTAAACCGTTTTGAAAATGAATTTTAAAACGATTTACAAAGCACGTTTTGAATTGAAATCGGCGAAGTATATATTATATATATTATATATATAATATAATGGCCTGAATAGAACGCGCCGCGCCGCGGCAGTTCGCGAATTTCGACCATTGACTTCGAACGGATATTACGGGAGATCCGACCGTCGGATTCTCCTAAAACCAGAACCGTTGGGTTCGTATCGAAAAGAGCTTTCTAACGAATATTAGAAATTAGAAATCTAACAGTTGGATTTGGAATTATGCCCAAATAAAATTTGGAAAAGGTCGCTGTAAGTGCAGTTCGATGGCCGTTGATGGAAATCGACTGTACGAGCCTTGATAAAATTATTAAAAATAGTAATAATTTGGGTAAAATCATAAGAAATGATTTGGGAAGAATTGGGATGAAAAACTCCATATTTGAAAAGATAAAAATAGATTTTTATCGAAATGAACTAGTTTTGAACTAGAATTATAATTCTATTTATTTTTAAATAAATAAATTGAATTTGAAAAGGGTTTTAAAAGTAACCAGAATTTCCAATAATTGAATTGGAAAGGATTTGAATCGAAATTGTCTTTGGGTTATTTCGATGTTGGATTTCGTGATTACACAGATATTGTTATGGAAATTTGAAAGATATATTTATATCGTTATTTCCAATACGATATTTGTTGGTCGTAGAATTTGATATTGAATATAAGCCGATATATTTTCTATTCAGAGTCTTGTATTTAATATCAAATGTGATTTGGGTTTGTCGTGAATGGTGTCTTTATTAACACTGTTCTTGAACCCAATTGAGAAAAGATTAAATCTTTTTATTTAGATTTAATGAAGTGTACCAATTAAATGATATTTAATTGGAATTGAATTGATATTGATTTTTTGGGTTTATCGTGAACAGTGTTTTAAATAACACTTGTTCTTTAACCCGATAATTAATGGAATGGGATTTTGGGTTATCGTGAACGGTATCTTAAATAATATTGTTCTTAGACCCAGAGAAGTTAAGGAAATCAGAAACTAACCGGAGATTAGTTAAGTTGAATGGTTTCTGGGGTATTGATCTGATGTTGGTTTCGGCCTTCGGGGTTAATACTTAGGGAACTGCTCACTTGCTAATTTACGGTTAGGGACTGATTGAAATGTGATGTGATTTTGGGTTTATAGTGAACCGTGTTTTAAATGACGCTGACTCTTTAACCAAGTCAAAGATTAAAACTAAATGGAGTTTTAATGAATCTTTAATTAGATTGAAAAGATCGAAAATGGAGTATCACCAGTTTTGCTCCAGGCGATAGTTAAATCTTTAATTAGATTTGAACGTGAAATGGTAATTGAATTTACCGATAACACCGAGGTGTTAGATATGAAGTATTACCAGTTTTACTTTATGGGATGAATAGGTTGGGATTGGGAAATTAAAACAAATGATTACTTCGGTAAGGTTCGTTAATCCCGACTAGTTGAATCGAAATTCAAAAGAAGATTAAAGAATAAATTCAAGGAATTTATCTTTGATAAAATTAATGGGAACCTTTCCCTATGAATGTGAAATTTAGAAACTAACTTTTGGTTAGCTAAGCAGAATGGTTTTCTGGGTATTGATCTGATGTTGGTTTCGGCCTTCGGGGTTAATATTTGGGGAATTATTCTCTTGATTAATTTACGGTTAGTGACTAATGAATTGGAATGAGGCGTATGTTGTGTTTGTGTAACACTTATTTAAAATATACGCGAGTTATTCGGAAAGACCGGGTTTATCCCATTCTGAATAACTGATACGACGATAAGTCGAAGATGAAGACGGTGGTCGAAGACCGGAGGTCTTCACGTCGTTTGGGTGATTACTGATGATCTTGATTGGGCTGCACTCCCAAGAAGATGGAAACAGTTGGTGATCGTCCAGACGTACTTGGAGATCGATGGATATGCGGGGTACTAGGTGCCTCCGGTTTCGTTCAGACCCAGAACGGACTTGTAAATGGACTGTGTGTCTGACATTGGATTTCAGTCTGTGTGATTGATTTCTATTAAATATATATCTGTTTGGCGGTGGAGAATTTATTCTCTTGCTTAACGCCCTTCTCTGAGACGTACGAGCTCAGGGGTTATATATTGGTGGATATCCATCGCATGGAATGAATTGCCTATGTGGCATGCCTAAGTGGCAAATGATCAAGGCTTCTATTGAAAAGCAAAGTCTTGTGGTTGATGATCAAAGCAAGTCCTTTGTGGCATAGATTTGTGTAACGTTTGATTCGCGAGTTTCACACCCGGTATGAACCACAAACGGGAGAAGGACCTCAGGGGGGACATGCGTTTTCTTTCTAGTTAAAGTAGCGTTAGTGGTTTTACATGCCCTGACGAGTTTGACTTATGTGGTTGTTGCTGTTACGAGGCGCCTCGGTTTGATCTGACGATCCGGGTCCGATGGAGTCATTTATTGGCTCATTTACACCCCATAGGGTGGAGAAACGTATTGTTCAGGCATTATAATCCACATCCGTGGACCGGGCCAGACGATCCAAGGGGCAGTTGCGGCTGTTCCTGAGAGGCGGACTAGAGCGTCTCGAATCGGTGAGGACGATCCCTAGCCTCGGTTCATACCATAAATGACAATCCAATTTCCAAATACGTGACATTTGGGGTTTTATTTGTAGAGCCTAGTATGGCGACATAGTGGGATGGGGCGCTTATGCCGTCTATGATTGATACTTATGATTAGAAGTTGTTTTATACACTATGCACTTATAATAGTATCAAATGATTTGTTTTAAACATATCAAGCATTCTTGGCTATTATAAGGTAAAAACCCTATCCTCCGGCTTGCGTTGCATTGTGTGATGGGAACTGGGTCTTATAATAGCTTCATTGTTCTTTATTTAGCATTGCGCTGTTGTTTTATGCACTGGTATTCTTGGGAGGAAACCCGTTCCGTGTTATACGGCGTGGTCCCTTGATTTACCTAACTTTAAAATAAAGATTAATAACTGTTTTAGTTCTCACACCAGTCCCATGACTCACCCGGAGTTTATTTTTTTAACCTAAACTCTTGGTGCTCTTATTTTGACATGGGCAGCTTATAGTTTTGGTTTTGCAGATTTATATTCACAGGATCCTGGTTTACAGCTGGAAGGATATCCGGAAAGCTTTGTATCCGTATATCTCCTTCAGTTGTGTATTGTATTATTTTCCGCTGCGATGTATTTAAATGTAATTTAAATCTATGATATTTCTGTGTAATATTCATTTGTACTCTATATATTCTTGTAATCTGATGGATTGTTGTAATATACAATGAAATATTCTCCCGTCTGCATTCTATTTTGTCGTGTTCACAAAACAATTCGTTCTTTCTCTTCTCTTCGGAGACCGGGGAAGTTCGGGTCGTTTCATTCCTCTTGTTTAGTGTGGGGGTTGTGGGTGGTCGTCATAAAGAGAACTTGTGCTGTCTCAACCATGTAATACACATTATATAGAATGTTTTCCATACCGTTGAGAATGTAGTTCTTACAGATGAAGTCAGAATTATTCCATGTAGTAAGAGCTTTGACTTTGGTGGCGTCAGGCCCCAGTTCATCAACAACCAATGGATCCTCTAAAAGGTATTTGGCTAGGCCCAATGTTGTTAGATAGAAAAGCATCTTCTGGTGCTAGCGTTTAAAATCCTGGCCATTAAACTTTTCTTGTAACACCCCACATCCATTAATGTCACTCACAAAGGGAATGCATTAACTTCTATGGAGGTTTTAGGTGAATATAGAACAGTAAATTTCAACAAGACAGATATAAAATAGTACTTGGAAATTTAAAAACTTTATTTCAATTGCAGCAGAAATCAAAACATGTTTGATTACATCATAACACCATAATCAAAGTCAAGTACAATATCTATCTTGATAAAACAAGTACATAATCCCATTACATAAATAGCCATTAAAAAGAAAGATAACAAGCTGGACTTTACTTCAGCAGTCCAAGCTTTCCAAGAGATAAGCAATCCAATCAGACTTCACTAGAACTTGGCCCAACCTGAGGACCTGAAGGGAGAAAAAGATGAAAAAGAGGGGGGGGGGTCAGACATAAAGTCTGGCGAGTATGATAATTCTACAATACTATTATCAAAATAACTGGACTAAGGCATAAGCTGGAAAACAAGGAAATGTCTATGAAAGAGCAGATTAAGGACATAGACAATCGCTAAAGGAAATGTTATAGGCGCTCCTAAATACTAAAGGATAAACACTATACTGCACCACACCAGTCACCCTAAAGATTGATTCCACTTAGCTTCACATAGAAACTTTCTTAATGGCTTTACGTACTCCTAGCTGACTACATAGGTGCCGCCTGCCCCTATCTCCACTAGGTGTACCCCACTTTCCATTTTTCGATCGGCTCCCTACTCGTAGATACCCGTGCTGGCCCCACAGTGGGGTGTATCATTCCCCTAAAGTGTCAACCCGATATAACGGAGATGCACGACTTATACCTACACGATGCAACAACGTCTTACCTACCAGCCCGGGTCCACACACGCATATGAAACCCGTTGGACTTGCGTTGCCACCGCTCCCTGTTTTGGCCTCTTATAGTCAAACCCAGTATGCGTGTCCCGTCCTCGACTTGGGTCGAGCCCACAAAGATATGTTTTGGGATACTGGTTGAAATGGGCCCCCATTATTTCCCACAAGCATTCCACCTAAGCTTGTCCCATTAGTCCATCCACTTAACCCACTTCGTCATGTTCATTTACATGTGTATTTGGTTAAGTCTAATAGTATTTCAAATGCCTCTAAAGGCAACCACTAGATTCCTCATGCCACCCAAGGCACCTACTTAACCCCCATTTCCCACCTTACATGATTATTTGGCTAAGCATTTCTTAATTCATTAAGGCCATAACCTCATAAAGACCTCTCACATTAGACTGGCATTTATGGCAGTTGGATTTGCCGGGCGGGTCCGGGCAGTCTTACACCATAAAAGATTCTAACCTCGTGTCTTTACAACTGTTATGCTTTAGTTTGGGCCAAGGACCTCTCACATTGGGCCGACATTTGTGACTAATGGATTTGCCGAGCGGGTCCGGGCAGGTTTACGTCACAATCGGGTCCAACCTCGTGTCCTAAGCATTGATTATTATTAATAATCCACTTTTCCCAATTTTAATAATTCCCTACTTGAATTATTAATTAATTCCAAATTTAACAATGTCCATAATTGACTCAATTATGGACATCCATTTAAGGCATGCAAAATCATATCAATTGCACCCCAATTTATTAATTTCCTAATATTACCCCTACCCCACGTTTGAACGTTTATTCGCAAAATGTATGCTAGACCCGATTAGTCTAACTCATAGCATAAAAGAAAATATTCACAACAACAATATATATATATATATGTGACTAAATAAATCATAACAAGGGGTAAAACTTGCATACATTACAACTTGCATAAGGTTATACATGTCATGGATCTAAGGGTGTCAACTTATTCATAATTCACATAATATGATTTTGATCAAGTTTCATAAACTGGTATAGGACATGTGTGAATCAACATCATTAACAATATGGTTTTATATGGGTACACCTAACTCAATAGGCAAATTCCCAAAAATCAAAATTCATTTAATCATAGATTCATGTATATGGGTACACCTAACTTAATAGGCAAATTCCCATATTCAAGATCCAATTAATTTGTAGATTCATGTATATGGGTACACCTAACTCAATAGGCAAATTCCCATAATCAAGGTCTATTATAAAAAAAAAAACTTTAAACATGATCCAATTCGCATAAATACTAACATCATGATTTTACAACTTGTATGATTCAACACAACTTAACATGACATCATTATCATATAACATAAGTATTTCAACATATGTGATAATATGAGATCTACAACATATATAAGATTTACAACATAGCATATCATAATTTGCAACATAGCATGATATTTACAACATAGCATAGCATGATTTACAACATGGCATAACATGATTTATAACATAGCATAGCATGATTAATCACATATGACATAGCATAGGATTATTTACAACATAATCACTACAACATAACAACATATATATGATAACATAATAGCATAACAAGAGATCCACAACATAATTTACAAATACATAACAATTCATATCACTTTCTTGTGATCCATTCATAACTTAATCAAATTATTTTATAATAATATTGTGAGATTCATCATACTCACAATTTTAAAGAAGAGAAATAGAAAGAGAGAGAGAGCTTTTGATTTGATTTAAGTAGATTTAGTTTGTAGATTAGGCCTTCTTCTTTTTTAGTTTGTGACGGCTATGCTGAACTCCATGGCAACGGCATGTCGGTAGCTCTCCAATTTTTCAAGTGATTTAGGGTTAGAGTCTACCCACTTATTTATAGTTGTTAGGATTCATTTAGGCCATTAGATTTAACCTAGAAATAACCGCAGCCATTCAGACAAGATGGGGTTTATCTTATTGACTCAGCAATGAGTCAGAAGTGACTCAGCAAACACTCAGCAAATTAATAAACTTCTATTCATGTTTACATTAACTGCCCATATATATATATATATATATATATATATATATATATATATACACACACACACACACACACCCCTATTCATGAATTCAAATAATGCAAATTAATTGCTTGCCTGAAAAAAAGAAAATCGAGCATATAATTTAATTTCCCCTTTTTTTTTCTCTACTTTCCTTGCAACATGCAAAACCAATGCATAATGAAGTTACCTACATACATACATATCTACTTATGCATAAATCTTTCCCTCCAAATAAATTGACTGTATTTATCTTCTCAATTATATATATATATATACATATATATATTCAATATATATATATATATATATATATATATATATTTAATATTTTTTTGAACCGCGTTCACACTAAGCCGCTTTTTAGCCATTCCCCTAAAACAAAAATGTGGCGTTGGCGGGGATCGAACTCTGCACCTCTTGTATGCAAGTCACATGTTCCAACCAAATGAGCTATTATGTCTTTTGCTTACAATTCTTAGAACAATGCTAAACATTATTCTTTTCTCATTCCTCTTTTTCCATGTTTTGCTGCAATATTTAATTTAAGGATATCTTTTTCATACGGAGTCCAATTTACGTAAACTCGGACTCTATCTCAAGCAGAATTCCGAGACGAACGCAACGGCGTAACCCGTTTCACCTAATTATTTTTCTAAAAATTAATTATATCTTGATTTTTTTTTATGTTCACAGAAAATACGGGGTGTTACATTCTCCCCTCCTTAAAGGATTTCGTCCCCGAAATCTTCAAGTTAGGAAGAATGTGTCCTACCATCCAATCATCCATCTACTCAACCATTAGGCACAGACATCCATTGTCCTTAAGAGACTTCTAATGCTTTCATGTTTATATGCATAGTGTGTGTACATGTCCTTATCCAATGCAAAAATCAGGCGATCTACTGATTCAGTTGACCTCCTTAATGCGAACCATGATAGTGCCATGCGTCCATTACGTATGCAAAAGATTCCTAATGATACATATTATTTCTATATGCGTGCACAACCATTCATCTTAATGCAGCATCCATATGATAATACAACCACTATTTATTCATTAATTTAAATATGCACACATATTTATATGCAATATGAGAGTGACTGAGCCGATCTAGTGCCTAAAGTGTGTGTATATGCATCCACGAGCAACCACTAGCAAACACTTGCATCCACTTGCATACATCAAACATAACATGTCTCAAACACATGTTTCAACCATAGGACTACCCTTCTAAAGGTCAAAGACTTAAACGAGAGGATGTACTAAAGATAGGACAAGTATAAGCTAGGCGATAAAGGAGAATATAAAAGACATAACCCTGAAAAGGAAGGGGTACAACAAACGAATCTTCTCTTCCGTCTCCCAAGTAGCGTCTCCTTGATCTTCTTTCCATTGCACTTTGACTAGCTTGACCTCTCGGTTTCTCAACTTCTTAATCTCCGACCCAAGAATGCATGTAGGAGCTAGTCTGATCGTGGCATCTCGCTCTACTTCCACTTCCTTAGCGTGTTCGGCTCCACCACTTTCGCCGTATCATGTAAACACTTCCTCAAACTTTCGTCCCGTAATATACAAAGTTTACCGTCCCTACGCAACCAACCCTTATCATCTAGGGTATACCTACTAAGATGGCTAGACGACTCCCCTCCTTTGAGCTTTTCTACTATCTCAACCAACTTTGGGTCGTCTTGCTGTGCCTCACCAACTCGTCCTAGAAGTGTAGGTCTAACCTCCAAGGATGCTAACAAACCAGGTACTAGGTCAATGGAGGGTCTAAAGTCAAACATGGAGATGAATTCTAAGCTTCGTCGTTCAACAAACAACGGACTCAAGGACAACCTTTTCCTACTTAAGGCGTCTGCTACCACGTTACCCTTGCCCGGGGTATATGCTATTTCAAAATCGTAGGAGGCTAGGAATTCCATCCACCGTTGCTGCCTTAAATTCAAATCCTTCTGAGAGAATAAGTATTTTAATGATTTGTGGTCAGTAAACAGTTCGAATTTCTCACCAAGAAGATAGTGACGCCAAGACTTAAGCGCGAAAACAATTGCGGCTAACTCAAGGTCATGCGTAGGGTAATTCTTTTTATGAACCCTCAACTGCCTTCCACCATAGGCTATTACTCTTCCCTCTTGCATGAGGACCGCGCCAAGTCCCGTCCCACAAGCATCAGTATAGACGGTAAACGGTTTATTCCCGTCTGGTAGCACTAAGACTGGGGCTGAAGTTAAGGCTCTCTTTAAACGTTGGAACGCATCATCACAATCTTCGTCCTACGTAAAAACTAGGTTCTTCTTCGTTAACCGTGTTAATGGAGCTGATATTTTTGCGAAGTCTTTGATAAACTTCCTATAATAGCCAGCCAACCCCAAGAAACTTCTTACTTCGGTTACATTTTTAGGGACCTTCCAATCTTGGATGGCCACCACCTTTGCGGGATCCACTGCTATCCCTTCCTTGGAAACCATGTGCCCTAAGAACCGTACTTCTTTCCTCCAGAAGTGACACTTAGAAAATTTTGCCTTAAGGTTATGCGCTCGAAGGGTTTCCAACACTTCCCTAAGATGTAGGGCATGCTCTTCTTCATTCTTGGAAAAGACTAAGATGTCATCCACAAAGACTACCACGTATTTGATAAGGTACTCCCTAAATAGCCTACTCATCAAATCAACAAAATATGCGGGGGCGTTTGTCAAACCAAAGGGCATCACTAGCCATTCATATAATCCGTCAGGAGTCCTAAAAGCAGTCTTATCTATACTATCCTCAGCCACTCTCAGTTGATGAAAGCCAGTGGCTAAGTCCAACTGCGAAAACACTGAGGCGCCAACTAACTGATCAAAGAGATCGTCAATCCTCGGTAGTGGATGTCGGTTCTTTTTAGTAAGCTTGTTTAGTTCTCCATAGTCCACACAAAGTCTAAGGGACCCATCCGCCTTTGTAGCAAATACTACTGGAGCACCGCACTTCGATATACTACGTCTTATGATCCCCTTCTCAAGCAACTCCTTCACTTGCTTATTGAGTTCCCTCCTTTCACGAGGAGCCATGTGGCGCACTGGCAAAGATACGGGTTTAGCATTATCCACAAGATAAATTCGAAAGTCTATCTCCCGCTTTGGAGGTAAGCCCTTCACCTCCTCAAACACATCCGGATATTCCCGGACCACCTCTACCGTTCGCTGATTCTCTACAGACGCGTCAAGCGATTCAAGATAACTTAGCATAACGGAATTTATGGGACTATAAAAGATGTCGAGAGCATTACCAAGGCGAGTCACAAGCCTAACTACTCTCCTTTCACAATCAAGAATGACCCCATTTCTAGATAACCAATCCATTCCTAAAATTAGCCCATAGCCCGTGAAGCCCAATACATAAGCATCACATCTAAATTCAACGCTAAGTATAGAGATTTTCAAATCCAAACATATCATGGTCAAATGAGCCGAACCCCCAATTGGATTTGAAACAACCAAGGGATCCTCTACTAAACTGGTGTTCAAGTGCAGTAATTCAACTAATGATGCAGAGATAAACGAATGAGATGCGCCAGAATCGAATAAGGTACGGACAGGATGATCAAACAGAAAAACTAAGCTTTCAACAGAAATTGTTCTACCTCTTTCTTGCAGCGGTGGGGCCGCAATAGCCTGAACTTGCCCCCTTGCCTGCCCTGGTGCCATAAGAGCCTGCACCTGTCCTCCCGAGGTAGACCCTGCCCTCTGCCCCTTCTTTGGGCAGTCCTTCACCAAATGTCCCGCATCTCCACAATGAAAACAACCAGTCTTCCTTTTCTTTCTACAATCTTTGCTGAGATGGCCAGGCGTCCCACAATTGAAGCATCTCTTCTTCCCTTTGCCATTATTGTTTTTACCACCCTTCTTATTTTGCTGTTGGGGTTTCTTCTGATCCCCTTTCTTTTCAACTGCCTCATCCTCATGCATAAGTGCCATTTCTACTATCCTTTCAAAGGTGGCTCCAATAGGGATGTGGGTCATAACCAACCCTTGCAACGGTTCATTCAAGCCTCTAACGAACCTCAAAGCTTTCTTCTCTGGCGTGTTCACCAACTCCAAGCCAAACCTTGCTAACTGATTAAATTTATTGACATACTCCTTCACTGATAAGCTCCCTTGCTTTAATGTCAGGAATTTTTCCATATTTAAATTCTCCTCTGCCCTTGAAAGAAACTTCGCCTCAAACCTTCGTCTGAAATCCGCCCATGAATCAACTGGACGTTCCCCGTTAGTGACCTCCCACCAAAACGAGGCCTCTCCCTTCATTAACCAAGCAGCTAAACGGACTTTCCTCCCATCTTCCACTTCAAAGATATCCAACAATTCCTCAGTATCCTTAATCCAGTCTCTAGCCTCCACAAACGTCTCAGTCCCTTGAAAAGTTTTTCCTCCCATAGCCTTAAATTCCTTGCACGTCTTTGCAAAAGTGTCAACACGAGAAGGAGGAGGAATGGGTGCAACTGGGGGTGGAGGAACATCTGCTGGGCCTGCAGTGGTGGCTCTAGCCTCCAAATATCTCCTAAACCACCCTGGAACGGTCACACCTTCTGGGAGATTAAGATCTTCAGCCATGTTGAAACGAAAAAGGAAATATTCAAAATGGAGAATTCGAAAGATAAAGATAAGGATATGGCTATTTGGGATTATGTTTTTCATAAAAACTTTCTCTAAATAACATGTTTTTGAAAGCACTTCTTCCAAAAATACTTTAGAAAAATATTTTTCTAAAAATTTTATCTGTTCTGGTAACCTTATGCTCTGATACCACGTGTAACACCCCACGTCCATTAATGTCACTCACAAAGGGAATGCATTAACTTCTATGGAGGTTTTAGGTGAATATAGAACAGTAAAATTTCAACAAGACAGATATAAAATAGTACTTGGAAATTTAAAAACTTTATTTCAATTGTAGCAGAAGTCAAAACATGTTTGATTACATCATAACACCACAATCAAAGTCAAGTACAATATCTATCTTGATAAAACAAGTACATAATCCCATTACATAAATAGCCATTAAAAAGAAAGATAACAAGCTGGACTTTACTTCAGCAGTCCAAGCTTTCCAAGAGATAAGCAATCCAATCAGACTTCACTGGAACTTGGCCCAACCTGAGGACCTGAAGGGAGAAAAAGATGAAAAAGAGGGGGGGGGTCAGACATAAAGTCTGGCGAGTATGATAATTCTACAATACTATTATCAAAATAACTGGACTAAGACATAAGCTGGAAAACAAGGAAATGTCTATGAAAGAGCAGATTAAGGACATAGACAATCGCTAAAGGAAACGTTATAGGCGCTCCTAAATACTAAAGGATAAACACTATACTGCACCACACCAGTCACCCTAAAGATTGATTCCACTTAGCTTCACATAGAAACTTTCTTAATGGCTTTACGTACTCCTAGCTGACTATATAGGTGCCGCCATCCCCTATCTCCACTAGGTGTACCCCACTTTCCATTTTTCGATCGGCTCCCTACTCGTAAATACTCGTGCTGGCCCCACAGTGGGGTGTATCATTCCCCTAAAGTGGAAACCCGATATAACGGAGATGCACGGCTTATACCTACACGATGCAACAACGTCTTACCTACCAGCCCGGGTCCACACACGCATATGAAACCCGTTGGACTTGCGTTGCCACCGATCCCTGTTTTGGCCTCTTATAGTCAAACCCAGTATGCGTGTCCCGTCCTCGACTTGGGTCGAGCCCACAAAGATACGTTTTGGGATACTGGTTGAAATGGGCCCCCATTATTTCCCATAAGCATTCCACCTAAGCTTGTCCCATTAGTCCATCCACTTAACCCACTTAATCATGTTCATTTACATGTGTATTTGGTTAAGTCTAATAGTATTTCAAATGCCTCTAAAGGCAACCACTAGATTCCTCATGCCACCCAAGGCACCTACTTAGCCCCCATTTCCCACCTTACATGATTATCTGGCTAAGCATTTCTTAATTCATTAAGGCCATAACCTCATAAAGACCTCCCACATTAGACTGGCATTTATGGCAGCTGGATTTGCCGGGTGGGTCCGGGCAGTCTTACACCATAAAAGAGTCTAACCTCGTGTCTTTACAAATGTTATTCTTTAGTTTGGGCCTAGGACCTCTCACATTTGGCCGACATTTGTGACTACTTGATTTGCCGGGCGGGTCCGGGCAGGTTTACGTCACAAACGGGTCCAACCTCGTGTCCTAAGCATTGATTATTATTAACAATCCACTTTCCCCATTTTTAATAATTCCCTACTTGAATTATTAATTAATTCCAAATTTAACAATGTCCATAATTGACTCAATTATGGACATCCATTTAAGGCATGCAAAATCATATCAGTTGCACCCCAATTTATTAATTTCCTAATATTACCCCTACCCCACGTTTGAACGTTTATTCGCAAAATGTATGCTAGACCCGATTTGTCTAACTCATAGCATAAAAGAAAATATTCACAACAACAATATATATATATATATGTGACTAAATAAATCATAACAAGGGGTAAAACTTGCATACATTACAACTTGCATAAGGTTATACATGTCATGGATCTAAGGGTGTCAACTTATTCATAATTCACATAATATGATTTTGATCAAGTTTCATAAACTGGTATAGGACATGTGTGAATCAACATCATTAACAATATGGTTTTATATGGGTACACCTAACTCAATAGGCAAATTCCCAAAAATCAAAATTCATTTAATCATAGATTCATGTATATGGGTACACCTAACTTAATAGGCAAATTCCCATATTCAAGATCCAATTAATTTGTAGATTCATGTATATGGGTACACCTAACTCAATAGGCAAATTCCCATAATCAAGGTCTATTATAAAAAAAACATAAACTTTAAACATGATCCAATTCGCATAAATACTAACATCATGATTTTACAGCTTGTATGATTCAACACAACTTAACATGACATCATTATCATATAACATAAGTATTTCAACATATGTGATAATGTGACGGCAAGGAATTTCGCTCGATCTGAATCAGTCGTTAAACCGATCTAAACCGTTCGAAACCCCTGAACGTTGAGAACATGACAAACCAGAACACAAACAGAAGAACATTTCATTGTATATTACAACAATTCCATCAGATACAAGAATATACAGAGTATAAATGAATAAATATTACACAGAAATATCAGAGATTTAAATTACATTTAAATACATAGCAGCGGAAAAATAATATAAAGCACAACTGAAGGTGATATACGGATACAGAGCTTTCCGGATATCATTCCAGCTGTAAACCAGGATCCTGTGAATATAAATCTGCAAAACCAAAACTACTAGCTGCCCGTGCGGAAAATAGGGGCACCCAGAGTTTAGGTTAAAACAATAAACTCCAGGTCAGTCATGTGACTGGTGTGAGAACTAAAACAGTTATTTAAAACTTTACTTTAAAAGAGAGTAATTCAAGGGACCACGCCGTATAACACGGAACGGGTTTCCTCCCAAGAATACCAGTGCATAGAATAAACAACGCAATGCTTTTTCGAAAAATGAAGCTATTATAAGACCCAGGTCCTATCATACAATGCAACGCAAGCCGGGGGATAGGGTTTTCCCTTATAATAGCCAAACATGCTTGATACGTTTTAAAACAAATCATTTGATACTATAATAAGTGTATAGTGTCAAAACATTTCAATCATAAGTATAAATCATAGACGGCATGGGTACCATATATCATGTCGCCATACTAGTTCTACAATTAAAACCGCGATACACGTATTGGAAATTGGATTTCCGTCATGAGTCGAGGCAAGGGGCAAGCTCCTCTCCGCGTTCGAGACACTCTAGCAAATGTCCCCGGGATTACGCACACTGGGTAACCCCTGGATGCGGCTGGGTCGGTCCTCACTTACGTTAGAGGATTAATTATGCCTGAACACACGTTTCCCGGTCCTTACAGACCTATAATCGAGGCGCCTCATTCCAACAACCACAAAGGTGAAAAGTATATATATGTCAGGGCTGGTAAGTCACTGACACCACCAAAGCTAGAAAGAAACGTGCGCTCTCCCAGCGGTCCGTATCCCGTTTTTAACTCATACCGAGGTGTGAGGCTTGCGAATACACGCTATACACAAAGCTGCCACGTAGGCGTGCTTTGATCATCAACCACAAGACTTTGCTTTTCAACAAAAGCCTTGATCCATGCAACTCAGCATGCCACACAGGCAATTCATGCCATGCGATTGATATCTATCGATATATAACCTCTAAGCTCGTACGTCTCAGAGAAGGGCGTTAAGCAAGAGAATAAATTCTCCGCCGCCAAGCAGATATATATTTAATAGAAATCAATCAACACAGAATAAAATCCAATGTCAGGCACACAATCCATTTACAAGTCCGTTCTGGGTCTGAACGAAACCGGAGGCACTTTCCTCGCATATCCATCCATCTCCAAGTACGTCTGGACGACCACTAACTATTTCCATCCTCTTGGGTGTACAGCCCAATCAGGATCGTCAGTAATTATCCCTACGATGTGAAGACTTCCGGTCTTCAACCACCGTCTTCATCTTCGACATATCGTCGAATCGGTTATTCAGAATGGGTATAAACCCGGACTTTCCGAACAACCCGCGTATATTGAAAACAAATGTTACACAAACACAACATACGCCTCATTCTAATTCATTAGTCACTAACCGCAAATTAGCAAGAGAACAATTTCCCGAACATTAACCCCGAAGGCCGAAACCAACATCAGATCAATACCCAGGAAACCATTCTTCATAGCCAACCTACAGCTAGTTTCTAAATTCCACATTCTTAGGGAAAAGTTCCCATTAATTTTATCCAAGATAAATTCTTTAAAATTTATCCTGAAATCTTCCTTTGGATGTCATTTAAAACCAAATTATGGTTTTCCAACTAGTCGAGATTAGCGAACCACAACGAAGTAATTATTTATTTTATTTCCCAATCCCAACCTATTCATCCCATGAAGCAAAACTGGTAATACTCCATATCTAACACCGTGGTGTTATCGGTAAAATTAATTACCATTTCACGTTCAAATCTAATTAAAGATTTAACTATCGCTTTGGAGCAAAACTGGTGATACTCCATTCTCGCTCATTTCTAAATTTGATAATTTAGATTATCAGTTCGAATTTCAATCTAATTGCAGATTCAATAAAACTCCTTTTACTGGGTTAAAGAACTAGGTGTTATTTAAAACACAGTTCACAACAAACCCAAATCACATTCTATTTGTTATCGGGTTAAAGAACTAGTGTTATTTAAAACACTGTTCACGATAAACCCATCTCAAACTTAATCAAACATATTAGAAATTCGATTATTTAAAACCCCTTTTTAAATCTAATTCATTTATTTTAAAAATGATTGGGTTTTAAATTTAGTTCAAAACTAGTTCATTTTGATAAAAATCTATTTTTATCTTTTCAAATATGGAGTTTTTCACCCCAATTTTTCCCAAATCATTTCTTATGATTTTACACAAATTATTGATATTTTTAATAATTTTATCAAGGCCCGTACAGTCGATTTCCAACGATGGCCATCGAACTGCACTTACAGCGACCTTTTTCGAATTTGATTTGGACGTATCTCCAAATCCAACCGTTAGATTTTGAATTTCTAATATTCGTTAGAAAGCTCTTTTCGATACGAACCCAACGGTTCCGGTTTTAGGAGAATCCGACGGTCGGATCTCCCGTAATGTCCGTTTGAAATAAATGGTCGAAATTTACGAACTGCCGCGGCGCGGCGCGTTCTATTCAGGCCATTATATTATATATATAATATATATAATATATATTTCGTCGATTTCTATTTAAAACGAATTATATATTTAGTTTTGAATTCGTTTCAAAAACGAAGTCAACTTCTATTTCAATTCAAATCAAAATTGAATTCTTCTTTATAAATTCGTTTTAAAATTCATTTCTATTCAATTCAAATTTCAATTTAATTTGAATTCATTTCACTTCATTTTAAATTCAATTCGAATTCGTTTTTCAATTCAATTCAAATCAATTCAATTCAAATTGATTTTCTATTCGATTCAAATTCATTTTCTATTCAAATTAATTCGTTTCGTTTTCTATTTGAATCAAGTTCATTATATATTCAATTTGAAATCAAATTGGTTTTCTATTCCATTCAAATCGAAATCGTTTTATATTCAATTCAAATCGAAATCGTTATATATTCAATTCATTTCGAAATCGTTATATATTCAATTCATTTCGAAATCGTTATATATTCAATTCATTTCGAAATCGTTATATATTCAATTCATTTCGAAATCGTTATATATTCAATTCATTTCGAAATCGTTATATATTCAATTCATTTCGAAATCGTTATATATATCGTTCGCGTCAAAATGGCGCATCACTATTCAACACGGCTTTATATATTCTATTTCAAATATTTCTTTTTGTCAACACACGACTAATCTCAACGAATGAGTACCGTCCATGTGTGACTATTTTTGGTTAAATTATTTCGTTCAACACATGACTAATCTCAACGAATGAGTACCGTCAACACATGAACCTTTATTTTATATTGATAAAGATGTAAATTTTATTATAAAAATAATTCGTTCAACACATGGCTATTCCCAACGGATGAGTATAGTCAACACATGAACCTTTATATTATATTGATAAAGATGTAAATTTTATTATAAAAATAATTCGTTCAACACATGACTATTCCCAACGGATGAGTATAGTCAACACATGAACCTTTATTTTATATATTCTTTATTTTTCAAATTGGAATGAGGCCCAATCAATCACCATATAAAATTAATTATATGGATTTTCATACATCACATGTATATAATAGTATTGAAAAATAATCAACCATCAACCAAAGTGCACTACACTGTATAAGCATCAAATATAGATATCTAACGCTTATAACAGCCTGTCAATCAATCGATCGACATATTTAATCAATCAGGATGAGTGGACTTCATATTTCATCCCAACACCCGTGTAGGGTTTCAAACAATCAAGCACAGATTTTATTTGTGCAGTTGGGCGATGTGTAAAATTTATCGACCCAATCAATATCAATCAAATAGGTGTACATAAACAAACCGTCCGGTTTGTAAATGAATATTTATTTTATTCACTTTCACTATATTCATATTCACGTTAAAAATTATATTTTTAACGATAAAATATTTTATTTCGACATATGAATATCTATTCAGTTCATTCTTTAAATAAAATGTTATTTTTATTTTTCTAACATGTTTTAGAAAATTTCGGCGGCATAACGGCACGATACTAGAAACGGGACAAGGCCTAGCCTTATCCCCGGTCTAGTGAAGGCCCACGCCATTCACACATCAATCAAATTCACTTTCGTTATGCAAGCCACAAAATTTGGAGTAAGGGTCTAACCTAGCCTTACTCCTTCGCCTTATAACGGCGCACGTCTAATCCTAACCAATTTATCGATTCGATTTTTCACACCACAAACCACATTCAAATCAATATCTCAATCAATCACCAAACATCCAAACAAACAAGTCCATGGTATGTGGACGGTTGTGTCGGGTGCTACTAAACACCGTCTGCATCCTAGTATATATATATATAAATATAACTAGAAATAAAATTGAAAGGGTGAGAAATTCTCACTTATAGCTATCCTAGCTCCACGGCTCTTCTTTGATAGAAATCTTCATCGCTATGGCATTTTCGTCAGCTTCGTCGTCCGTAGCCACTACATATATAAAAATCGAATTTTTACCTTGCTATTCAATATTTAAAAATCATATTTTTATTTCGAAGGTCCATATATAAAAATCAAATTTTTAGTTCAGAGTTCAATATATAAAAATCGAATTTTTATTTCAAAGTTCTATATATAAAAATCGAATTTTTATTTTACTTCGAAGTTTACTATATAAAGATCTCGTCTTTTCAAATATTTCGCCTTTTCTACTTTAAAGATTACGCCTTTTTGAATTTAAAGATTACGCCTTTTTGAATTTAAAGATTACGCCTTTTTGAATTTAAAGATTACGCCTTTTTGAATTTAAAGATTACGCCTTTTTGAATTTAAAGATTACGCCTTTTTGAATTTCCTATTTTAAAGATCAAATCTTTTTAAAGTTCAAACCATTTTCTTTTTAAAGTTTAAACCTTTTCTATTTTAAATCTTAAAATAAAATCAGTTTTTCAAACTTTTAAAAATCTCAGTTTTGAATCTTAAAAATAAAAACAGTTTTCTATATTTAAAAATTCAGTTTTAAAAATAAATTAAAAATCAGTTTTTAAAATACTTTTAAAAATCTCAGTTTTGATTTCTAAAAAAAACAGTTTAAAAATTCTTTTTAAAACAGTTTTTTTTTTTATAAAATCAATATAAAAGTAAAAATAAATAAAATAAAATAAAAAAACTACCTGGGGCGCTGTCGGCTTTGTCGGGGGGGGGGGCTTCGCTTCATCTTCGTCGGCGGCAGGAGGGTACTGGACTTCGCGAGTGGGGCGCGACCATCGACAGGGGAGGGGAAGCGGTCATCGACAGGGGGGGGGACTGCGGTGGCGTGGATCGCTATTGGCGATGGCGTACGATGGGGCGACGGGTTTGGGGTTCGGGGATCATCGAAGAAGAAGGGGAAAGGGCGGCGATGCATCTGGGGAGGGGCGGTGGTCGGAGCTGGCGAAGAGGCGGCGTTGGGTGGCTCTGGCGACGGATCCTGGGGGGGGCGATCGCGATTGGGGGTTTTTCTTTTTTTTTTTTTTTTTTTTTTATTTATTTGATTTCTGTTTTTAGAATGAAAACGAGAGGGGGGGGGTTTATATGAAAAATATATATATATTTAATTATTTAATTACTTTCAAAAAGCAACTTTTATTTTCGACCTCAAAACGAGACCCACCGCCTGTCGTCCATAGCGTTTCACCCCCATTCCGAACACAATGAAACATGTATCGCAAGCTGATTCGATTGTTACAGTCAGTTTCCCTTGAATTTACTTTTAAATCACTATATTGAATTTTAAACGTATATTTCAAATTACCGGGGGCACAAACTAACTCGAAAAATTCCAGAAAAATATTTTCTAGCTTCGTATTGACGATACGGTCCTAACAAAACTAGTTTCGTCGAATTCTGAGACCGTTAGAAAAATGGCCAATTTCCAGTCGATTAAAATCAACTGAAACTGGTCAAACGCGTTTTCCTTTGCCACGCTCACATATTGATTCGAAAAATTATGAAATTTGGAATCTAGCAATAATTTGACATCACGGATCCAACAAAAGTGGTTTCGTCGAAATCCGAGGTCATTTGCAAAATGGCTATTTTTAAGGGCTATATATTATATTAAAATATATATAAATTCCACAGCGACTATTTCTAATTTTCAACTGGACATATCTCATCATTTCTAAAATGAAATCTCAGTTTGTTAACTTCGTTACAAAGATATAGTTATACAGATTCAAATATTTCTTGTTTCGTTCAATTCTGACTTATATTGAATTCTGTATATTCATTTGAAATTAGAAATCGAATTTTCGAACTACCGCGCCATTTTCTTTTCTATTTATAATTATATATAATTATTTATATTCTAACGACGACGTATATAATATATACGTCGATTCTATATTGAAAATAAATTTTCCGTCGCCATTATTTAAAATAATCTATTTTAAATATTCAAAATTCGCTAAAATGGCCAAAATAAAAATTTTAAACTGGCCCAGATTTTGCGGGTTATTACAATCTCCCCCACTTAAAACTTTTCGTCCCCGAAAAGGAACAAAGTCGAAAGTGGTTTGATTATTCAACTCTATGTTCGTTCTGGCTTCCATTCTCCAACTCTTTAGTTTCTGAGAATTTCCAAAACTTCAAAAATTTGGCTAACACCCTAAATTTTCGAAAAATTTCGCCATAACCTCCCCTGCACCGGGAGCATCGGGAAATTGCAAATAGCGTTCCCGGTCCTTCAGATCTCAAAAAGAAAAAGAAAAAGCCAAGCGGCTAGCCAATAGGCTCACAAAATCATCATCACCCAAACAAAACAGTAAATTATGTAATAAACATGTACCTATTTGTCGGGCAAACAAATTCTATTCTCGGCTCTAGCCTCCTTGCTATGACCTGTTCAATGATATATATATATATATATATATATATGCAAGCAAACGCGACCAATTTTCAATACAATTCAATATTTGATTATATTAGGCATAAATGGTTAAAAATCAGCAAACAATTAAACAAACAACACAAACATCAATCAATTAGTGGATTAGAGTTTCAAATTCATAAATTTTGATATATATAAAGAAAATCATGTTTTTGATGCCAATTCACAACAATGTGTTCTAACTATATAAGTTTTGGGTTCTCACACCAGCCTAATGGAAATATATAGAAAATCACGCCTTCGTCACTCGAAAATAAATACTGGTGATGGTATACTTCATCATCAGGACCATGTCCGGGTGCCTAGAGTGTGACTCTATATCTATCTAATATATTAAAACTTCGGATATACGTTCATGACGCGTATATGCAAAACCTTTATATACTAGATTGTCCACATTCAAAATAAATAAATATTCAAATACGTATAGCATGATTTAAATTTTCAAAACAAAATTGTTTTCATTTGAAAAATATACTCTTCACACTCGTTCTAGGATACTACTGATCCTATCTCTAACGAGTCATTCTAATTGGATATTACTAATCCAATATCTGATGAATTCTTTCGTATGGTTCTAATGTGTCTTGTTCTCGAGCTCTGTAAACCAAAGCTCTGATACCAAATGTGACGGCAAGGAATTTCGCTCGATCTGAATCAGTCGTTAAACCGATCTAAACCGTTCGAAACCCCTGAACGTTGAGAACATGACAAACCAGAACACAAACAGAAGAACATTTCATTGTATATTACAACAATTCCATCAGATACAAGAATATACAGAGTATAAATGAATAAATATTACACAGAAATATCAGAGATTTAAATTACATTTAAATACATAGCAGCGGAAAAATAATATAAAGCACAACTGAAGGTGATATACGGATACAGAGCTTTCCGGATATCATTCCAGCTGTAAACCAGGATCCTGTGAATATAAATCTGCAAAACCAAAACTACTAGCTGCCCGTGCGGAAAATAGGGGCACCCAGAGTTTAGGTTAAAACAATAAACTCCAGGTCAGTCATGTGACTGGTGTGAGAACTAAAACAGTTATTTAAAACTTTACTTTAAAAGAGAGTAATTCAAGGGACCACGCCGTATAACACGGAACGGGTTTCCTCCCAAGAATACCAGTGCATAGAATAAACAACGCAATGCTTTTTCGAAAAATGAAGCTATTATAAGACCCAGGTCCTATCATACAATGCAACGCAAGCCGGGGGATAGGGTTTTCCCTTATAATAGCCAAACATGCTTGATACGTTTTAAAACAAATCATTTGATACTATAATAAGTGTATAGTGTCAAAACATTTCAATCATAAGTATAAATCATAGACGGCATGGGTACCATATATCATGTCGCCATACTAGTTCTACAATTAAAACCGCGATACACGTATTGGAAATTGGATTTCCGTCATGAGTCGAGGCAAGGGGCAAGCTCCTCTCCGCGTTCGAGACACTCTAGCAAATGTCCCCGGGATTACGCACACTGGGTAACCCCTGGATGCGGCTGGGCCGGTCCTCACTTACGTTAGAGGATTAATTATGCCTGAACACACGTTTCCCGGTCCTTACAGACCTATAATCGAGGCGCCTCATTCCAACAACCACAAAGGTGAAAAGTATATATATGTCAGGGCTGGTAAGTCACTGACACCACCAAAGCTAGAAAGAAACGTGCGCTCTCCCAGCGGTCCGTATCCCGTTTTTAACTCATACCGAGGTGTGAGGCTTGCGAATACACGCTATACACAAAGCTGCCACGTAGGCGTGCTTTGATCATCAACCACAAGACTTTGCTTTTCAACAAAAGCCTTGATCCATGCAACTCAGCATGCCACACAGGCAATTCATGCCATGCGATTGATATCTATCGATATATAACCTCTAAGCTCGTACGTCTCAGAGAAGGGCGTTAAGCAAGAGAATAAATTCTCCGCCGCCAAGCAGATATATATTTAATAGAAATCAATCAACACAGAATAAAATCCAATGTCAGGCACACAATCCATTTACAAGTCCGTTCTGGGTCTGAACGAAACCGGAGGCACTTTCCTCGCATATCCATCCATCTCCAAGTACGTCTGGACGACCACTAACTATTTCCATCCTCTTGGGTGTACAGCCCAATCAGGATCGTCAGTAATTATCCCTACGATGTGAAGACTTCCGGTCTTCAACCACCGTCTTCATCTTCGACATATCGTCGAATCGGTTATTCAGAATGGGTATAAACCCGGACTTTCCGAACAACCCGCGTATATTGAAAACAAATGTTACACAAACACAACATACGCCTCATTCTAATTCATTAGTCACTAACCGCAAATTAGCAAGAGAACAATTTCCCGAACATTAACCCCGAAGGCCGAAACCAACATCAGATCAATACCCAGGAAACCATTCTTCATAGCCAACCTACAGCTAGTTTCTAAATTCCACATTCTTAGGGAAAAGTTCCCATTAATTTTATCCAAGATAAATTCTTTAAAATTTATCCTGAAATCTTCCTTTGGATGTCATTTAAAACCAAATTATGGTTTTCCAACTAGTCGAGATTAGCGAACCACAACGAAGTAATTATTTATTTTATTTCCCAATCCCAACCTATTCATCCCATGAAGCAAAACTGGTAATACTCCATATCTAACACCGTGGTGTTATCGGTAAAATTAATTACCATTTCACGTTCAAATCTAATTAAAGATTTAACTATCGCTTTGGAGCAAAACTGGTGATACTCCATTCTCGCTCATTTCTAAATTTGATAATTTAGATTATCAGTTCGAATTTCAATCTAATTGCAGATTCAATAAAACTCCTTTTACTGGGTTAAAGAACTAGGTGTTATTTAAAACACAGTTCACAACAAACCCAAATCACATTCTATTTGTTATCGGGTTAAAGAACTAGTGTTATTTAAAACACTGTTCACGATAAACCCATCTCAAACTTAATCAAACATATTAGAAATTCGATTATTTAAAACCCCTTTTTAAATCTAATTCATTTATTTTAAAAATGATTGGGTTTTAAATTTAGTTCAAAACTAGTTCATTTTGATAAAAATCTATTTTTATCTTTTCAAATATGGAGTTTTTCACCCCAATTTTTCCCAAATCATTTCTTATGATTTTACACAAATTATTGATATTTTTAATAATTTTATCAAGGCCCGTACAGTCGATTTCCAACGATGGCCATCGAACTGCACTTACAGCGACCTTTTTCGAATTTGATTTGGACGTATCTCCAAATCCAACCGTTAGATTTTGAATTTCTAATATTCGTTAGAAAGCTCTTTTCGATACGAACCCAACGGTTCCGGTTTTAGGAGAATCCGACGGTCGGATCTCCCGTAATGTCCGTTTGAAATAAATGGTCGAAATTTACGAACTGCCGCGGCGCGGCGCGTTCTATTCAGGCCATTATATTATATATATAATATATATAATATATATTTCGTCGATTTCTATTTAAAACGAATTATATATTTAGTTTTGAATTCGTTTCAAAAACGAAGTCAACTTCTATTTCAATTCAAATCAAAATTGAATTCTTCTTTATAAATTCGTTTTAAAATTCATTTCTATTCAATTCAAATTTCAATTTAATTTGAATTCATTTCACTTCATTTTAAATTCAATTCGAATTCGTTTTTCAATTCAATTCAAATCAATTCAATTCAAATTGATTTTCTATTCGATTCAAATTCATTTTCTATTCAAATTAATTCGTTTCGTTTTCTATTTGAATCAAGTTCATTATATATTCAATTTGAAATCAAATTGGTTTTCTATTCCATTCAAATCGAAATCGTTTTATATTCAATTCAAATCGAAATCGTTATATATTCAATTCATTTCGAAATCGTTATATATTCAATTCATTTCGAAATCGTTATATATTCAATTCATTTCGAAATCGTTATATATTCAATTCATTTCGAAATCGTTATATATTCAATTCATTTCGAAATCGTTATATATTCAATTCATTTCGAAATCGTTATATATATCGTTCGCGTCAAAATGGCGCATCACTATTCAACACGGCTTTATATATTCTATTTCAAATATTTCTTTTTGTCAACACACGACTAATCTCAACGAATGAGTACCGTCCATGTGTGACTATTTTTGGTTAAATTATTTCGTTCAACACATGACTAATCTCAACGAATGAGTACCGTCAACACATGAACCTTTATTTTATATTGATAAAGATGTAAATTTTATTATAAAAATAATTCGTTCAACACATGGCTATTCCCAACGGATGAGTATAGTCAACACATGAACCTTTATATTATATTGATAAAGATGTAAATTTTATTATAAAAATAATTCGTTCAACACATGACTATTCCCAACGGATGAGTATAGTCAACACATGAACCTTTATTTTATATATTCTTTATTTTTCAAATTGGAATGAGGCCCAATCAATCACCATATAAAATTAATTATATGGATTTTCATACATCACATGTATATAATAGTATTGAAAAATAATCAACCATCAACCAAAGTGCACTACACTGTATAAGCATCAAATATAGATATCTAACGCTTATAACAGCCTGTCAATCAATCGATCGACATATTTAATCAATCAGGATGAGTGGACTTCATATTTCATCCCAACACCCGTGTAGGGTTTCAAACAATCAAGCACAGATTTTATTTGTGCAGTTGGGCGATGTGTAAAATTTATCGACCCAATCAATATCAATCAAATAGGTGTACATAAACAAACCGTCCGGTTTGTAAATGAATATTTATTTTATTCACTTTCACTATATTCATATTCACGTTAAAAATTATATTTTTAACGATAAAATATTTTATTTCGACATATGAATATCTATTCAGTTCATTCTTTAAATAAAATGTTATTTTTATTTTTCTAACATGTTTTAGAAAATTTCGGCGGCATAACGGCACGATACTAGAAACGGGACAAGGCCTAGCCTTATCCCCGGTCTAGTGAAGGCCCACGCCATTCACACATCAATCAAATTCACTTTCGTTATGCAAGCCACAAAATTTGGAGTAAGGGTCTAACCTAGCCTTACTCCTTCGCCTTATAACGGCGCACGTCTAATCCTAACCAATTTATCGATTCGATTTTTCACACCACAAACCACATTCAAATCAATATCTCAATCAATCACCAAACATCCAAACAAACAAGTCCATGGTATGTGGACGGTTGTGTCGGGTGCTACTAAACACCGTCTGCATCCTAGTATATATATATATAAATATAACTAGAAATAAAATTGAAAGGGTGAGAAATTCTCACTTATAGCTATCCTAGCTCCACGGCTCTTCTTTGATAGAAATCTTCATCGCTATGGCATTTTCGTCAGCTTCGTCGTCCGTAGCCACTACATATATAAAAATCGAATTTTTACCTTGCTATTCAATATTTAAAAATCATATTTTTATTTCGAAGGTCCATATATAAAAATCAAATTTTTAGTTCAGAGTTCAATATATAAAAATCGAATTTTTATTTCAAAGTTCTATATATAAAAATCGAATTTTTATTTTACTTCGAAGTTTACTATATAAAGATCTCGTCTTTTCAAATATTTCGCCTTTTCTACTTTAAAGATTACGCCTTTTTGAATTTAAAGATTACGCCTTTTTGAATTTAAAGATTACGCCTTTTTGAATTTAAAGATTACGCCTTTTTGAATTTAAAGATTACGCCTTTTTGAATTTAAAGATTACGCCTTTTTGAATTTCCTATTTTAAAGATCAAATCTTTTTAAAGTTCAAACCATTTTCTTTTTAAAGTTTAAACCTTTTCTATTTTAAATCTTAAAATAAAATCAGTTTTTCAAACTTTTAAAAATCTCAGTTTTGAATCTTAAAAATAAAAACAGTTTTCTATATTTAAAAATTCAGTTTTAAAAATAAATTAAAAATCAGTTTTTAAAATACTTTTAAAAATCTCAGTTTTGATTTCTAAAAAAAACAGTTTAAAAATTCTTTTTAAAACAGTTTTTTTTTTTATAAAATCAATATAAAAGTAAAAATAAATAAAATAAAATAAAAAAACTACCTGGGGCGCTGTCGGCTTTGTCGGGGGGGGGGGCTTCGCTTCATCTTCGTCGGCGGCAGGAGGGTACTGGACTTCGCGAGTGGGGCGCGACCATCGACAGGGGAGGGGAAGCGGTCATCGACAGGGGGGGGGACTGCGGTGGCGTGGATCGCTATTGGCGATGGCGTACGATGGGGCGACGGGTTTGGGGTTCGGGGATCATCGAAGAAGAAGGGGAAAGGGCGGCGATGCATCTGGGGAGGGGCGGTGGTCGGAGCTGGCGAAGAGGCGGCGTTGGGTGGCTCTGGCGACGGATCCTGGGGGGGGCGATCGCGATTGGGGGTTTTTCTTTTTTTTTTTTTTTTTTTTTTATTTATTTGATTTCTGTTTTTAGAATGAAAACGAGAGGGGGGGGGTTTATATGAAAAATATATATATATTTAATTATTTAATTACTTTCAAAAAGCAACTTTTATTTTCGACCTCAAAACGAGACCCACCGCCTGTCGTCCATAGCGTTTCACCCCCATTCCGAACACAATGAAACATGTATCGCAAGCTGATTCGATTGTTACAGTCAGTTTCCCTTGAATTTACTTTTAAATCACTATATTGAATTTTAAACGTATATTTCAAATTACCGGGGGCACAAACTAACTCGAAAAATTCCAGAAAAATATTTTCTAGCTTCGTATTGACGATACGGTCCTAACAAAACTAGTTTCGTCGAATTCTGAGACCGTTAGAAAAATGGCCAATTTCCAGTCGATTAAAATCAACTGAAACTGGTCAAACGCGTTTTCCTTTGCCACGCTCACATATTGATTCGAAAAATTATGAAATTTGGAATCTAGCAATAATTTGACATCACGGATCCAACAAAAGTGGTTTCGTCGAAATCCGAGGTCATTTGCAAAATGGCTATTTTTAAGGGCTATATATTATATTAAAATATATATAAATTCCACAGCGACTATTTCTAATTTTCAACTGGACATATCTCATCATTTCTAAAATGAAATCTCAGTTTGTTAACTTCGTTACAAAGATATAGTTATACAGATTCAAATATTTCTTGTTTCGTTCAATTCTGACTTATATTGAATTCTGTATATTCATTTGAAATTAGAAATCGAATTTTCGAACTACCGCGCCATTTTCTTTTCTATTTATAATTATATATAATTATTTATATTCTAACGACGACGTATATAATATATACGTCGATTCTATATTGAAAATAAATTTTCCGTCGCCATTATTTAAAATAATCTATTTTAAATATTCAAAATTCGCTAAAATGGCCAAAATAAAAATTTTAAACTGGCCCAGATTTTGCGGGTTATTACAGATAATATGAGATCTACAACATATATAAGATTTACAACATAGCATATCATAATTTGCAACATAGCATGATATTTACAACATAGCATAGCATGATTTACAACATGGCATAACATGATTTATAACATAGGATAGCATGATTAATCACATATGACATAGCATAGGATTATCTACAACATAATCACTACAACATAACAACATATATATGATAACATAATAGCATAACAAGAGATCCACAACATAATTTACAAATACATAACAATTCATATCACTTTCTTGTGATCCACTCATAACTTAATCAAATTATTTTATAATAATATTGTGAGATTCATCATACTCACAATTTTAAAGAAGAGAAATAGAAAGAGAGAGAGAGCTTTTGATTTGATTTAAGTAGATTTAGTTTGTAGATTAGGCCTTCTTCTTCTTTAGTTTGTGACGGCTATGCTGAACTCCATGGCAACGGCATGTCGATAGCTCTCCAATTTTTCAAGTGATTTAGGGTTAGAGTCTACCCACTTATTTATAGATGTTAGGATTCATTTAGGCCATTAGATTTAACCTAGAAATAACCGCAGCCATTCAGACAAGATGGGGTTTATCTTATTGACTCAGCAATGAGTCAGAAGTGACTCAGCAAACACTCAGCAAATTAATAAACTTCTATTCATGTTTACATTAACTGCCCATATATATATATATAAATATATATATATATATATATACACACGCACCTATTCATGAATTCAAATAATGCAAATTAATTCTTGCCCGAAAAAAAAGAAATCGAGCATATAATTTAATTTCCCCTTTTTTTTTCTCTACTTTCCTTGCAACATGCAAAATCAATGCATAATGAAGTTACTTACATACATACATATCTACTTATGCATAAATCTTTCCCTCCAAATAAATTGACTGTATTTATCTTCTCAATTATATATATATATATATATATATACACACATATATATATATATACACATATATATATTCAATATATATATACATATATTTAATTTTTTTTTTGAACCGCGTTCACACTAAGCCGCTTTTTAGTCATTCCCCTAAAACAAAAATGTGGCGTTGGCGGGGTTCGAACTCTGCACCTCTTGTATGCAAGTCACATGTTCCAACCAAATGAGCTATTATGTCTTTTGCTTATAATTTTTAGAACAATGCTAAACATTATTCTTTTCTCATTCCTATTTTTCCATGTTTTGCTGCAATATTTAATTTAAGGATATCTTTTTCATACGGAGTCCAATTTACGCAAACTCGGACTCTATCTCAAGCAGAATTCGGAGACGAACGCAACGGCGCAACCTGTTTCACCTAATTATTTTTCTAAAAATTAATTATATCTTGATTTTTTTTATGTTCACAGAAAATATGGGGTGTTACATTTCTGGTCACTTGCCATGTGAGAATGGGACAATTGGTGGAACCAAAGGCGGAACCGGCGGCACAGTCTGTGTCGGCACAAATTTGCTGTTGCGACTTTGCGACATCATCGTCTGCAAACAAAAGCAACAATCACAATTTTGTTTCAAAATTATTATCAGTTTTGTAACAGAAACGATAGAAAACTGTTGCAGTAAACAGTAACACTTTATAGTGTTAACAATACTGATTTAGTATTATTATTATTCTGAATAATAGAAAACAACCATAGTTTTGTATGAAAACTATTATAAATTCAGTATGTTGTGCAGAAACAAGATAAGAAGAAGAGTTTACTGATTGTTATCAGAGTCCATCGTTTTTTGTTCCCTTGAAACGAAGTAGCTCCCTCTACGGCGCTTTAGGTTTGCTGAGCAATCGTTTCCCAAGGGTGAAACGGAGTTTTTCTATGATGTTGCGCTGCAATAACAGAGCAATGACGAACACAGGAAGTTGTATATAATTTCAGAACAGTGGAGTTCCATGGAGAAGGAAGAAGCAAAGGAAAAACAGATTGCCTTCTTGTTTTTTCTAGCTACCTATATATAGGTGTAGGGGATGACTGTTGACAGGAAACGCGACCGTTCAAATCTAAATGGTTGTGTCTATTGGAAAGATGCGAACCTTTACCAACAGATACGACCATTTGTTGGAGATTCAAAAAATGTGGCCAGATTGAAAAAATAGCTGTTCAACGCAACAAGCCCAGCGATAATCGGAGGCCTAATTAATCACGAGACTCCAAAAGTCCCAAGGCCCTTATCTTTAACCTTTTAATATTAATATGAAAGATTTATGTGCTATTGCTTTCATTCTTCCTCTCCTCCATTTCTTTTGATATAGTGTATCAAGACTTAGTATAAGTAGTGAGTTAAGGCTCAAATTTCCCCGATGTGGGACTTTGTTTGCCTCTCTTCTTCCCAAACACTCATTAACCCAACAATTTATGCATATAATCTGAGTGTTTGGTGCATAAAAATACCATAGAATATTATATGAAAAGGAAACACATGCATATATCTGTTTATATGATATGCTTCTATTCAGCTATGCTATGTGCAAATGGCATACAATATGGCACTTTGTTTTTACACTTTGTAGATGCATAAACTTATGTGTATATAACCAGTTCAATGCCCATCTACATGCACAATTGCCCCTATATCAATCGTATAAATCACTTGTTGTTTTTGGAAGAAGCCGCCTCCATTTACTTACAAAATGGCATGACCCTCCCTTCACATCAGCAACTTATTACATACAGTAGATTTTACAATTAACTCAATAATTCTGAACTTCCAAATATAATTCAATTCATAAGTACTTTACATCATAACATAGGTTTTAATAGCTACAAGCATTCATGCATCATAACAGTTAAATAAAGCCTTAATTATTAAGAAAATAACCAAACAACAACACTGCATTTTAGCCATTATAAATACTATTAGAAACAACAACTCCAGCCTCTTATGATTTAGCTATTCAAACTTCTTTACTTGGAATCAATCCTTGAGCTGCTCAATTTAAATGGATTACCCCAAGAGAATGCAAACACAATCAAATAGGGTCAAACATATTGGTCTGGTATGAATATGAAGCATATACCTTAAGTAATACGAAGACATTCCATCATGCTTTACTTAAATGTATCCCCATGTTATTGGCATAGTTTTCTTTGTTACTTGAGTGTATATAAGCATATAAGGAATTAACATTACATCAGAATCTAATCATCATAGCAAATAACACAAATGAAAGCAATCATTCATCACAATTTGACATTTTTTTGGAATGCCTAGACTTCCCAGTCCTCTCCAAATGGTTTGTTTGTGACTTATCTTTCTAAGCCTACAACACCACCTAGGACTCATCATTTCACAATTTTTAATGGTCATATTCCTTACACCGAACACAAACGTGCATATTGCCTGGGTCTTCCTTATTATCTGATATACCAGTCACACAAACACCTATAGGGCTTAACTAAGCCATGTGCATGCCCAACATCCTCTTTGTTGTTAAATAGATCAATGCAAACTTGGAGATAAGCACCTATCTTGACCCATTTCCTTGGTTATAAGTTAGGTTTTGACTCATGTTATCCAACATTATTCCCTAGCACCAAACCCTGTGCATTACTTACGTTTTTCCCTAGCCATTTGCTCTTGGAAGAACACCAGATTCATGTAACATAACATTCATTCATTTCATGCCATCATATAACAAATACAAGCATCCAGGAATCATATATATATTTTTTGAAAATTGGTTCGCTTTTATTATCTAAAAAAAGCAGTACAAAAGACATGTTAGCATACTAACCATCACAACATAAAACAACAAACATAAAAATAAAGGGTAAACACAAATAAATGTAAATCTAATGTAACATAAAACTAGCCTATGATAAGGCCTTCATCCCACTATTGAGCGCTAACTCGCTGCGCAACTCGAGCCAAGTGCTCCATTCATACATATTCTCCCCTTATAATCTCAAGACCCTTGACATTTATCTTCAGAAAGCAGTAAACTTCTTCATGAAGAAGTGTATGCCATCCAGAACCAGTCGCATGTTTCTTGATCAAAATTCAGGAACGAAGTTGAACAATGCTGGTATTCTGCCAATTTAAACATCTGGATGAACATGTTTACGAAATCAGTAACCCTTTTGAAAATAAACCAACACCATTATTTAGAATATAAGGTCCCCAGCCTTATGAATTTGCACACTAACTCCTCAATGAATATATGGAACTAATAATATGATCACCATTCAACTAACCCAAATCTTTTAGAAACAGAAACCAGGCTAAAATTCTAAACATCATAGTGTTGAAATCTATGAACAAAATGGGGTAACATACACGAATAAGCCTACTGCTTCATCAACTCCATACAACCAATTTCTGGATGACCTTAATTAAACAAAATCTACAGCTTTTGCATATTGACGATTTCATTTAAATCCAAATATTGCATTCAGCAGATTTAGATCTGAATGAAAATCAATACCGCAGTAACTCCCAATTTCATTTATACCCAAAATTCCCAGAAACTAACCTCAAGTCACATTCTGTTTTAACTTAAACCACATAAACAACCCATATATCAATGTATGAAAATGACGAAAAAATAACAGATCGGTTATGAGAAGTCAAAAGTGAAATTACACTTACGCCGACAATGCCAGATCCCAACTCCCCTAATGGCTTGATCTCCTATTTTCAAACAAATTTGCCACTAAACCTAAGATAGATCCGTAGTTAAATAGAGTCCGTCTGGGCCAGCTTGATCTGGGATGCATAGACCTGGGATTGAAAAGCGACGCGTAGATCTGGAAATCACATCCGAGTTGGTGATTAAATATCCTATCTGACCTTAATTGTGGTAGATTCGCGGTTGAAAGAATAACCTAGATCTGAGTTTTATTTTGTGGAAATAACATGAAATACAAAAGGCTTATCAACAAAATAGAGTATTTCGTTGAAGGTTGAAGACAAAATTAGATTTGGATTTAGCTTGAGGAAGTAGATATTAGGTAGAAGATGAAATTAGGGGGAAGCTCATGCGTGATGAAACCAGGCGAAATCGCCTGTCGCAATTAACAAGCGTTTACACCCTTAAATTGGAATCATACATATATATGTATATAGTTATATATATATATAGTTATATATATATATATATATAGTTATATATTTTACTATTTATTTAACACAACAAATTATTTATATTCAACAATGATATATTCCAATAAAAGGGTTAAACATCCATTTTCTAAACTAACACATGATGATACTTTCTTTGATCCTTATCTTAACAATTTAAGAATTCTGATAGTATACAAGTAAGATTATTCTATCTTATATTCTAATTTTATGTGCTTATGTTTGTTGTGTAAATATGTTTAGAGGTAGTTTTAGGACTCCTCTAAACCCTTAGCTTCTCCTTGCTTTATTAATATGTGAATCTAGATCAGAAAATCTGATAAGTACCACTGGATCACCACATGAAACATTCATTGCTTCATTTGACTTTTACATAGGGATAAACATAAGCATAAATCCCCTTATTTTTGCTGCTTATTCTCATTTAAATAGACCCTACTACACAACAATGCAATAAAATCTCATTACCCAATTATATAAAAAGGGCTTTTAAATCATAGAAACGTTAATGCCCTTTTATTAGCATCAAGAGAATATTTATTTAAGACCAAATTTGTAATATCAAAGATATGAATATTAGAGAAGTAGATGCCTTATATAGGACTTATTGCCATTAAAACGCATCATACTCACCAAGACTCAATCTCCTATTTTTTTCCTGTTTGCTTCTTGCTGGTGTTTACTTCTCCATTGTTGCTTAACCCGTGAGTGAAAAATGAGTATATTATTCATTTACCCCGAAATCACACTATACTTATTTATAAATGTCAACCTATTAGGGTTTTGTACCTATAGAATACCCATCATATCCCTAGTTCAACTGCCCATGTCTTTTAATTTTTTTTTTTTGTTATTGCTGTAAATGGTCCTGCCTAACAGATTTGGATGCTTTATAAACTTATTTATTTTACCCAACAACCTCTTTCTATTTTTATAGATAAATGATCGCACTATTTGTATGACAATTAACTCTTTTCTTTGACTTGAGAAACACTTATACATGGCTTGTTGATCGACGCTTTCTATGAATTAGAAAAGCGTTAATTTTGTTATAATAACTGCAAGCGCACAGATCGTGTAATATGTAGGTCGAACACAGTGAGGAATATTAAATTTTATTATTTATATATTTCTTGGGCGAGTTAAACAAATCATGGAGGTTGATTTTGAAACAAACAAAATTGAAACTGCAAATAAAACTATTATTGAATTCAATCAGATCTGAATCTAATCAAATCAATATTCAATCCAATATGACCTAGGAAAGCAATAAAAAAACAGAAATTAAAATTACAGAAATTAAAATAACAAACAGAAAATAAAATTAGGAAACCACTGAATCTAATCAGACGGTCAATCACTAATGAAAATAAGAGCAAAATACAAATAGTGTTGTGACGACCGCCCACAACCCCCGCACTAAACAAGAGGAATAATGCGCTGAAGGGTGTGCCGAGCAGCTATGGACAATCATTAGAGTAGGTAAACAATATCAAAACCTGTCATAGAACTCACTGCGCAAGGATAAAATATAATAGAACATATACAATAGGTAATAGTAATGAGACATCATATAGCAAACTTTAGGAAACTTTCTCAACATCATGAAAGTTTATCCAACTGATACCAAAGTTTATGCATAAGTCCTCACTACAACACTCATAGAACACTCAAACAGCGGAAACAGAAATACTAGATAGTAATAAAACTGGTACGCCAGCCTCCTGCTCGCCTCCGCACAGCAGCATCGTCCTCACTAGTTACCTGTAACCTGCTACTTAGTCAGCCCATCCACAATCGGATGAACAACCCAAGGTAATAAGAGGAGACAAAAAACCTTGAGTCAGACAACAGTCTTAGTGAGCGATAAAACAACTAACAAACTTCAACAGTAAATTATATGAGAAGGAATAGATAAACATACTAATCTACCCACAACACCAGAGAAGAACTCAACCTTATCTTCCCCACATCTGACAGTGATAGCCTTTACTTTAACAATTCAATCATGCATCCATGGAAACCCGAACACCCATTCAATCATGGAAAAGCACTCATGACATCCAAATTATGGATCCCATGTAAACCAACCTAATCGAACTCAACACCCCTCAAGCACAAGCCTCAGAGGCCTAAACCAATATCCACTGTTTCAAATTTCGCAAATATCGTCCGAGATCTCCTTCGAGATCTCGTTTTGGGTTCCTTCCGAAACAAAACAACAAATATCACTCTAAATCTCCTTTCGAATACAACGCCCGAGATATTGCAATATCGAACGATATATCGATCGAGATGAAATACTGGAATATCATCCGAGATCTTAGTTTATTTTGTTAAAATTTAAATTTGTGCCGAAAATAGAACTATAATTAAAAAACTCAAATCTAGCCGTATCTATCTTTTGTTATTTTACATTTTGCATGTTAAATGACTATATTGTATGTTCGTATATGTTTTACAATGCTTATGATTTTCATATTCGCCTTTTTACATACATGTTACTTATAAAATTATGTATTTTGTGGTCCATTTATGCTGGATTTTTTGGAATCCTTTTAATGTTTCCTATCTAACAATATTCATGTTTTAAGCATATTACGATTTAGAGTATGAATGATCTTTTGCAAAATAAAGAATAATAAAGTTATTATGCATTTTAAGTTTAAATTACTATGTTTTTGATAGCATTCATTAAAATCATTTTGTTAAAATATCATTTTTAACATATCATGTACCCCGAGATTGTTCCGATATGAACTTTCAGACCCAAGATGAAAATCCGAGACGAACTCCCAACTTAGACTCATCTTGCCCGAGATCTCCCCCGATACGAGACCGAGTCTATAAAATCCCAAGATGAAACGCGACCGATATCCGAGATTTAAAACCTTGCTAATATCAGACAAGCACCCAAGGAACATCTCCTTCGACGTTGGACAATCTACATGAGACGGTTCAAACAAAGCAACTAATCAATCATGACCGACTCTGGCTACCGCCGCCAATCCTGCTTCGAAACCATCGTTAATCGTATGACAGCCAACCTTGCCATATGTCAAGGGCTAATGGTAACCCCGGTTCTAGCATAACTCTATATGTCCAACCTTGATAATTAGGCCTTTCAACGATGACTTCTTAGCCTTCGCATCTCTTGTCATCTAACCTTGACGACATTTCATAGCTAACGCAACCTTTTCGAGCAACCATTATCCACCAACTCACGACCTTTGAGTTGTCACCTCATTCGCTGTTCTATACCGATCAACGAACACCTTCCGATACTTCGAATATTCCCACTTGAATTCTTCTCGAAGTTACACCATCACCGAGCCAATTACATCACTGAGCTTATTGGAAACAAACCATAGCATCATCACTATCAACCACATCGTTTAGAAGCGCTGTTGAAAACATGACCAATCAGGATATGGGCCGACCCGATTAGTTCAGCTCGACCCAACCCAATTGCACCCCACGACCGACCCGATCCAACTCACCTCTTCCTGGGACATGACCGACCTGACCCTATCACCAACATGGCTAACCCGATCTGATCACCAATACTACTAACCCGATCCGATCACCAACACGAGCGACCCGATCTGATTGCACAATATAACTGACTCGATCCGGTTGCACAACTTAACCAACCCGACCCGACATTTCATCACCTCAACTTCTGGACCGACCCGACCCATCTTGAATGGACCGACCCGACTAGATATAGCCCGACCCGACCAGTCCTTCATTCCAGCCGACCCGTTCTGACTTATTCTCCAGGACAAGATTTTTGACCGAATGGACCCGCTTATGGCCGACCCGATCCACTTCCTGCACATCTCCAATTCTACTTCGATTTCGACCAAAACACTTGAATTTGATGAGAAACATGCACAAACACTCATATACTTCATTGCATTTATGTGAGAGATGTAAATCCCTCACTGATTTGCCAAAACAAGCCAAAATCAATGAAATAGGAATCAGGACAGCAAGCACCTTGCACCAATCACTTTGATCCGATGAACTCCTACTTTAAGCGATGTAGATCTAGCCTCTAATGGTGTAGATCTATGATTTCTCTCCTTCGATTTGGATTTTTTAATGGTGGAAAGGTGTTAGAGGAAGGAGGAGCACAAGACCACCCAATGAGGAAATGATAAACTAAACCATTCCCCATACCCCTCAACCCCTATTTATACCCTCCCATCAGCCCACTAACGGGCCTCTCCAATTCAGCCCATTATGGCTTACCAAATCTGGACAACCAACTGAAAAACCTTAAAACAGCGATTTCTCCCAAACCGCTAGGCCAAATTTTTAATGAAACCACTCTACAGAAAGGCCACCATCAATTCCCTTCCAATGGCACAAGTCACACCCTCTGATTCGACTTGAGTCAAAAGTTATGCCCTGTACAAGACTGATAGGGGCAAAATGGTCACAAACAAAATTGGTAAAAATTATGGACACGTCTCACATCCCCATAAGCAACCTATCAAAAGATGAGAATGATCCAACCCTTAAGGAATAAAATAAATGTATTTTACAATCTTCCGATATGTAAAATGCGAGCTGTTACAAGTTCTCTACCAAATCTAATTGTGTAGACAACACTATTTGCTAAGAAAATAAAAAATGCAGAAAAGAGAAAAAGAATAAAACTTTATAATTCCAGGATGATGTTTACAATGAGATTACAAGGGTATTTATAGGATAGATAGTCAACCTAAACCCTAATACAATCACAAATGGGCCTTAGTTAATTCTATTAAAATTGGGCCTTTCTTCTTTTATTCTTGCTTCCTTGGTAATTCTTCATCAAGCCTTTCTACTAATTATTTTCTTATCCAAAAAGTAACTGGATGTGAGATCTTCATCTGCAAGTCTTCATATGTAAATATATAGCAATATGATCTCTATTTTTATATTTTCTGACTGCGTGTGGCTAAGTCGGCATATCTGTAAAAGTGAGAAAATAATACCCAAGTAATATTTATTTATATACAAAAGATAAGATATAAGAGCATAAAATAAACACATTTCTATGTTAATCAAATACCCCCACACTTATCTTTTACTCGTATTCGAGTAAAAAAAATTAAAAACTAAACTAGATAAGTCACACTTTCGTAGGAAACATGATTGCATTGAGCGTATGCAACAAGCCGTTAAACCTTTAGGTGTCCTTAGTAGGACGAGTGGTGTCTCGTGAGAGTTTTCAGCGGATACTACCCACAAAATCCAAATGCAGTATGTCATGGTTCTAATGCAACTACATGAATGCAATGGACATAAGCAAATGAAGACAAAAAAAAAAAAAAATGAAAACACGACATGTTTCAAAAAAAGTGGTACAACAAATTAAGTTAACAATTTTTAATCAGTTGATTTTATTTTACATACCTCAACTTGTCACAAATTTTCAACACAATTTAGTTTTTCAAATGTTAAATTCCAGTTTGTCAGTTGGTTCGGTCGATAACATAGTGCAACCATGAAATAAATTTTTAGTTTGCATGTCATAGTTCGCAAAATGGTATTCTAAATTCCTTGTGTATGACTAGTCAAATCAATAAGGTCAAGAAGTGCTTGGCATCATCGCTTATTCCCTGTCTCTATAAAAATTAAAATTTATGATTAATTACATACACCTAACTTAAAGACCAAGGTATACCACCCATGCACTGCCTTGTGGACGGATGGAGAGTTGGGAAAGAGCTTGGCGGATTGTGCAGACCGACGCTGACTTTGTCAACAACATGTCGGTAATCCTTAGGAGTCCAACTCATAAAATGAGACCAAGATATACCGACACTAACTTTGTCAACAACATGTCAGATAGAGCTTGGCGGGTTTGCACACCAAAGCTAGATTTACAAGCAATGTTGGATACCCTTGGATTACTATTATTATTACTATTGAAAATATGGGAACAAGAGAGAGCTTACGCGAATTCAGCTTAAAAAAACTTAGTTTAAAAATTCGGAAAGCCATTATAAGTATTTTATGTCCTCCACTTATTGAACAAAGGCTACAATTTAAAACAAACTTCATGGCCATCACCTAAGAATCTCACTATGTACCGGTTACACTATTATCCCTCAAAATTCAACTTTTCATTATATTTCTTATTCGATCTTAGTTGAGAGAAAAAAATATTATCAATTGACTAACAATTGTTAACTTATTTTGTTGTATCGATCTAAAACGAGTCGTATTTCCCAAAAAAAAATTGACATGTTACTATGACCTGAAATGCATGATGGTCCTATACAAATGATGAAAATGAAAAGAAGAAAAATCAAAGAAAATTAAAGATGAATGCAATGCAGTCTCCCCCCACACTAGAACTAAACAGTGTCCACACTGTTAACGTTTCCTAAATTTGAAAGATCGTACTGAATGAGTTGCAAAATTATTTATAAAATGAAATGAAGTTTAGCAACTATATGTGAATGAAAATCATATGCAAAATGAAATCTATGATGATGAATGTTTGAAGAATGAAATTTCCTTTTCCCTCCACAATTGCCTCTATCGAAAATGATGTAGGATGATTTTGTATCTGATTTTTGAGGTACAAGAGGCATGTCAATGACTTTTGAAATGAAAATCTTTCCTATGAAAATTGTTTCGTGCCAATGATTTATACAATTCAGATGTAGATTATCCTATAAAATTTTCAAAGGTTTTTCATCTTAGTCCTTAGTAAGATCAAAGGCCAAGATTATGGGAATTTTTTTTGTATAGTCCAAGTAAACATCCTTAAGGTCTTGTGGAAGGGTTTTGAGATCTAACATAGGATGTTCTTGTATGATAATATTTGTCAAAATTCCATGGTTAGATTTCAATGACGAGGATTTCGAGTCAAGTAGTTCATTTAATTCAGAAATGTATTCGAGCTCATCAAAATCGAAGTTGAAATGGTCAAGACACATTTTCAAGGCATCAGAAGTGTCATTAGAGGTTTCACCAATAGTTGTTTGAATCATGTCAATTTAGGAAATAAATAACGTACTCAAGTATGTCTTATTAGTTGATAATCTCGATTTGAAGGGGGAAGAGGGACTTATGGCCGTTTACATATAGTATGAATACAAAGGGATACAACCAATGTTTTACGGGTAGTATGCAACCTCTTTTACTAGAAGTTTAATAAATTGAACTAATATATATCCGAGATCAAACCCTTGAGAGAATCGATATCACAAAATACACTTTTGTAGCTAAATATTTGCAAATCAAACTATGTTGTTAAAAAAATGATAAGAGTGATGGTTGAAATTATGGAAATTCGTTTCTCACCAAATTTATTCAGAAATTATAGCCACACAACAATCAAACAATAATAATTCCAGGAATTAAAGAAAATTGTACAATCAAGCCGTTGCCCCTATAGAAGATTTTTACAAGAAATTTCCATATATATATATATTTCAGGCAGCAGCAGACCCCGTAGAGTTTAAAGAATTTTATAGTGGGGTATGGAAGTCCGTCCAGAGCAGTTGAGTTGCACTGATGATTCAATCCAATTGTTTCCAAATTGATTGACCTATAAAATCCCTATTGTTGCTTGAACACTTTTCTTACTTTAATCCCTTTCTCTCACATTCTTTTTTTGTACTAGCAATTCCCTCCTTTTTTAAATGAAAAACAACTTGAAAACAAGCAAACACTAATTAGGAATTAAAAAGGAAACAAAAAAACTAACTAGGCTAAAACAAATATTTGAGTACAACTAAACTCAACACAAGAAAAAAAATAAAAAAAATCTAAACTCAAAGAAAAAAAAATCTAAGGTTAACAAAAAATAATAAAGAAAATACACAAAAATCAACAAAAGAAATTCACGCACTTAGTCAAGCCACAAATATATTTCTAGCAAACTGGCACACTCAACTCAATACCCAAATAAACGAACCCAAAAAGTCACCGCAATTTAAGCACCCCAAAGTCATAATTCCTCTGATTACTCCAAGCTAAAAACACATGCTTTTAACGTGGAAAGTTTTTTTTTCTCAGAAATTGAAATCGATCCCGTGAAATCGGTTCGGAATTCTTTTTGCGTACCCCTCTTCTCTCTGTTTTTTTTCGAATTCAAGCTAGGGCTCGAATGGGGGGGGATTGCGGTTGATTGGAAAGGGGATGGAGTTTGATTCGACGATCAGTAGAGCGGTTTTGGACAAGGGACGGCTAATGGGGTCGCCTTGGTTATTTGCGAGGGGCTAATGGTGTTGTTCGATATTGTGGTGAAGATCTGGTGTGGTTTGTTTCAAGAATTCTAATTTGACGGTGGTAGGTGAGGGAGATGGAGTGCCCTGAATAGTTGTTTGCTTGATGTGTGGTTTTGGGAATTTGTTGAGCGCGAGTGGATGTGAAGATGATGAGGGGTTGATGATCGGCTCTGGTAGAAGGATTGATCTTGGATTATGCTGGAAGATGGTCCGTGCCGAACGTTTGATGTGAAGAGGACAGGTGTGGAGAAAGCGACGTGGTCTGATCGTTGTTGTGACTGTTTGGTTCGCGGTTGGGGATAAACGGTTCTGGCTTGTGAAGATGATGGTGTCGATGATGAGAAAGGTGATGTAGACGATGGGTTTGCAGTGGGATTTGGGAGTGAACTGCGGCTGCGGAGTAGGGTGTAGATTGTTAATCGAACTTTAACGTGGATGAGGTTTAGCACTTATTTGTTAAGGGGGGTGCCAGAACGTTTTGGGTGATGTTTAGTTATGATAGGGTATTGAGATGGAAGATGACTATATGGGATTGCGGGTTTTGACAGTGCGTGAGTAATAAAGCGTCGGCTTTCCTTTTATCATCAGAATACATATTACTCTTTGTGTTTGGCCTGGGCAAAGCCCACATTCTTTTCTTTGCCGCATTGTATTTTTTCTTCTCCTGCTTCTATTCTTTTTCCTGAAAGAGGCATGTGAACATTACATATATCACAGCCTATATATATATGTACTATAATAATCACGTTGTAATTACTTTTAAGATCTGAACAAAGATTACTCCATTTGATTCAATTCTTCCCTGCAATTTCTCTTAATACAAAAAATATTCAACTCTTTCTTAGTATCAGAGCAAACTGCCTAACGGCTTGTTAAACTTGCAGCTGAAATTATTGATCAACATTCTCATTAGAATTTGGCATCATCATATGAGAATGGCTCATCAGAAGTTGTTCCTCATCATTTGAGAGAAGATAAATTTCAATCAAGATGTGCCCTGCCTGAAATCCATAGACCAGGCTGCATCAAATTGATATATTATATCTTCTGATTTCAATAATAAAGATCACCAGGAAATCAATCAAGAATTCAAGAAATTTCAAACAAATAAGAGCCGTGCCAAGAGAAATCTTCAGGAAAAAAGGAATAAACTTCCAAGAAAAATATTTCATCACTAGAATTCTCTGGTTGCTACAAACCTGTTTGAGAAATACTTAGATTCTTGGTCAATATCGGTATTCTTTATCCTGATTTTTACTGCTATTTCCGTATCATCATCTACCTATTGTCATGGGTGATGAAATACATTCTGCGACATCAGACAATGGTCAGAATTCATCTGTTGATACTGTTCCTACTAATCAATCAATAAAACCTGTTGTTAGTCTCAAAAGTCAGTTAATTACAATACATCTTGAAGAAGATAATTATCTTCTTTGGAAACTACAAATTGAAACAGCAATTCAAGGCTATGGCCTTGAAGGGTACATTCTTGGCAGGATAGATATACCAGCAAAATTCATTACTGATGAGAATAATAGAACAATTGCGAATGAAAAGTATGTAAGTTACAACAGGCAAGATAGACTCATCAGCTCATGGTTATTATCATCTATAAGTGCAAGTTTATTACCCCAAGTCATTGGTTGTACATCTGCCTATGAAATTTGGACCACTGTTGAAAGAGAGTTTAATAATCAATGTTCAGCAAAAGTTCTCCACTACAAGAATCAGCTACAGAGTGTAAAAATGGAGAATTTATCTATGAGAGAATACATATCAAAAGTCAAAAAGTCATGCGACTTGTTGAATGCCACTGGGAACAGAGTGTCTAATAATGATCAAGTGTTATATCTAGTTAATGGTCTGAATAATGAGTATGAAACATTTGTGGTTGTAATAACCTCTCAGAAAATGGTACCACTGATAGATGAAGTACACTCAATCTTACTCTCACATGAGGCTAGAATTAATGCCAAGAAACCTCAAGAAAGTGAATTTTCAGTTAATTTTACCTCTGGATTCAAAGGCAGAAATCAGAACACCAATAATAATCGTAATGAGCAAACTTACCAAAGAGGTGGTAGTGCAAGAAGAGCAAGAGGCAGAGGCAGATGGGCTAATAACAGTCGACCAAAATGTCAAATCTACGAAAAGATGGGTCACACAGCATTGAACTGCTATTTCAGATTCAACACTAGCTACACATCCAACCAAAATCAGAGGAACAATGGCAATCCAAATGTAAACATTGCTCAGTCTCAATCTAAAAGTAATAATCAAGATAATTCAAACAGGAATGGCAATCAAAATGACATAGCAAAGCTAGAGACTGCGCAAGATGATAGTTGGTATCCAGATTCAGGTGCTACTCATCATGTTACACACAATTTAGACAACCTAAACCTTGGAAATAGAGACTACAGAGGTAATCACTCTATTTTATTGGGTAATGGTAAAAGTATTTCTATTACTCATGTTGGTAATGCTAGCATAGGTGGTAAGAGACAATTATATTTACACAATTTATTAAGAGTGCCAAAAATCAAGAAAAATTTAATAAGTGTTTCTCAATTTGCACACAACAAAAATGTCTTCTCTGAATTTTATCCTAAATATTGTTTAGTTAGGGATACTCTAACTAAAGAACCCATTTTACAGGGTAACATGACGGGGGGACTCTACAAGTTTAACACTGTTAAAAATAACAGTGTGTTAAAAGGAGAAAATTTCTGTAATCTGAGTGAATTGGACATTGCTAGTAGTAGCAAGAATGTATTTGATCTTTGGCACCCCAAACTTGGTCACCCAAGTGCTAAAATTGTAATGAAAATATTGACTAAAAATAATATTCAAATTGAACATGTCTCATTACCATATATTTGTGATTATTTTCAAATTGGAAAAAGCCATATATTACCCTTTATTGACTCTGAAACAAATTATACAGAGCCATTACATTTAATTGCAACTGATTTATGGGGTCATGCACCCATATATTCAGATTTTGGTTATAAATATTATATAGCTTTTGTTGATGCATACTTTAGACACACTTGGATCTATTTTCTTAAAGCCAAATCTGATGCTTACAATGTTGTTATTAATTTTATAACTATGGCTGAAAGACAATTTAGTACTTCAGTTAAAATTATTCAGTCTGACGGTGGATGTGAATTTAAGAGTTTGAATAATTACTTTACAAAGAAAGGAAGTATTCACAGAACTACTTGTCCTTATACATCCCAACAAAATGAGCTTGTCGAACGAAAACACAGGCATATTGTTGAATCTGGTCTAACACTGTTGGCACAAGCAAAGTTACCCCTAAAATTTTGGCCAGAGGCCTTCAATACTTCTGCATATCTAATCAACAGGCAGCCAACAAAAGTAATGAAGGATATAACATCAATTGAAAAGTTATATAGTACAAAACCAGATTACAACAATTTAAAACCATTTGGATGTCTGTGTTTTCCATATCTAAGGCCTTACAATACTAACAAGTTGAATTTCAGGTCAAAGCCTTGTACATTTCTAGGGTATACCTCAAATCAAAAGGGGTACAAATGTCTTGATGAAACAGGAAAAATATATATAAGTAGACATGTTATTTTTAATGAGACTGTTTTTCCCTTTAGCAACAGAAAAATTCCTACTACAGAAAAGGTAAGGAATCCATGTGTCTCTATACCTGAATTTCCAATTTACTCTGAGAAATGGGACCATAATGATGAAAGTGAGGCTGCTGAGTCCAGTCAACCATCACAACTTAACTCAAAAGATTGTGATAGCTCACAACCACCCAGCCACGCCATGCACAACCCTGAAAATTCAAAAAATCAAGCATTAGAAGAAAATGGTGGTTCTCAAAGTACAAGAACAGAATTCTCTTCAGATTCAAATAATATTGACAGCTCACCATCAAATGAGCCACCAATTCAGACTGGTCATCCAATGGTTACTCGGGCCAAAAGTGGTATTTTCAAACCAAAAGCATTTATGACATCATCCAGTTTTTGTGAACCTGATTCCTTTGAACAGGCTATTAAAAACAAAAACCGGAAGATAGCCATGGATGAGGAATATAATGCACTCATCAGAAATAAAACCTGGGAGCTTGTATGTCCACCACCCAATAAAAATGTTGTAGGGTGCAGGTGGACATACAAACTTAAGAAAAATCCAGATGGATCAATTAACAAGTATAAAGCCAGGTTAGTAACAAAGGGTTTCACTCAGGAATATGGATTTGATTTTAATCAAACCTTTTCACCTGTTGTAAAACCCACTACCATTAGACTTATTCTTACTATTGCTCTATGTAAGAAGTGGCACGTTAAACATTTAGATGTTAACAATGCATTCTTAAATGGGATTCTAGAAGAAGAAATATATATGAGGAAGCCACAAGGTTACAACCATAATCAAAATTTAGTGTAAACTGAATAAAGCTATTTATGGCCTAAAACAGGCTACTCGTGTTTGGTTTGATAGACTGAAAAATACCCTAATTAAATTAGGATACCAGTCTACCAAATCAGATAGTTCATTATTCACTAAAGTGAATAGCTTCTCAACAGTATACGTACTAATTTAGGTAGATGATTTAATTATAACTAGCAATAACCTTGATGATATTGACAAGTTAACTCAGTACCTAGATCAGCAATTCTCAATCAAAGACTTGGGGGAATTAAATTACTTTCTTGGCATAGATGTAAACAGAACTGAATCAGAAATGATTCTATGTCAACAGAAGTATATAACTAAGTTATTTGTCAAAACAAAAATGATAAATGCAAATCCCCAACCTACTCCAATGATAAGCAGTCAGAATTATTCTAAGTATGGGGGAGAAGCAATTTCAAATGTAACTGAGTATAGAAGTGTTATTAGTGCACTTCAATATGCAACAATAACACGACCTGATATGTCATACAGTTTTAATAAATTATCTCAGTTTATGTTGAAACCCATGGAGACTCACTGGCAGGCTGTTAAAAGAGTTCTGCGCTATCTAAAAGGGACAATCAACTTTGATCTGAGACTAAAGAGAAGTCAGCATCTGCATATAACTGGATATGCAGATGCTGACTGGGCTTCAGATCCAGACGATAGAAGATCAACTATTGGATACTACATATATTTTGGTCAAATTTCAATTTCATGGTGCTAAAAAAAACAGCCTTCAACTTTCAGATCTAGTACAGAAGCTGAGTATCGAAGTATTGCTAATGCTACAACTGAAATTAAATGGTTACAGTCTATGCTTTACGAGCTCAAACAAAAACCAAATGTCAAGCCAATCCTATGGTGTGATAACAGAAGTGCTGTATATATGACCGAGAATCCTATTCAACATGCTAGGACAAAGCAAATAGAAATTGAGATTCATTTTGTTAGAGAATTGGTTCAAAAGGGTGAAATTCAAGTTAATCATATACCTGGATCCTATCAACATGCAGATATTTTAATCAAAGATATTTCAGTAAAAAATTATACCAGATTCAGATCTGAACTTAACGTAGCTGATTATCCGGACAACAACTCTGAAAGCAAAGTGAAATCAAAAGCAATCACTGCAGCGTTGACGAACAATAAAGCAAAGAGCAACTATGAAAGCAAAAAGGAACCAAAAGACATCACTGTTATGCTGAAAAATGATAAAGATCAAGCCTTTGACTTCAAAGCGCCAGAGAAACCCAAAGACAAGACAAAGCGTATCATCAATAAAGTCTCTAGTACTCAGAACTTCAAAGCTTCAGATAAACCCGAAGAAATGCCAAAGCGCGCCATCAATAAGGTGTCGACTACTCAGATTCATACTTGAAGATCAATTAAAGTGGGAAAACTTGAATCGTTTCTCCGGTTTGCTGGAATTACGGCTCGATGAAGGCAAAAACTAAGGTTTCTAAAACCCTAGGTTTTGTGGGGGAGTAATAAAGTGTCGGCTTTCCTCTTATCATCAGAATATATATTACTTTTTATGTTGGGCCTGGGCTAAGGCCACATTCTTTTCTTTGCCACTTTGTATTTTTTCTTCTCCTGCTTTTGTTCTTTTTCCTGAAAGAGGCATGTGAACATTACATATATCACAACCTATATATATGTACTATAATAATCACGTTGTACTTACTTTTAAGATCTGAACAAAGATTACTCCATTTGATTCAATTTTTCCCTGTAATTTCACTTAATACAAAAAATATTCAACTCTTTCTGTGAGAAAGAAGGGATGATGGGTATGAAACTGGTTGTTGCTGCTTTGTATTCGGTTGTTGTTGTGAGTTTGAGGCGCTGATGGAGTTGTGCTGGAAGATGGTGTGGTTGATGATCAGAACAGGTGATGAATGATCATAGCAACAAGAGAAAGGATATTTGTTTTTTTTTCAGTGCAGAAAGAAGAGAGATGGTAGAAAATTGAGATTTGGTGGAAAGAGAAAGAAAATTGTAATTGGAAAGAAGTAAATGAAAATTGTAAGTTTTTTTTATTGTTTTGAAAGTTGTAAGAAGAAGAAAATGGATGTATAAAGAAAGGAAAGAAATAAATGGGAGAAGGAAAACAAAAAGGAAAAGGAACCGAAATGAGGAAAGATATAACAAAAAAAAGGCAAGATTTTTCTCTCTCTTATTAGAAGATTGTAGTATCAATATTTTAATACTCAATCAACCAATCTAGATTTTTTTCTATATATACAAGAAAACAAAAGGAAAAAAAACTAACTTGAATCGAAAATTAAATAAATAATAAATTTTAATTGTTACCTCCCGGCAACGGCACCAAAAACTTGATCGACGCTATCTATGAATTAGAAAAGCATGAATTTTGTTATAATAACTGCAAGCGCATAGATCGTGTAATAGCAGGTCGAACACTGGGAGGAATTTTAAATTTTATTATTTATTTATTTCTTAGTTGAGTTAGACAAATCTTGGATGTTGAATTTGAAACAAACAAAATTGAAACTACAAATAAAACTATTATTGAATTCAATCAGATTTGAATCTAATCAAATCTATATTCAATCCAATATGACCTAGGAAAGCAACAAAAAGAACAGAAATTAAAATAACAAATAGGAAATAAAATTAGGATTATCGTTGAATCTAATCAGACGGTCAGTCACTAACGAAAATAAGTGCAAAATACATATAGTGCTCTACCAAATCTAATTGTGTAAACAACATTAATTACTAAGAAAATAAAAAAAATCAAAAAAGAGAAAATGTAGGAAACTTTATTAATTCCAGGATAATGTTTACAATGAGATTACAAGGGTATTTATAGGATAGATAGTCAACCTAAACCTTAATACAATCACAAATGGGCTTACTTAATTCTATTAAAATTGGGCCTTTCTTCTTTTATTCTTGCTTCCTTGGTAATTCTTCATTGATTTGTTATATGCATAGCGTTTTTACTAATTATTTTCTTGTCCAAAAAGCAACTGGATGTGAGATCTTTATTACCAAGTTTTCATATGTAAATATATAACAATCTGAGCATTATTTTTTATATTTTATGAGTGCATGTGGCAAAGTCGGCATATCTATAAAAGTGACAAAATAATACCCAAGTAATATTTATTTATATACAAAAGATAAGATATAAGAGCGTAAAATAAATACATTTCTATGTTAACCACTTTTTATTTAAATAGAACCCATACTATATATTTAAAATTATTTCCCGGTGCTATTTAAACCATGCTTGTATCTAAATGGCTTTGAGATTTTAATCCATCCTTGTTTTAATTCATAAAATACATACAAACTAATTCATTTTATCATAAATATTTAGGCAAACAATTTATGTTCATATCAACTTGCATATAAGACATGCACAACACATTCATGTGTAAATACCCACAACATCGTCATTTATTTATTTATACTGAAGGGATTATATCAAAGTGGTAATTAAAATAGGGTTATAATCCAGGGTCATCACATTCACCCCTCCTTTTAGAAATTGGGTCTCACAATTTATCATTCTCACACCAGAATTCAATCAGTTTCAGTGATTCATACTTCCTCAAGCCAATCACATGACTTGTGATAGGTGTAAAAATTTCAACATAATTTAATCAGGTTTCAAGAAAACTTTATGTAAAGCAACTAAGTATTTATAATCAAAACACTTACCAATATCTTCTCAATTTCTTGCAAATCAAGCCTTAATCTGAAAACAATTTAGGATACTTGGACCTCACTTTATCTTCTACTTCCCACATGCAATTATTCACATATGTACTTCATTGTACCTTCACTAATTTTATTGCTTCATTTCTCAATCTCTTCTTTTCTTTTGCCACAATTCCTACAGCTTGCTTCGTATTGATCGGATCAGGATTTATTTTTATTTGAGTAGGAGATTCCACGATTGGTCTCTTATCATGAACCCATCTTCTTAGTTGTGACACATGTAATACATTATGTATTCCCCTTAACTCCTCAGGTAGATTCAATTTGTAATCCAATGCACCTATTCTCTCCGCAATTTCAATAGGGTCCAACATATCTGGGAGACAATTTTCCTTCCTTACCAAACCCCAATGCCCTCTTCATTGGAGAAACTCTAATGAATACAAAGTCTCCGACTTTAAATTCTGCTGGCCTCCTTCCTTTATCTTCATAAGCCTTTTGTCTTTCCTGTGTTGTCTTGATTTTCTGCCTTGCCACTTCAATTTTATGAGTTGTTTCTTTAACTTGCTCTGAACCAAGTAAAACTCTTTCACCCACATACATCCAACATGAAGGAGATAAGCATGGTCTGCTATACAAGGCTTCAAATGGTGCCATCCATATGCTTGATTGGTAACTATCGTTATATGCAAACTCGAACAAATATAAGTGTTCCTCTCAACTCCCTCCAAAATTAAGCACACATACCCTTAGACAAATCCTCCAAAATTTTATTTTCTACTTCTGTTTGAGGATGGTAGGCGGTATCAAACACAATTCAACTCTCATTGCCTCCTGGAAACTACCCTAGAACTTGGATGTAAACAGTGCATCCTTATCACTGATGATGGTCCTTGCCACACTATGCAACCTCACCACTTCCTTCACAAAAAATTAGTCTAATCTGCTGGCATTTCCATCTGATTTGATGGGAATATAATGTGCAGTTTTAGTTAACCTATCCACCACTACCCAGATGTTGTAATTCCCCTTCTTTGTCCTTTGTAACCCTTCTATCAAATCCATGAAAATACTTTCCCATTTCCATTTTGGTATTTCGAAGGGTTGCAACATACCAGATGATCTTTGATAGTCTTCTTTAACCTGTTGACATGTTAAGCATTTTGATACATACCTGGCCACATCTCGTTTTATCCCTTTCCACTAATAGTTCCACTCTAAATCTTGATACATTTTTGTTCCTCCAGCATGGATTGTGTATCTTGTTTTGTGATACTCATCCATGATTTCTTTCTTTAATTCTTCCAAATATGGCATATAAGATTTACTTTTATATCTTATATAACACTAGTCATCCAGGTTATAATTTTCTACCTCTTTATTTTCCAGCAGCAACGCCTTTTTCCCTTTTAAAAACAAATCTTGATCTTGTAAATTTCCTTTCCTATCTGTCAAAGTTGATTTAATAGAAATCAGACTTAATTTCCCATACTCCATAATCACATGATTTTTCTATCATCTCCTCTTCCTTATTAATTATCTCCATTTAACAAGTATGGCCAAATCCTTAAATTCCTCAATCATCAACCTTGCCACTTTGTCATGATGTCTGCTTAGTGCGTCTACCACCTTGTTAGCCTTTCCTAGAGTATACAATATATCCAAATCATATGCTGCCAAAAATTCCATACATCTACGTTGTCTCTATTCAAGTATTTCTGTGAGAACAAGTATTCAGGGGATTTGTGATCTTTGTAGAGTTCAAAATTAGTTTCTAGCAAGTAATGACTCCAACATTTCAATGCATATACCACTGCAGCAAGTTCAAGGTCATGTGTATCAAACCTAGTCTGACTTGGCTTAACCTATCTTGATGCATATGCTATAAACTGCATAATTGGCATAAGCATAGCCCCAAACCTAATCTACTGGCATTAGTGTACACTTCTAAGCCTTCATCGCTTTTTAGCACTTGTAACATAGGTGCCTCAATAAATGCTTGCTTCGATGTAACACCCTATAGTTTAAAGTAATAATAAAATAAAATTCATAAAATTTTCTGAATTCGGTCATGGAACTAGCGTCATTGCATCCGTGGTGATTTTTTTGATCAATTAGACATGTAGTTTGCATAAAATGGGCTTAAAACGAAAAAATATCATCAAATGAAGTTTTAGAACAAACATGAAAAAATAAGAGAAATACACAAAAGGCAAATAATATTCAATGTTATAATTTTGTGAGGGTTTAGTGGTTGACCACTTGCCCTCCAAGTTATAGCATGCAAGTTCGAGTCCCACTAACGTCATGTTTTTAAAATTTTAGAGGGACAACTAAAAAGATGCATGTTTTGAAGGAAAAGTATATTATACGTACATACAAGGAAATAATATATTTAGATGGGTGTGTGTGTGTGTATATATATATGTAAGTGTATAGATTTATATATGTATATATTGATATAAATTCAAAAGTAACACACAATTAATCAAAATAAGTATGAAAAAAAATGTTGGGATAGTGTTCTTTGAATTTTTGAAAATAAGTGGATGTAAATATATACGTATAGATTCAAACTGAAATTTAAAGCATAAACTTAAAATAGATGGTAATAAATGTGGAACAAATGAATATATGCAAGAGAATAGCTGCGCACGAAATTTAAACATATATTAAAATGGAAAGAATCAATGAATTGACAATGTTAATAATAATGTTTATTGCACAACTGTGAACAAATAAAAATTTACAAAGTTATACACAAATATATATGTACAAGTTTGAATTTGAAATTTTAAAACGTGTCATAAAGAGAAGAAATTAATATAGGGAAGAATAATAGGTAAGAAAAGTAACGTTGAGTGTAACATTTGACAATAAACAAATTAATAAGAGAAAAATTAATGTTCACGACCCAGTAAATAGGTCAACCCATGTTACAATTGGGTCGACCTAGGGGTCGACACACCTAGAACCCGGGTCAACCCAATACTGGGCAAAGTGACATGGTTTGAACATTTTTTTGGGATCTGATTTTATTTGATTTGGCATAACGAACGAGATTCGTTTGTGCACTTATAAATAGACTAGGAAAGCCTAGCCTTTAACTCATATTTTCTAAGATGACTCCAGGGCTTTGCTATTTTCTTTCTCCTCCAAATCCTTCAGAAATAAGAATATATTAGTTATAAGATTCTGATTCAAGATTTGGAGACAGAGAATGTAGATCTAAACTATAAGCTCTAAAGTTTCTCATCCACGTAAGGTAATTTCTATGAATCTTGATTTTTGTTATTCTTTTCCTTGTTCGAGTGTCAAATTTGTAAATCCGTGGTTATTTAATTAATAGATCCTTGTAGGAAGGCCATGAGTAGCAGATCTAAATCAGAATCAAGAATTATACGCAGTCAGGTGAGTGGATTTAAATTATATTTTCCAGTAATAATATATTATAACATTTGATTCCTATTGAAAATTATGCTCTTCTTCGTTTTCCCTTTTTCTATGTCAGAATATGCAATTAATTCAAATTGCAATTATGTGCCAATTAATTGAATCATGACTATGTGCTAATTTTATGGAATCGTGGTTATGTGTAAACATAATTAAAATATTATAAAGAAAAAATTAAGTGAGTTGCAGTTATAAGTAAAAAAACAATTGTGGTTAGGCATAAGTTAATTAAATCTGAGTTATGCGCAAATTAATGAGGATTTGTGATAAAATGGGGAAATAAGATAAAACGGGAATCAATATAAATTAAATTAATTAGGAAGTTAGTTGTATCCTAGATTGATTGGTTAGTAATCATATGATATATTTCCATAGTTTGATTTTTAGGAAGGAGTGGAAAACATAATTGCAAGCTTATAATAGATCAAGATGTGTAACAATGCGAAATAAAGAACTGGTCGTGTTGCACACTATTCTATAGCCTAAAATAATTGAAAAAGAAATGTCTTGTAATTATAGGTTTCCATTGCTGAGATTACCATAAGCTATGAAAATTGATTTTTGTTTAGTTTTTAATAACCAACCAATTAGGAATAAACCTAAGTTCCTAAAGGATAATTGTAAAGACAGAAATAAAAAGGGACATAAGGAATCTATGAAGTATGTAATGAACGAGGGATACAATCTATTATATAAATTACATAAGAGGGGAATGTAATATAGTAGGTAGGCTTATCATAGAGACAAGTAGGGTTATAACATACAAGATATAATTAAAAGACAAGATGGGAAGTAAGAAGCTTATTATAATTGGACTTAAACTACAGAAAATAAATTTTAACAAGCGAAACTCACAATTATAGTTGTTATAATATTATAACTTGAGGTTATAATTAAATGGAAAAGAATAGAGTTGGCTTATTGTAATAAACTTACAATTGAGGAATTAAGCCCAATGAATATATTAATAAGCGGAGGTCTGTTCCGGCAGTAGGAACTGATTAGGGAAAATAAGCGGCCAGTTAAAACTAATAAACAGATAACTTGAATGTAGAATAGACAATCTAATATTTAAGTTTAACAAGGGCATATTTGAAGACTAGACATAAGGTCTAATAACATAATACTGAGATGTGCTTGGACCAGTCCATATGTTTTGGGATGAAGAGCTCAATAGGGCTGATCATCTTGCATTTTTGGAGACACGTGGGGAGCTCGTCCAGTTTATTCTATGGAACTAGAAGGAAGTTTGGGACTTCTAGGGGTCATAAGGATACTCCGTGATGGCCCTCTGTTGCAGGCCTAATGAAGTTGCACCCATAGAGGCATGGTTTGTGTGACAACCCGAACTTCCCATCCGGTCTAAACCGAACAAGAAGGCGGATTTCTTTGAGAACATGATGCATAGAACACAGAAGAAGAGAACATTTCATTGTTATTACAATAATTTACATCAGAGTATAAGATATCAAAGTACAAATAAATAATATACAGCAACAAAAATATCAAAGATTTAAAAAATTACAAAACAGCGGAAATATAATACATAAGTATAAAGTGCAGCGGAAAACGTCAACTACTACAACCGACAGAAATACGTGGATACAAAGCATCTAGAGTATTAATCCAGCAATATTCCAGGATCCTGTGAAAAGAAATATCTGCAAACCAAAACTACTAGCTGCCCATGTGGAAAATGTGGGCACCCAGAGTTCAGGTAGGAAACAATAAACTACGAGTCAGTCATGAGACTGGTGCGAGAACTAAAACAGTTATTAACTTTATTTTAATGTTAGGTATGTCAAGGGACCACGTCATAAAACACGGAATAGGTTGTCTCCCAAGAATACCATAAAACAAACAACATAATGCTAAAAAGGAAAAATGAAGCCATTATAAGACTTGGGTCGCATCAAACAATGCAACACAAACCAGAGGGTAGATTTTTACCTTAAAATGGCCAAATATGCTTGATATGTGTAATTTTTCTTTTACTATTATTAGTGCATATTGAAGAAATCAATTTCAAACATAAATGTATCAATCCTAGACGACATGAATGCCCCATACCACTATGCCGCCGATAGCATACAACTAAAACCGTATAATCGCGTATTGGAAATTGGATTCTATCTATGAACCAAGGAAAGGGAACTTTATCCGCCGATTCGAGACATTCAATCCCATGCCTCAGGATTCACTCGTAAGTGCACCTAGATCATGCAGAGCTAGTCAGCCATCGTCGATTAGTAATACCTTAAACAATACGTTTCCCGGTCCTTTGGGACCTAAAATCCTGGTCAGTACGTAGACCATCAAGGGCCTTGTGCTGTCAAATGAAATCCGAAATATCTCGCTTTCCATCATCCAACATCCATATAAGTGAAATTTCTAGGCTCCATACCATGACATCACTCATAGCTTGAAAGAAACGCATGTCCTTTATTTCTCTGCTGTCCTTATCCCATTTCTAGTTCATACTGGAGTGTGAAGCTCGCGAAGTAACGCTACACAAAGCTGTGCTATATTAAAGCTATTGTTTATCCCTTAAGGATCATATGTACATCAAATAATTAAGTCTTTACTAGAACCATAGAATGAGCATTCACAAGATTAACGCAAGTATGCCTCAACCAAGATCATTCGTGCGCAACAAGGTCAAACATAGACCACGACTCGAACGCAAGAGCAAAAAGTAGTCATAAATTGCAACACAATTATACAGACTGGTCACACATTAAGAATGGTAATGCTTAATGGCTGTGAAGCCCGCACATTCTGTAGAGGTCGCTCATATCAAGAAGGTCGCTTATTATCACATCAAAGAAGACAAGGAAGAGAACAAGCTTCAGTCACATGATCCATTCCGCAGTCGTTCAACCACGAAACAACCATGAACCTCACATCCGCTCATGCAGTTATGACCACGAACTCTCGCACTTCCCTTGATCTGTTAATAGTGCTACAGTTAGAGCAATCGCGCACATATCAGCTTTACATGTTTTGATCTACCGCTCATCTACCATCCGTCATGAGTGCTTCAATCAGATGATGTATGTGAAAAGGCCTTAAACACGATAGCACATTGCTCGTTCCTATGCAGTCGCTTACACAGGATAGCTAGAAATAGCTGTCACCAGTTGGCTACAGCTAAGCAGTGGCATGTTCGTAATTAATAAAATGGGCGGTCCATAGCCTACAAAGAGGGACCCAGTTCATTTCTTGAGAGGGGACGCACCTATAAATAAGCCATAGTTACCACTGAAATGGGGGAGCTCCTGGCACCACGAAGTGCTGCTAAATTCCATCCTTAGCCATTCCTTAAGCATTATTCGGCCATGATCATCATCATCATCCAAAAATCCTTCATCCTTCTGACCATGGAGACTATCAAAATGTGATAAGTGTGAAAGATCCAAGACATCCTCCTCCTCCGTCGCTTATCCAACCTTTTTCATCATTGATCATGCCATTCTCCCATCGAATCTCATGAATTTAAGCGAAATTTGTATGTAAATTGAGAATATATTGAGTGAGTCAAAGAATGTATAAAAAACAGGAGCTGATATGTCTTGTAATCATCATCATGATAATGCAAACTCCATTCACAATGGACGTAGGCCTAACACAAGGCTGAACCACTCTAAAACCTCGTCTCTATTTTGTTTCCTTTGCATTTTTACTTTCAATTATTGATGAGTATGGCTCCACTTATTCTCTAACCATATTGGTGACATACATTCATTGTATCTTTGGTGTTTGAACATTTTTGGTAAAACCATTTGGCACCCACCATGGGGCCGTATTTGAGCCCTTCCCTGTGGAAATTCAACGAGATCTTCTCAAAAAACTTTGCTTGAAGTCATGTGTATACCAAAGGAGAGCATCCGCGAAGTTAATGACCCCGCCGACAATACTAATATTCTCCCATCGCCCGCCACCCATTTCGAGACCGGAGAATCGCCAAGAGTCGAGATTTCTATAACAAAAATAGAATTGGAAGAAGCAATAGAGGGACTAACGAGCCAGATAACCATCACAAACAGCGCAATGATGAAGAAACTTGAGTCAATGTTCGCTATTCAAGCTGCTACTGCAGGAGCCACGCTAAGTGCCACTCGTTTTCTACCTACAGGAACAAGTCAAGCCTATGATACAGAATCCTCTGCTTCGAGCACAAAACAGGGAAATTCTGTTTAGGAAGTCACATATCATGCTAATCTGGACAACGGAAAAGCTAAAGCACCTATGTACATTTCTTCCGATGGCACAACCTCTCGACGATCGGATGATCCTGTGAAAGGGGCATTCCTCTTGAAGGAAACCCCATGTTCCCCTACTCCAAATTGTAATTACATGCTTGGGCAAGGAGTTGGTAAGGAAGAAAGTGTTCATTCCATGAATCAGAACAAAGAACAGAATATATTTCAAAAATGGCATGTGAAATTGTGAAAAAGAGCTTGAAACAAGTGGACAATCGAAAGAAATGGGAATTTCTTCCTACTAAGACCCCACTCACCGAAAGAATTAAAATGGCCATACATCTGCAGGAATTTAAGCCTCCAACACTGCGATCCTATGAAGGAACAAGCAACCCCAATCTATTCATGTGCAGATATGATCAACATATGGATGGGGCACGCACCACCAACGAGATCAAATGCCTATATTTTCTGACTTATTTAGAGGGGATGGCTTACCTCTAGTTCACAAAGTTGCCGCCGAAGTCTGTGGACGACTTTGGTACCTTGGACAAATTGTTCAGTAAGCAATTCAGATTCCAAGCAGCCAGAATCCGGGATGTCATGGAATTAAGTGAAATACAACAAAGACCAGGAGAGTCTGTCAAAGATTTTCTCACTCGCTTTAACGTGGCAGTGGCGGAAGTTGAAAATTATGAGCCCCGACTGGTTCTGATGGCCTTGAAGGGGTCGTATGTAAAAAGACCAAGTTAGGGAAATGGATTAAGAAAAAGAAGTCAAGTACACTCGAACAGATACTTAATAAAGCTGAAAAGTATATGAGCATTGAAGAGAACTCAGTGTGTGACATGCTTAAAACGAAAGATAGTGCATAAGGTAGTTTTGGTAGTCGGAAGAGGAGCAGTGAAAGAAAAGATAACTAGGCCAAAAAGAAGCTGCGCTTCTTTAAAAATGCTGAGCTCACGCCCCTCAATGACACCCTAGGGAATATTTTCATTGCAACCAAGGATATAGAGAAATATCCGATCTCGAAACAAATGCAAGTTAAATATAGTGCTCTAAGATCAGGAAGGTATTGTCGTTTCCATAACCAGCCAGGGCACGACACAGATGATTATAGGCATCTAAAATCATTAATCGAGGAGCTGCTCGAGAAGAATCATTTGCAACAATACGTACAAGCCCATGAACAATGCCCCAACTCTCCACATGCAATGAGTAATGAGATGATCGCTCAAACCGATCCAAGGCCAACATTTACTTGAGGATCAGTTGTCAGCACCCTAATTACGGCGGTTCTAAAAAAAATGGCCTCCATTATTTTACTTTGCTTTACTACTTAAGAATAAGGAGTCATTTTACTCAACTCTTTTATCCGCGATGTTCTTAAGTAGATGATTCACTTATGATGTATCAAACAAGAGTCATATAAACCAGAAGTTATATGCTGATCTAAATGACATGATGGTAAGACCATACTAAGGGCCAATTTCTTAATTGCAGGCACAGTTGGAGCAATCGCTCATCCCCAATGGAACCATAAAAGAAAACTTCCCAAAGCGCATTCCAAGCAAAGCAACTTAAAGTCCAGGAACATCATGCCAAATGAGCATATTGTTTCAAGAAGATAAGCTGCTCTGGGGCAAACAATGAAAAGCATGACAAACAAACAACAAGTCAGAAAGCTACACTTTTCACCATGAAACAGGCAAAACTCTGAGCAAGCATCCATTGACCGAGCTGGCATCAGGCTTTGAGCAAAACACAAAGATAGTATTAAATTTGTCCCATAGATTTAAAATATCTTTTTGCCAATCCCAAAAGAGGCACCTTGTTAGGTGTAGGGCACAAATTCTTTGAATCGAACAGAAACTCGATAAGAAGAGTTAGTGTCCACCTCCCGGGACGAAGCATAAAGATTTAAAAAAAAAAACTAGGTTAGAAGCACCAGTCCTAGTGCGGGAAGGATCAAAACAAATAAGAAATCCTAGCCGAAAGAGGGTAACAAAATCAGAAATCCTAGTCGAAAGGGGGTAACAAAATAAGAAATCCTAGCCGAAAGGGGGTATCCAACAAGGTCTTTTCGTTTTTAGAGAAATCAGACAAACAAGACCGAACTTGGATCGAAAATTGAAACCCATGACCTCCCATGGGGGCACCCAAAAAAAAAACAACGTAATAACCTTGCATATTTAAAATCTAATCCCCGAAGAACTTGTACTACCAGGTTAGCGGGAAATACGATTGAATACCAACCTAATAAACACAAGCTGACTGATCAAAAATCAAATCACGGCTACAACTAAGAAAATTCGTAAAAATTGGTCATTTTGTAAGTTCGCTGCAACGCTACAACGAGAAACGAACATCCAATAGAATCGTACAACCAACAAGAACTAATTCCTAAAAGATATTGTTTTCCGTTAAAGCGAATGACAAAGCCATCATAATATCAAACACGATGATGTAAGCATACGGGCTTAAAATATTAGGCGAGGACCGGCACTCGCATATACAACCGGCTAAGTGCACGACAGTAAGAAAATAAGTTGAGAAGGGTCACAACTACGTAACATTTATCTTTTGTTTTTTGGTCTATGCAAGGACTATCAGGTGATGATAGGGTAATGATTCCTGAGCTTTTTGCAACAGATTTCCTTCTACGCGTCAGAGCAGACACGACATTTGTATTCCAAGCTTCATCCTCATCTTCTAGGTTGGACATGTTAAGTAGTGTCGGATCGCCTGGTAAAGGTGTGGTGTGCGGACTAATATTAGTTGATACTAAAACAGAATCAACAGTGGTAGTTTGAATAGCGGTACCGCTAGCAGACAGAAGAAGTGGCGAGGGTGGACCTGGCACAAACGAATAACAAGCACTAAATTCAGCAGACCCAGGTGAAGAGGTAAGGTAATCCAAGTCCGGCGCGGACTGATAGATATCAATTTTACCTGGAGTTACTGGATATGTAAGGTCTACCCCATAGTCATTTAAAGAAGTATCATCATGACTCGCACGTTGTTTAAGGACATCTTCTTGAATGGCGTGTTCCCTAATGGGTCGAACTCCAACAACATCTTGGACAGAATAATCCGCAAAGGGAGTCTGAGGGCTTGAAGCTTTGATATCAATAGGACCATATGGGTTGCGAGTGAAAGTAGCATCCGGGGATTCCCCCCTGGAAGATCGAGCTCGCTTGTGTGCTAAGATTTTCCTGCCTCCAGCCAAAGCCTTAGGATTTCCTTCTTTCAAAAGGTTCTCCTGCAGATATTCATCATTGGCACCACCAGAGTATGAGAGCACTTGTTGCCAAATAAGAGCCAAAGTCCATAGAAATTCCTTTTTGAAATAGCTCAAACTTCCGTGACTCATCACACTGTAAACATAAAATTTGAACAGATTATTATAAGCCTTAATCCTGGTTTCATCAAGTTCTTTGCGCGACATGATCTTGTTCTCTTCCAGAATCCTAAGAGTCTCATTTTAAGAGTTAATCCTGCCCTCAAGAACTGCTTTCTCTTGCTGATGAGAGGTCGTAGCTCGCCTCTCTAAAGCTAACCGACGTTCAATAAGTTCTTGGGCAGATTTAGCCTCTCAGAGTTTCCCCCTCACAACCTCGAGCTTCCTTCTGAGTTCCTCATTTCAAGCCTCCAAGTTGTTCACTCTAACACTCCCACTCTTTAAAGAGGTGATTTCAGATTATTGAAACTTGATCGAGTGAACTAACCCATTTTTGTCATTTTCCAAGACGTCAATATGGTCAAGATGACGGGCATTCAACCTCTGGAACTCATAACCAAACTTGGCCCAATGTTCTAACTGCCTATCAACTGTGCTTATGACCAGATTCAACCGTGTTTCAAGTTGACTTCGGGCGATGTTAAACTGGGTGATCATGCAATTTTTGATAGTACTTAAACCCTCAACAACATCCCATCTATTGTTCGGATCTAGATCTAAGTCAAAATGCATTCCTCTTAAATCCCAACCTCCGAAACGTTCCTTAAGCATCAAGTTACCAGGCGAAACCCTGTAAGAAGGTTGATTGAGGATTTCCTGAATTTGAGCGGAAGTTGTAACGATGGATCATTCGGAGAAAGTAAGGACATCAAGGTCTAGAAAATCAGACGATGAAGAACGTTCGTGAATTTCACTTTTGCCACGGTCGTTCCTACTCCTTTTCTTCTTCTTTCCTTCTGTAAGGCATCCACTCTTATTGCTCTTATACGATGCTCCTACATAATCAGACCCTTTCTTACTTAAAGAATCAGTCAGCGGAAGCTTGAGAATGTGTTGAGGTTGAGAACATGAGAATGATTGGGAGCGCTTCAAATGATGAGAAAGGCGAGAATCTAAAAGACTTTACGGATCAATGGAACCGGCTTGATGGAAGAAACAATCTGATACTGAGTGTAGCATACCCGTACCTGGCCAAGAGAATGAAACAAAACGTTAACAAGCATACAAAGAAGTTGTAAGGTTTGCAGAAAATGCGTATAATAGTTATTTCAGTGCACATCCGATAACGAACCAATGTCAAGGAAAACTCCTGAATCGAATGCATTCCCAAGCCGTTGGGCAGTTTCTTGGGTTTCCTCCATAACAGACATTACAGGATCAGAAGTCACAGTATCACCTTGACTAAGATAATTGATGGTGTGTAAATCCCCCAAGCCTCCGAAAGTTCCTGTAGAATTCTCTTCTTGGGTAAAGAGAGGGGCGGTATTTTCAATAATCTTGTCAGAGAGTATATCATCTTTTGTACCATCTACTTCACCTTCCTCGATGACCGGAAGCAAGGGAGATCCTGGGGAATATTGGCTACTATCACCCAGGACTAAGCGATTCTTTTTCGTAAAGGATTTTCCCGTGGCACTTTTTGTATAAGCCAAGGTTTTCTTAATGGACCTTGAAGGATTGAGTAACTGATATTTGTGAAGGTTTTCCTCTGAAAGAAACACTTGTCTACTTCTCTCAGCCTTGTCAATTGCAACCAAAGAATCAAAAAATGCCTGGTCAAGGATGAGGCTTTCATTGGACGGAGTTGCTGCAAGATAGAAAGAGAACCGTTAAAGAAGAAAAAAGGAGAAAAGAAACCCCAAGCTGGGGGCAGTTACCTCCCTCCATTCACCGCCTATAGAAGCTCAGAGGGCATCGAACATAAAAGTATTGGTTTGGAAATCCTTTGACACCATCTGTTAGGCCTATAATAATCCTACATTATCTGCCCTCCATAGAAATGAAAGAAAGACCATCTTCCCCTCTTCTTTAGAAAGCATATAAGGAACAGACGTCCTGAAACGTAGGTGCTTGTTGCCTGACTCTCATAAAATGTATGTATAGCCCCAGTAAAATGTGATATCCATTGGGATGCAACTGATATGGGGCAATAGCCAAATACCGTAAGATGGACTCTTAATAGGAGTTAAAAGGAGGAACCGCTCCGCTGGACAACATATGATGGTTGACTGCTACATACCCAGAGGGAGGACGGTCAGCCGAATCTTCTTTCTTGGGAAACCTAACTTCATCTTTCGAGAGTTTGAAATGGCCACACAATTGTTGATATAAATTGAATGGAAGCGTTGATTTATGTAACACCCCGTGTATTCTACAACTGTGGAATTAACAAATTAAAGTATAATTAATTTGAAATCAAAGAACTAAGGGAAACGGGATACGCCATTGCGTTCGTCTCAGAAAAATACGCGAAATAGAGTCCGAGTTTTCGAAAAACGGAGTCCGTATGAAGAAGATATAGCCTCCGGAAGTTTCTGAATCAAGTTTAAAATTAAAAATCGGGCCCAATTGGCCAGGGCGGGAAAAGTCCCGCCTAAGACAACCAGGTCGACTGGGCTGTCGACCTGGTCTAGCCAGGTCGACAGGGCTATCGACAGGGCTGTCGACCTGGTCCAGACCTAGGTCGAACCCAGTCCACCCTGGCTGGCCTAGTCTATGTTGGTCGATTTTCAGAAGCATGCTTTGTTATTAGGGCTAGGTGGCAGGCTCTAATTGGTCTCTCTTTCGAATGAATGGCTACGATCAATCCAAGCAACATCGATGGTCCAAATCAGTTCATAAACTCTATAAAAATGGCCCTAGACTCTACCTAACCTAAGTCTCTAACACAATTCTCTAGCCTCCATTGCTCTCTTCTTCTAATTAAAAATAAAAATGGCGTCGCTCCTCTGCTAGAATCAAAACTAGAAGTCAATCAACATCATCCTAAATTCAAATTTGAGATAAAAGCTTCTGCAACAAATCTGTAACAACTAAAGTTCTTTCTTTAATCCAATCAAGGCAAGTACAGTTATTTTCCGCTATAAACGTTAATTATAATTTTGATATGTTTTTAATTCTGAATCTGAGATTGTATATATATTCTCTTCTGTCAGATCTGTTTTTCTGTGACTGTTCTGTATCCCTTTTCTTCTTTTCTGTTTCTATAGCCAGGCTACCACGAGCCTGTGCCTAATCTCATAAGAGATGAACGTATGAACGCAAATTTTGGGATAAATAATGAATGATGCGAAATTTGACAAGACTGAATTGAATGTATGACTTTAGGTCTGAGGCATAAAATATATTGGACATGTGACTTGGGATTGGATGCATAAATTTGACTATGAACATATAATTTATATATGTTGTATGCATAGTTATGTTGTAATTTAGATCTGTAATTTATTAGAAAAAAAGATGAGCATATGTTATAAACTAGTTTTAGACCTATGCATATTCTGTGATAAAAGAAGAAGAGGAACCACTGTAAGATTACATATGATTTGAGACTTTGGACAAAATGCATATAAAAGTCAAGATCTGATTTGTAGAAGATATGATTTAAAGATTTATATTGTTGGGTATAGTTTGCATAATGATTCTTGACTCAAAAAGAAGAAGATATGGAAACTTTGGTGTAAAGATTTACATTAATTAGGATATCTATTATTGTGATTACACCTAAATAGGGATTTTTGGATTTATGGCATGCATTGAAATTAATGGTTATATTTGGTATAATTTATATGTGAAGCTGCTGTAAAATGCTAGTTTAACAAAAATTGGAACATATGTTATATGGCAAATTATGTCCATATTCTGCGCTTATGCAAACATGGAGTATATGTTGTGAATCATGACAATTATGTAGGCATATGAATTTAGGCCAATTTATGATTGGGCAAGGCATGTAAATAGAACCTTTAGAAATATTAAATTTGCTAAATCTGCTAATTTGCCAAGTTGCCTAAACTGCTAGTTTTGTTATATTGCCTAGACTGCTAATTAGATTGAAATGCCTAATCTGTTAAATTTGTCGGTTGAAATGCCTAACCTGTTATATGCCAAAATCTGCTAAGTTGCTAAATCTGTTAAATCCGTTAAGTCATATAAAATCAGTTATCTGCTATGTTGATATAATCATCCTGTTATTGATATAATCTGAATTGGCATATATATTGGGCGTGCGCATAAACGGTAAATTATTAATTAATTGGCCGCAAAGATAAACATGGCTAACTCGAGGTTAGAATGAGTTTGCGGCGTAAATCTGCCCGGAACCGCCCGGCACATCCAGTGGCCGCAAACAATAGGTTCTAATGTGAGAAGTTAGTCATAACATGCGTAAGACACGAGGTTAGGTCTGGCTTGTGGCAGAAGTCTGCCCGGAACCGCCCGGCATATCCAGCGGCCACAAGCTACCGACCTAATGTGAGAGGTCTGTGCATTAATAATTAATTAATGCAAATCTAAGATAAGAATGACGTCTAAAACGTATTGGGGAAAATAGGGTTAAACCAACAGGATTAATAGATGTAGTAAAACCCGTCCATGAATCTGTAGGCCCAATACAAAGTTAGACAAATCTGAAAAATCTGTACATCTGACCCGTTAGTCTGAAAACTTGTTAACTTAATTTGTGAATTAGTAAATCTGAATTCTGTATGTCTGAACTTGTAAACAAGTTAATCTGAAATCTGTTAGTCTGGGGACACAAGGTTAGGAGGGGAATTACTTGTGTCATCTGTTGTTTGGGACCCATATTAGTCAGTAACCCTTGCTGGTATCAAAACTTTGACCCAACAGTAAGTAGGGTCCGGGCACGCTTACTGAACTAATTATAAGTGGTTCATTCTGATAATGGCGAGGGGTGTTGACGGTGCGTTCCAACCGGGTCATGTGCGTGCATGGATCCCGGTCTGCCTCTGAGGATGTAAGACGCCGTGACATCTGTAAATAGGTCTGTGCCAATTGGTTGTCACTTTAGGGAGTGATACACCCTACTGTGGGGTCGACACAGGATATTTATGTATTAGGGAGCCGATCGCTTGGGGTAGGGTTTTAGGGTACGCTTAGTTCTGTCTGTTTCTGTTGGTACCGTCTGTTTCTGTTGGGTGGTAACACCTGTCTGTTTCTGTGTGGTACCGTCTGTTTAGGTGGTAAAGGCCCATTATTAGTGTACACCTAATTCTACATTCTGTTTCCATAGGGATAAATCTGTTCCTGCTTCTGTCTGTTTCCGATCGGGTAGTAAAGGCCCATTATTAGCATTCTGTTTCTGTTAAAGTATTCTGTACCCGTTCCTGCTTCAATTTAGACATTAGGGAGACACCTAATTCTGCTATACTAGTATTAGTGCAGAGAAGTGTAAAACAATAATTTATATCATTCCGTTTATCTGTTGTATCTGCTATACCTGTTATAGTTATCTCACATCCAGTTTTATGTTCATATCATAATATTATTATCTGTTCATATGCTGAGAGTCACTGGACTTGCCAGACTTTTTGTCTGACCCTTGTTGTTTCGCCTCCTTTCTTCCGTTCCCCCCTAGGTTATCCAAGGAGGGAAATACTTTAGCTTGATCCGGATTTCTCTTTGCTTGAAGTGCTTAAAGTATGGCTTGGCTCGGTATAGCTTCCGTTCCATGGGGATCATGATTTTAAACTATGCATTTTGAAGGCTTTTGTACAAGACTGATATTTTGTACTTGAATTCTGAAATTGAAAGGATGTAACCATATTAATTTCTGTTTCCGCTGCAATAAAGTCAAAATTTTTCAAGTACTGTTTTATCTGTCTTGTAAGTTTCTGTTCTGTTTACTAAAATGCTCCACCAAAGTTAAGGCATTCCCTTTGTGAGTGACCTTAACGGAGGTGGGGTGTTACACTTGGTATCAGAGCTAAAGGTTACCAGATTAGATAAAAGTTTTTGAAAACTATTTTCAAAAAGGTTTTAAAATGACGTATTTTCAAAATTAAAGCTTATTTTGAAAAACATGATCCCCAAGAGCCATATATCTTTCTTTCAGTCCTTTTTGTATTGAACCTTTCCTTTTTCGTTTTCAGCATGTCTGAAGCATCTGAGATACCAGAGGGTGTCCATGTACCCGGTTGGTTTCGTCAATATCTTGAGGCTAGGACCGCCGCTGCAGGTCCAGCAAATGATCCCCCTCCCCCACCCCCTCCTCGTGCAATTGCTTTCTCAAAGATCTGTAGAGATTTTAGGGCCATGGGTGGGAAGGATTTCAGAGGAACTGAATCATTCGTAGAAGCAAGGAATTGGCTCAAAGAAACTGAGGATCTATTCGTTATCTTCGAGGTGGACGATAGGCAGAAGGTACAGTTGGCAGTATGGCTGCTCAAAGACGAAGCTTCCTACTGGTGGGAAGTCACTAACGCCGAGAGGCCGGTTGAGACATGGATGGATTTCAGAACAAGGTTTGAGACAAAATTCCTCTCGCAAGCTGAACGAAGTTTACAATTGGAAAAGTTCTTGTCTCTTAAGCAAGGAAGTATGACGGTCAAGGAATACGTCAACCAGTTCAACCAACTAGCAAGATTCGGATTGGATTTAGTCAACACTCAGCATAAAAAGGCTCTCCGCTTTGTTAAAGGATTGAATGAGCCACTGCACAGCCTAGCCATGACCCATGTACCCATGGGAGCAACTTACGAGAAATTGGTAGATATGGCACTACTGCACGAGGAAGACAAGGGCCCGAAAGAGACAAAGAAGGAAGAACCACAGAATAAGAAAGCGGGGCCCAAAAAGGAAACACAAAAGAAGGATGAGAAGTCTGAAGATAAGAAGGGGAAAAAGTGCTTTACTTGTGGGAGCTCAACTCATCTGAACAAGGATTGCAGAAAAAGGAAGGGCGCTTGCTTCAACTGTGGGGAGATGGGACACTTCACTAGGGACTGCCCGAAGAGACGAGGACAAGGAGGGCAGGCGAACACTCTTGAGGCTAGTGGCTAGGATAGAAATAGGAAAATTTCTATAGTAGGTTTAATTTCTTTATCTGATTGTGACTTTTTCTGATTTTGGTATTTTGATTTTGTAATCGATACTCTGCACTTTAATACTAGTATTATTTCTGAATTCTGCTATAGACTCAGACCCATAAGGGTTATGGATCATCTGTTTGAGACTGGGGTTTGAGGGATATCTGTGTTAGGCGTCAAGTATGGCGCATACATTCTGAGTTTTCGTGGGGTATCAATTGGATGTTGGTTTCGGTCTTTGGGGCCGATACTTAGGACCCATGCCTAATGGGAACCAAATTTTCGTTCTATCTGTACTCGCTTCCATCATTCGACTGTATCCTATCGATTGAATCTTCGAACTTTAGGTAGAAATTAATGGGTGTAAACATGTGTTTGAGACATGTTATGTTTGATGGTTGCAAGTGGATGCAAATGGTTGCCAGTGGTTGCCCGTGGATGCATATACACACACTAGGCACTAGATCGGCTCGAAAACACTCTCATACTGCATATGGATGGGTGAGCATTTTTCAATTCTTGTGGATGCAAAATGGTTGATTCAGCACACGGATGTTGCATTTGAGTGAATGATTGTGCACTCATATAGAAATAATATATCATCAGAATTCTATTGCATACATGTTGGACTCATGGCACTGACATAATTCGCATTAAGGAGGTCAACTGAATCAGTAGACCGCCTGATCTTTGCATTAGATAAGGAACATATACACACACTTTTGCATATGTTCATACAACATTAGAAGTTTTCTAAGGACAATGGATGCTTGTGGATGATGGTTGAGTAGATGGGTGATTGGATGGTAGGACACACTCTTCTTAACTTGAAGATTTCGGGGACGAAATCCTTTTAAGTGGGAGAGAATGTAACACCCCGTGTATTCTACAACTGTGGAATTAACAAATTAAAGTATAATTAATTTGAAATCAAAGAACTAAGGGAACGGGATACGCCATTGCGTTCGTCTCAGAAAAATACGCGAAATAGAGTCCGAGTTTTCGAAAAACGGAGTCCGTATGAAGAAGATATAGCCTCCGGAAGTTTCTGAATCAAGTTTAAAATTAAAAATCGGGCCCAATTGGCCAGGGCGGGAAAAGTCCCGCCTAAGACACCCAGGTCGACTGGCCTGTCGACCTGGTCTAGCCAGGTCGACAGGGCTGTCGACAGGGCTGTCGACCTGGTCCAGACCCAGGTCGAACCCAGTCCACCCTGGCTGGCCTAGTCTATGTTGGTCGATTTTCAGAAGCATGCTTTGTCATTAGGGCTAGGTGGCAGGCTCTAATTGGTCTCTCTTTCGAATGAATGGCTACGATCAATCCAAGCAACATCGATGGTCCAAATCAGTTCATAAACTCTATAAAAATGGCCCTAGACTCTACCTAACCTAAGTCTCTAACACAATTCTCTAGCCTCCATTGCTCTCTTCTTCTAATTAAAAATAAAAATGGCGTCGCTCCTCTGCTAGAATCAAAACTAGAAGTCAATCAACATCATCCTAAATTCAAATTTGAGATAAAAGCTTCTGCAACAAATCTGTAACAACTAAAGTTCTTTCTTTAATCCAATCAAGGCAAGTACAGTTATTTTCCGCTATAAACGTTAATTATAATTTTGATATGTTTTTAATTCTGAATATGAGATTGTATATATATTCTCTTCTGTCAGATCTGTTTTTCTGTGACTGTTCTGTATCCCTTTTCTTCTTTTCTGTTTCTATAGCCAGGCTACCACGAGCCTGTGCCTAATCTCATAAGAGATGAATGTATGAACGCAAATTTTGGGATAAATAATGAATGATGCGAAATTTGACAAGACTGAATTGAATGTATGACTTTAGGTCTGAGGCATAAAATATATTGGACATGTGACTTGAGATTGGATGCATAAATTTGACTATGAACATATAATTTATATATGTTGTATTCATAGTTATGTTGTAATTTAGATCTGTAATTTATTAGAAAAAAAGATGAGCATATGTTATAAACTAGTTTTAGACCTATGCATATTCTGTGATAAAAGAAGAAGAGGAACCACTGTAAGATTACATATGATTTGAGACTTTGGACAAAATGCATATAAAAGTCAAGATCTGATTTGTAGAAGATATGATTTAAAGATTTATATTGTTGGGTATAGTTTGCATAATGATTCTTGACTCGAAAAGAAGAAGATATGGAAACTTAGGTGTAAAGATTTACATTAATTAGGATATCTATTATTGTGATTACACCTAAATAGGGATTTTTGGATTTATGGCATGCATTGAAATTAATGGTTATATTTGGTATAATTTATATGTGAAGCTGCTGTAAAATGCTAGTTTAACAAAAATTGGAACATATGTTATATGGCAAATTATGTCCATATTCTGCGCTTATGCAAACATGGAGTATATGTTGTGAATCATGACAATTATGTAGGCATATGAATTTAGGCCAATTTATGATTGGGCAAGGCATGTAAATAGAACCTTTAGAAATATTAAATTTGCTAAATCTGCTAATTTGCCAAGTTGCCTAAACTGCTAGTTTTGTTATATTGCCTAGACTGCTAATTAGATTGAAATGCCTAATCTGTTAAATTTGTCGGTTGAAATGCCTAACCTGTTATATGCCAAAATCTGCTAAGTTGCTAAATCTGTTAAATCCGTTAAGTCATATAAAATCGGTTATCTGCTATGTTGATATAATCATCCTGTTATTGATATAATCTGAATTGGCATATATATTGGGCGTGCGCATAAACGGTAAATTATTAATTAATTGGCCGCAAAGATAAACATGGCTAACTCGAGGTTAGAATGAGTTTGCGGCGTAAATCTGCCCGGAACCGCCCGGCACATCCAGTGGCTGCAAACAATAGGTTCTAATGTGAGAAGTTAGTCATAACATGCGTAAGACACGAGGTTAGGTCTGGCTTGTGGCAGAAGTCTGCCCGGAACCGCCCGGCATATCCAGCGGCCACAAGCTACCGACCTAATGTGAGAGGTCTGTGCATTAATAATTAATTAATGCAAATCTAAGATAAGAATGACGTCTAAAACGTATTGGGGAAAATAGGGTTAAACCAACAGGATTAATAGATGTAGTAAAACCCGTCCATGAATCTGTAGGCCCAATACAAAGTTAGACAAATCTGAAAAATCTGTACATCTGACCCGTTAGTCTGAAAACTTGTTAACTTAATTTGTGAATTAGTAAATCTGAATTCTGTATGTCTGAACTTGTAAACAAGTTAATCTGAAATCTGTTAGTCTGGGGACACAAGGTTAGGAGGGGAATTACTTGTGTCATCTGTTGTTTGGGACCCATATTAGTCAGTAACCCTTTCTGGTATCAAAACTTTGACCCAACAGTAAGTAGGGTCCGGGCACGCTTACTGAACTAATTATAAGTGGTTCATTCTGATAATGGCGAGGGGTGTTGACGGTGCGTTCCAACCGGGTCATGTGCGTGCATGGATCCCGGTCTGCCTCTGAGGATGTAAGACGCCGTGACATCTGTAAATAGGTCTGTGCCAATTGGTTGTCACTTTAGGGAGTGATACACCCTACTGTGGGGCCGACACAGGATATTTATGTATTAGGGAGCCGATTGCTTGGGGTAGGGTTTTAGGGTACGCTTAGTTCTGTCTGTTTCTATTGGTACCGTCTGTTTCTGTTGGGTGGTAACACCTGTCTGTTTCTGTGTGGTACCGTCTGTTCGGGTGGTAAAGGCCCATTACTAGTGTACACCTAATTCTACATTCTGTTTCCGTAGGGATAAATCTGTTCCTGCTTCTGTCTGTTTCCGATCGGGTAGTAAAGGCCCATTATTAGCATTCTGTTTCTGTTAAAGTATTCTGTACCCGTTCCTGCTTCAATTTAGACATTAGGGAGACACCTAATTCTGCTATACTAGTATTAGTGCAGAGAAGTGTAAAACAATAATTTATATCATTCCGTTTATCTGTTGTATCTGCTACACCTGTTATAGTTATCTCACATCCAGTTTTATGTTCATATCATAATATTATTATCTGTTCATATGCTGAGAGTCACTGGACTTGCCAGACTTTTTGTCTGACCCTTGTTGTTTCGCCTCCTTTCTTCCGTTCCCCCCTAGGTTATCCAAGGAGGGAAATACTTTAGCTTGATCCGGATTTCTCTTTGCTTGAAGTGCTTAAAGTATGGCTTGGCTCGGTATAGCTTCCGTTCCATGGGGATTATGATTTTAAACTATGCATTTTGAAGGCTTTTGTACAAGACTGATATTTTGTACTTGAATTCTGAAATTGAAAGGATGTAACCATATTAATTTCTATTTCCGCTGCAATAAAGTCAAAAATTTTCAAGTACTGTTTTATCTGTCTTGTAAGTTTCTGTTCTGTTTACTAAAATGCTCCACCAAAGTTAAGGCATTCCCTTTGTGAGTGACCTTAACGGAGGTGGGGTGTTACAATTTATGACTGGCGGAAGGCACCCGTTCAAGGAGCCGGGGTTGAGGATAAATTTGACTAACGGAACCAACAGTCGGGGCAACCCCAGCCACCTGATCAGAACCTACGGCTTCTTCAAATGTAGCACTTTCATTGAGGCTTTGGCTAGGTTGGTCTTTAATTTGCATTTCTACATGGATAGACATGAAACAAGCTTCCGCCAGGTTGTTAGTGGTAAATGAAGAACAACTTTTAAGCAAATGTGCTCTTCAAACCAAGCATTCCGTCAAATATACCTAGTTCACAAAACCTACCAGCAATACAAACAAGCTAAAAGGTTCTGACCTAGTCGCTTATCAAATGACTATTGGATGCTTATAAAAAATAAACACTATTGGCAACGAACAGAACATAAAGCAATGACAGCAATATCAAAGATCCATGACACAGACATTTCATTGAGTATTTGGCACAGGCACAGTAAATTAAAATCTTCATTTCAGAAACATTCTAACAAGCAACCTGTAAAACTTTCGTTGCAATAAAAAAAAGCAAGAAGGGGCTGTTGTGCAAATCAAGTCTGTCAAACAATTGTGCTCGAACTCCTGAACATACTAAGCCAAATTGGTTAAAGCTTCAATACATGATCGGGTAATTCAAAACTTTTTATGGGGCAAGTTGGATTAACTCAAGAAGCAAAGTTAAAGGAGAAATTTATTTACATACCGGCAAGCGAGTTCGATTAGGAAGAAGAAGCGCTCTGGCCAATTTCGAAATTAAAGGAATCCGGGCAATGAGGAATCTCCTACAACAGAGCCGCCATTAAAGCAAGTTTTTTAGAAAAAATATATGGATAAAGAGCGGGAAAACGAAGAGACAGTACTTAAAGAAGACTAAAGGGTCCTTTCAAATTTAAGTGATGCGACATCATTGTCAGGGCCGGGTAAAGCACTTAATTATCCCGGAAAATAGCCCGTCAGACCCAGTCAGCAAAACAATTATGTCTATGCATGAACAATCATAAGGACACTCAATAAGCACAGAACGTTAGTAAGTGTGCTCATCTAACGAAGAATTGGACTTAATCCATCAATTAATACATTTCATTATTTCGAAGCATGTAATCCTCACAAGTTGAGAATTACAATCTTCGAGGGGCAAAAGTTTATCCCTTAAGGATCAATGTACATCAAAGAATTAAGTCCTTACTAGAACCATAGAACCAGCTTTCACAAGATTCATACATGTATTCCTCAACTAAGATCGTTCATGCGCAACAAGGTCAAACATGGACCACGGCTCGAACGCAAGAGAAAAAGGTAGTCATAAAGTGCAACACAATTATACAGAGAGGTCGCATATTAAGAATGGTAATTCTTAAGGGTTGTGAAGCCCGCATATTCTGCAGAGATCGCTCATATCAAGAAAGTCTCTTATTATCACATCAAAGAAATCGATCAGACAAGACAAGGAAGGGAACCAGCTTCAGTCACATGATCCATTCTGCAGTCGTTCAACCACGAAACCACGCATGAACCTCACATCCGCTCATGGAGTTACGACCTTGAACTCTCATTCTTTTCAGTAGTGCTACAAATAGAGCAATCACATACATATCAGCTTTACAGGTTTTGATCAACCGCTCGTCTACCATTAGTCATGAGCGCTTCAATCAGATGATGTATGTGCAAAGGCCTCAAACGCGATAGCACATCGCTCGTTCCTACGCAGTCGCTCACATAGGATAGCTGGTAATAACAATCACCAGTTGGCTATAGCTAAGTAGTGGCATGTTCGTAATTAATAAAACGGGCGGTCCATAGCCTGCAAAGAGGGACCCCAGTTCATTTCTTGAGAGGGGGTGCACCTATAATATGCGATAGTTACCACTGGAATGGGGGAGCTCTGGGCACCACAAAGTGCTGCTAAATTCCATCCTTAGCCATTCCTTAAGCATTATTCAGCCATGATCATCATCATCATCCGAAAATCCTTCATCCATCTGACCATGGAGACTATCAAAATCTGATAAGTGTGAAAGATCCAAGACATCCTACTCCTCCGTCGCCTATCCAACCTTCTTCATCACTGATCCTGTCATTCTCCCATCAAGTCTCGTGAATCTAAGCAAAATTTGTATGTAAATTGAGAATATATTGAGTGAGTCAAAGAATGTATAAAGAACAAGAGCTGATATGTCTTGTAATCATCATCATGATAATGCAAACTCCGTTCACAGTGGATGTAGGCCTAACACAAGGCTGAACCACTTTAAAACCTTGTCTCCATTTTGTCTCTTTTCATTTTTACTTTCAATTATTGATGAGTAAGACTCCACTTATTCTCTAACCATATTGGTGAAGTACATTTATTGTATCTTTGGTGTTTGAACCATTTTTGGTGAAACCAGCTATGCTTTGATCATCAACCACAAAGCCCTGCTTTTCAACAAATGCTTTGATCCATGCATCTCAGCGCCACATTGTCAATCCATACCATATCATTGATTTCCACCAATATATAACCTCTAAGATTGTACGTCTCAGAGAAGGGTGTTAAGCAAAGAGAATATATTCTCTGCCACCAAACACACACACACACACACACAAACACACACACACACACACACACACACACACACATATATATAGCGGAGTTCAACGAATACAGCGTGAAGTACAATGTCATACATACAATCCAATTGCAAGTCCGTTTTGGGTCTGAACGAAACCGAAGGCACCTTATTCCTCATCCCATATGTTCAATATAGGAGAGAGGCCCTCGCATATCCGGTCAATCTCAAAGTACGTCTGGATGACCACCACTTATTATCTCGTCTCGGGTGTACAGCCCAATCGAGACATCAGTTATCATCCCAATGATGTGAAGATCTCTGGTCTTCAACCATCGTCTTTGTATCTTCGACTTTTAACCGCCGTACCAGTTACTCATAGTGGGTTAAACCCAGTATTTCCGAATAACTCGCATATCTTATAATCAAGTGATATAAAAACACTTCATACGCCTCATTCCAATCCAGAATATTCTTGTTTAAATATTCTTATTACTGGGAAAGGTTCCCATTAATTTTATCAAAGATTATCTCTTTTAAACTTATTGTTTAATCCATTCCATGGAAATCATTTCAAATAATTTCATAATATATTTTCTCAATTTAAACTAGATTAAGGTTTATAAAACTAGTCTGGATTTTACGAACCTTACCGAAGTAATCAATCATTTTATTATCCCAATCCCAACCTATTCATCCCATGGAGAAAAAATGGTAGTACTCCATATTTAACACCCATTGTATTATCGGTAAAATTAACTACCATTTAACGTTCAAATCTAATTAATGATTTAACTATCGCATGAAGTAAAACTGGTGGTACTCCATTTCGGACATTACCGAAATTCGGTAAATTTAGTTACCACATTCACATTTTAATCTAATTAAAGATTCATTAAAACTCTACTTAGTTTAATATCAAAAATCATTACTTAATGATTATTCAGCTTTAGGAAATTAATCCTGACTTTAACTGAGTCAAAGAATAATTGGCATTTAAAACACCATTCGTGATAAACCCAAAATCAACTTACATTAATATGAAATCTTCATAGAAATCAGATCACTCGTAATCAATATGAATTTCCATATCAAACTAATACTATAAGAGGAATAACGACAAAGCTTTTTAAATTCCATAAATAGTAACGATCATCCTTTACAGAAGCTCATCTCGATTATTACAAAATCGAATTCCATGCAGTTCCAGTTTATATATTAAATTAGAAAACTTTACTTTGGAAATTTTCATTAAATCTTAGTTAAAAGATTTTTAAATTCAAAATCATCACTTCATTGTTAATTGGGTTAAATAACTAATGTTATTTAAAACATCTCTCACGATAAACCCAAAATCCAATTCCGATTCAATTCTAATTAAATGTATAGAATTGGAAAACTTCACAAAATCTTATTTGAAAGATTTATTATATTCCATTCAGGTTTAAGAACAATATTATTAAAAATAGCATTCATGACAAACCCAAAATCTAATTAGATATCAAATACAAGGCTCTGAATAGAAATCATATCGGCTTATATTCAACATCAAATTCTGAAACCAACAGATATCATATTGGGAATAATGATATCTATATCTTCCAAAATCCTCAACTATATCTGTATAATCACAAAATCTAATACTAAAATATCCAATGATAATTTCCATTCAATTCTCATCCAATTTATATATATTGGAAAATTTTGGTTATATTAAGACCCTTTCAATTCTTTTCATTTCTTTACTCTAATTGTTAACTAGTTCATTCAGATTACAATATTTTTTTCAAACTTGGAGTATTTCATCCAAAATCTTTATAAATCAATTATTATGATTTTTCATAATTTATTCATATTTTTAATAATTTTATTAAGGGCCTTACAATCGGTTTCCAATATTGGCCACCAACTACATCCATAGTGACCTTTTCCACAACTGATTTGGATATATTTTAAATTCTAACCGTTGGATTTTAAATCTTTTATGTTCATTTGAAAGATCTTTTCGATATGGATCGAACGGATCCAATTTCAGGAGAATCTGATGATTGGGTCTCCCTCTACGCCAATTCAAAGTTACAGGTTTACGTTCGCGAACTGTCGCCCTGCGATGCATTCTATTCAAGCCTGAAATCGATTTCTAATTAAAAGTAAAATCGAAAACTTTTACAATTTTTTTTATAGATATTATAAATTATTCACAACTACCATTTAAAATTTCATTTCAAAATCAAATATCTCAATACTAAAGTATTATAATATTATTTATTGTAGATTTCTATTGAAAATTTATTTTACAAAACGTTTATAATCTTGTTTAAGAATGATTTCAACTTCCATTTCAATTTTAAAATAAAATTTAACATCCAATATTATTACAATATTACAATCATAAAATTTTTAAAATATCAGATTTGGAAATCAAATCTTCTCAATATCCATTATAATTTTATAATTTCTGTGTCCATCCAAAATCGAACATCAAACTCATATTTTGATTCTTTACTGAATATTATATTGAAATATTTGTTATTTTAGGATTGAAATGAGACTTAATCAGTTACCATATAATTTTATTTATATGGATTTCATACATCACATGTGTTCAACAATAATTATAAAAAATTATTAAACGTCCAATTCACATCCAGAGTGCATTTACAACTGTATTAAATAAATAAATAACGTTTATAACGGTCTTTCAATCACTCAGTTGACATACAATTAAATCCAAGGGATTTGTGTGAAATAATCATTATCCCCAGTCCCGTGTGGGGTTTCAACTAATAAATAAATAATTAATAAATTATTTATTTATTCCAATCTGTATCACTTAAAATGGGTGATCATAAACAAGTCGTTTGACTTGTAAATGGATATCTATTTCAGTTTCAATTACCAGGCATTGTATATAATTTGTGATAATTAATTTAATAAAAATTAGCATAGGCAATCAATACGTTTCCAGTTATAAAAATAAATAACTATATAAAATATCTAAGTGAAAGAGTTCTCACATCGATTGGTTTTGGAATTGTAAAACAATTGTTATAACCAAATTAAACAGGATGTTTAATTTAGTCAAAATTCGTAGCTTGCTCCGAATTTCTCCAAATTGATTCCACAGTGTAGAGGTTGATTTCACGGTTCCAATGGTTTTAATGGTTCCAACCTCGTCGAATTCTTTTTTAATTTGGATATGTTATAGGGTTTTAGATATTAATTACAATAATAAATTTACTTAAATAATTAATATACCCTAATTACATTTCTTAACCGTTTTTCTTTATTTACTTCAACAAAAATAAAACCCAACACGCCAACCAAAACAATCACCATCACACATCCATAATGACCATTGGACCTCGAGCCGACCATCGAATGCGCCTCTCCTGGCTCAGCCTGCGCCTCGAGTCCCCACTCCCCTGGCTTCCCCGTTTGCTCTAAAAAACCCTATAACTGTGCCACCTTCTTGATAAAATTCTAGCCAACACGCTACCCCAAAAAAGATCATCGTCGGTTTAAAGGAAAATCTCGTCGAGGGGGACATTTGTCAAGTAGATGATCTTGGCTATAGATGATCGGATAAGGCGATATTAGGGGGAAGATGGTGAAGTTTCAGTCGTTGGTTCCATAGAAGGCGGCTAGTTGAAATTTTGGCCACATAGAGAAATTTTAAGGCTTAGAAATGTTTATATGGTATTTATATTATATATTTAATATTATTTAATTGTTATACAACTTATTTATGAAGTTTAATACTCCAAACTCCAAACGAACTCCAATAACAGACGCTTCTAATCAAGTACCCCTAATACAGACACAATGAGATATGTTTTGTAAGATGATTCAATCATTTTAATCAGTTTTTATCAAAATTAAAATATAAATCAATATAACATTAAATATTAAATTTGAACGTATGTTTTAGTTTACTACGGCTATATACTAACTCCAAAAATGATGAAATTTGAAATCTCGCTATGTTTTACAAATTATTATTCTAACAAAACTAATTTTGTCGAATTTGGAGATTGTTTGAACAGTGGCCCTATAACCAGTTTATTAAATTATAACTGAAATTTAATACGCGCTTAAATTTACCATGCTTACATATGAGTTCCAATTGACTTGAAATTTTAATCCTAATAATAATTTGATGTTACGGATCTAACAAAATTAGTTTCAGTGGAAACGGAGGTCATTTACAAAATGGCTTTTTTGGTAAAGCCGACCAGTTTTAAAGGTGGCCGCAAACACCTTTTATTATAACTAATAATAAAAAATAACAATATGGTATAGGTGATTGTACTTAACAATCAACTACATCGGTTTTTAAGGTGGACCGTCCACCACATACGCCATTTTAAGTGGGCCATCCACTAATCTATACTAGATTAAGGTACAAGAGCTAGCTGTTACCACTAGACTTCTATATATGTCTCCACGTAGGGAGAACAATATGTATTACATTTCATAATTGATATTAAGTAATAGAACATAAAGTGACTCAAATAACTACAACTAGTGATCTAAAAATAAGCTACAGTGTGTAACTACAAGAGAACACGCATTAAATAGGAACGAGCGGAGAAGTCAGCTTCACATGAAAGATACCAGTCAAGCCTCTCCCGTGCCCAACACCAATCCAAGGACAACAGTGAATAATGGCATAGAAAGCACGACCATACAGATTCCATCACATCCTAGCAGAAGCTAGGGAAACTTGCAAGAAGAAAAAGAAATTAGCATGTGGTCCAAAGGAAATAGCTCCAGGTGATGTGGCAAACTTGAGCGTAAGCTTCCATGATTACCAGAACAAGTGGAGCAAACGAAGATAAAACCAGAGAACACCTTGCATTCTTAAACCTTTAGGTTACATGCTAAAAACATCAGACAATAAGTGAGACGAGGAAGAACATATAATGGTGTGGAGGGAAAAATGGCCATAGCTCTGCAATGATATGAGCAAAGCTTCCTTGTATTGCGAAAAGGCCAAGCATAAATAGCAGAGCACCGACACCATCAACATGAAAATGGTTCAACTCACATAAAGTCAAAGCAGACCAGTAAACGTGTATATCAGATAAACACTAAAGTTCATCCAATACCCATCGCATTCTCCAAAAAAGATGAAAAGAAACGCACTCACGCAAACAAGCAAACAGTATCGTTACACACACCACCAACTCCATCACACCAAGAAGAAATACAGAAAACTCCATTCGAACAAACTTCTCAAGCTAAACCCATCACATAACTTGTCATACAGACAACATGCTGACACTTCATTTACTCAACAGGCAAGAGACAGAGCACTGCTCCAACGGCAATCCTGCTACATAAGTGTTTATGTATAGCTTCTTAGGCGACAATGTAGAAACGCGTGATCCTCCTTCAATGAGCATTCAAAAAGTGAATTAAGAGACTCCACGGTAGTGAGGAAACTTCATTAAGTACACAAGTTGACTCAACACATTAAATGACCTACAAAATCCCATTCAAAGAACTCCACAAGTGAAACCCATTACATAGCTCCTCATTGCAGACAATGTGCTAACTCTTCATTAGCTCAACAGGCAAGAGACTAAGCACTGCTTCGACGTCATTCCTGATATATAAGAGTTTACGCATGGCTTCTTAGACAAGGAGGAAGAAACGCGAGATCCACTTACAAAGATATCCAATCATAGAAATTAGAGGCACAACCGCGGAGGACACCGCATGATTCAACAAAAGGGTAGAGGATGAAAAAAACATTGGATGCATGCGTGGGTGATAGAAAGTATAAGCATTATTTGGAGAAAAAGGGACTAGATTTGAATACAAATCTGAAATTAAAAATCGGTATTGTTACGTGATAACGAAAGCATAACTTGAATTGAACAGAAAAGAAAGTCAGTGATTTGAGAGAGACAGATGGGGAAGTATTTGAAATCGAGAGAGAATGTAGAAAAGAAGAAAGGGGAGGATTAGCTATGCCGCCATTAACGTATCTTTACTGAGAACACCTTTTATTTTTTGAAATGGCTATTTTTATAGGATTATATAATTATAATATTAAAATATTAATAAATTCCATAGCGACTATTTTAAATTTTAATTTATACATAACTTGCAATTTATAATATGAATTCTCAATTTTCCACATTTATTAAAAATATATTATTAATTAGATCCTAACGTTTCTTATTTTACAGAAATCTGAATTATAATAAATTATGTACATTTATTTAAAGTGTAAACTAAATTTTCAAACTACTATGCCAATACGAGTTCGTTTTAATTAAAAAATTAATTTTATACACTCTAACTTCGTTTTAAATAAATTTTACATCGTTTATAATCAAAATAAAACTTTTAAAATATTTAAAATCCATTAAAAGTAAATTTTAAATTAGTTCCAAAGTTCAGGGTTGTTACAGTTTGTACGGTTCCATCCGTTGAGTATGCCTTGGCTGCATTTTGGATGATAACCAACCCAAAGACTGATAAGAGGGTGACTTTAAGATGATTCAGCTGTTGCCTCAAGGGGGAGGCTTCATGGTCAGGACCCAACTAAGGATAACAGGTCGCCAGATACCTCTCCTCGTCAGTCGGAACGTGTTTGCTAAAGATTGGAGTTGAACTAAGAGGCCAATGATCTTTTGCTATCGGGTCATTAGATGAAAAACCACATGTTTGTTTAGACTGGATGTTAGAGTGGTCATTTAACTCTTTTGAATAGTCTTTCATTAGATAGGGGTAGGATGAAGTGAGGCCTTAGGGAACCACAGAAGAAACAGACCTATCTTTGGATATCTGTATTGTAGGCCTAACGAGACCGTTCTTTACAGATATGTGTGAAGGCCTCGACTAAGTTTTGTGGAGAAACCAGGGATTAGGGTTCCTTTATGGCGTAGCGGTAGAGGCTTATTCGCTTTTGCAGCTTAGCCTGGTATGCTTTTGTAGCATGGAGATGGAGGTCTGGTACATATTCACAGCACGATGATGGGGTCCACTCGAGGAGGGTATTATGGGAAATACCTCGATATTAGGTATATAACTACATATATATTATTTATTAGGTTAATCTACTGGGAAGTAGAAAGATACGATTTATGCGGGAAAAATCAAAAGTGTATTGTGAAATAAAACCGAATAACTTAATAAATATGAACTAATGATAGAACAATATATGTAGTGTTATTTGTGGTGAGTATAATTTTATTCATTCACTAGAACTTTTGTTCCGACCACCTCCTCATAACAACCCGCAGGTTAGACAGGTGGTTAAGATTCTGCAGCTCAGAGACACTTGTTAGGTATTGTCATTATATTGGTAAGTATTTACCTACTATTATGTTTTATTCCCTTTCGCTATGAGATTTCTATTATGACCTCTGATATATTTGTCTTTAACTTTCTGCAGGATACTAAAGAAATCAGCTCGAGCTTTGATAGATTTAAATTTTTGAAAAAAAATCGATCTGTTGAAATTCGTGTTGTTACATTTGGTATCAGAGATTAGGTTTAGGATTCCAATATAGATAGTGAGTGAACGTATTTGTATTTTTTTAAATTATAAACATTTTATATAAATATACCTAGATCCATAAAAGAACCCACTATATTTGAAAAGATGGCAGATGGATAGATATCGATTTTGTACACTTATGAAATGATTATGGAGATTTGAGGATTATAGGCCTATGAGCGGCAAGAATGTATAGTGTACAATATTGCTAGAAAAAAAGAGAAAGATTTCATGTGTTAGTATTTGAAAATTTGGTATTTCAGATTAGTGGATTGGGCAGTAGGGCTTTGCAAATTGAGAAAAGATTAAGAAAGAGAAACTGGATTAGGAATATATATATATATATATATATATATATATATATGTGTGTGTGTGTGTGTGTGTGTGTGTGTGTGTGTGTGGCGTAAAAGTGGTGCAAGTCTTATTCTTCAGTTCAAACATAGTTTGGTGGAAATTTATGTAAAGAAAATTTTTTGGATGATGAAATGTAATTTCACGTAAAGAATTTGAAAAATGAAAAAGTTAGAAACCACTTTATACTTATCCTCACAGTTAGAACTTTTAAAAAGAACTTAAAAAAAGTAAATGTAGAAAAAGATTTCTAGAATAAGTTTTCAAGTTTCAAAAATTTAAAAGTTTACGTAGAAACTTACTGGTTGGTAATATTAAGAGTTGCGTTAAAATGTATTTTGAGAAAATTTGGGCAAACTTAATTTCAAAAAGTATTGAACTCGTAAGCATGTTGTGGGGTTAAGCGATATAAGTGGTTAAGGGAAAGTGTGGATAAATGAATTGGCCATATGACGTGCATAGGTGAACTTGAGTGAAATGGAATATAACAATTTTTCGTAAAGGACGGATTGTGACACACTTTAACTTTTTGGAATAAAAAATTATAAAGATAAGTTTTTGAATCAATATATTTGTAAGAAAATATGTTTTGTTAAAGTAGCAAGGAAATGTGTAGCGAAAGAGGTGTACAAAATATAGGTGAAGCGCCATATTTTGTGCTACCAAAAAATAATAATTAAAACTTGCATGGTTTAATGGATAAGGATAAAGAGGAAATGAATAGAAAAAACAGCAAGTTGACATTTTTGTATGTAAGTTTATGACATAGTTAGTAATTAATAGAAATCCTTTTTTTGCACCTCTCGGAAATAGGAGAGTTTTCTTTTAGTACAGATTTACATTCCTATGCAGTGTTCTATTTTAGAAAAGAAAATGGAATAATTTAGTGGGTTATTTTCTTCCTAGGTGTTTGCGGTGATCGTTAGGAAAGAACAAAAACATAGAATATTGTGAATAAAAAAAGGGAAGGTAAAAGATGAACAACTAAACAAAAAACAAACAAATACGACAAATGCAAAAATTAAGAACATTTAAAGAAAATGAATTCTTCCAAGTAAGTTTGGAAAATTAAAAAGAACATTTTCTTATGTAAATTGTGCTTGGAATAAAAAATAGGGATTTCTTTAAGATTATCAATTAAGGTTTCCAAGTATGGGGAAAAAGGTGCGTAAAAGTGGATGGGAAATATGTAAATTTCTGATTTCTTCCTCTTTTTAGGATAAGAAATCGAATTCAGAAAATTAGACTTATCTGAAATTCGCAAGTTTACAGTTAGTTGGTAGGGTTTGGGCGCAAAATTGGATGAACTACACTCTTACTTAAGAATGTGCGAAAAAGCGGATGAAATATTGTTTTTTATTTTCAAAGTATTGCATTCATATAGAAATTGTCAGTATTTTTTGGATGTGTGCACCATGTTTTCAAAAGATTTTCAAGAAAATTCGCTTTTAAATAGGAGGTACCAACTAGGCATTCATTGCATTCATGTATTTTTATGTTGTGCTACACTTTACACGAATGCACGAATTGGATGTACACGTGATGGTTGAAAATTATGCGAAGAATTACTTAATTTTGCTCTTACCAAATTTCAGGGATGAAATTTCCTAAGGGTAGGAGAATGTAACACCCTGTATTTTTAAATTAAATATTAAAATAAAATTCGTAGCTGCATCCGTGGAGATTTTCTGATTAATTTAAACCTATGGTTTGCAGATAATGGACTTAAAATGAAGAAAATATCATTAAATGAAGTTTTAGAAAAAACAAGAAGAAGAAATAACAGAAACACACATAAGACTAACAGTAATCAATATTCTAATTTAGTGAACAAAAAGCATTTTGGTTCAGTGGCTGGGCACTTGCCTTCCCAGTTGTAGCGCGCGAGTGTGAATCCCACCAACGTCATGTTTTTAATATTTTAGAGGGACATCTAAAAAGATGCATGTTCTAAAATAAAGGTATATTGTACGTACATACAAGGAAAAATTATATATAGATGGGTGTGCATGTGTGTGTGTGTGTATATATATATATATGTATGTGTATATGTGTGTGTGTGTGTATATATATATATATATTGACATGAAAATCAAAAGTAACATGCAATTAATCAAAATAAGAAATAAATGTCGGGATAGCGCTATTTAAACTTTGAAAACAAATGTAGTTATGCATAAATATATACGCATACATTCAAAACTAAAATTTAAAACATAAGGTAATAATAGTGGAATGAATAAAGATACGCAGGAGAATAGCTACATTTGAAAATTGAACATGTATTAGAAATGAAAGAATCAACGAAATAATAACGTTAATAATAACGTTTATTGCGCAGCTATTAACGAATAAAAGTTTACAAAGTCACAGATGAATATATACAAACAAGTTTGAATTTGAAAATTTAAAATGTATTACATAAATAGAAGAAATTGATATAAGGATGAATAATAAGCAAGAAAAGTAACGTTGAGTGTAACGTTTGACAATAAATGCAAAATTAACGTTCATGACCCAGTAAATGGGTCGACCCATCTTAGGACTAGGTCGACCCAGGTGGTACCCCACTTGGAGCCCAAGTCGACCTAATACTAGGCAAAGTGACATGGTTTTAACATTTTATTTGGCTTTGATTTTATTTGAATCGGTCCAATGAACGAGATTCTTTTGTGAACCTATAAATAGACTAGCATTAACACATATTTTCTAAGACGACGCCAGGGCTTTGACAATTTCTTTCTCCTACAAATCCTTTTGAAATAAGAATATATAGGATTCTGATTCAAGATTTGGAGAAAAAGAATGTAGAACTAAACTATAGGCTCTCAAGTTTCTTGTCTGCGTAAGGTAAGTTCTATGAATCTAGAGTTTTGTGGTTCTTTTCCCTGTTCTTGCATCATATTTGTAAATCTGCGGTTATTTCAATAATAGATCCTATTAGGAAGGCGACAGGTAGCGGATCTAAATCGGATTCAGGAATTATACGCAGTTAGATGAGTGGTTTAAATTAGATTTTCCAGTAATAATATATTATATTGTTTGATTCCTGTTGAAAATTATGATATGCTCTTCTTATTTTCCCCTTTTCTATGTCAAAATATACAGTTAATGTCAAATTGCAACCGTACGCTAATTAACTGAATCATGACTATGTGATAATTTTATGGAATCGTGGTTATGTGTAAACATAATTAAAGTATTATTAAGCGCAAATTAAGTGTGTTACAATTACGCACAAAGCAAGAAAGTTGTGTTTAGGCACAAGTTTATTAAATCATAGTTATGCACAAATTAATGGGAATTTGTAATAAATTGGGGAAAATAAGATAAAATGGGAGTCACTGTATATTAATTTAATTAGGAAGTTAGTAGTAGCCTAGATTGACTGGTTAGTAAAAATAAGATATATTTCAATTGTTTGGTTTTTAAGGAGTGGAAAAAATAATTGCAAGCTTAAAACAGATGAAGTTGTGTTACAATGTGAAACAAGGAATTTGCCGTATTGCACACTATTCAATAGCCTAAAATAATTGAAAAAGAAATGTTTTTCAATTATGGGTTTCCATTGCGGCAGTTACCATTAGTTATGAAAATAGTTTTTTGTGTAGTTTTTAATAACCAATAAATTAGGAATAAATCTAACTTCCTATAGGATAAGTTTTAAAGAAAAAAATAAAAAGGGAAATAAGGAGTCTATGAAGTATGTAATGAACAGCGAATACAACCTATTATAATAAATGACATAAGATAGGAATGTAATATATAGGTAGACTTGTCATAGAGACAACTAGGAATATAACATACATGATATAATTATAAGACAAAATGGGAAGGAAGAAGCTTATCATAATTGGATTTAAACTACGAAAAATAAATTTTAACAAGAGAAACTCACAATTATAGTTGTAATAGTATTATAACACAAGGTTATAATTAAATGGAAAAGAATAGAGTAGGCTTATTATAATAAACTTATAATTGAGGAATTAAGTCCAATGAATATAATAACAAACGAAGTTCAGTTCCGGCAGTAAGGACTAATTAAGGAAAATAAGCGGCCAGTTAAAGCTAATAAACAAATAACTTGAATGTAGAATAGACAATCTAGTATTTAAATTTAACAAGCGCATATTCAAAAATTAGACATAAGGTCTAATAACTTAATAATGAGATGCGCTTGGACCAATCCATAAGTTTTGGCATGCAAACCTGAACAGGGAAGATCATCGTGGGTGTCTGGAGACACGACAAGAGCACGTCTTGCTTATTCGATGGGACAGGAAGTAAGTGTGATACTTCTATGGGTTGTAATGATGCTCCGTGATGGCCCTTTACGGTAGGCTTAATGAAGTTGTACCCACAGAGGCCTGATTTGTATGGTTCCATCCGTTGAATATGCCTTGGCTGCATCTTGGATGATGGACAACTAAAGACTGATAAGAGGGTGACTTTAGGATAATTCAGCGATTTCCTCAAGGGGAGAGGCTTCATGGTCAGGACCGACCTAAGGATAGTAGGTCGTCAGATACCTATTATCATCAGCCGGAACGTGTTTGGGAAAGATTGGAGCTAATCCAAGAGGCTAATGATCTTTTAATATCGGGTCATTGAATGAGGGACCATATATTTGTTTAGATTGGATGGTAGAACGGTCATTAAGATTAGATGTAGGACAATCATTTAGCTTTTTTGAATAGTCTTTCATCAGATGGGGTAGGCGGGAGTGGGGCCTTGGGGAACCACCAAAGATACATGCCTATCTTTGGGTATCTGTATTGTAGGCCTAATGAGACTTTCCTTTACAGATATGTGTAAAGGCCTCGACCAAGTTTAGTGGAGAAACTCAGGGATTAGGGTGCCCTTGTGGCGCAGCGGTAGAGGCTTATTCACTTTTGCAGCTTAGCCTAGTATGCTTTTATAGCGTGGAGACGTAGGTCCGGTACGTTTTCGTAGTACGACGATGGGGATAACTCGAGGAGGGTACCATAAGGAAGTACCTCAATATTGGGTATATAGCTACATATATAGTATTTATTAGGTTAATCTACTGGGAAGTATAAGAGTACGATTTATGCGGGAAAAATCAAAAGTGTATTGTGAAATAAAACCTATTAACTTAATCAATATGCACGAGTGATAGGATGACATATGTGGTGTTATTTGCGAAGAGTATAGTTTTATTCATTCACCAGAATTTTTGTTCCGATCCCCTCCTTATAACAAACCCGCAGGTTAGACAGGTGGTTAAGACTTTTTTGCTCCGAGACACTTGTTAGATAGTCTCATTATATGGTAAGTATTTACCTATTATTATATTTTATTCCCTTCCGCTGTGAGATTTCTATTATGAGTTATGATATATTTGTCTTTGACTTTCTACAGAATACCAGATAAATCAGCACGAGATTGATAGATTTGGATTGAAAAAACTGGTCTATCAAAATTCGAGTTGTTATCTCACAAAATCTTGTTCACACTTTTCTGTCCATATATAAGATTGCTCCTTCCTTGTTAAACTTGTTAGTGGAATAAATATCCTTGCAAAATCCCTAATGAACCTTCTACAATAGCCTACCATTCCTAAGAAGGTTCTTACTTCAGTCACTGTTTTTGGCCTTTTCCAGGTTTGCATTGCCATCACCTGATCAGGTTCCACTGATATGCGTTTTGCTGAGAAGGTGTTTCCTAAAAATTGAACTTCCTTCTGCTAGATTATGTTTGGCCTTTAAATTATGTTGCCTCAACTTGGACAACACCTTATGCAAATGCTCTTCATACTCTACTTCTGATTTTGAATAAACTAAAATGTCATCAATAAACACAAGAACAAATTTATCCAAATAATCTCTAAAAGTCCTATTTATCAAATCAACAAAATATGAAGGGGCATTTGTTAACCCAAATGGCATCACAAGACGTTCATACAAACCATACATTGTATTAAAGGCTGTATATTTTATACTTTCCTCTTCCACCTTCATTTGGTGAAACCTTGAGGCTGTGTCTAATATAGAAAATATTCTAGCACCATTTAGTTGATCAAAAAGATCATCTATTCTAGGTAGTGGTTATTCGTTCTTGATTATCACTTTTTTCAGCTCCCTATTGTTGAGAACAAGATTTTGATCGATGCCAACATATAAAGTTGCAATGAAGATCATTTCATAGAGATAAGGATTTTACATTGAGTCGTGTGAGAAATATGTTAAAATCTATCCTCAAAGTATAACACGCATGCACAAAGAAATCTGTATATTTGTGTTTTGAAAAGTCACAGAAAAAGCCCAAACGGTCCAGGATCTGACCAGGAAAGAGTGCAGAGTGATCTAGACTGTGGACTGAGGTCCTCTGGTCCACAGCCATTGAGACGACCCGAACTTCCCCGTGAAGGAAAGCACGGATAGAATTGAGGACAAGACAAAATAGAACGAAACAGAAGAACATTTCATTGTTATTACAGCAATTCCATCAGATACAAGAATATACAGAGTATAAATGTATAAATTACATTCGATAAATATCAGAGATTACAATAAATTACATAGCAGCGGAAAAATATACAAAACACAACTGAAAGTTATACACGGATACAGGGCTTTCCGAGCATCGTTCCAGCTGTAAATCAGGACCCTGCGAATATAAATCTGCAAAACCAAAACTACTAGCTGCCCGTGTGGAAAATAGGGGCACCCAGAGTTTAGGTTAAAACAATAAACTCCAGGTCAGTCATGTCACTGGTGTGAGAACTAAAACAGTTATTAATCTTTATTTTAAAGATAGTAATTCAAGGGACCACGCCGTATAACACGGAACGCGTTTCCTCCCAAGAATACCAGTGCATAAAACAAACAGCGCAATGCTAAATAAAGAAAAATGAAGCTGTTATAAGACCCAGGTCCCATCACACAATGTAACGCAAGCCGGAGGATAGGGTTTTTACCTTATAACAGCCAAAGCATGCTTGATACATTTAAAACACATTATTTGATACTATTATAGGTGTATAGTGTCAAAACAATTTCAATCATAAATATAAATCATAGGCGGCATGAATGACCCATACCACTATGTCGCCATACTAGGTTCTACAAATAAAACCAAAACACACGTATTGGAAATTGGATTTCCGTCATGAGTTGAGGCAAGGGGCAAGATCCTCTCCGCGTTCGAGACACTCTGGAAAATGTCCCAGGACCCCACTTTGATCCTTGGAATCGGCTGGGCCGGTCCTCTCTTACTTTTGAGGATTAGTTATTCCTGAACACACGTTTCCCGGTCCTAACAGACCTATATCCAAGGCGCCTCGCATTCCAACAACCACACAGGTGAAAAGTTTATAAATGTCAGGGCTGGTAGGTCACTGACACCACCCTAGCTAGAAAGAAACGTCATGCTCTCCCAGCGGTCCATCACCCTTTTTTGACCCATACCGAGGTGTGAGGCTCGCGAATTCACATTATACACAAAGCTACGCCACACAGGCCGTGCTTTGATCATCAACCACAAGACTTTGCTTTTCAGCAGAAGCCTTGATCAATTGCCACTTACGCGTGCCACATTGGCAATTCACTCCGTGCGACTGATGTCCATCGATATACAACCTCTGAGCTCGTACGTCTCAGAGAAGGGCGTTAAGCAAGAGAATAAATTCTCCGCTGCCAAACAGATGTATATTTAATAGAGATCAATCAACACATAATAAAATCCAATGTTAGACACACAATCCATTTACAAGTTCGTTCTGGGTCTGAACGAAACCGGAGCCACTTTCCTCGCATATCCATCCATCTCCAAGTACGTCTGGAAGATCACCAACCGATTCCCTCATCTTGGGTGTACAGCCCAATCAAGATCATCAGTAATCACCCAAATGATGTGAAGACTTCCGGTCTTCAACCACCGTCTTCATCTTCGACATCTCGTCGAATCGGTTATTCAAAATGGGATAAACCCGGCCTTTCTGAATAACCCACGTATATAATAAACGAATGTTACAAAAACACAACAAACGCCTCATTCCAATTCAGAATATTATTTTATTCACAAAATCACATTCTTAGGGAAAGGTTCCCATTAATTTTATCCAAGATAAATTCTTCTAAATTTATTCTTTAATCTTCCTTCGGATATCATTTCAAACTAGTCGGGATTAGCGAACCACACCGAAGTAATTATTTATTTTATTTCCCAATCCCAACCTATTCATCCCATGGAGTAAAATTGGTAATACTCCATATCTAACACCACGGTGTTATCGGTAAAATTAATTACCATTTCACGTTGAAATATAATTAAAGATTTAACTATCGCATTGGAGCAAAACTGGTGGTACTCCATTCTCGATCACCTTTCAGATTTGATAATTTAAATTATCAATTCACATTTCAATCTAATTAAAGATTCATTCAAACTCCACTTAGTTTTAATCTTTTCAAAAATCAATATCCTGCCTTTAACTGGGTTAAAGAACCAATGTCATCCAAAACACGATCCACGATAAACCCAAATCATATTTGATATTAAATACGAGGCTCTGAATAGAAAATATGTCGGCTTATATTCAATATCAAATTCTGAAACCAACATATATCGTATTGGAAATAGCGATATAAAATATATCTTTCAAATTCGCATAACATATCTGTATAGTCACGAATCCAACATCGAAATATTCCGAAGATAATTTTGATTCAACTCCAGTCCAATTCACGTATTGGGAATATTGATTATTTTTAAAATCACTTTCAAATTCAATTTATTTATTTCAAAAATAAATTGATTTTAATTCTAGTTCAAAACTAGTTCATTTCGATAAAAATCTATTTTTATCATTTCAAATGTGGAGTTTTTCATCCCAGTTCTTTCCAATGCATATATTATGATTTTACACAAATTTTTGATATTTTTAATAATTTTATCAAGGCCCGTACAGTCGATTTCCATCAACGGCCATCGAACTGCACTTACAGCGACCTTTTTCAAATTTGATTTGGACATAATTCCAAATCCAACTATTATATTTCAAATTTCTAATATTCATTGGAAAGCTCTTTTCGATACGAACCCAACGGTTCCGGTTTTAGGAGAATCTGACGGTCGGATCTCCCGCAACGTCAATTCGAAGTCAATGGTCGAAATTTACGAACTACCTCGGCGCGGCACGTTCTATTCAGGCCATTGTATATAATATATATATATATATATATATATATATATATATATTATATTTATTTCGTCTGTTTCCTTTTAAAACGAATTTTATAAATCGTTTTAAATTCGTTTTCAAAACCATTTCAACTCTATATTGAATTTCAAATCATTTTGATTTCAATTCAATTCGAATTCATTTCAATTTTATTTAATTCGAATTCAAATTTGTTTCAATTCAAATTCTAATTCGTTTCAATTCAATTCAATTTGAATTTACCTTCTATTTACTTCAATTCGAATTCATTTCAAATTGATTTCAATTCAATTTCAGTTCATTTTAAATTTCATTCAAAACGATTTCAATTCATTTTTAATTCAATTTCAATTTAATTCAATTTCAATTTAATTAAATTTGAATTCATTTCTATTCAATTCGAATTCAAATTCACTTTCTATTCAATTCGAATCGAATTCGTTTTCTATTCGATTCGAATTCATTTCAAATTGATTCAATAAAATTTCAATTTGAATTTTAATCTAATTTAATTTGAATTTCATTTCAAAATATTAAATTTTGAAATAACTTTTCAATATTCATTGTAAAATGAATAAAATCGATATAAATATCGTTCGCGTCAAAATAACGCATCTCTAATCCACACGGCTTTATATTTTTCAAAAACTTCTTTATTCTATTCAACAAATGAATATTTATTCCATTCAACACATGAATCTATATTTCTTTCAACACACGACTAATCTCAACACATGAGTACTGTCAACACATCACTATTTTTGTTATGTAAAATATTTTATAAAACTATGGTATCTATCGTTTGATTTTAATTAGACTCCACCGTGAGGTAGTTCTAATTTTAAATATGATAAAGATGTAAATTTTGTTGTTAAAATATTTTACTCAACACATGAACATCGTCAACACATGACTATTTTTATATTCAACACATGAATTTTCTTTTATAATATTCATTATTTTCCCGATTGGTATGAGGCCCAATCAATCACTATATAATGCTAATTATATGGATTCCATATAACACATGTATATAATAGCAACGATAAACAATCAACCATCATCCAAAGTGCACCACACAACTGCATAGGCATCAAATATAAATAATTAACACTTACACAACCTGTCGACCAATCGATAGACATACAATTAAATAATTGGGATTAGTGTACCCAAATATCATCCAAACACCTATGTGGGGTTTCAAATCAACAAAAACAGATTTTTATTTGTGCAGTTGGGCGATGTGTAAAATTTATCGACCCAATCAATATCTGTCAAATCAGTGTATATAAACAAATCGGCTGATTTGTTTATAAATATTTATTTATTCACTTTCACGTTAAAAATTATATTGTTAACGATAATTAATTTATTTCAACCATCTACATTTTATTATCGATTTCACATCAACAACACAAACAAATTTCACAACACATCAATCAAACAAACAAGTCGTCAATGGTCTGTGGACGACGGGTGTCGGGTGCTACTAAGCACCGTCTGCATCCTAGTATATATATATATATAACTAGAAAAAGAAATTTAGAGTGAGAAGTTCTCACCAATAGCTAATCCAAACGCCACGACTCTTCATTTATAGAAATCTTCGTCGTTCTCGCCTTTTTGTCACCTTCGTTGCCCGTATTCTCTACATATGTAAAAATCGAATTTTATACTTTACAATTCAATATATAAAAATCGAATTTTTACGTCGCTACTATATAGATAAAAATTCTATTTTTACATCGCTACTATATAGATAAAAATTCTATTTTTACATCGCTACTATATAGATAAAAATTCTATTTTTACATCGCTGCTATATAGATAAAAATTCTGTTTTTACATCGCTACTATATAGATAAAGAATCTATTTTTACATCGATGTTCATAGAATATAGATTATATTTTTATCATGCTATTCTCTATAAAAAGATTTCACCTTTTCCTACTTTAAAAATGTCGTCTTTCACTACATAAAAATATCGTCTTTTTATATCCTACCATATAAAGATCACATTTTTATTATCTATATAGTATAACAATTATATTTTCAACCTTTACTTGTGATAAAAATTATATTTTTAACTTCTACATATAATAAAAATTATATTTTGAACTCTCTATGATAAAAGATCCTTTCCTTCTTATATGACCATTCTATAGAGATTATATATATTATAAAAAAGATAAAATAAATAAAAAAAACCGAAGAACTCACTGCCGAAGTCGGAGAAGGAGCGTGGGGTGCTGCTGCGCCTTGCAGGTGGTCGGGAGGGGGTTCAGAGGGGCGGTGGTCTTCACGGCGGCGCGTTGGATTGGGGCTCGCGACCTAGCACTGGAGGGAGGAGAAGGAGGAAGAACGGAGGGGGGGGACTGTGGCAGACGACGCGCCGTTGAGGGGGGGCGCGATGGAGGCGGCGGCGGTCACCCCCTCCCCCGTCGCCCGCTCCTCTTCCCCTTTTTTTTATATAATTTCGACTGAATCGATTTTGAGAAAAGGGGGGTTGGTCAACGTAAGGAAAGGAGGGGGCCATATTTTTTATTTAATTTTATTTTTATATTCCTGAAAAGCTGACTTTTTCATTTGACCTCTAAACGAGGCCCCCCGCCTGTCGTCCATAGCTAATTACCCCCATTCTGAACACAATGGGATATGTATCGTAGGCTGATTCGATCGTTACAATCAGTTTTTGTCAAAATCAACATATAACTCTATATATTGAATTTGAACACGCATTTCAATTTACCGGGGACACAAACGAATTCTAAAAATTGTAGAAAAATATTTTCTAGCTTCGTATTGACGATACGGTCCTATCAAAACTAGTTTCGTCGAATTCTGAGGCCGTTTGAAAAATGGCCATTTTCCAGTCGATTAAAATCATCTGAAACTGGTCAAACGCGTTTTCCTTTGCCACGCTCACATATTGATTCGAAAAATTATGAAATTTGGAATCTCGCAATCACTTGACATCTCGGATCCAACAAAAGTGGTTTCGTCGAAATCCGAGGTCATTTGCAAAATTTCTATTTTTAAGGGCTTGAATTCCATAGCGACTATTCAGAATTTTCTACTGGACATATCTTTTGATTCCCGCTATGAAATTTCAATTTTTCGGATTCGTTGGAAAGATATTCTCAATTAGATCCTAATGTTTTTGGTTTCACTAAAATCCGGATTGTTTTGCACCCGGTACATTCAATTGAAGTTTGGAATCGAATTATCGAACTACCGCGCCATTTTCAATTCTATTTATAATTATAAATAATTATTTATATTCTAACGACGACGTATATAATATATATGTTCGAATTATATTCAAAATAAATTTCTCGTCGAATTTATTTAAAATAATCTATTTTAAATGTTCAAAATTCACTAAAATTGGCAAAATAAAATTTTTAAACTGGCCCAGATTTTCGGGTTGTTACAATCTCCCCCACTTAAAACTTTTCGTCCCCGAAAAGGAACAAAGTCGAAAGTGGTTTGATTAATCAACTCTACGTTCGATCTGGCTTCCATTCTCCAACTTTTCAGTTTCTGAGAATTTCCAAATTCTTCAAAAATTTGGCTAACACCCGGAATTTTCGAAAAATTTCACCATAACCTCCCCTGCACCGGGAGCCACGGGAAAATCCCGAAATTGCCATACAGGCCTTCTGATCTCAAAAAGAAAAAGAAAAAGCCGGCTAGATAATCAGCTCATAAAATCATCATCACCCAAACGAAACAGTAAATTATGGTAAACATGTACCTATTTGTCGGGCAAACAAATTTTATTCTCTGCTCTAGCCTCCTTGCTATGACCTGTTCCATGTAAGTACATGTATATGCAAGCAAATGTGACCAATTTTCAATATAATTCAATATGTGATTCAATTAGGCTAAATGGTTCAAAATTATCAAACAAATAAACAAACAACACAAACATCAATCAATTAGTGAATTAGAGTTTCAAATTCATAATTTTGATATATATACAAAAATCATGTTTTTGATGCCAATTCACAACAATGTATTCTAGCTATATTAGTTTTGGTTCTCACACCAGCCTAACGGAAATATATATATATATATATATATCACACCTTCGAAACACGAATATAAATATTGGTGATGGAGCTCCATCATCAAAATCATCTCCGAGCGACTAGAGTGTGATTCTATATCTATCCAGTATATTAAAACTTCGAATATACGTTCATGACGCATATATGCAAAATAATCATATACTAGATTGTCCAAATTCAATATAAATAAATATTCAAATACATCTAAAACGATTTAAATTTTCAAATCAAAATTGTTTTCATTTGAAAAATATACTCTTCACACTCGTTCTAGGATACTACTGATCATATCTCTAACGAGTCATTCTAATTGGATATTACTAATCCAATATCTGATGAATTCTTTCGTGTGGTTCTAATGTGTCTTGTTCTCGAGCTCTGTAAACCAAAGCTCTGATACCAAACTGAGACGACCCGAACTTTCCCGTGAAGGAAAGCACGGATAGAATTGAGGACAAGACAAAATATAACGCAAACAGAAGAACATTTCATTGTTATTACAGCAATTCCATCAGATACAAGAATATACAGAGTATAAATGAACAAATTACATTCGATAAATATCAGAGATTACAATAAATTACATAGCAGCGGAAAAATATACAAAACACAACTGAAAGTGATACACGGATACAGAGCTTTCCGGGCATCGTTCCAGCTGTAAATCAGGACCCTGCGAATATAAATCTGCAAAACCAAAACTACTAGCTGCCCGTGTGGAAAATAGGGGCACCCAGAGTTTAGGTTAAAGCAATAAACACTAGGTCAGTCATGTGACTGGTGTGAGAACTAAAACAGTTATTAATCTTTATTTTAAAGATAGTAATTCAAGGGACCATGCCGTATAACACGGAACGGGTTTCCTCTCAAGAATACCAGTGCATAAAACAAACAACGCAATGCTAAATAAAGAAAAATGAAGCTGTTATAAGACCCAGGTCCCATCACACAATGTAACGCAAGCCGTAGGATAAGGTTTTTACCTTATAACAGCCAAAGCATGCTTGATACGTTTAAAACACATTATTTGATACTATTATAGGTGTATAGTGTCAAAACAATTTCAATCATAAAAATAAATCATAGGCGGCATGAATTACCCATACAACTATGTCGCCATACTAGGTTCTACAAATAAAACCGAAACACACGTATTGGAAATTGGATTTCCGTCATGAGTCGAGGCAAGGGTCAAGCTCCTCTCCGCGTTCGAGACACTCTAGCAAATGTCCCAGGACACCAATTTGATCCTTGGAATCGGCTGGGCCGGTCCTCTCTTACTTTTGAGGATTAGTTATTCCTGAACACACGTTTCTCGGTCCTAACAAACCTATATCCGAGGCGCCTCGCATGCCCACAACCACACAGGTGAAAATTATATAAATGTCAGGGCTGGTAGGTCACTGACACCACCCTAGCTAGAAAGAAACGTCGTGCTCTCCCAGCGGTCCGTCTCCCGTTTTTGACTCATACCGAGTTGTGAGGCTCGCGAATTCACGTTATACACAAAGCTACGCCACACAGGCTGTGCTTTGATCATCAACCACAAGACTTTGCTTTTCAACAGAAGCCTTGATCAATTGCCACTTACGCGTGCCACATTGGCAATTCACTCCGTGCGACTGATGTCCAGCGATATACAACCTCTGAGCTCGTACGTCTCAGAGAAGGGCGTTAAGCAAGAGAATAAATTCTCCACCGCCAAACAGATGTATATTTAATAGAGATCAATCAACACAAAATAAAATCCAATGTCAGAGACACAATCCATTTACAAGTTCGTTCTGGGTCTGAACGAAACCGGAGGCACTTTCCTCGCATATCCATCCATCTCCAAGTACGTATGGAAGATTACCAACCGATTCCCTCATCTTGGCTATACAGCCCAATCAAGATAATCAGTAATCACCCAAACAATGTGAAGACTTCCGGTCATCAACCACCGTCTTCATCTTTGACATCTCGCCGACTCGGTTATTCAGAATGGGATAAACCCGACCTTTCTGAATAACCCACATATATAATAAACGAATTTTACACAAACACAACAAACGCCTCATTCCAATTCAGAATATTATTTTATTCACAAAATCACATTCTTATGGAAAGGTTCCCATTAATTTTATCCAAGATAAATTCTTCTAAATTTATTCTTTAATCTTCCTTTGGATATCATTTCAAACTAGTCGGGATTAGCGAACCACACTGAAGTAATTATTTAATTTATTTCCCAATCCCAACCTATTCATCCCATGGAGTAAAACTGGTAATACCCCATATCTAACACCACGGTGTTATCGGTAAAATTAATTACCATTTCACGTTCAAATCTAATTAAAGATTTAACTATCGCATTGGAGCAAAACTGGTGGTACTCCATTCTCGATCACCTTTCAGATTTGATAATTTAAATTATCAATTCCCATTTCAATCTAATTAAAGATTCATTCAAACTCCACTTAGTTTTAATCTTTTCAAAAATCAATATCCTGCCTTTAACTGGGTTAAAGAACCAATGTCATCTAAAACACGATCCACGATAAACCCAAATCATATTTGATATTAAATACAAGGCTCTGAATAGAAAATATATCGGCTTATATTCAACATCAAATTCTGAAACCAACATATATCATATTGGAAATAAAGATATAAAATATATGTTTCAAATTCCCATAACATATCTGTATAGTCACGAATCCAACATCGAAATATTCCGAAGATAATTTTGATTCAACTCCAGTCCAATTCACGTATTGGGAATATTGATTATTTTTAAAATCACTTTCAAATTCAATTTATTTATTTCAAAAATAAATTGATTTTAATTCTAGTTCAAAACTAGTTCATTTCGATAAATATCTATTTTTATCATTTCAAATGTGGAGTTTTTCATCCCAGTTCTTTCCAATGCATATATTATGATTTTACACAAATTATAGATGTTTTTAATAATTTTATCAAGGCCCGTACAGTCGATTTCCATCAACGGCCATCGAACTGCACTTACAGCGACCTTTTTCAAATTTGATTTGGACATAATTCCAAATCCAACTGTTAGATTTCAAATTTCTAATATTCATTGGAAAGCTCTTTTCGATACGAACCCAACGGTTCTGGTTTTAGGGGAATCCGACGGTCGGATCTCCCGCAACGTCAATTCGAAGTCAATGGTCGAAATTCACGAACTGCCGCGGCGCGGCGTGTTCTATTCAGGCATTATATATATAATATATATATTATATTTATTTCGTCTATTTCCTTTTAAAACGAATTTTATAAATCGTTTTAAATTCGTTTTCAAAACCATTTCAACTCTATATTCAATTTCAAATCGATTTGATTTCAATTCAATTCGAATTCATTTCAATTTTATTTAATTCGAATTCAAATTCGTTTCAATTCAAATTCTAATTCGTTTCAATTCAATTCAATTTGAATTTACCATCTATTTACTTCAATTCGAATTCATTTCAAATTGATTTCAATTCAATTTCAGTTCGTTTTAAATTTCATTCGAAACGATTTCAATTCGTTTTTAATTCAATTTCAATTTAATTCAATTTGAATTCATTTCTATTCAATTCGAATTCAAATTCACTTTCTATTCAATTCGAATCGAATTCATTTTCTATTCGATACGAATTCATTTCAAATTGATTCAATAAAATTTCAATTTGAATTTTAATCTAATTTAATTTGAATTTCATTTCAAAATATTAAATTTTGAAATCACTTTTCAATATTCATTGTAAAACGAATAAAATCGATATAAATACCGTTCGCGTCAAAATAACGCATCTCTAGTCCACACGGCTTTATATTTTTCAAAAACTTCTTTATTCTATTCAACAAATGAATATTTATTCCATTCAACACATGAATCTATATTTCTTTCAACACACGACTAATCTCAACACATGAGTACTGTCAACACATCACTATTTTTGTTATGTAATATATTTTATAAAACTATGGTATTTATCGTTTGATTTTAATTAGACTCCACCGTGAAGTAGTTCTAATTTTGAATATGATACAGATGTAAATTTTATTGTTAAAATATTTTACTCAACACATGAACATCGTCAACACATGACTATTTTTATATTCAACACATGAATTTTCTTTTATAATATTCATTATTTCCCCGATTGGTATGAGGCCCAATCAATCACCATATAATGTTAATTATATGGATTCCATACAACACATGTATATAATAGCAACGATAAACAATCAACCATCATCCAAAGTGCACCACACAAAAACATTATATGGATTCCATACAACACATGTATATAATAGCAACGATAAACAATCAACCATCATCCAAAGTGCACCACACAACTGCATAAGCATCAAATATAAATAATTAACGCTTACACAGCCTGTCGACCAATCGATCTACATACAATTAAATAATTAGGATTAGTCTACCCAAATATCATCCCAACACCCGTGTGGGGTTTCAAATCAACAAACACAGATTTTTATTTGTGCAGTTGGGCGATGTGTAAAATTTATCGACCCAATCAATATCAGTCAAATCAGTGTATATAAACAAATCGGCTGATTTGTTTATAAATATTTATTTATTCACTTTCACGTTAAAAATTATATTTTTAACGATAATTAATTTATTTCAACCATTTACATTTTATTATCGATTTCACATCAACAAAACAAACAAATTTCACAACACATCAATCAAACAAACAAGCCGTCCATGGTCTGTGGACGACGGGTGTGACGGCTCGCTCCGCACCAACTGACATTTACTCCAAAAGTGCGCTGTACACCTATCCAGTTAGCACGGGACGGTCGCCAGAAGAAAAAAAGAAAGAAGAGAATGGGCTAATCAAGGAACCTGTAGAATGTCTCACAGCGCATAGAACAAAATATAATAATAACATATTTGACATAAAACAGGAGAGACAGTGCATAAGCTAAAAACCAGAACTGAGCATCATTGCAGCGGAAATCCAAAATATAGCTTATTACAACTTTTCAAACTATCTCAAAGCAAAAGCAAGATAAAGGAGGTACACTACTAATGCCTAATAAGAGACCACCAACGACACAGGGAGAATATCTATATATATATCATACGTGGAAGCCTCCTGCTCGCCTCCGAATCAGCTACTCGCGCATCACCAGCTAACCATAACCTGTCTCTAGTCTGCTCGTGTGAGCACCTAGAGTAATAAGAAGAGACATAAAACTCTGGGTCATACATAAAGCCTGGTATGAGCGATAAGCATCTAAACAAAATAATAATAGGTATAATCCAATCATACCTGAACCTGGACCTGCAACCAAAGAGTTAGCACTACGTACTGTACAACACTCTAAGGTGCCATTTCAAGTGGTGTAAAGATAACGGGGGTGGGGTGTGCATGTCATAGTGATGTCAAACAATCAAACATAGCAAGCATCCTCACATCTCTCACTCAGTGCGTAAAGCATACGATACCCACTACCTTGGTCCTCTAATCCTTTGGACCATGACGGAATCCAATCCCGTGTAACTATCACTACAAGCCCACTATCCATCTCTCAATGGTGAACCAAAGTTATGAATACCAACAACCCCTTTGCACACGTCCCGCAGCAAAGCCCAATCATGAAGTGAACTCATTGGTTCCCATCTGGATCCTGAGCTCTAACTTCCATTTGGACTACCTTTGCATTTCGGGTTATTGGTCATCACCGAATCGGTTCGGTCTTACTCCTCCAGTCCAAGTTTCTTGGTTCGGATCGGTCTTCAGCACTCCATCACCAACACGGTTCGGTTCGCCTAGTTCGGATCGCCCACACCCCCTGCGGATCGAGTCGTGTTCCTCCAGCTCGTGGCTCCTCCTCCTGGTTCAGATCGGCGTCACCACTTCGGGTCGGGTCGGGTTACTTCATCCGGGTCGGGTCGTCGCGCCCTAGTACCCATCGACTAGTGAGCTTCCCCATCCTCCTCTGGTTCGGATCGTGAATACCCATTGGTTCGGGTCGTGCTTCTACTACCGGATCATGCCACCTAGCTAAGTCGTGACTTGCTCCTTCAGACGGATCGTGGCGCCCATGCTGGAACGGATCGTGGAGATGACTCGCGATCGGGTCGGACAAAATGGTGCGGATCGTGGGACCTGTTGCGATCCGATCTGATTCTACGCGGTTTCCTGCACTTTGTCCAACGAGTTGTTTATGCCATTCGACGGCGTTTTCGACCATTCTAACTATTCTAAACAATCACAAGTCATACCAAACAGTCATAGCAACATGTATGGACATCCACAAACAACAAAACAACAATCATGGCATGTAAAATGGATCAAACATTCCCAAAAACCCATATTTTCCCCTTAAGAATGTTCAAGCGAAACTGATGATAGGATTAACAAAACTTAACCAAACTAACCAAATTTTCTAACAGAGGTCTAAAACAATATTTTAGAATTTCTGAACATTTTTCCAAATTTTTAACATGCATAAATTCGCTAATTATCACTAATCACCCCTTAATCCCCCAAAGTCCGGGATTTGCAAAATTAGTCGAAATTAACCCAAATTCTTATCAGAGGCATAAAATGGTGTTTTAGAATTTTAGGAAATTTTCTAGATTTTTCTGAGCCATAATTTCGCTAATCTTCGCAAATTACCATAATTAGCCGTAATTAGTGAAAAACAATGCAAATCACTCACCTTTGCCACAAAGTAAACTATAGATCTGAAACAATCTCTGATTTGGATCCAATCCCGATGCGTTCCAGCAGCTCTCTTGCTAATTTGGTGAAGATCTTATTTGATTTGATGTAGATTAGGCCAAAACTTGATTAGAAAGTGATTAGAGACGATTTGGGATGAGATTAGAAGGTGAAGGCCATTACTAGGGTTTCAAGGAGGAAAGTGGCGGCTCAAAACTGAAATGAAAATGATTCTCTAACTCATTTCAGCCTCCCCATAACCCTAATCCCGAAATGGGTTATGGGCCTATTCACTAATCACCCTATTTGGCCCAGTTAAGCAGTTTTTCACCTTCAAAACCTTATTTCAGCCATATCTCCCAAACGGTAAGTCCGTTTGGCTAATGTAACCACTCTACGGAAAGAGAAACCATCATTCGAATCCAATGGAAGTGGTTTCCGGTCAAAATTCCTTTTCAGTCAAAAGTTATGGCCAAAACAGTACCAACTAGGGGCAAAACGGTCATTTAAAAATCAACAAAAATCATGAACATGGGAAATGACCCCAATAATCGTCTCCCAAAGTTACATGACCATACGACTCAATATGTGAAAGAAATAAATATTCTACGATTCTTCGATGCGTAGAATGAGGGTTGTTACATTCTCCCCCCCTTAAGAAATTTCGCCCCCGAAATTCCCTAGCCAAAACACACAAAGGGTTCCGCATGCCTATCAACCATAAAACAACAATCAACATGCAAAACAAGTCTATCCTAGCATGCGGTTTACTAACAAGGGAAGAAACTATCACTACCAAAACCTTACTAGGCAAAGATTTCTGGATACTTCTTCCTTATATCCTCCTCTGTTTCCCAAGTACAGTCTTTTTCATTCTCACCCGACTGGACTTTGACTAGTTTCACCGCCTTCCTTCGAAGCTGCTTCGTATCGTTCCCAACGATACGCATAGACTTGTGGTTCTCAACCGCCTCGGGTTCAACCTCGATATCGTCCAACTGATCTGGTGAAATAGCCACATTAGGGTCTTGCACAAACTTCCTTAACTGGGAAACATGAAATACGTTGTGAACTCCCGCCATCTTGTCAGGTAGCTCTACTTCATACGCCAAATTCCCAACTTGCTTGAGGACTGGGAATGGGCCAACAAATCTTGGTGCTAACTTACGTCTCCAACCAATCCGAATCACATTCTCTATGGAGAGATCTCGACGAACACCAAGTCGTTAACGAAGAATTCCAAATCTCTTCGTCTCTTATCGAGATAAGCCTTCTGCCTGTCTTTATCCCTTCCCAGTAGTAGATCTGCTCTATGTCTCAATACATCTTGTTACCGCTGGGATGTATAGTCAATTTCGAGTGATGGTATGCTCTAAGCACTTCACCTCTCAGTCCATCTACGTTGGGTACAACTAGTCCCTTATTCTTTCGAAGTCACCCTTCTCGATCAAATCCTTCTTTGATCATTCTCTTTCCATCGATACCCATCTCTACCCTAGAGATGGTTTCCAATAGATTAGGATCGTCCTTCTAACTGGAAACAATCCTCTCAATCAAAATCGATCTAATCGTCAAGCTTACTAGTGTTTCTGAATCCAATTCAGTCTTGGGTCTGAAATCATATCCTGTGACATACTCTAGTTGCTTCCATCCTAGAAACAAAACCCCTAAACTGGCATGTCTCCTACTCAATGCAACTAGTACTGCACCCACATCCTTTACTATGATCACTCTGCCCCATGGAGTCATGGCGACTCCACTGCACTGATCCATAGCCACTAGTCCTTTGCTATGTCCACTCTGCCCCATGAAGTCATAACAACTCCACTGCACTGGCTCATAGCCTTACTAATCCTTTACTATGTCCACTTTGCCCCTCGAGTCACAATGACTCTACTGCACTGGCTCATAGTCCTACTACAATCACTTTGTTCCCCATCGCCGGAACCCTACAGGTGATAGTCTACTCAAGAGAAGAAAGATAGGAACAAACATAGCAACCATAACATCCATCAAACAAATCCTATCTATCACCTGCTAAAGTCATAAACACATCGACACCTACATGATTGGTCTAACCAATCCCAATATGTCGATTCTAGTATGTCTGGTCCAACCAACATCAATAACTAATGGAAGCCTAGCCCCCATACATACACCGATGCCTACTTGACTGGTCCAACCAATCCCAGACCAATGGAAGCTCCGCCTCCCTACTAACTATCGTACATCCAACGCACGTTTATCCTCCAAGGATAATTAAACTAATGGAAGCCCAGCCTCCGATCGGACTACCGTACGTCCAACGTACGTTTATCCTCCAAGGATAACTAGATCACGTCCAACGGATCCAAGGTAACGGGCGTCCCCAGATACCCCTGCTTTTAGTCCTCCTAAAATACTTGAGTCCAACCCAAGTCTATCCATTATCTTGCTGCCCTCTCGAGTCCAACTCGAGCTGAATCCAATTCCTTGCAGCCTTCTCGAGTCCAACTCGAGTCAATCTATAACTCAGACCCAGTCTTGAGTACCGACAAACTCTAGTCCAACGTGAGTCGTCTCCCTATTCGTTGCATCTCCAAGATCAACGAACACCTGTTTTCTTTTACGAGTTCAAGTCCAACTTGAATCGCTCTAATCTTCGTTGTATCTTCCATGATCAACGAACACATCCTATTCCTTCAAAGTTCTACTATCCAATAGAGAACATCAACATAGGGTCCTAAACAATCCGTTACTTTGTATCTTTCTCGAGTCCCACTCGAGCAATCTCATAACCCTATCGAGTCTAACTCTGGACAGTCTATACCATTGAACAGTCTTATCATGTTCCGTCTTCCCTCCACTCCTCGAGTAAACCAAGATATCATCCAATGAAAAATCACAACAACTATTTACCCCTCACGCGAACCATCCTAGTCGAAATCGACATTCCCCAAGCACAAGCCCCAAAGGCCTAAACCAATATCAGACAAGCACCCAAGGAACATCTCCTCCGAGTTCAGACAATCCACATGAGGTGATACTAGCAAAACAATCTAGTACTGGAGTACTCATTTGCCTCCCAGAGACAACTAGAACTTATTACAACGATAACCTCTTAGCTTCCTTAACTCCAGTTACTATCGCCATCACTAGGTAGGTACCTAATACCACCCTATTCCTTGGGAGTAAATCGACTCCCCAAAATAATGCTAAACCCAGTAAAGCCCAAAACAAAGCAATCACAAGGAAACATACATCCATGACCCGATAAGACCACATTACAACAAATCATGTTAAAACTAGTCGAACCACCAATCGGGTTCGTCAATACTAAAGGTCTATCGACTAACTCAGGTTTGTCAAACAAAACCCGATCAAAACATCTTAAATAGAAAGCATACCTCGAATAAAGACACCTTTTTCCTTCTGCACCGCAGTTGGGGCATTCGACGAAGAAGGAATAACATTGATAGCATAAGCTTTCACAATCTGCTTCTCCCTAGGAGGTTGTGGGCAATCATCCTTGTGATGTCCCGCCTGGCCGCAGTTAAAGCACTTCCTTTCCCCAGGCTTTTCTCGACAATCTCTGGCATAATGGTCGTTCTTGCCACAACTAAAGCATTCACCATCTTTCTTATTTTTCTTATCCTGACCATCCTTGGTCAGGTTCTGCTTCCTCTTGTTCTGAGAATTCTTCTTGCCTTCACCGCCTGCTTGCGGCTTTGGCTCCTCTGCAGATGCCGTAGCAACTTCGGCCTTCGACTTAGGGAAAAGGCTCTCTGACCTTAATGCCTTTCCTATAATAGACTCAAACGTCTCATCGATATGGTTTATAAGTCTTTCCCCCAAGTACCGATCCAAGCCAGTTATGAACTTCTCGTTCTTCTTTTCGACTGTATCGATAAGGGACCATCCATATTTCGATAAAGTGTCGAATTCAGCGATATACTCCGAGACTGCTCTACCGTTCTGCTTAAGCTCCAAGAACTTCCTGAACAGTTCTGATTTATGAGCAGCTGGAATAAACTTATCACAAAAGCAAGTCTTAAACTGATTCCAAGTAACTTGATCTTCTGGAGTAGCTGTTCTAATGGCATTCCACCAATTCATCGCTCGCCTTTGCAGCTGACGAGACGCTAGCCTTCTCTTCATCGCATCCTCAAGACCCAAGTCGTCGAAGATACGATCACAACTATCCAACCAATCCTGAACATCTGTGGCCGACTCTGTTCCGTGGAACGACTTCCCACCAAGGTTAGTGTAATCCTTGCACAACTTGGCGAAATCGACCCTAGGCGCCTGCACTACTGGACCACCACCATTTCCGGGATTGGGAACTGCTCCCTGAACATCTCTAAGCATGTCTCTCATGAAGTTAGTGAACATTGTCCTCTTGTCAGGAGCATTCCCATGGTTGGTCCCTCTACCAGCACCTCTAGGATATCGGCTCATCGTTAATCTGTAAAAGGGGAAACGATTAACGATCCCATAGTGGTGCTAGTGCAGTATGACTTCATTCTTATACTACCAATAGTATATACATATAACTTTTAAAAACCACAGTAATCACAAATACGTGCTCTCGTATACGTACTATCTCTCCCTAGTGTCTTTCCCTAGGTTAACTACGCAACCTAGAGCTCTGATACCAAGTGTGACGGCCCACTCCGCACCAACTGACATTTACTCCAAAAGTGCGTTGTACACCTATCCAGTTAGCACGGGACGGTCGCCAGAAAAAGAAAAGAAAGAAGAGAATGGGCTAATCAAGGAACCTGTAGAATGTCTCACAGCGCATAGAACAAAATATAATGATAACATATTTGACATAAAACAGGAGAGACAGTGCATAAGCTAAAAACCAGAACTGAGCATCATAGCAGCGGAAATCCAAAATATAGCTTATTACAACTTTTCAAACTGTCTCAAAGCAAAAGCAAGATAAAGGAGGTACACTACTAATGCCCAAGTAGCGACCACCAACGACACAGGGAGAATATCTGTATATATCATACGTGGAAGCCTCCTGCTCGCCTCCGAATCAGCTACTCGCGCATCACCAGCTAACCATAACCTGTCTCTAGTCTGCTCGTGTGAGCACCCAGAGTAATAAGAAGAGACATAAAACTCTGGGTCAGACATAAAGCCTGGTATGAGCGATAAGCATCTAAACAAAATAATAACAGGTATAATCCAATCATACCTGAACCTGGACCTGCAACCAAAGAGTTAGCACTACATACTGTACAACACTCTAAGGTGCCATTTCAAGTGGTGTAAAGATAACGGGGGTGGGGTGTGCATGTCATAGTGATGTCAAACAATCAAACATAGCAAGCATCCTCACATCTCTCACTCAGTGCGTAAAGCATACGATACCCACTACCTTGGTCCTCTAATCCTTTGGGCCACGACGGAATCCAATCCCGTGTAACTATCACTACAAGCCCATTATCCATCTCTCAATGGTGAACCAAAGTTATGAATACCGACAACCCCTTTGCACACGTCCCGCAGCAAAGCCCAATCATGAAGTGAACTCATTGGTTCCCATCTGGATCTTGAGCTCTAACTTCCATTTGGACTACCTTTGCATCTCGGGTTATTGGTCATCACCGAATCAGTTCGTTCTTACTCCTCCAGTCCAAGTTTCTTGGTTCGGATCGGTCTTCAGCTCTCCATCACCAACACAGTCCGGTTCGCCTAGTTCAGATCGCCCACACCCCTGCGGATCGAGTCGTGTTCCTCCAGCTCGTGGCTCCTCCTCCTGGTTCAGATCGGCGTCACCACTTTGGGTCGGGTCGGGTTACTTCATCCGGGTCGGGTCGTCGCGCCCTAGTACCCATCGACTCGTGAGCTTCCCCATCCTCCTCTGGTTCGGATCGTGAATACCCATTGGTTCGGGTCGTGCTTCTACTACCGGATCGTGCCACCTAGCTAAGTCGTGACTTGCTCCTTCAGACGGATCGTGGCGCCCATGCTGGAACGGATCGTGGAGACGACTCGCGATCGGGTCGGAGAAAATGGTGCGGATCGTGGGACCTGTTGCGATCCGATCCGGTTCTGCGCGGTTTCCTGCACTTTGTCCAGCGAGTTGTTTACGCCATTCGACGGCGTTTTCGACCATTCTAACTATTCTAAACAATCACAAGTCATACCAAACAGTCATAGAAAAATGTATGGACATCCACAAACAGCAAAACAACAATCATGGCATGTAAAATGGATCAAACCTTCCCAAAAACCCATATTTTCCCCTTAAGCATGTTCAAGCAAAACTGATGACAGGATTAACAAAACTTAACCAAACTAACCAAATTATCTAACAGAGGTCTAAAACAATATTTTAGAATTTCTGAACATTTTTCCAAATTTTTAACATGCATAAATTCGCTAATTATCACTAATCACCGCTTAATCCCCCAAATTCCGGGATTTGCAAAATTAGTCGAAATTAACCCAAATTCATATCAGAGGCATAAAATGGTGTTTTAGAATTTTAGGAATTTTTCTAGATTTTCCTGAGCCATAATTTCGCTAATCTTCGCAAATTACCATAATTAGCCGTAATTAGTGAAAAACAATGCAAATCACTCACCTTTGCCACAAAGTAAACTATAGATCTGAAACAATCTCTGATTTGGATCCAATCCCGATGTGTTCCAGCAACTCTCTTGCTAATTTGGTGAAGATCTTCTTTGATTTGATGTAGATTAGGCCAAAACTTGATTAGAAAGTGATTAGAGACGATTTGGGATGAGATTAGAAGGTGGAGGCCATTACTAGGGTTTCAAGGAGGAAAGTGGCGGCTCAAAACTGAAATGAAAATGATTCTCTAACTCATTTCAGCCTCCCCATAACCCTAATCCCGAAATGGGTTATGGGCCTATTCACTAATCACCCTATTTGGCCCGGTTAAGCAGTTTTTCACCTTCAAAACCTTATTTCAGCCATATCTCCCAAACGGTAAGTCCGTTTGGCTAATGTAACCACTCTACGGAAAGAGAAACCATCATTCGAATCCAATGGAAGTTGTTTCCGGTCAAAATTCCTTTCCAGTCAAAAGTTATGGCCAAAACAGTACCAACTAGGGGCAAAACGGTCATTTAAAAATCAACAAAAATCATGAACATGGGAAATGACCCCAATAATCGTCTCCCAAAGTTACATGACCATACGACTCAATATGTGAAAGAAATAAATATTCCACGATTCTTCGATGTGTAGAATGCGGGTTGTTACAACGGGTGTCGGGTGCTACTAAGCACCGTCTGCATCCTAGTATATATATAACTAGAAAAAGAAATTTAGAGTGAGAAGTTATCACCAATAGCTAATCCAAACACCACGACTCTTCATTTATAGAAATCTTCGTCGTTCTCGCCTTTTTGTCACCTTCGTTGCCCGTATTCTCTACATATGTAAAAATCGATTTTTTACTTTACTATTCAATATATAAAAATCGAATTTTTACATCGCTACTATATAGATAAAAATTCTATTTTTACATCGCTACTATATAGATAAAAATTCTATTTTTACATCGCTACTATATAGATAAAAATTCTGTTTTTACATCTCTACTATATAGATAAAAATTCTATTTTTACATCGATGTTCAGAGAATATAGATTATATTTTTATCACGCTATTCTCTATAAAAAGATTTCACCTTTTCCTACTTTAAAAATGTCGTCTTTCACTACATAAAAATATCGTCTTTTTATATCCTACCATATAAAGATCACATTTTTATTATCTATATAATTTGACAATTATATTTTCAACCTTTACATGCGATAAAAATTATATTTTTAACTTCTACATATAATAAAAATTATATTTTGAACTCTCTATAATAAAAGATCCTTTCCTTCTTATATGACCATTCTATAGAGATTATATATATTATAAAAAAGATAAAATAGATAAAAAAACCGAAGAACTCACTGTCGAAGTCGGAGAAGGAGCGTGGGGTGTTGCTGCGCCTTACTGGTGGTCGGGAGGGGGTTCAGAGGGGCGGTGGTCTTCACGGTGGCGCGTTGATTGGGGCTCGCGACCTAGCACTGGAGGGAGGAGAAGGAGGAAGAACGGAGGTGGGGGCGGCTGTGGCGGACGGCGCGCCGTTGAGGGGGGGTGGGGCGATGGAGGCGGCGGCGGTTCCCCCCCGTCGCCCTCTCCTCTTCCCCCCCTTTTTTTTATAATTTCGACTGAATCGATTTTGAGAAAAGAGGGGGCCTGGTCAACGTAAGGAAAGGAGGGGGCCATTTTTTTATTTAATTTTATTTTTATATTCTTGAAAAGCTGACTTTTTCATTTGACCTCTAAACGAGGCCACCGCCTGTCGTTCATAGCTAATTACCCCCATTCCGAACACAATGGGATATGTATCGTAGGCTGATTCGATCGTTACAATCAGTTTTCATCAGAATCAACATATAACTCTATATATTGAATTTGAACACGCATTTCAATTTACCGGGGACACGTACGAATTCTAAAAATTGTAGAAAAATATTTTCTAGCTTCGTATTGACGATACGGTCCTAACAAAACTAGTTTCATCGAATTCTGAGACCGTTTAAAAAATGGCCATTTTCCAGTCGATTAAAATCAACTGAAACTTGTCAAACGCGTTTTCCTTCGCCACGCTCACTGTAACAACCCGTATTTTTGAATAACATGTTATAACATAAATCAAGGCAGAATTAAATGTTAAAATCTGAATCAAGGGAAACGGGCTGTATCATTGCGTTCGTCTCGGAAAAATACGCGAAATAGAGTCCGAGTTTTCGAAAATCGGAGTCCGTATGACCAAGTTATGGCTCGTCAAAGTTTTCAGAAAATTTCAAGTTCAAAAACAGTTCAAATTTGAATTTAGAATTCAAATTCAGCCAAAACGGCCTGGGCGGGAAAATTCCCGCCCAGACAGGTCGATAGGGGGGTCGACACTAGGGTCAACCTCCCCCCAACTAGGTCGACACTAGGGTTGACCTGGGGGTCGACCTCCCTGGTCGGCCAGGTCGGCCTGGTGCACTTATTTGGGCTGTTTGGACCTGTTTTATTGGCCAGTGACGTGATTTGATGGCTCAGATTTGATTTAGGGTTAATCCTATGGCTAAAACTAATCCTAAACTCTATAAAAAAGACCCTAATACCTAGCCTAAATCATCATAAATCAATCCTACAACTAAACTATGCCAAAATGTTTAATCATGGCCTCCACCCTCTTGTCGTAGCCTCCATCTTCATTCATATGAGAGTTCCTAAGCTTGTTTGAGAGTTTCTAAGCTTGATTCAAGGCCAAAGTTCAATCTTTCTTCATCAAAGCAAGGATCTTCTTCTTAGGTTTTCATTAGAGCTTGTCATTTAGGAGATTTAGAGTTGCTAGTGGCTTCGTCTCAATCTTATTTATATTTTATAAGTCTTCATAGCATTGTAAGCCCTATTCTACTCTTAGATTTAAACTATGAAGTTAATATGATCATGTAGCAAGTTGAAATGTGACTTTTGGGCTATATTTGTATGCATAGATCCATGTATGACTCTTTTGATCTATGATTGTGGCACTATCATGAACCTAGTATCATTTACCTTGATTTTTGGGTAAAAAGCTATGAGCTTTATTTGTTGGTTATGCATAATGCAACATAGAACTTGGTAGTTATGCATAAATGCTACATAGAACCATCTTAAAACCTTGATGTTAACTTGCATATGATGTTATGAACCTATATGCTAATCACAAGTGTATCACCCTATTTGCTAAGTTTAATGCCATACATATGTAGATTGGAATTGGACCTAAGTGCAATATTTGCCTTGAACCTATCATTGTATGCATAGATCTATTCAAGCCTCTCTTGATCTATGATTGTGGACCTATCATGAACCTAGTACCGTTCATGTTGACCTTTGGGAAAAATGCTATGAAATGGATTATGGCTTATGCATGTTAACCAACCTTAACCCCTCATGTTTCTTAACATGCATATGATGATATTGAGCCTATATGCTATTATGCATGCTTGTGGCCAAATCACCCTTATGCTATTATGCATGCTTGAGGCCAAAGCACCCTTATGCTATTTTGATATGTTTGAGGCCAAGTCACCTTTTATGCTATCATATATGTTGAGGCCATATGCTAGTATGATGAACCCCTTTTGCCTCAAATATCACCACGTTTAACTTGTGATAGACCTTGCCATCTTATGCCCACCTTTTCATATTCTTATATTCCCCCTTTTTGATCTATTTGCGTTGATGCGAACTTACGTGCGATGGGGTTACGTTATGGGTAAACTTAAATGACATGAAACATGACTTGAAATACGACATGTGATTATGTTTGAAACATGAACTTGGACATGACATGTAGAAAACATGAAAGTGGCCAACTCGAGGTTGGGTTGAGTTTGTAGCATAAATCTACCCGGAACCGACCGGCTTAACTAGTGGCTACAAACAATAGGACCCAATGTGAGTAGTTGGTCACATCGCACTTGAAACCCGAGGTTAGACTAGGTTGTGGTGTAAAGCTACCCGGACCCGCCCGGCTTAACTAGTAACCACAACAAAGTCTAATGTGAGAGGTTGGGGTGCATTAAGTAAATTAATGCCACATGGTAGGGTTAAGTCATGGACCTCTTGAATACTTACCAATTAAACACGATGGGTTTTTAGGATTAAGTCATGGATTACTTGAATACTTAACCAATTAAACACGATGTATTGGTAGGGTTAAGTCATGAACTGCTTGGATACACTTTACCAACTCAATACATGGTTAGGATAGGGTTAACCACACTTAACCCGCTTGAAATCCTAGTTACGTGGTCCTTTTCAGCAGTAACTCACTTGGGAGTATATGGATACCCTGGACTAGGCTAGGGTGGGGCACGATTACTGGACTGATTGTAAGAGACCAAAAGAGACGGCGGAGTGGTGCACCGGTTGTTCAGGCGGACCATGGTCGTGCACATTAAGTCCGAAGTTGAACATGGGCACCAATAGGTTTAGACTGTGCGTGCTTGATTTGTGTCTGTGGTTTACACCTTAGGGCTGGATACACCCTAGGGTGGACCTTGCACAGTTAACTACATTCCATGATTAAGCCGTATGACACCGATACACGATGAGTTAGGCTTATAGGGAGCCGATCGACTAGACCGTGTAGTTGAACCTTGATTTAGGTCATCTCATGATGTTGGGCCAAACTTGGGCCAAGGGATCATTTCTTGTTTATACTTGACATGGATTGGGTTACTAGCACTATTGGTGCAAAACTTAATTTTGTATATGCGATGCCACACTTGATCTATCTTGCTAACTTTTCACCATGCCAGTTATCATCCTATGTTTCATCTCTATTTTACATGTCCAATTAACTTTATTAGTTTTTATACTAATAGTAGGTAGGACTTACCAGTCTTTTTGACTGACCCATTTTCTTTCGCCTCTTTTCTTCCGTTCCCCCCCCCCCCCCCAAGGTTTTCAGGGTGGGAACACTAGCACCTAGCTTGGATCTTTAGCTTGCTTACTGGATAGCTCATGTACGGTTTGGACTTGAGCTCGCTATGGCTTTACCACGTCTACTTTGGGGATAGTTTACTTTATGTTATTTCCAGTTTTCAGTTTATGTTTCTAGACTTGTAGTAGTTGGAGAATAATGACTCAGTACTTTTGATGTAAGTTGACTATGGTTTTGAAATAGTAGTTTTATCCGCTGCTTTACTTACTCTGTTTTACTTATATTTTCTGTCTTGGAATATCTTTATGCATGTTTACCTTGTCCAACACCCCTCCAAAGTTAGTGTACTTGCAAGAGTGACCCTGGCGGAGGAAGGGGTGTTACATTTGGTATCAGAGCATAAGGTTTACAAGATTTGAGCAAAAGGTTTTTAAAACTTACCTTTTGAAAAACTATTTTCAAAACCAATTAAGTATTTTCCAAGAAAAGTCTAGTTTATTTTAAAAAGGCTATTCCCCAAAAGCCATTAGCACTATCCTATGTTTCCTCGTTCTCAATCTATCTTTTTCTTCGTTTCAATATGGCCTATAATTTTGCCATTCTGGAGGGCGTACCAGTACCTATTTGGTTTAGAAGGTACATGGAGGCAAGGGCGAATGAAGCCGGCCCCGCGAACATTCCTCCTCCTTCCCCCGTGGCTAACATTTATCCTCCTCCCGTAGCTGAGGTTCCTCCTCCTCCTCCTCAGCATCCGCAAGAGGATTTCGTAAAGATTTGCAAGGACTTTAAGGCGATGAGTGGCAAGAATTTTGTAGGGACGGAGACTTTTGTTGAGGCAAGAAACTGGTTAAAGGAAACTGAAGACCTCTTTGCTATCTTTGATATAGAAGACCGTAGGAAAGTGCTGTTAGCGGTATGGCTATTGAAAGGGGAAGCTGCATATTGGTGGGTAGTCACCACCACCACTAGGCCAATTCAGACTTGGGATGACTTTAGGAGAAGGTTTGGACTGAGGTTTCTATCATCGACAGAAGAGAACCTTCAGACGGAGAGGTTCCTATCTCTAAAGCAAGGGGACATGACAGTTAGGGAATACGTGGATACGTTTAATTAACTTGCTCGGTTCGGTTTAGACTTGGTTAATACAGCTCAGAAGAAGGCCCTACACTTTGCTCTAGGATTGAATGAGCCATTGCGCGGTTTGGCCATGTCTCATATACCCATGGGGGCGACCTTCGAGAGTTTGGTGAATATGGCCCTACTTCAAGAGGAAGATAAGAGTGGCAAGAAGGAGGTCAAGGCAAATAAGTCTCAAGGCAAGAAGGAAGATACCGAGAAAAGAGACAAGAACAACAAGAAGGGGAACAAGGGCAACAACAACAACAAGGAAAGAGAGACAAGAAAGTGCAACTTCTGTATCACTGGGCACATAGTCAAAGATTGTAGGAAGAAGAAGAGGAAGTTGGACAAATGCTTTCATTGTGGAGAGTCTGGACACTATAGCACGGATTGCCCGAAAAAGCGGGGACAAGGGAAAAGGCAAACTCAGCGAGCAGGACCTCCTGCAGGGCAAGTGCATACTCTCAACATCGCTCCAGTTCTTGATCGAGGTAGTATTTCTGTAGAAAACCTTGTTTACATTTCTGATTATCCTGTTCACACCTTATTTGATTCTGGCGCATCGCATAGTTTTATTTCTTCTGATCTTGTTGAAAGTTTGCACATAAGTACTAGTCTAGTTGAGGATCCCGTTAGTGTTTCAAATCCAATTGGGGGTTCCACCCATCTATCTATAATTTGTATGGATTTGAGGATTTCTATCTTGACCGTAGAATTCACATGTAATGCTTATGTTCTCGGGTTCATGGGATACAGGTCGATTTTGGGCATGGATTGGTTGTCCAGTTACGGGGCCATTCATGATTGTGAGCATAGGGTAGTGAGGCTTATGTCTCGCCTTGGCAATACCCTAGAGATTTCTTGTAACCCTCTGGATCTCGTCGTGTCATGTTATCTTGAATCCCTCGACTCGTCTATTGACAATCTTCAATCTGTGAGGGTAGTCCGAGAATATCCTGATGTTTTTGATGAGGTTAAGGGGTTACCTCCTAAGCGAGAGATAGATTTCCGCATTTATCTTGTTGATAATGCCAGGCCAGTTTCATTGCCCGTTAGGTACATGGTCCCGCGAGAAAGAAGAGAGCTTAGCAAGCAAATCAAGGAGTTGCTTGAGAAAAATTTCATTATGCGAAGCATTTCAGAATGAGTTGCTCCAGTGGTATTCGCTACTAAGGCGGATAGTCCATTTCGCTTAAGCATGGGTTATAGAAATCACCCTAGTTAGTACATTTGGCAACGTGGATTGGCATTTGTTTTCAAGAGATAGTTCTTCTGCGTGGAATACCATATAGTATGTAAACGAGGTCCAGGATTCACTAACGAATTTTGTAAAGCTTGCATGAAACCATGAGTACGCAGTTATGTGGAAGCCAAGTATTTTAGGAAAAGAATAAGTGGAAGTGGAACGAGAGGCAACAGTGAAATGAGTTCTAACTCATATTTTGGAAATAAGAATCAAGAGCTACGAAATTGTGAAGTTAAAAGACGGTCAAGGCACGATAGGATTAAGCCCAAGAAAATGCGGCTTAGAAGATTGAAGACTAGATACGCGCATTATATCTCTTTCTAAGTGTATATCCTTGGTCCCTATTATTCTGTAGAGCTTACTCGCATGCTATCTTTTAAGTATATCCTCTCGATCCTATTCTCAATCTTAGTTCTGTCGCAAACCCCATAAGGAGTATGACTCGCCTGTTTGTGATATATAGTTGGGATAAAGATGTCCGTCAAGTTGACCAAACTATTGGGCTTTATGGGATATGGGTCATAGTTGATAGACTTACGGAAAGTGCTCATTTTATTCCGGTGAAGAGAAAGAGTACCGCATCATGGCTAGCATCTGTTTATCTTCGAGAGATAGTACGATTGCATGGAGTTCCTTCTAGCATAGTCAGCGATAGTGACCCAATCTTCACTAGCCAATTTTGGAATAGTTTGCAAGAAGCGATGGATACACGATTGAATCTAAGTACGGCCTATCACCCACAGACGGATGGCCAGACCGAAAGGGTGAATAGGGTACTAGAAGATCTGTTGAGGCTATGCATCCTTGACTTTGGTGATACTTGGGAAGATCATCTTCCTCTAGTGGAGTTTGCTTATAATAACAGCTACCAAGCAAGCATAGGGATGGCATCTTCCGAAGCTTTATATGGGAGGCCGTGCAAGTCACCAACATGTTGGTGGGAGACGATGGATAAGCTTATACTTGGGCCCGACATGATAAGGGACACATCCGAGAAAGTTGAGTTGATTTGAAGGCGGATGAAAACGGCCCAAGACAGACAGAAATCCTATGCAGACAAGCGAAGGACAGACTTAGAGTTTGAAGTTAGAGATATGGTCTTTGTGAAGGTTTCTCCTTTGCGAAATGTGGTTCGTTTTGGAGCAGTTGGAAAGCTAGCACCAAGGTTCGTTGGACCCTTCCCTACCATCGAGAAGATTGGGCAAATGGCTTATAGAGTGGAATTGCCCGAGAAGCTGGTCGGAGTGCATAACGTCTTTCATGTCTCGCATCTTCGGAAGTGTTTGCACAGATCCACCGAAGTGGTTGAACCAAGTATTCTTAAAGACATAGAGGTAGAGAAAGAGGCAACCTTGAGGCGAGCTCCGATTCGTATCTTGGGAACGGAGATCAAGAAACTGAGGAATCGAGAAGTCAAGTTAGTAAAGGTTCAGTGGAGCGAAGCCGATGAAGATGCAACTTGGGAAACCGAGGAGAAGATGCGTGGGCTTTATCCATTCCTTTTTGAGGGTACATTCTCAATCTCTTTTCCTAGTTAGCATATCTTTCCTTTGCTATCCATGTTTATCTTGTTATTTTATTAATCTTGTCATGAGAACCTTAGGTAGAAACCCTTTGGATGAAACATGTATTTGAAACATGTTATGCTTGATGTTTGCAAGTGGTTGCAAGTGGTTACTCGTGGATGCATGATACATGTTAGGCACTAAGATCGACTTACACACTTTCATGTTGCATATGTATGAGTGCTTATACTTATTCATGGATGAAACTGGTTGTGCTATCACGTGGATGATGCATATGAATGAATGTTATGTGCACTCATGTAGAGACTATAAGTTATGTTAGGAATTTGCATACATATGGACGCATTGCACAAACATATTTCGCATCAAGGAGGTTTACTCAATCAGTAACCACCTGATCTTCGCATTAGATAAGTGCATATACACACACTTTTGCATATGTTCATACAGCATTAGAAATCTTTGAAGGACAATGATTACTTGTGGATGATGTTTTGAGTAGATGGATGATGGATGGTAGGATACGTTCTTCCTAGCTTGAAGATTTCGGGGACGAAATCCTTTAAGGTGGGGAGGATGTAACAACCCGTATTTTTGAATAACATGTTATAACATAAATCAAGGCAGAATTAAATGTTAAAATCTGAATCAAGGGAAACAGGCGGTTCCATTGCGTTCGTCTCGGAAAAATAGGCGAAATAGAGTCTGAGTTTTCGAAAATCGGAGTCCGTATGACCAAGTTATGACCCGTCAAAGTTTTCAGAAAATTTCAAGTTCAAAAACAGTTCCAATTTGAATTTAGAATTCAAATTCAGCCAAAACAGACTGGGCGGGAAAATTCCCGCCCAGACAGGTCGACAGGGGGGTCGACACTAGGGTCGACCTCCCCCCAACCAGGTCGACACTAGGGTCGACCTGGGGGTCGACCTGGGAGTCGACCTCCCTGGTCGGCCAGGTCGGCCTGGTGCACTTAATTGGGCTGTTTGGACCTGTTTTGTTGGCTAGTGACGTGATTTGTTGGCTCAGATTTGATTTAGGGTTAATCCTATGGCTAAAACTAATCCTAAACTCTATAAAAAAGACCCTAATACCTAGCCTAAATCATCATAAATCAATCCTACAACTAAACTATGCCAAAATGTTTAATCATGGCCTCCACCCTCTTGTCATAGCCTCCATCTTCATTAATATGAGAGTTCCTAAGCTTGTTTGACAGTTTCTAAGCTTGATTCAAGGCCAAAGTTCAATCTTTCTTCATCAAAGCAAGGATCTTCTTCTTGGGTTTTCATTAGAGCTTGTCATTTGGGAGATTTAAAGTTGCTAGTGGCTTCGTCTCAATCTTATTTATATTTTATAAGTCTTCATAGCATTGTAAGCCCTATTCTACTCTTAGATTTAAACTATGAAGTTAATATGATCATGTAGCAAGTTGAAATGTGACTTTTGGGCTATATTTGTATGCATAGATCCATGTATGACCCTTTTGATCTATGATTGTGGCACTATCATGAACCTAGTATCATTTACCTTGATTTTTGGGTAGAAAGCTATGAGCTTTATTTGTTGGTTATGCATAATGCAACATAGAACTTGGTAGTTATGCATAAATGCAACATAGACACATCTTAAAACCTTGATGTTAACTTGCATATGATGTTATGAACCTATATGCTAATCACAAGTGTATCACCCTATTTGCTAAGTTTAATGCCATACATATGTAGATTGGAATTGGACCTAAGTGCAATATTTGCCTTGAACCTATCATTGTATGCATAGATCTATTCATGCCTCTCTTGATCTATGATTGTGGACCTATCATGACCCTAGTACCATTCATGTCGACCTTTGGGAAAAATGCTATGAAATGGATTATGGCTTATGCATGTTAACCAACCTTAACCCCCCATGTTTCTTAACATGCATATGGTGATGTTGAGCCTATATGCTATTATGCATGCTTGTGGCCAAATCACCCTTATGCTATTATGCATGCTTGAGGCCAAAGCACCCTTATGCTATTTTGATATGTTTGAGGCCAAGTCACCTTTTATGCTATCATACATGTTGAGGCCATATGCTAGTATGATGAACCCCTTTTGCCTTAAATATCACCACGTTTAACTTGTGATAGACCTTGCCATCTTATGGCCACCTTGTCATATTCTTATGTTCCCCCTTTTTGATCTAATTGCGTTGATGTGAACTTACGTGCGATGGGGTTACGTTATGGGTAAACTTAAATGACATGAAACATGACTTGAAATATGACATGTGATTATGTTTGAAACATGAACGTGGACATGACATGTAGAAAACATGAAAGTGGCCAACTCGAGGTTGGGTTGAGTTTGTAGCATAAATCTACCTGGAACCGACCGGCTTAACTAGTGGCTACAAACAATAGGACCCAATGTGAGTAGTTGGTCACATCGCACTTGAAACCCGAGGTTAGACTAGGTTGTGGTGTAAAGCTACCCGGACCCGCCCGGCTTAACTAGTAACCACAAAAAAGTCTAATGTGAGAGGTTGGGGTGCATTAAGTAAATTAATGCCACATAGTAGGGTTAAGTCATGGACCGCTTGAATACTTAACCAATTAAACACGATGGGTTGGTAGGGTTACGTCATGGACTACTTGAATACTTAACCAATTAAACACGATGTATTGGTAGGGTTAAGTCATGAACTGCTTGGATACACTAGACCAACTCAATACATGGTTAGGATAGGGTTAACCACACTTAACCCGCTTGAAATCCTAGTTACGTGGTCCTTTTCAGCAGTAACCCACTTGGGAGTATATGGATACCCTGGACTAGGCTAGGGTGGGGCACGATTACTGGACTGATCGTAAGAGACCAAAAGAGACGGCTGAATGGTGCACCGGTTGTTCAGGCGGACCATGGTCGTGCACATTAATTCCGGAGTTGAACATGGGCACCAGTAGGTTTAGACTGTGCGTGCTTGATTTGTGTCTGTGGTTTACACCTTAGGGCTGGATACACCCTAGGGTGGACCTTGCACAGTTAACTACATTCCATGATTAAGCCGTATGACACCGATACATGACGAGTTAGGCTTATAGGGAGTCGATCGACTAGACCGTGTAGTTGAACCTTTATTTAGGTCATCTCATGATGTTGGGCCAAACTTGGGCCAAGGGATCATTTCTTGTTTATACTTGACATGGATTGGGTTACTAGTACTATTGGTGCAAAACTTAACCTTGTATATGCGATGCCACACTTGATCTATCTTGTTAACTTTTCAACACGCCAGCTATCATCCTATGTTTCATCTCTATTTTACATGTCCAATTAACTTTATTAGTTTTTATACTAATAGTAGGTAGGACTTACCAGTCTTTTTGACTGACCCGTTTTCTTTCGCCTCTTTTCTTCCGTTCCCCCCCCCTCAAGGTTCTCAGGGTGGGAACACTAGCACCTAGCTTGGATCTTTAGCTTGCTTACTGGATAGCTCATGTACGGTTTGGACTTGAGCTCGCTTTGGCTTTACCACGTCTACTTTGGGGATAGTTTACTTTATGTTATTTCTAGTTTTCAGTTTATGTTTCTAGACTTGTAGTAGTTGGAGAATAATGACTCAGTACTTTTGATGTAAGTTGACTATGGTTTTGAAATAGTAGTTTTATCTGCTTCTTTACTTACTCTGTTTTACTTATATGTTCTGTCTTGGAATATCTTTATGCATGTTTACCTTGTCCAACACCCCTCCAAAGCTAGTGTACTTGCAAGAGTGACCCTGGCGGAGGAAGGGGTGTTACACTCACATATTGATTCGAAAAATTATGAAATTTGGAATCTCGCAATCACTTGACATCATGGATCCAACAAAAGTGGTTTCGTCGAAATCCGAGGTCGTTTGCAAAATTTCTATTTTTAAGGGCCTGAATTCCATAGCGACTATTCAGAATTTTCAACTGGACATATCTTTTGATTCCCGCTATGAAATTTCAATTTTTCGGATTCGTTGGAATGATATTCTCAATTAGATCCTAATGTTATTGGTTTCACTAAAATCCGGATTGTTTTGCAACCGGTACATTCAATTGAAGTTTGGAATCGAATTATTGAACTGCCGCGCCATTTTCAATTCTATTTATAATTATAAATAATTATTTATATTCTAACGACGACGTATATAATATATATGTTCAAATTATATTCAAAATAAATTTCTTGTCGAATTTATTTAAAATAATATATTTTAAATGTTCAAAATTCGCTAAAATTGCCAAAATAAAAAATTTAAACTGGCCCAGATTTTCGGGTTGTTACTGCCATAAAACGGCCGACCGCCCAAAAAGGACCAGTCGACTGGTGATGATCCCTTCTGTTTTCTTATTTTTTTCACATTACCAGTCGACCGGTCATATAACACCAGTTGACCGTTTTGGTCTCTGGTAGAAAACGGTCGACCGGTGAATACGGACCAATTGACCGGTCTATGTATTTTTGCTTATAATGGTTATTTTTCTAGGTTTTTTAAATTCAACCAGTCGACCAGTGATTTTCAACCATTCGACCGTTTTGAAACAGCAAGCTTTTTCTGAAAGGTTGCTTCTATTTTCGAAGAGATTTCTATTCAATAATCAAAGGAAATAGACATAACTTTTTATAGAAACTCTTCATGAAGAATTACTACCTTTGTACTATTATATAAACAACTTCAAACTTGTTTTACAATAACGAAATCATTCTATATTCTCTCTAATTTCTGAATTGCATTTTCATACTCTTTGCAAAACAAAAGCTCTCCAAATTTCAAATACTTGTTGAATCCTTGAATCAATTTAGTATCTTTTGATTCAATAAGCATTCTACTTCCTTAAATCTACGCATTCAAAGTATATACTCGAGATTAGATTATAGGAAGATTGTACTCAAACTGTTGACTATCCGTGTTGAATCAAGGACACAAAGCAGAAGTCAAAACCATTGTATTAGTTGAAGTCCTATGTGTGATCAGGCAAGTGTTGAAGTCTGCGTATTGTAAGCGGCAAGTTTGAAGTCCTCTGTGTTGTAAGAGGCAAGTTTGAAGTCCTCCGTGTTGTAAGAGGCAATTTGTGAAGTCCTCGTGTTGATAGAGGCGTGAAATTCCCATACGTCTGCTTTGAGGTTGTTGTTAGTGGAAATCCAGATAGAAGTCTGGGACTAGACGTAGGATGGTGCTCCAAACCAGTATAAAAATTCCTGGTGTGATTTTTCTATTTTTACTGCATTTACTATCATACAGTTCTGTGCTTGTTTATTACTTCATACTTGACTACTATTCGTCATATTACACGATCCTTGTGTGTATTATACTTAGCACGTACACATGCACTTTCACCTATAGTCTATACACATTCTTAAAGAGAAATCTTGCTTCTTAACAAACACCACTTGATAACCCCAACATGAACAACCAGGCTTAACAAAGCCTTTTTACTCTAATTTCTCCATTTGCCTTTTTAATTCCACCAGCTCTTTTGGCCCCATTGTACTAGGCTTCTTAACAATTGGGCTTGCTCCTGGTATTAACCTAATCTAAAATTCAACTGGTCAATCTTAGGGAATTCCACTTACTTCCTTAAATAAGTCAGGGTATTGGTTCACAATGTGTATGTCTTCTAACTTGAGTTCTTCTCCTTTTTCATTCATACCCCAAACATTTCAAGAGCATACGTATTTAGTCACTTCATGCATTATTATTACACTCTTGTTGCTTGCAACACTCAGAGAAATAATAGATTTCTCTAAATCTATAATAGTCTTGTATTTCATTAACCAATCAACCTTCAATATTATTCTTATACCATGGTAATTTAGTACACGTAAATTTGAAGCAAGTATATGTCCTCCTATATTCAGTTCTACACCTATACGTTTCATCCCCACCACACAAGAGTTTCCTATAAGGCTTTGTATAAATAAATCCCTATCTATTATCACATATATGAGTTTCAATTTTTGAACAATGTCATGAGAAATGTGGGAGTGTGTGGCACCAGTATCATACACTATAACAATTGGTAAGCTTTTAACAAATAATATACCTTCCACTTGTCTAGATTCTCCAGCATTACCACCCTTTGATGCCTTTCCTTTACCTTCTAAAGCTCCAACATTAGCATGCACTCTAAGTGGCTCTGGATAGTTCTTTTTGATATGTCCTTCTTTTCCACAATTATAGCATTTATATGTTGCCACTCTCCCTGCTAAGCACTTTGATTTTATGTGCCATTCCTTCCCGTAGTTATAGCACACAATCTTCCTCTTGAAGTCAGAAGTGTTAGCTCCTTCTACCTTCTTGTCATAGAGATGAGCCCAATTCTTTCCTTTCTTGTTAAAATTGTTATTCTTAAAATTTCTGAAAATTTCTGAACAAGCATCATCATGTTGTTCAAATCTCAGGGTTAAATTCTTTCAATATAAGGTAGCATCGATCTCGATAGATTGGCATTTAATCCTTGAATATACCTACCATGCTTAGTAGCCTCATCTTCTATTAAAACAATACCATATTTTGACAAACTCTCAAATTTTTGGGTATATTCTAGTCACACTCATAACACTTCCAATAGTGTTGCCTTTGCGGATACTGGAACAAACCTGGCATCTAGCTGTCATTTTTAGGCCTTCCAACTATCATGACCTCCCACCAATCTAATGCAGCTCCTCTAAATCCTCTTGAAGCTATTTGCCTTTTTTTTGATCATTGATCTGCATATCTATGAAAATTCTTTCCAGGCATCTTATCCAAGTTTGCATCCCATTACTCCCTCATTTCCTACAAATTCTTTCCCACCTAAGTGTGAGTAAGTTTTCACAACTTTGACAGCTCTTCAAGGGTGTTTTCTGGCCTTGGTCTTACCTCATCCCTAAGAGCACTCATGAACTCTTACACATTCATCATTGGTGGCTCACTTATTCCTCATGTCCCTTGATTTGATCCTCTAACTACCATGGATCACTAATAATAATTTAAGTATTATTAGTTAAGGTTGTCACATTTATAAAGTGTTATATTATTCACATAAATATGTACAACCATACAAGTTTCAAAACAATCAATATGTCATATCTTTCACCTTTCGTTTTAACTATTTATGCCATGTTTACCCAAACATAGCTCTGATACCAACTAAAGTGACACCCTAAATTTTGCTTATTTATTCTAGGTTTTAATCCTATATTTAATTGTGAGAAAACCCTTGGTGTCACTTTCTCATGGGAATAACCCAAAAACCTATTCCCAAGATCCAAAGAAACCAATATAAAAATATCAGTACACACTGAAAATTCATAGCCTACATATATGATGATATATAGATCAATTTTTTCATTTTTAGAAAAATCTAGATTATAATAAGATAAGTTAATATCATATTTTATCTTGTACAAAACATGGCTTATTTAATTTAAATTGAATTTTTATGAATAATCCTGCTTAGGTTATTTTCAAATGCTTTAAACCCTTTTAAAAACTTATTTTAGCCTTCAGGTTTTTAAGTGTATTTTTTCCCACTTATATTGTTGTTTTGATGAAGCCATTTATAAAGAATTTAATGATAGTTACAAAGATAATACATGGGATTATTTATCCTAAAGGAATGGTTATGTGCACATGTACATAGCAGGTGCATGCACACATATATTCTGCCAAGATTAATAAATAATGAAGATACAAATATACATTGCCCAATTCCATTGTTATTTCTTCATATTATGATGTTTCTACTTTACAACTATCCACATTAGTTGGTTCCTATAATTTATACAAGTAGTCTGAGTGTTTGACGCATAAAAATACCATAGCATATTATATGAAAAGGACACACATACATATATCTGTTTATACGATATGCTTCTATTCGGCTATGCTATGTGCAAATGGCATATAATCCGGCACTTTGTTTTTAAACTTTATAGATGCATAAACTTATGTATATATGACGAGTTCAATGTCCATCTACATACACAATTGCCCCTATATCAATTGTATAAATCACTTTTTTGTTTGTGGGCAAAGCCACTCATGTTTACTTACAAAATGGCATGACCCTCCCTTCACATCAGCAACTTATTACATAAACCAAATTTTACATTTAACTCAATAATTCTGAACTTCCAAATATAATTCAGTTCATTAGTACTTCACAGCATAACATAGGTTTTAAAAGCTACAAACATTCATAGTTCATAACAGCTAAACAAAGCTTAAATTCTAAAGAAAATAACCAAACAACAACAATGCATATTAGCCACTCTAAACACTATTAGAAACAACAACTCCAGCCTCCTATGATTCAGATATTCAAACTTCTTTACCTAGAATCAATTCTTGAGCTGCTCCAGCCTCCATTTAAATGGAACACCCCAAGAGATTGCGAACAATATCAAAAAAGGGTTAGACATATTGGTCTGGTATGAGTATGAATCATATATCTTAAGTAACATAAAGACATTTCAACACGCTTTACTTAAATATATCCCCATGTTTTTGGCATAGTTTTCTTCGTTACCTAAGCATATATAAGCATATAAGGAATTAACATTACATTAGAATCTGATCATCAACGTAAACAATACAAATGAAAGCAATCATTCATCACAAATAGACATTATTCTAGAATGGCCAAACTCCTTAGTCCCCTCCAAATGGTTTGTTTGCGACTTACCTTTCTAAGCCTACACCACCACCTAGGGCTCATCATTTCACAATTTTTAATGGTCATATTCCTTACATTGAACACAAAAATGCACACTTCCTGGGTCCTCCTTATTATTTGTTATCCTGGTGACACAAAGGCCTATAGGGCTTAATTAAGCCATGTGCATACCCAACATCCTCCTTGATGTTAAGTAGCTTAATGCAAACTTGGTGACAAGCACCAATCATGACCCGTTTCCTTAGTTATAAGTTAGGTTTTGGCTTATGTTTACCCAACACTATTCCCGAGCACCAAACCCTGTGCATTGCTGCCCGTTTTCCCTAGCCATTTTCTCTTGCTAAAATCCCAAATTCATATAACTTAACATGCATACATTTCTTGCAATCATATAACAAATAAAAGCATTCAACAACTATATACATACATATATATATATACACACACACATTGCTATTTATTTAACAAAGCAAAGTATCTATATTCAACAATAACATATTCTAATAAAAGGGTTAAACATCCGTTTTCTAAACTAACAAATTATGATACTTTCTTTGATCCTTATCTGAACAGTTTAAGAATTTTATATGTATACCAGTAAGATTATTCTATCTCATATTATAATTTTATGTGCTTATGATTGCTATGTAAAAAATATGGTTAGAGGTAGTTTAGGACTCCTCCAAACCCTTAGCTTCTCCTTGCTAAATATCATCATTTTTAATACGTGAATCTAGCTCAGAAAAGATGATAAGTACCACTGGATCACCGCATGAAACATTCATTGCTTCATTTGACTTTTATATATGAATAAATCTCCTAATTTATGCGCTTAAAAATCTCCTTATTTATGCTACTTATTCCCTTTTAAATCAACCTTACTACACAACAATGCAATAAAATCTCATCACCCTATTATATCAGTTATTCAGGGCCTTAAATATTAATACCCTTTTATTAGCATCAAGAGAATATTTATTTAAGTCCGGGTTTGCAATATCAAAATTTTGAATATATGAGAAGTGACTGCCTTATATAGGACTTATTGCCATTAAAATGCATCATATTCACTAAGACTCTATCTATTATATTTTCCAGATTACTTCTTATTGGTGTTTACTGATCTATTGTTGCTTAATGCCTTAGAGAAAAATTAGTATACTAATCTTTTGCCCCAAAATCACACAATACTTATTTATAAATGTCCGCATATTAGGGTTTTGTCCCTATTGAATACCCATATCCGTGGTATAACTGCCAATCATCTCTTTTAAACTTTGTTTTTTATTGCTATAACTGGTCCTGCCTAATAGATTTGGATGCTTTGTATCCTTATTTACTTAAACCAGCAACCTCTTTCTATTTTTAGAGAGAAATGATCACACTCTTTGTATGACAATTGATTCTTTTCTTTGGCTTGAGAAACACTTATACATGGCTTGTTATTTAAATAGAACCCATACTATATTTTTAAAATTATTTCCCAGTGCTATTTAAACCAAGCTTGTATCTAAATGACTTTAATATTTTAGTCTAGCCCAGTTCCACTACAACAAAAATACCTTATTACAACGTTAATTTTACAACGGGCAATGGTTGCCCCTTGTAATAGAATGTTATTACAACGGTCATTTTCCTGACCGTTGTAATAGATGTCTGTACAACACTCATTTTACAAAGGGCTTAGACAGCCCGTTGTAATAGAATCCTATTACAATGGTCGTCTCTTGACAGTTGTAATAGATATCCTTTGTAATGCTCTTTTTCCAACGTGTAATGACTGCCCGTTGTAATATAATATTATTACAATGGGCATTTCACGCCCGCTGCAATAGATGTCAACGTTCATAAAATTTCCATTGTAATAGTTTAATCGTTAATTATATTATATTTGATAAGTAATCACATAAATAATACTATATTAATCATTTATAACTTATAATAATTAATGATTATTAATAAATAATCTCTAATTACTAACTATTATATATAATCAGTATTCCGATAAGTTTAATTTTACTTTCCACTTATTAGCAAGTAATATTGACCAATAAATACTCAGTAATTAGTTAATAAATTAATAATAAATAAATTAATACTAAATATCTAATTAATAATTAATAAATAAATCTCTATTGAATACTGTAATAGTTATTAATTACAAAATATTATTTATTACCGTCGTCTTCTGTCCTCCCTCACTAAGCTGTTGCAGATTGTGTCAAATTACCAGCAGAAAATTTTTGCCGCTATTTTCTGCTGCAAATCCAGGTAGAATACCGACAATATTTATCGAAGCTATTTTGCAGCAAAGTTCCAAAAGATTTTGCAAGAGATAATAAGTATCAAGTAATAACAAAAAATTAATATGACTTAATTCTTTAATAATTTAACACTTAAATAATTTATAAATGGTAGCATTATTTAATAACTAATAAAAAATTATTAATAATTAATTAATCATTTGTAAATGTTATTTATAATAAATAATTATATATGACAACTTATTAATGATTTTATTTATATTTATAATTTATTAATGAAAAAAGTTAGAATTTGTAATTTTGAAATTAAAAATTACTAGATACATTTAACCGTTAATTTTCCAACTTTTTTTTCCATAACAAATTTTCATATATTCATATAATTTCAAACAATAATTTGAAATTTTGATAAAATTTAGAAACCGAAAGTAAATTTTTTAACTTGGCACACTCCATTTTATTTTCCTGGAGGCACTATATATTGGCGCTTCCCTTTCATTTTTCGGGCATCAGAGCAAAAGCCCCAAATCCCCAAATTAGAAATCAAGGTCTACTGCTTCACCCTCCTCCTAAATCCATCGCCTCCAGTGGAAACTGCCATTCCTCTACCTCCGTCCTGGCAAGCTCCGCCCCCCATTGCCAAAGCCAACTACCCTAATACCTCACCGCCTTGCTGGAATCCGAACTCCGCGCCATCAAAGCCTTTCCGCCTCCCGAATTCTCCACCTGCCATGCTCGAAATCGAAACCGTCACACTAGAAATCTGTGCACCAGCCATTGCCAACGGTCATACCAATCTCCGCCATACCTGGTTCGTCCTCGATTAAGGATAAGTTTAACTTACGATTAAAATTATTTCAAGTATTAGACTTCATTTTGGTCATTTTGTGGCTATTTTAGGACTGCATTCCTCTCTTTTGGTGACTGCCTTTATTGTTGGATTTCAGCAGTTGTTTGGATTTTCATTTGAAGCCGTGTAAGATTAATTCCCTTTTCATTGTCATCTATGACTGCTCTCGCCAGTTCTAGCAATTTGTTTTTGATGTACGCTTCTTTTATACATGCATGGGGTGTAAGAAATTGGTGGTTGTTGTATTAAAAAGTGGAAGTTAACCTATGCTAGATCTGCATGCTTGAGTGTATGTTTATCCAACAGTAGCAGCAACTTAAAATTTATATAGTCCAGTGCAAGAACCCTATGTATTGTTGCAGTACTTCCTGTACACAATTAGGAATTTGCATGGATAAATTTGGTAATCCATTTTTCTTTTTTTTTTAGACTGTTTTGCTAAATGTTAGGAGTTGTGTTCTTTTATTCTTTTGCTGGTTGAATTATAGAATCATAGGCTTTTCACCATGCAGTGCCAATTTCGTTCAGTAGAGCATTTGACTTTAGCAACTCCCAGCATTAGGTGATGTCTGACATGATTAACTAGTAGACATAAAAAGCTATACTTTATTTATGACATGCGCGACTGCTTTAAAATTTGGCTTAAAAATGTCTAATAAATATATCAGTATTAATACAGAGAAATAAGCACTTGATATTGTCATGCTGATTTTACTTAAACCGCATATACTTTTTAAATTATATTCATTGATGAAGCTGTCCATAGAACATAGACTAAAAATAAATTTAGTTCATGTTACTTTTGTGGCACCTCTTTTTAATGCTGTAAATTAATATAGAATATTAAATACGAATTTAAATTGTAGTTCATTATTTTAAGGGAAAGTCTTATTTATACATTAAATGATTAAAACGTTAGTTGCCAGCGAAATAGTACATAATGGATGCATGCATGTGTAACGTGGTGAGGAAATTTGAAGGTTTGTTGTGTCCATTTGGTAGAGAAGAATGGAAAGAAATAAAATGAAATTGGATCTCCTGTGTCCCCTTATGTCATGTGTTTCCAATGTGTAGAAAAGGAAGAAAAAGTGCTTAGGTAAATAGGTTCACAAGTAGCCCCAAAAAAAAAAAAAAAAAAAAAAAGTTGCATTGTTGTGGAAGAGAAGACAAATAGGAGGGTTGCGAGAATCATTTGTTTATAGGAGGGAAGAAGTTAGGACATAAATTCTGGTTTGTGCTACCGGTGTCTATTTTTTTTGAATACCTTATGAACCATCAAAAGTGAAATCTAACTCTCAACTCACTTAGTTATATCTCCAAACTTGCTCATTGTTAGAAGCCATTTATAAATTGCTGCTGCTTCAAGTTGCAAAGTTGATGAAGACGCTTGCAGGTTCAGCTTTCAAGTTATCCTTTTGGTACAGAAATGGTCTATGATGACAAAAGAAGAGGCTCATTTCTCAAAACATTCGCATTGTCCGCCTGAGAGCTTTCACCTTGCTGGGCTTGAGAGCTTATGCTGTTCATTCCTTCCTTGGATGTCAGAGACTATTCTCATTTGTTAGTATAATCCTTTTTATAAATGTTTTTCATGATAACTTTGTTTTTTTTTATTTCTATTGATTTACGTAATCTGCAGTTTTCCATAATCTATTAGGCAACTTTCCCAAAGTAGCCATAAGTTTTAGTTGGTGACCTCTTTTGCTTTGTAGCCCATACACTTGTGCCATACTGTATTTACTAGCAGTTTATTTTACCCTAGATGAATTGCATGTGCTGTTTGCCTATATTTATTCTATTTTCTTGTCAAAACAGTTTAGTATTGTGAACCATGAAGGCAGATTGTACAGACTAAATTTGTTGGTTGCAATATTGATTGTTAGAGTTGCTATGCAAAATTTACGGTATACTCCCTTTTTATTTTCAGAATCTTATTGGAATTTGGAAGTAGCATGAATCATTGTTTAGTACAGTTATGTTAGCATTTAGACATTGGAGAATTCAATGTCAGCCTGTTTATTGATATAAACATAATTGAATTTAAGGCAAAAAAAAGTTATAACTATAGCATTGCTCTAGAAAGTAGGTACAAAGTATGGCCCTTAGCCTACCGTTCGTTTGTTCAAATGACTTCCAGTTTTTTCTTTATATTACTATGGTTCCTTTGAATTTTCTCGTAGTTCATATATTGATGGTATTTTTTCCATGCCGAGACTATGTAGGTCTAATTTCTTGCTGTTTGAATTCATTTGTTCATTTCTGTTCAATTCTCGTTGCTTTTTGATCATTTCAGGTTAGCTTTTTGATTCTCGTTGCTATTTAGTTCTGTTTGTTGATTCGAAATGGAAGACAAAGATCCATCGGTAGAGGTAACGATAGAGGTCGATCGGACGCTGCCAGTAATCCATGAATTGGCATCGAAGGCAGTTGCTTTATTTCAAGTCTGAAATATGCTGAATGTGTTGATGTTTTAAGTCAGCTACTAGCGAAGAAGGAAGGATACATAAAGGTTAGTTTCCCATTTCGAACTCATTAGGAAGTTGTAGGCTGGCTCTGAAATTGGAAAAAAATAAAAAACTTGGCCTCTTTAGTAATGGTAATATCTGGCTTGTTTTAGGATGTAACTGTCTTCTCTTGAACGCATAGCTATTCCATTGAAATTTTCCATGTTAGATTTATGTCAAATCGTACAAATGAAAAAAAAGAAGTTTCCAAAGCATTTCTAAGGTTGCCTACTATTGAATGCTGAATTATCTAAACAAGATGTGTTAATTATGTCCTAGTTGCTATGTACACTGGTCAAGCATTTCAATGTAGATTTTGGCAAGATAATATTACCATTTTACTTCTCATGGAAATAGTGCATGGGCCATAGCTGAACATAGTTGCTTGGTTTGGCATTTCAGTGTTATGTAACCGTGCTTTTAGAAAATTGATATCTCAAAGTAATCGAATCATCATGCTAAAGGGGATGAAAAATGTAACGAATCCCTTTTATTAAGGGAAATCAATAACATTCATTGTTGTCAGAGTAGTGCTACTCATAAATTCCATTCTTGTTTAATTGAAGATGGCCAACAGTACAATACTATCATCTGACTTTACATACATGGGTCTTCACTGCACAACTCATCATCGATCAATCAGCTAACAGAGATGATAAAGAATATGATAGCACAGTCGAACTACTAGTCAAATTTGAATTAATGATTACACTTATTATTTAACATTGAACTGTTAATATTTTTGAGCAAATTACCATACTCCGTAACCCCAGAAAATTTCAGCTGTGAACTGTCTACTTTTGTATATCCGGACAAACAAGCTTTATATAATGTAAATATTTTTAAATTAAGTGCAATTCTTAAATAAGTTCATTTTTTATATTTTCATTCTTAAGGAATAACTAACTGCTATAACTTCTCTTTGCATAATTTCATTGTAATTAAGTAATCCACGAAGGATGCATCCTATGGACGTCTAGGCGCAGTCCAAAATGGTATTTTAGAAGCATCAGAGATTGCAAATTTAATGTAGAGCTTCTAATTGTCACGGACGGTTAGTATTTCTCTCCAAACCTAACTATTAGTTTGTTTTTTACGAATGCTCCATAAATCTTTGTTGCCTTATGATGTCTATTGCATTATATAGTTTAGATTTTGTTTTTTAATTTGGGGGCATACATTTGAGAGCTATACTTATCCACGCTCTTTTTTAGCATTCATGTTATATCTCTAAAGCTGCTGCTACACTGCATAGTGGTGCTAAGCACCGGCTATAACGGACCACACTAACTCATGCAACATGCAACGTCAAATCTATCGACAGTCATGACATTTTTATTTAGGTTATATGTAAAAATTAAAAGATGAAAATGTGCGCTGCAGTTGTGCAGTTGTATTTTTTGTCGGTGGACGATGTTTGAAGAAAAAGAAATAGTATAATGCAAGTTTGCTTAATAAAATTATTACATGAGTTTGTCTATTGTCTCCAGCAAATATGCTCAAAGTTCAAACCTTACAATAATAAGTTTCGAATGGTGTATAATAATATATTCTCTCTACATTTGACAACATTTTTTTTCACACCCGATCTTGATGCAGAGGGACGATAACAAGTACTGATCCTGATGCTTTAATACATTTTAAAAAGCTTGGAGCTGATGTTTGGAAGATATGTATGAGTGTAGCGGTGGAACTGGAAGCATTTTTGTTTTGGCCAAATTCAAAGATGTCCACTATCAAACAGGTCATTGGATCTTATGAAACTAGTTATGTAATTTATGTTAGAACTATGTTGATGTAACTTATCTAACCTTTTGGAACGTAAACTTATCTAAATCTTCTGGAATGTAAACTTATATAACAATTTGAAATGTGGAATTTGATGACTGTTGCCTTAGTCTTCTATTATATATTATTATATGATTTTGATTGTTGCATCACAATATTTATTGTATGTTAAATATTCATTATTATTACGGATGTATACAGCAGCAATTATATTTATATTTGCATTTTTTTTCGCAACGGGCTAAAACTGTTGTTATATGTTAATTTTACAATGGGCAAAAGCCGCTTGTAATTTATTAGCTATTACAACGGGTTTATAACCATTGTAATAGAGTAATAGCATGTGACAGAGCAAATTATTACAACAGTCCTTTACAACGGTCATGGCCCGTTGTAAAATAGTTAGGAGCTATTACGACAATGCATATCATGACGGGCAGATGCCAGTTGTGAAAAGCATATTACAATAGTCTTTGCCCGTTGTGAAAGAACTGTTTTGTTGTAGTGTTCACATTTTATTTATAAAATACATACCAACTAATTCATTTTAGCATGAATATTTAGGCAAATAATTCATGTTCCTATAAATTTGCATATAAGACATGCACAACACATGCATGTGTAAATACACACAACATCATCATTTATTTAAACTGAGTGGATTATATAAAAGTGATACTTTAAAACACCTTGAGCCACTAAAATGGTAGAGCCTCTATCTGCCTTCACCTTAACAAATCTAATCGCCACTTTCACCTTACCTCAAACTCCCAACCCTCTACCGACCCCGATCCCTCCAGCTCCAGACCCTCCTTCGCCGATCTAGACACTGCCCTTGTCCCACCCCTCATCAAATGGTCCACCCTTTTCGTAGAAAAACCTAGTAATGTCGGAGCTTTCTCGCCACCTTCTTTCGAGCTAAAGTTCAACGGAAAAAATTTAGTTTCCATCAAAGACATAGTATTTGCTGGAGAGGATGTTTGGAACAAATATCTCGTTGGCTTCTTCTTAGACAAGTCGTTGTGCTACACGGTGGTTATGAACCACATTAAATGGATTCGGAAGCCGAATGGAGCAATTAAAACCAAGTCGAACGGTACTTTTTCCTTTTTCCTACTTTTTGATCTTGATGATATGAAAAGGATTATTGAAGTTGATTCGGTTATAACAGATAACAAGCTTTTCGTAATTAAACCTTGGAATTCTTCTTTTAATGCTACTGGCAATAGTATACGACATGTTCTGTGCTCCGCTTTGCTTGGTCGTTAAAGGGTATAAGTGGACTAGCATCACGTGTGGGCAAGTGTTTGTGGTTGGAAACCTCCATTGAAAAACTTGAGCGTCTGGAATACGCCAAATGTATGGTAGCAGTTGAAAGTGTCTGGACCAAGTTATGCAAACCGAACTTATGCTTTTCATTTGGGCTCACGTATGGTCTTATACCATTTCTCAGCCCATTTTCGTTTTGTACACTATATATCCGCTATGTATCATCATTTGTAAGATTATTACAATACACAGAAATTCTCTCTTTCATTCTTGAATACAAAAATCAATCTTTGTAAAAGTTTAACATGGTATCAGAGCTCTCTTGCCAAGCGGCAGATCATCGCATTACCTTTTCTCGCTAAACAAGTCAAGAGAAGTGCTTTTAAGTCTCCTCAGTCTAAAATTCATCATCGGAGAGCAACCTCTCTGATCTTGTAGCAGCAATTCTTATAAGACCGTGCGTGCCAAGCTGGAATTTACATTCACAGCGGCTACAACGATTATTTCAGGTCATCTGAGATCTTGAATCTCATCATCTGACTCATTCTTGGTCAAGAGTACCAATTCTTGCATCTTAAAAGGAGCAAGAATTGCCTTTGCTATTTCCTTCTAACCTCTTACAGCATTGGCTGCCACCCCCAAGATCAGGTGACCTCGCCATACGCTATTTCCTCGCTAGTTGATCCACCATGGCCGGACCAAGTGATGAAAACTCGTCTGCCACATCAAGAACCGGCACTGTCGATCCTCCTAGCAACACTCAAGTGCTTGTAAAGCCCAAGACTCAAGTAATAACTACTCCTCTCGATGAAGAAAATTTCCTCTTATGGAAGTTCCAAGTTGAGACAGCCTTGAAAGGATATGACCTTCAAGATTATGTCAAAGGAACCAGATCCATTCCCCCAACCATGATTCTGGATAAAGATGGACTAATGATCAGCAATCCAGCATATGTGCATCATCAAAAACAAGATAATCTACTATCTTCATGGATACTCTCATCTATCAGTACAAACTTATTATCACAAGTCATAGGATGCAACTCGTCTCATGAAATATGGTCCACTATACAACAAATTTTTAACTCACAGTCATCTGCTCGTATTATGAACTACAGGAGGGAATTTCAGAATGCAAGAAAAGGAGAGATGACTATGAGAGAGTATATTGCAAAGGTTAAAACACTTTGTGACAAACTAAAGGCAGTAGGACACTATATTTCAGACAGTGAACAGGTGCTTACACTTACCAATGGATTAGATGAAGAGTATGAATCACTGGTTACCTTTTTTGCTACACAACCAGTTTTACCTGACATTCAAACAGTCTATTCTGCATTACTGGCACATGAGGGTAGAGTTGAGCAAAAGAAGGCATCTCAAATAGACTACAGTGTGAATCTTGCATCAAATTCAAGAAATGTGAATAACAACCAAACAAGAAACTTACCTGGCTTTGGAAGGGGTAACAATCAAGGTCAAAGAGGAAACTCAAATCAGAGAGGAAGAGGTAGAGGAAGATCCAACAATGCAAGTCGTGTTCAATGTCAGATCTGTGACAAACCTGGGCATACAACAAACAGATGTTATTTCAGATTCAATATAAATGTTAATAACTCTCAACCAAGTCAGTCAGGCACAAGGGGACCCAATGTCAACGTGGCACAAGTGAATCAACAAAGTAAATGTAGTGGGGAAACCTCTACAGCCATCAGTGATGACTCCAGCAAGATTGAGGACACAAACAGCGAGGATTGGTTTCCAGATTTAGGAGCAACCAACCACATCACCAATAGTCTGCAGAACCTCAACCTTGGAAACAGGAATTACACAGGTACACAAGTTATACAAACTTGCAATGGTGAAACTATGAATATATCTCATATTGGAACAGGTGTTGTTAAAGGTAAGAGAAATCTCATCCTTAACAATTTACTTAGAGTTCCAGATGTTAAAAAGAACCTTATTAGTGTATCACAATTTGCTAGAGACAACAAGGTATATTTTGAGTTTCACCCAAATCACTGTCTAATTAGAGACATACTAAGTAAAGATGTGTTATTACAGGGTAATTTGGACAGTGTTTTATACAAGTTCAGCAACACTCAATCAAGACTGAGAAATGATAAAACTTGGTGCTGTAATGCTAGCATACAATTTAATGATGTCTCTAGTAAGGATGAGCATGATAGTAATGACTGTAATGAAATCAAGAATGATTTGAATTTTTGGCATTGTAAACTAGGGCATCCTAGTTATGACATTGTTGTGAAAATTTTAAAGGATAATGATATTCCTTATAATCACTCGCCTGTTTCTAGCACATGTACACACTGTTATGCTGGCAAAAGCCACAAATTACCTTTTAGCAGGTCTGAAACTGTTTACACAAAGCCATTGGAGTTAGTGACAGCAGACCTATGGGGTCCTGCACCTCTATGTTCAAGACAAGGCTACAGGTATTATCTGTCCATTGTTGATGCTTACACAAGATATACCTGGATTTTCTTTCTCAAGGCCAAATCTGATACTAATAATGTTATGACACAGTTTGTTAACTTCACTGAAAGGCAATATAACTGCAATATTAAGGCTATACAGACTGATGGAGGCAGTGAGTTTTTCCCTTTAAAAGGATTTTTTGCTAGTAAAGGCATTGTACATAGAACCACTTGCCCCTATACTTCAGAACAGAATGGCATTGTAGAAAGAAAGCATCGACATATTGTTGAAACAGGATTAACATTACTATCTAGGGCATCTCTACCTATGAAGTATTGGTATGAGGCATTTAACACTGCAGTACATTTGATAAATAAAATGCCAACAAAAGTGTTGAAATACAAAAGTCCTCATGAGATGTTATATGGAAATAAACCAGACTATAACACTCTGAAAACTTTTGGATGCATGTGCTATCCATGCCTCAGACCATACAACAATCATAAACTATCCTTTAGATCCAGCCCATGTACCTTCTTAGGATATGCAAGCAATAAAATGTGGTATATATGCATGGATAAGAAAGGAAAAATTATAATTTCTAGGCATGTTGTTTTTGATGAACTTGTATTTCCTTTTGCAGAAAAGGGAAACACAAGCAATCAAGAAATTGAGCACAACAAGACAACAATGGGTTCTATCCCTAAGCTTTCAGAATGGCATGCAGACATAGATGAACAAGAACAGACACATGTTACATCAGTCACACCAACTATATCCAGCACCATATCTGAATATAGTTCCAGTGAGCAAATGAGTGAAGATGATCAACACCAGATTAATGACATTGGTGACAATGATAATCAAAATGACAGCAGTAGTGATGACACATCAGAAAGCAATAATCATGAAACACCAATACAGGGCACACAAACAGGACATCATATGACAACTAGAGCAAAAAGTGGTATTTTTAAGCCTAAAATCTAACTGCACTTCAGAATGATCATGAACCCACCAGTGAACTAGACACATATGAACAAGCAGTTAAGTATAAACAGTGGTGCAAAGCTATGGATGAAGAATATGAAGCATTAATGAAAAACCAGACATGGAGCTTGGTGCCTAAGCCTAAGGACAAAAATGTGGTGACTTGCAAGTGGACTTATAAATTAAAGAAGGATGCTAGTGGCAACATCATTAAGCACAAAGCAAGGCTGGTTGCAAGGGGTTTTACACAGCAGCATGGTTTTGATTTCAATGAGACATTTTCTCCAGTGGTGAAGCCTACTACTATCAGGATTATGTTGTCCATGGCACTACACAAAAACTGGAGCATAAGGCAACTAGATGTGTGTAATGCATTTCTAAATGGGGATTTAAGTGAGGAGGTATACATGCAGCAACCAAACGGTTATGTGTGCAGAGACAAGGAAGATTATGTTTGCAAACTTCACAAAGCAATATATGGTTTAAAACAAGCTTCAAGAGCTTGGTATATCGAGTTAAAGCACACATTGGAACATTTTGGATACAAAGCAACAAAATCAGACAATTCTTTATATGTGAAAAACAACAATCAGAGTGCTGTATATATACTTGTGTATGTAGATGATATTTTAATGACAGGAAATGATAACAATGAAATAAACAAAGTCATTGCAGAGCTAGACAAAGCTTTTGGTATAAAGGACATTGGGGAAGTAGACTACTTCCTTGGGATACAAATTCAAAGAAGGTCAGAATCTGAGATTTTCCTGTCTCAAAAGAAGTATATATCTGAAATTTTAGTTAGAGCCAACATGGACAAAGCCAAATCTTTACCTACCCCTATGACTAGTAATTTACGATTGTCCAAATATAATGGTGACAATATAGAAAATGTGAAGCAATACAGAAGCATAGTGGGGGCATTGCAGTACTTAACCATAACTAGACCAGAAATTTGTTTCAGTGTGAACAAGGTTTGTCAATTTATGGCAAATCCAACATCAGAACATTGGCGTGCAGTGAAACATATTTTACACTACTTACAAGGCACAAAGAAACACGGTTTAATCATGAAAGCTAGCAAAGACATCAATCTAAATACTTACAGTGATGCAGATTGGGCGAATGATCCAGACGATCGAAGATCTACTTCTGGATATTGCGGTTTCATGGGTCCAAACCCAATATCCTGGTGTACGAAGAAGCAGCCTACAGTTTCTCGCTCAAGCACAGAAGCCGAGTACAGATCGATAGCGTCAGCCGCAGCCGAAGTGATTTGGGCGGAAACCCTAATTAGAGAATTAGGGCTTCAGTTCTCAAGGACATCTACTCTCTGGTGCGATAATCGGAGTGCTGTATCTCTCTCCAGCAACCCAATACAACACTAGAGAACCAAACACATGGAGATAGATCTCTACTTCGTTAGAGAAAGAATCAGCATAGGGAAACTGGTGATAAATCACCTACCAGCTTTCTATCAGAAAGCGGATATCTTAACCAAGGCTCTCTCCAGAAATAACTTTGAAAGATTAAGAGAGGAGCTCAGAGTTGTTGATGGTGGCGCAACTAAAGATAGAGAGAAACTGTAACACCCCACCTCCGCTAGGGTCACTCTTTTGGGGGCACTAGCTTCTGGGGGGCGTTAGAACTGGGTAAGCATGCATAATGATATATCAAGGCAGAACAAGAATCATAAATATATATGTAAAACAGAGTAAGTGAGAATGAAACAGCGGAATATCTCAAACCATCTCAAAACAAGTCTAGTACATCATAAAGTCAACTGCCAAAATAAACATGTCTAGTACATCATAAACAGAAATACTGAAATACGTAGTTCTATCCCCAAAATAAAGATGATAAACCATAGCGAGCTCAATGTCCAGACATACATGAGCTATCCAGCAAACAAGCAAGCGATCCAAGCTAAGCACCACTGTTCCCTCCCTGAGAACCTGGGGGGGGGGGGGGAACGGAAGAAAAGAAGCGAAAGAAAACAGGTCAGTCAAAAAGACTGGTAAGCCCTACTACGATCAGTCTATAAACTAATAAAGTTAACATCATGATGGAAACTGAGATGAACATACTGGCAATAGATAAAGGTGTCATCACATAAAGAAGATTAAGCTTTGCACCACAATGTACTAGCAAACTAACATAACAGGTATTGATCCCTCAGCCCAAACTTTGGCCCAATAGCATGAGGTGACCTTAATACAAGGTCCAGCCCAACGGTCTAGTCGATCGGCTCCCTATAAACCTAACACGTCAAGTGTTGGTGTCCATACGGCCCACATATGGTTGTAGTGAGACTGTGCTGGGTCCACCTTCGGGTGTATCAAGCCCTCGGGTGTCAACCCCAGACACCTAAGCAATAATGCACAGTCTAAACCTACTGGTACCCGTGCCTCGAGTTTGTCCAACACCGGACTACGTGCACGTCCGTAGCCCGCCTGGACCCGCACCGCTGTACCACTCAGCCGTCGCTTTGGTCGCTTACATCAGTCCAGTAATCGTGCCCCGCCCCAGCCTAGCCTCTAGGGTTGTGAATGATACCGAACTGGCATTACTGCTGGAACAGACCACGTTGCTAGGATTTTCTAAGAGGGTTAAGTGTGGTTTAACCCCTCACTAATCATGGATTAAATTAGTTAAGTGTAACCAACAGTACACCACTTAACCCCATTTAATCCCTCGTATTCCCAAAATTGGTTAAGTATTAATGGGCCATGACTTAACCCTAATCATGAGGCATTAATTAATTTAATTGTGCCTTAACCTCTCACATTAGACTTTGTTGCGGTTACTAGTTAAGCCGGGTGGGTCCGGGTAGCTTTACACCACAACTTGGTCTAACCTCGGGTCCAAGGTACACATGACCAACTTCTCACATTGGGTCCTATTGTTTGTAGCAACTAGTTAAGCCGGTCGGTTCCGGGTAGGTTTACGCTACAAACTCAACCCAACCTCGAGTTGGCCACACTTATGTTTTCTAAGTGTCATGTCCACTTTATTTTCAAACCATAATTACAAGTTTAACAAATACTTGGGTAGACCTAACTTAATAGGTAAATTCCCAAGGGGTAGACCTAACTTAATAGGTAAATTCCCAATCTTATATTTTCATGTATTTTAAGTTTTACCCAAACCCCCCAACGTCATTCTATCGCTTACATATTCGTTATAACGCATAAAGGATAGAAAGAGGGAACTTGGCACAACATACATGGTGAATCTTACATAAAACATGCATAACATGTTGGACTTGCATAACTTAGCATAGTGAACTTGCATAAACATGCATAACTTGTTAAACTTGCAAATCATGGCATAGTGAACTTGCATAAACATGCATAACTTGTTAAACTTGCAAATCATGGCATAGTGAACCTGCATAAACATGCATAACTTATCAAACATGTGTAAAATAGCATGGTGAACTCACATAAGCATGCATAACTTATTAAACATGCATAACATAGCATAGTGAACTCGCATAAGCATGCATAACTTATTAAACATGCATAACATAGCATAGTGAACTCGCATAAGCATGCATAACTTATTAAACATGCATAAATCCCAACTTTCATCACACATTAACTTTAGAGTTTCTAAAATGAAGGTAAGAGGGCTTACAAATATTATGAAGACACAAATCTACTAATAAAGATTGAGAAGCCCTTTATGCAAGCATATAAAAACCCAAACAAAGCTCCAATTAACAAAAATCCCAAAAACTCTAGCTTAGCAAATAAAGCTTGCAACTTGATGATGTATGCAAGCTAATGATCATTCATACAACTTAGAAATGCTTGTATGAACATCAAAATCTTCATAGGAATGATTTTTGAAGAGGATGGAGGCTAGGGTTTTTAGGTGGAGGCCATTTGAGAATTCAATTTGACATAGTTTGGTTGCTAGAATGAATAATGAGTGATTTAGGATAGGTTAGGGTCTTATTTATAGAGTAGGCTAGTGATTTAGACCATAGGATTAACCCTAGGTTGAATTAGGTCCATCAGATTTCGGAATTCTCCAGAACCAAGCCACAAACCAGACCAAGACCCAAAATGGTGCGCCAGGCAAAACTGCCCGGCCACCCTGTGTCGACAGGGCTGTCGACAGGGCTGTCGACACCCTGGGGACCCTGTCGACATGCCTGTCGACATGGGGGTCCTGGCGGGAATTTTCCCGCCTGACGCCAGTTAGCCCTAATCCTTGTTTTTAATTTAAAATTTAAATCTGTTTTTAATATGGAAATTTCTGAAAACTTCAATGGGCCTTAACTGGGTCATACGGACTCCGATTTTCGAAAACTCGGACTCTATTTCGCATATTTTTCCGAGACGAACGCAATGGCATAGCCCGTTTCCCTTGATTCAGATTTTAGAATTAAATTCTGCCTCGATTTATGTTATAACAGGTTATTGAAAATACGGGTTGTTACATTCTCCACTCCTTAAAGGATTTCGTCCCCGAAATCTTCAAGTTAGGAAGAACGTATCCTACCATCCAATCATCCATCTACTCAAAGCATCATCCACGAGCAATCATTGTCCTTAAAAGATTCTAAATGTTGTATGTACATATGCAAAAGTGTGTGTATATGTACTTATCTAATGCAAAGATCAATGCAAAATATGTTAGTGAAATGTATCCATATGTATGCAAATCCCTAACATAATGTATAATATCTACATGCGTGCCCAATCATACATCCATATGCAACATCCATGTGATTGCATACAAATTTCATCCAAGAATAAGCATAAACACTCATGCACATGCAATATGAGGAGTGTGTGAGCCGATCTAGTGCCTAATGTGTATCATGCATCCACGAGTAACCACTTGCAAACACTTGCAACCACTTGCAACCATCAAACATAACATGTCTCAAACACATGTTTCATCAAAGGGTTTCTACCTAAGGTTCTCATGACAAGATTAGCACGATAACTAGATAAACATGGATAGAAAAGAGAAAGATATGCTAACAAAGGAAAGAGATTGAGAGTGTACCCTCAAAAAGGAATGGATAAAGCCCACGCATCTTCTCCTCGGTTTCCCAAGTTGCGTCTTCTTCGGCTTCACCCCATTGAACCTTCACCAACTTGACCTCTCGATTCCTTAGCTTCTTGGTCTCCGTCCCCAAGATACGAATCAGAGCTCTCCTCAAAGTTGCCTCTTTCTCTACTTCTACGTCTTCAAGAATGCTAGGTTCAACCACCTCAGCGGACTCATGTAGGCACTTTCGGAGATGCGAGACATGAAAGACATTATGCACTCCGGACAGCTTCTCGGGCAATTGCACTTTATAAGCCATCTTCCCAGTTCTCTCTATGATAGGGAAGGGTCCAACAAATCTCGGTGCTAACTTCCCAACGGCTCCAAATCGGACCACATTCCGCAAAGGAGAAACCTTTACGAAAACCATATCCCCAACATCGAACTCCAAATCGGATCTTCACTTATCAGCATAGGATTTCTGTCGGTCTTGGGCCGCTTTCATTCGTCTCCAAATCAACTCGATCTTCTCGGACGTATCTCTGATCATATCAGGCCCAAGTATGAGCTTCTCTGTAGTCTCCCACCAACATGTAGGCGACTTGCATGGCCTCCCATATAAAGCTTCAAATGGTGCCATCCCTATGCTCGCCTGATAACTGTTATTATATGCAAACTCAACAAGAGGAAGATGGTCTTCCCAAGTACCACCAAAATCCAGAATGCAAAGCCTCAACAAGTCCTCAAGTACCCTATTCACCCTTTCTGTCTGACCGTCCGTTTGTGGGTGATAAGCCGTACTCAGGTTCAGCCTCGTGCCCATAGCTTCCTGCAAACTGTTCCAGAACTGACTAGTAAAGATGGGATCTCGGTCACTGACTATGCTAGAAGGGACTCCATGTAGTCGTACTATCTCACGAAGATATACTGATGCTAGTCCAGATGCGGTCCTTTTGCTCTTCACCGGAATGAAATGAGCACTCTTCGTAAGTCTATCTACAATAACCCAAATGCTCGTATTCCCTTTCCTTGACCTTGGAAGCCCATCAATAAAATCCATGGAGATACTCTCCCACTTCCAGAGTGGAACGTCTAGAGGATGCAATAGCCCACCGGGCTTCTTTGACTCAGCTTTAACTTGCTGGCAAATGATACATCTAGAGACAAACTCCGCCACATCCTTCTTCATCCCAGGCCAAAAGAAAATACGCTTCATATCTTTGTACATCTTATCTCCGCCTGGATGTATAGTTAACTTAGAGCGATGCGCTTCCTCCAGAACTTTTCTTACTAAATCTTCTACCATGGGAACACATAACCTTCCATCTCTCCTCAGCCAACCCTTGTCATCAACAGAATATCGAGCGAGGTGACTAGACGTCTCTCCTCGAGTCAGCTTATCCATAATCTCAACTATGTGAGGGTCTTCTCTCTGCGAAGCCCCAACTTGATCAAGAAGGGTAGGCCTGAGTTCCAGAGATGCTAAAGAACCGGTCATCGACTCAACCGCCAAAGAGAAATCAAAGGTTGCCACATACTCTAAATTTTTCATCTCAACGAATAGAGGACTTAGGGTCAACCTTCTTCTACTCAATGCATCAGCCACCACATTCCCCTTGCCGGGGGTATAAGCTATTTCAAAATCATAGGATGCAAAGAATTCCATCCATCTTTGCTGCCTCAAGTTCAGATCCTTCTGCGAAAAGAGATACTTCAAAGACTTATGGTCAGTATACAGCTCAAATCTATCTCCCAGAAGATAATGACGCCAAGCCTTGAGTGCATATACTATTGCTGCCAACTCTAAGTCATGAGTGGGATAATTCTTCTCATGCACTTTGAGTTGTCTACCGCCAAAGCATATCACCCTTCCTTCTTGCATCAGAACAGCTCACAACCCCGTACCACACGCATCGGTGTATACCGTAAATAATTTCCCTCCATCGGGCAAAGCTAGAATGGGTGCTGATGTGAGAGCTCTCTTGAGCTTCTGAAAAGCAAGCTCGCACTCTAGGCTCCAAGCAAAAACTAAGTTCTTCTTCGTCAACTTAGTAAGAGGAGCGGATATCTTCGCGAAGTCCTTGATGAACTTCCGGTAAAAACCTGCAAGACCTAGAAAACTTCTCACTTCGGTTGCATTCCTTGGAGTCTTCCAATCCTGCACAGCAACTACTTTAGCGGGATCCACTGCCAAGCCATGCTTAGATACTATGTGCCCAAGAAACCGAACTTCCCTTCTCCAAAAGTGACACTTGGAGAACTTAGCCTTTAACTGATGCGCTCTAAGCGTATCCATCACCTCTACAAGATGCCTCGCGTGCTCTTCTTCATCCTTAGAGAAGATCAGAATATCATCCACAAAGACCACGACAAACTTGTTCAAGAACTCTCGAAACACCCTACTCATCAAGTCCACGAAATACGCGGGTGCATTCGTCAAACCGAACGGCATAACAAGCCATTCAAAGAATCCATCTGGAGTTCTGAATGCAGTCTTGTCTATACTATCTTCAGCCACTCTGAGCTGATGAAATCCAGTAGCAAGATCAAGCTGAGAGAAAACAGAAGCACCGACAAGCTGGTCAAAGAGATCATCGATCCTCGGTAATGGGTGTCTGTTCTTCTTAGTCAGCTTATTCAATTCTCTATAGTCCACACAAAGTCGAAGAGAACCATCTGCCTTAGTAGAAAACACCACAGGCGCTCCCCATTCGGATATACTTCGTCTGATGAAGTTCTTCTCAAGCAACTCCTTTATTTGCTTGCTGAGCTCCCGTCTCTCACGCGGAGCCATGTGCCGAACGGGCAAAGAAACAGACTTAGCATTATCCACCAGATAAATGCGAAAATCAATCTCTCGTTTAGGGGGCAACCCCTTAACTTCTTCAAAAACATCTGGATAATCTCGGACCACCCTTATAGACTGAAGGGCTTCCTCTGACGAGTCGAGAGATTCAAGATAGCACAACATGACGGGATCCTTCGGATTGCATGAAATCTCTAAGGTGTTGCCAAGGCGAGTCACAAGCCTCACAACCCTATGCTCAAAATCAAGAATGGCTCCATGTCTAGACAGCCAATCCATGCCCAAAATCAATCCGTATCCCCTGAAACCAAGAACATACGCACTACACAAGAACTCTACACTGAGTATAGAGATCCTCAGATCCTCACATATCATAGATAGATGAGCAGAACCCCCAATGGGATTCGAAACACAAACGGGATCATCCACTAAGCTAGTACTAAGGTGCAAACTATCAACAAGATCAGATGAAATAAAGCTATGTGATGCACCAGAATCAAACAAGGTACGAACTGGAAGATCGGAAACATAAACAAGGTTCTCAACAGAAACACTACCTCGATCGGGAACTGAAGCGGTATTGAGAGCATGAACTTGCCCTCCTGAAGATCCAGCATGCTGAGTCTGACCCTGCCCTTTCTTCTTCGGACATTCCTTGCTGAAGTGTCCAGCCTCACCACAGGAAAAACATCCACCACTAAGCTTTCTTTTCTTCTTCCTACAATCCTTAGCAAAGTGTCCAGGCACACCACAGTAATTGCACTTTCCCTTGCCTTTGTTGTTGTTCTCCTTCTTGTTCTTGCTCTGATTCCCCTGACTGCTTTGACCACCTTGATTGCCTTTACCCTGAGAATCAGTCTTCTTTGCTTGAGTATCACTCAACTTGATCTCTTTCTTTCCATCTCCCTGAAGTAGGGCCATATTGACCAAACTCTCAAAAGTAGCCCCATGCGGAATATGTGACATTGCCAAACCCTGCAGCGGCTCATTCAACCCTCTAGCAAATCGAAGAGCCTTCTTCTCAGGAGTGTTCACCATATCCAAACCAAAACGGGCCAGCTGATTAAACTTGTTCACATACTCCTTGACAGACATATCACCTTGCTTTAATGCAATGAACTTCTCCATCTGCAAATTTGCCTCAGCAGAAGATAGAAACTTGGCCACAAATCTAGCCCTCAAATCGGCCCAAGTCTCGACGGGCCTCGTCCAATTGGTGACTTCCCACCAATAGGCTGCTTCATCCTTCAAAAGCCACACTGTCAATAAGATTTTCCTCTCGTCATCAATCCCAAAGATAGCAAACAAGTCCTCAGTGTCTTTCAGCCAATTCCTAGCTTCAACAAAAGATTCCGTGCCTAGGAAATTCTTGCCTCCCATCGCCTTGAAGTCTTTACAAACCTTCGTGAACTCAACCTGAGGATGCTGAAGGGGAGGAGGAAGAGGAGCCTCAGCAACAGGAGGAGGAGGAACATTAGCCACGGGAGGAGGAATATTAACTACTGGAGGAGGGGGAACAGGAACCACCGGAGGAGGGACATTAGGGGTAGGATTCTCAACTACAGGAGGAGGAGTGGGAGTAGGGTTTGCGGGGCCAGCTGCCGCCCTAGCTTCTAGAAGTCTCCTATACCAGAGTGGTACGTTTACTCCATCCGGGATGGCAAGATTCTCAGCCATACTGAAACGAAAGATAAGATAAGATTAGGTCAAGGGAACGAAGGATAACGCTAATGGCTTTTTGGGGAATAGCCTTTTAAAATACTAGACTTTTCTTTGGAAAATACTTTATACTTGTTTTGAAAATAGTTTTTCAAAAGTCTTTTAAAAACTTCTTGTTCTTTCTTGTAAACCATATGCTCTGATACCAAATTTGTAACACCCCACCTCCGCTAGGGTCACTCTTTTGGGGGCACTAGCTTCTGGGGGGCGTTAGAACTGGGTAAGCATGCATAATGATATATCAAGGCAAAACAAGAATCATAAATATATATGTAAAACAGAGTAAGTGAGAATAAAACAGCGGAATATCTCAAACCATCTCAAAACAAGTCTAGTACATCATAAAGTCAACTGCCAAAATAAACATGTCTAGTACATCATAAACAGAAATACTGAAATACATAGTGCTATCCCCAAAATAAAGATGATAAACCATAGCGAGCTCAATGTCCAGACATACACGAGCTATCCAGCAAACAAGCAAGCGATCCAAGCTAAGCACCACCGTTCCCTCCCTGAGAACCTGGGGGGGAAACGGAAGAAAAGAAGCGAAAGAAAACAGGTCAGTCAAAAAGACTGGTAAGCCCTACTACGACCAGTCTATAAACTAATAAAGTTAACATCATGGTGGAAACTGAGATGAACATACTGGCAATAGATAAAGGTGTCATCACATAAAGAAGATTAAGCTTTGCACCACAGTGTACTAGCAAACTAACATAACAGGTATTGATCCCTCAGCCCAAACTTTGGCCCAATAGCATGAGGTGACCTTAATACAAGGTCCAGCCCAACGGTCTAGTCGATCGGCTCCCTATAAACCTAACACGTCAAGTGTTGGTGTCCATACGGCCCACATATGGTTGTAGTCAGACTGTGCTGGGTCCACCTTCGGGTGTATCAAGCCCTCGGGTGTCAACCCCAGACACCTAAGCAATAATGCACAATCTAAACCTACTGGTACCCGTGCCTCGAGTTTGTCCAACACCGGACTACGTGCACGTCCGTAGCCCGCCTGGACCCGCACCGCTGTACCACTCAGCCGTCGCTTTGGTCGCTTACATCAGTCCAGTAATCGTGCCACGCCCCAGCCTAGCCTCTAGGGTTGTGAATGATACCGAACTGGGATTACTGCTGGAACAGACCACGTTGCTAGGGTTTTCTAAGAGGGTTAAGTGTGGTTTAACCCCTCACTAATCATGGATTAAATTAGTTAAGTGTAACCAACAGTTCACCACTTAACCCCATTTAATCCCTCGTATTCCCAAAATTGGTTAAGTATTAATGGGCCATGACTTAACCCTAATCATGAGGCATTAATTAATTTAATTGTGCCTTAAACTCTCACATTAGACTTTGTTGCGGTTACTAGTTAAGCCGGGCGGGTCCGGGTAGCTTTACACCACAACTTGGTCTAACCTCGGGTCCAAGGTACACATGACCAACTTCTCACATTGGGTCCTATTGTTTGTAGCAACTAGTTAAGCCGGTCGGTTCCGGGTAGGTTTACGCTACAAACTCAACCCAACCTCGAGTTGGCCACACTTATGTTTTCTAAGTGTCATATCCACTTTATTTTCAAACCATAATTACAAGTTTAACAAATACTTGGGTAGACCTAACTTAATAGGTAAATTCCCAAGGGGTAGACCTAACTTAATAGGTAAATTCCCAATCTTATATTTTCATGCATTTTAAGTTTTACCCAAACCCCCCAACGTCATTCTATCACTTACATATTCGTTATAACGCATAAAGGATAGAAAGAGGGAACTTGGCACAACATACATGATGAATCTTACATAAAACATGCATAACTTAGCATAGTGAACTTGCATAAACATGCATAACTTGTTAAACTTGCAAATCATGGCATAGTGAACTTGCATAAACATGCATAACTTGTTAAACTTGCAAATCATGGCATAGTGAACCTGCATAAACATGCATAACTTATCAAACATGTGTAAAATAGCATAGTGAACTCACATAAGCTTGCATAACTTATTAAACATGCATAACATAGCATAGTGAACTCGCATAAGCATGCATAACTTATTAAACATGCATAACATAGCATAGTGAACTCGCATAAGCATGCATAACTTATTAAACATGCATAAATCCCAACTTTCATCACACATTAACTTTAGAGTTTATAAAATGAAGGTAAGAGGGCTTACAAATATTATGAAGACACAAATCTACTAATAAAGATTGAGAAGCCCTTTATGCAAGCATATAAAAACCCAAACAAAGCTCCAATTAACAAAAATCCCAAAAACTCTAGCTTAGCAAATAAAGCTTGCAACTTGATGATGTATGCAAGCTAATGATCATTCATACAACTTAGAAATGCTTGTATGAACATCAAAATCTTCATAGGAATGATTTTTGAAGAGGATGGAGGCTAGGGTTTTTAGGTGGAGGCCATTTGAGAATTCAATTTGACATAGTTTGGTTGCTAGAATGAATAATGAGTGATTTAGGATAGGTTAGGGTCTTATTTATAGATTAGGCTAGTGATTTAGACCATAGGATTAACCCTAGGTTGAGTTAGGTCCATCAGATTTCGGAATTCTCCAGAACCAAGCCACAAACCAGACCAAGACCCAAAATGGTGCGCCAGGCAAAACTGCCCGGCCACCCTGTGTCGACAGGGCTGTCGACAGGGCTGTCGACACCCTGGGGACCCTGTCAACATGCCTGTCGACATGGGGGTCCTGGCGGGAATTTTCCCGCCTGACGCCAGTTAGCCCTAATCCTTGTTTTTAATTTAAAATTTAAATCTGTTTTTAATATGGAAATTTCTGAAAACTTCAATGGGCCTTAACTGGGTCATACGGACTCCGATTTTCGAAAACTCGGACTCTATTTCGCGTATTTTTCCGAGACGAACGCAATGGCATAGCCCGTTTCCCTTGATTCAGATTTTAGAATTAAATTATGCCTCGATTTATGTTATAACAGGTTATTGAAAATACGGGTTTGTTACAGAAACCCTAGTTCGATTTGAGGAGGGGTGAAAGTGTCTGGACCAAGTTATGCAAACCGAACTTATGCTTTTCATTTGGGCTCACGTATGGGCTTATACCATTTCTCAGCCCATTTTCGTTTTGTACACTATATATCTGCTATGTATCATCATTTGTAAGATTATTAAAATACACAGAAATTCTCTCTTTCATTCTTGAATACAAAAATCAATCTTTGTAAAAGTTTAACAGCAGTCTCGCCGGAGAGCGAAATGCCTAGCCAGTTCTCTATACAACTCCTCGATGGCATTGAGCACATGGTTAAGGTGATTTATCTTTGGAAACTAGAAGTATGTGATAAATGCATGGTGTTCGGTCATGATATAACAAAATGCAATATTAACAGGTCCACGTTGAGGCCAAAGGAGGAAACAACCTTGTTGGAAAAGGTAACTCTTGTAGCTTTCCCAATCATAAGATAGAAACGAATAAGGAAGGTGTATTGGAGGAGATAAATGATAATTTGGCTACTAATAAGATGTCTTTATGGACCAAAATCAACAGGATAAAGAACTTTACTTCCATCATGGTGAAAAAGACTGTTATTACTTCTAATATTGTGCCGAACGTTCCTATGGAAGATGGTATTGAAAATAGGGTAACTAAAGATGTCACCATGAAATTTTCTAATATGTTTAGGGCTCTTGACCAGTTATATGAAGGTATTAAGCAAAGCGATGTGGGGAATAGGATTGAAGAAGATGACGCTAATGATACAAATGATCAAGATGAGAGTGATATCAATAAAAATATTTCTGGGTGTGATGTGTGTGACACTGTGTATCATGAAACTAGTGCCATTGATGAAAGAGTTGTTAATAGAAGTTATGAACTATAATAAGCACATGGCTTCGGGAGGCAGGGGCGCTTCAGTGAAGAAGTTTGCCGCTAACATCGCTGTAGTAGCCAAGTCCCCAAAAATGAAAGTATAAAGAAAATTAATGGAGATAAGGAGGAGAGATGCAGTAGAAATATGTATTATTAATTATAACTTTTCTCATACAAGAAAGAAATACAAAGCAAGAGAATATATAATAGATTGCCCAATGTTTGGATGCTAAATTTAAGGAGCAACGGTCATGCTATAATTAAGGGACTTTCTTGTAAAGACCCAATGTTCACATGCCAAATAAAGAGCTTAAATTAAAGAGCAACGGTCATGCTATAATTAAGGAGTGATGTGTGGTTAAGTGTGAAACCAACATTAGCTCCCCTCAAACAAAACTAGGTTTTTTCTGTCTTCTTCATTCCGCCCCCGTCGCTCACTTTTAATTCCTCCTTTAGTCTTATAAAATTATTTGTCGATAGCGGCTTTGTAAGCACATTAGCTTTCTGATAATATGCTGGGATGTGGCATACCATTAACTTTCCATTTTGTGTTCATTCTCGTACGAAATGTAGGTCTATCCCGAGGTGTTTTGATCTTGAGTGCTGAGTTGGATTGAGAGACAATGATACTGTCCCTCTATTGTCGCACCAGATGACTGATTTTCTTTTAGGAGTGCAGCCTAATTCGTGTAATAGTGACTCAATCCACGAGATTTCAGCGGTGGCGCTAGCAAGAGCACGATACTCTGCTTCAGTGCTTGACCTCGACGTGGTTGTCTGCTTCTTGGTGCACCATGAGACAAGATTTGTGCCAAGAAACACATAGTATCCCGATACGAACCTTCTATCATCAATGTCATTAGCCCAATCTGTGTCACTGAATCCTTGTAAGCTCATTTATATATCGGCAGTTATTGTTATTCCATGGTGTCTAGTTCCTTGCAGGTATCTCAATTACCTCTTGACGGCTATCCAATGTTCAGATAACGAATTTTGCATGTATTGGCTTAGTTTGTTAACGCTATAGCATATGTCTGGTCGTGTAATTGTTGCATATTGTAATGCTCCAATTATACTTCTGTATTGAGTAGCATTATTAATGGCTTCACCTTTAAATTTAGATAGGCGTGAACTGCTGGTCATTGGTGTTGGTAGAGATTTAGCTTGATGCATGTTGGCCCTTTGTAAAATTTCAGCAATATAACTCTGTTGAGATAGGAACATTTCATTTTCATTTCTTTTGATTTGAATCCCTAAGAAATAATTTAATTCTCCAAGATCTTTGATGGCAAAGCTTTGGTCGAGAACTTTTATGATCCTGTTGATTTCCTGTGTGTCATTCCCTGTTATTAGCATGTCATCCACGTATACAAGGATGTATACAACATTTTCATTATCCTTTTTCATGTATAGGGAGTTGTCGTATTTTATTTGTGAGAAACCAATTCTAGATAGGGTTAGCTTTAACTTTTCATACCATGCCCTCCATGCTTGTTTGAGGCCGTATATAGCTTTGTGTAGCTTGCATACTAGATGTTTATCGCCATTGTTAACCTCATATCCCTCTGGTTGTTGCATATAGACTTCTTTAGTTAACTCGCCGTTTAGGAAAGCATTATTTATGTCTAATTTCTTGATATTCCATTTTTTACGCAAAGCTATAGTCATAATGATTCTAATTGTTGTGGGTTTTATAACTGGTGAAAAAGTCTCGTTAAAATCGAATCCAAACTGTTGAGCGTATCCTTTAACGACGAGTCTGGCCTTATATTTGTCTGTGGTCCCATCTGCCTTCCTTTTTATTTTGTATGTCCATCTGCATCCTATGACGTTCTTGTGAGTGGGTGGTGCAACCAAACTCCAAGTTTTATTTTTCGTTTATGCCTCGTATTCGTCATTCATAGCTTGTTTCCACTTTTTAGATTTGGCTGGTTCACTATAATTTCCTGGTTCAACCTCATTCAATGATAGATTATATACCTTGGGTTTGAAAATCCCATGTTTTGATCTAGTCACCATATGATGTCCGGTTTGTGTTTCTTGTGCTTGAGGTTGATGGTCTGCGTTGATTCTGTCACTGTTGCTTTCCTCGCTTTCATATTCTTGCTGATTACTGTAAGTTTCTTCATTGTTACCATCGTCTGTGTTTGTTTGAGTATTGCTTGTATGTGTGTGTATGTTGCATGTGTCATGTCCCTCTTTGTTGTTGTTACTGTTTGTCTCTTGCTCCATCAGTGGTGGCATATTGATAACTTTGATTCCATGATCTTGTCTGCACTCTTCCTTTGTAGCTTTTTTATCTGCATATGGAAAGACATTTTCATCAAATATGACATGCCCTGATATATAAATTTTTCCATTTTTGGCCAAGCATTTATAGCCCTTTTGATTTTGTGGGTAACCAATAAAAATGCATGGGCATGATCTTATGCTAAGTTTGTGCGTGTTGTAGTCCCTTAGGCATGGAAAGCATAGGCACCCAAAGTTCTTCAATATTTTATAGTCTGGTTTTTCATTGAATATCATTTCATATGGGGTTCTATTGTTCAACACTTTTGTAGGTAATTTATTTATGAGATACACAGAAGTGTTGAATGCTTCATTCCAATATTTCATTGGTAATGCCCCTTGTGATAGCAATGTTAAACCAGTTTCAACTATGTGTCTGTGCTTTCTTTTGACCAAACCATTTTGTTCAGATGTGTGGGGGCGGGTTAGCCTATGTCTTATCCCCTTTTGGATGAAGAAATTTGTGAGTGGTTTGAACTCACCCCCACCATCTGTTTGTATAGCTTTTACATTGCAGTTGGTCTGTTTTTCAATAAAAGTTATAAACTGAATTATTGTATTGCATGTTTCTGATTTGTTTTTTAGCATGTATATCCACGTGTATCTTGAATAAGCATCAACAAGGGATAAATAGTACCTGTGTCCTTGGTATGAGTTTAGTGGTGCTGGTCCCCATAGATCAGCTGCGACAAGCTCCAGGGGTTTGTTGTACATGGTTTCAGACTTACTAAAAGGAAGGTTGTGACTTTTGCCAAGTTGGTAGTGTGTGCAAGTGTGTTTCACATGTACATTTTCAAAATAAATGCCATTATTATTTAAAACATTTCTAACAGTTTCCAAACTGGGATGACCAAGTTTCATATGCCATGAATCAACTACATTATTGTTATCATCATTACATCCATTATTCCTATTATTAAGGTGATCATAATTGCTACCGCTACTGATGTCTACGTTGTTGCACCATATTTCTTTATTCAAAGCGTTCCCAGTCTTCAAGTTGCCAAATTTGTATAGGCCATCATGAAGGTCACCCTGTAGTAATATTTCTCGACTTAGGAGGTCTTTGACTAGGCAAAACTTGGGGTGAAATTCAAAGAAAACATTATTATCTTTAGTAAACTTAGAAACACTTAATAAATTTTTGTTAATAGTGGGAACTCTAAGTAAATTGTTTAGCATAAGTTGCCTTTTTCCCTGCATGGTACCTTTACCTATGTGTGTGATGTTGGCAGTGTTGCTGTTACCCATGTGTAGTGATTTCGTACCTGTATAGCTTTTGCTTCCAATGTTTATGTTCTGAAGCCTATTTGTGACATGGTGTGTGGCTCCAGAGTCTAGGTACCACTCGTCCAGTTCCTCCTCATCAATCATGTCTTCATTGCTGGTCTGACCTTTGCCTTTGTCCACAATAGCGCTTTTGTTATGATTGTCCATGGCAGCCATGTTTGCTCTTGGTGCTTGGCTGTTTTGGTCTGTTTGCGGTCCACTGTGGTCGCTATTATATCTGAAATAGCAGCGGTTCGCCATGTTTCCAATTTTTTGACAAATTTGGCACTTCACCCTGTTGCTGTTGTTCCATCTGCCTCGTCCACGACCTCTCTGTGGTTGATATGCCCTCTGGGTTGGTATCCCCTCTGATACGGGCCTTCTTGTTTATTTGAATTACCGTTCCTATGAATTTGCTTGTTTTTAGCCGCAACATAATTTGCGGAGAAATCGCCTTGTATAGCTTTCCTTTGGTCTATTCTCCCTTCATGGGCGAGGAGTGCAGATCTGACGAACTGTAAGTCAGGTAATGTTTGTTGAGTCGCAATAACCGTAACTAATGACTCGTACTCTTCGTCTAATCCGCCGGTAATGAACAAAATTTGTTCATTGTCACTTATTTTGTGTCCTACTGCATTCAGTTTGTCACATAATTTTTTTATCTTGCTTAAGTATTCTTTCATGCTCAAGTCCTCTTTCCTTAAGTTTTGTAATTCTCTTCTGTATTGCATCACACGTGCCGCTGACTGTGAGCTGAAAATCTGCTCTATAGTGGTCCATATTTCATATGATGAATTGCACCCCACGATTTGTGACAGTAGATTCATACTAATAGATGATAGGAGCCATGACGATAGCAAACTGTCTTGTTTTTGAAAACTGGTATAGTCGGGGTTTGGTTTGGTGTTTCCCCCTTGATCAGTCATCATAATTGGTGGAATAGATAGCGTACCTTTTATGTAATCTTGTAAACCGTAACCTTTGAGTGCGATTTCAATTTGATATTTCCACAGTATGTAATTATCTTCATCCAGAGATGTGGTAATAACTTGGCTTTTTGGTTTGATTAGGTTGTGCCAGTTTGGTGGAGCATCATGGCCCATGCTACCAGAGACATTGGAGGTGGCTTCGTTGTTATTTGTCATGGTTGTTCAGAGGTCTGCGAGGTAGGGAACTGCAGCTGAAAACCTGAAGAAAAGAGTGGTTCGACAGACAATGGAGAAAAAGGACTTTCAGTTCAGTGTATAAGCCTTTCGGCGGTGGTGCTCTGATACCAAAATGAAAGTATAAAGAAAAGTAATGGAGATAAGGAGGAGAGATGTAGTAGAAATATGTATTATTAATTATAACTTTTCTCATACAAGAAAGAAATACAAAGCAAGAGAATACATAATAGATTGCCCAATGTTTGGATGCTAAATTTAAGGAGCAACGGTCATGCTATAATTAAGGGACTTTCCTGTAAAGACCCAATGTTCACATGCTAAATAAATAGCTTAAATTAAGGAGCAACGGTCATGCTATAATTAAGGAGTGATGGGTGGTTAAGTGTGAAACCTACATTACCCAACTGTTCCTCCTTTCAGCTTAAGTTGGGGTTCTTAGATAAGATAAGCTCTTCATGTAGTTTTAAACAGGCTGATGCTACAGCAAGTCCCATCCAAGTCAAAGATAGTAAAGCAGTTAGAGCATCCCAAAAGGGGGTTGCTCGTGGTCAATTTGAGGGGGTTGACACGAGCAACCCCCCCAACGTGGCGGTTAAGGGTTTTAACCCTTAACCGCCACGTGTCGGTCCCCCCTATTTGTTTGCACTCATTCAAACCCTCACAGCCGCCACTCCTTCCTTCCTTCTTCCTCCGCCGAAAGCTCCATTCCTCTAAAAAAAAATATGAGAAGATTGGATAAAGCTATTTTTGGTTCTGGAAGTCGTAATGCCTCCAACAACAATGCATAAGGGGATAATGAACCGATTGAAGACACTTGTCCAACCGACGCTCGTCGTTCAAAACCCGTTCGAAGAAGACAGCTTGCTAAAGCCGGTGTTTATGCTGCATTGGATCCACACATCGATATTAATTTGTCTGCAGATAAAACATTGGCTGATTTTCGCGAACTGCCTGAAGGGGAAAGACACCTTACTGATAAATTAAAGTCGTTGTTTGAGGTATAACTTCTTAATCTGGTTAGTGTATTAGTCGGTATTTGATCAAGAAGTGTGTCGTACGAACATTAGTTATTTTTTTGTATGTTTTCGGCTCGTACTGATCGTACACGAGGATCGTGGGTTAGTATCGTCCATTTGTATAAGACGATTCGTGCGTACGACACAGACAGAATTATTGCAGGATATCTTAGAAGTATTGGTTTTGGAGATTTCTTGAGTACGTAATTTTTATGCACCCACTTACATAATACGTATGTTAGAAAATGAAATATATTTTCTTGATTTTAATATTTTTAATTTGCATCCTTAGGTATTGAAAACCTGTACAATAATGATGTTCAATTGTGTGGTGCTTTAGCCGTGTGTTGGTAGAAAATGACACATACATTTCATTTTAGTTTTGGAGAGATGGGTATTACGCCACTGGATTTTACCATGCTTACTGGCATACCAATTGGTCAGGGTGCCACTTTACCATATAATGAGCTATATCAGCGGTATGATTTATTAGCTAGTATATTTCCACATTTGAACTTATGAGGGGGAGGCTTAACAAATAATCATCATATTAGAACCTTTTTCATGAAGCAAGCCGTAATGGACTTAGTGGAACGTCAACCTGCAGTTCACCACTTAGAGATTCTTAGATTGTTTATATTATATATGATGGGTAATTTATTCTTCATGAATTCATCAAACACAATGCTATGTGGATATGCAGCTGTTGTTGCGGGCATGTCGTTCGACAGTACTCCTATTACATATGACTAGGGTACGCCTATTTTAGCTCATTTGTATAGGGGTTTGAACCAGTAGTGCACTGTTAGGACTCGTGGTTCATCGATTACTGGTTTTTGGGAGGATCTGCAGTATTGGTATTTTGAGTACTTTCATAACATGGCATTTTCGACATTGGATCTCACACTATCACATTTCTACCCTCATGCGAAAGCTTGGGCGCCCGAGAATCGGCGGGTTGTACCAGGAGGTGATTGTCGTCATGTATTTGTAGTGGTCGTACTCAGATAGAGATGAGGACCACACGATAGTCAGTTCTGTGGTGTCCGTTTGTCGATTCCCCGTTCTTGCTAGGCTCATCGTAGCAACACGCTCTATTTCTGTCTGGTAGACGATTTCCTTTGGTATCGTCACCGCCCGCTTTAGGATGTTATTGGTACTTGGGGGAGCGATGTTGGCGATAGTTACTCGATGTTGACGCTGTTCTCGATGATCCCCACCCTGATACAGGTCACTTACGGGTCTATTCTAGTGTTGATTTACAGCAGTATGCCGGTGAGTGGTGGCCAGCTGATAGATTTATCATTACCGGTAGAGATTACATTACTTTTTGGGGATCTTTTTATGAGCCTACTAATACGGCAACGTTTGTACATGCCGCCGGAGTTGATTTTGTTTGTCCTTCCGCCTACACTCCTTTTGGTGATCCATATGTTTTACGCGACATGTCTCAGAGTACCCTTACTTTGCATAGGCCTCCTCATCATCAGCCTCCTCAGCCGCCTCGCTATCCTTGTCAGCCTCCTCAGCCTCCTCGTCAACACTCTCCTCAGCCACCTCACTCGACTACGCCGACGAGTTATGGTTGGACCGTGGGCATTCCTAGGACATCCGGTCTGGATACGTATGTTGATATTTCACGGCCTACTGTCACACAGTTTCCAGATCCCACTGTTCTTCCCTACGAGGAACTATATCTTATGCATGTTGGTCTTCGAGATACGATGTATAGAGAGCATAAGCGCGCAGTTGATGAGTTGATGACTTGCATTACCGAGCTAACTGCTGCGGATGATGAGCGATATCATCTTATACGACGAGTAGATGACGATGATGATGATGATGACCATGGCTATAATGGACAAGCAGCACCTCTTGCGGATGATTCGTGGATATTTGGTGATATACCTTAGATTCAGTTTACGTGATATGTTAGTATTTATCTATGTATTCGTACGTTATCCTTTAGTGTGGTGTAGTAGTAATTTTATGTAGTATGTGCGATCTTGTTGTTACCTTATTTGTTAGACTGTGATGGTTGTATTGTAGTTGTATGTGTGTATAAAGCATCTCGTTTGGGTTTAGTGGTTGTACTGTATTGTTATCTTCATGCCTCTTTCTGTTGTACCTTGTAACTTATCTTGTTATTGTTAATACTCGTATTGTTTATTTTTATCAATAGCACCAATAGATCAAACAATAAACTTAAGGATACAACATCGACACATTCAACAATAAGCGTAAAGACACAAAAGCTTGTAAAGACACAACAACTAATGATAGTAGATTCAGTACGCAAACACATTAATTGTTACTCTCATTCAAAGAGGTTCGAAGTCGCCTATTCTCTTGCTCTAACTCGTTGGCATAAGAAATTGCCCTTGGAGGGAAACTCTCGTCTATCCACTCGAAATAATTGCATCCGTTAGGCCATAGCGAGCATAACTGGATCCTGCGACCAATATTCTCTCCGTCCGCCCGGACTACCCCCTCTCCGCATAACCACAGTGGCAACAAACGGGATAGGAGTTAAATACCTGCTCGTTAGGAGACTGGTTTACTGAAACTCGTTGTACCTCTTGATGACCTTCATATGGAACAATCGGAGGACGAGGGACTATAGCCGCTTGTAAGCGTTCTTCATTTACAGTTTGGACTACATGATGACCTACATCTGGAACATGAGCAACCGGTGGACGAATCGTCATGCGGGCCAACTCCAGGCAGACTTGATGCAATTCCTCATAGTGCCGCTCTTGGTATTTGATATTCCAATCAATATCTATTCTTGGACTTGAAGGAGGACGCTCAGGAAAGTTTTGATCATAGTTCGAATCCATTGACGATGGCAATGACCATGAAGACAATTTTTTATTTTGGTGAAAATTTTGGTACAAGCTAACTACAACGTAGTAACCGTACATATTTATAGGGACAACATGTGGAGTAAACATGAAATGTTGCAGTTCCTAATAAGGACTTGTCTACTATGGGAATCCGTTTACCATTCAACGTTGTAGGGTTAAATTTGTAAACTTTATCGTTTCAAATTCCAATAAAGACTGGTCCATTCTCTGGATAAACGTGATAAAGTGACAAAAAGGTGAAAGTGATACAACCAAACTATGTAATAAAGTGACATAAAGATAAAGTAACGCCAATTTCCAAGTAGAAGGAATCCACCCTATCCATTGAACACTATACATTGTACACTATATATCAAAACTTAAGTCGGTAGTAAAATATTTACTGATGTAACTGTACACTGATACAATTGTAGGGAATCTCCTTTCAAATATTTTGAGGATGACCCAAATAGGACAACTGACTGATAAAGCATGACTGCATTATGGGAACTGTGCAAGATTGGAGCAGTCAATGAGCATGACTCACTATAGGCTTTGAAGATCTATTTATATGGCCCAGTTTTATGTTGTATTAACTCATAAGTAAATTAACACACAATCACAATTTGAGATATGAACAGCTGGGAAAATGATGACTAGGTTTCCATTACTCAACGACCTGGCAAAGAAATTGTGCGTGAAGGGAAGTTTTCCCAGCCGCTACGTACAATCGGATCCAACCCTCTCTGCCGATGCGGACAGGAATCGGTCGTGGTTGTTGCCAATACTAAGAAAAATGCTGGTCGTCGTTTTTTGCATGTGAATCCTACAAGAATCACAAGGTTTTTCCTGATCAAATTGAATGTTGTAACTTTATGTAGTGGATTGACCCTCCCATGTGCGAACATGGACGTCAATATGCACTGGAAGTGCAAGCCGAAATAAGACGCTTGAACAAGATTGTTGCTGATAAATCTCGAGCAGGACCTTTCCCTACGCCGCGGTAGATGTTTATGTTTAGTACATGTATAATATTAATTTTATTCTGGAATTTCTGTTCGTGTGTTTAGTTGTCTTAGTTTCTATGACTATGGTTTGATCATACGCTTCTAAGTTGTTGTTGTTGAAGTTTGTTTGAATGTTGTTGTAGTTTGTAAAACTGTTGTTGTTGTATGCTTGTAAGATTCATTGTTGTTGTGCATTGAATTTGTTGTCCCTGTGTTTAGTTGTAGTAGAAAGCGACCGTTGATGGTAAAAATAAATGCCAAAAGTTTTTGTGATGTTATGTTGGCTGCATTGACAAGTCATATCCCACATAAATGACAACAGTATACGAAATTACTAGTCACTGCCTACATTTCTTGTGATGTGAATAGTCACTGCAGGGAATCTAACATAAAATATCACGAGAACGCAGTAAGGAGTAGTCCACCTTGTTGAACTGTAGCTATAGGCAGTACATTATCCTTATAAGTACTGCATATTTGATAATCCTTCCTATTCCTTTTATATCTTCAAGCATCACCGTTCATGACTAAAGTGGGAAATCTATTTCCTTCATTGTTGAAAGGTAATCTTTGTTATCAACATAATTTGTACTTCTAGTTTTCGTATGTTTCGTCTCCTAGATAACATTTTTACATTATCAACCATCCTCCGTAGGCCCCCCTACCTTTAACACTTCTTCTTCACCCGTGACTTCTTCTAACATAAAAAAGTAGCCAAAATTCCTACACTTTTAACTTAATCCAATTATGTCATGTGTTGGGACCCTAGGTTTGCTTTAAAATAACCATAGTGTTGTTCTTCTGACTCATCCAATTATCATTTCTTTGAAATCATCGTTCACACCATGAATGGTTTAAAGCGATTATGGTGCTTCACAAATTCCTCAACATCTTCGTCTTCTAATTCAGATGAAGTCGAAGAAAACTACAACAAACTGCGGCTAACGTACCAACGAGAAACTTTAAACGCGATGCAACATGATATAGTAGAGAGCTCCAGATCAACCCAAGGAGGCAGCCAAGTGGGTAGAAGAGATATACGCTATGGACGTGACTATCCGGGAGGGCACAATTAGTTGATGAAGGACTACTTTGTGCCAGACCCACTATATGGCGACGTTTACTTTCGTCGTAGATTTCGTATGTCACGAACAGTTTTTGATCGAGTTCTCAACAAGATTTTTGAGTCCAATGTTTTTTTACTCAACGAAGAAATACTATCAAAGAACTAGGAATTTCACCGCAACAAAAAGTAACAGCTGCACTTCATATGATTTCATACAGAAGTTCAACTGATTCGTTAGATGATAAATTACGAATTGGTGAATCAACGATAATTCTATGCTTGAAAGAGTTCTGCAAAACAGTTGTTCGTGTCTTCGGTGAAGAGTATCTACGATCCCCCACTGCACGCGACATCGAACGATTGTTAAAATTGGGAGATCAACGTGGTTTCCCGGGTATGTTGGGCAGCTTAGATTGTATGCATTGGACGTGGAAAAACTATCCAGTTGCACTACAAGGCCAATACAGAGGCCACACAAAAAAGGCAACGTTGGTGTTAGAAGTGGTCGCTTCTTTCGATTTGTACATATGGCACGTATTTTTTGGTGTTCCTGGATCATTAAACGATATTAATGTTCTTCGTCAATCATACTTGTTTAATGTTTTGTACAATGATCTGTCACCACCGTCCAACTATAAAATTGGTGATACAGACCATTTTGTTGGTTATTATTTGGTTGATGGTATATACCCGAAATGGAAGACACTTGTGCAGGCATTTAAAAAGCCGAACAATGCCAAAGAGGCGAAATTTACGCAACAATAAGAGAGTCTGAGAAAGTACGTAGAACGAGCTTTTGGAGTTCTACAGGGACGGTTTCATATTTTAAGAAATGAGGTGCACTATCATGAACAAGCAGTTATATCAGATATCATGTACTGTTGTATTATACTACATAATATGATAGTTGAAGAAGAAAGGGGGGATTTGAACTGCAACTTAAAAACCACCCGGATATAGCAGTGGCGTTTAGAAGTAAGCCGTACAAGGACCCGAATACTTTTGTCGAGTACTTGCAGCGTATCCAGGATGTTAGAGATCCCCAAGCACATCTACAATTAAGGGGCGAATTAGTCGAACACTATTGGGAGCATGCCGACAATCAATAGGAAGTAGTGAACTCTATCTGGATGTTTAAGTTAAATTATGTTCATTGTTTAGTTATATGTTTTCCTTAATGCTTATATGTACCTTTTTTGCTATAGTGATGAAATATTACGTTAATGTTCTCGTATTACAAGTTCATGCTTGCAAGATTTCTAGTGACAATTAAAAAAGGAAATTCACGCTCATTTAATAATCTTTTACTCCTACAACATTAGTACTTAGTAATTAAAAACTAAATAACGACCAACTACTAGGAAATGATCAAAACATAAATACGTCCTATGCCGTGCGTCTTCTGTGGCACGCTTCTAGTTCTTGCTCCATTAACAATCGTTGCATTGGATTTAATGTATCCAAATTGACAGTCATTAGTGCCCTGTCATCAATTCGTTCGAGGCGAGCTAATTCACGCTCCCTAACATCCAACTCACGCTCTCTTGATATTTGAAGTTCTTTATGTCTACGATGCTTCTCCTTGGATCTCTCATCTCTCTAAGCTTCCCTCGCTTCCGCAAAAAGTCGGTTTGATTCCTCTGAAGCTACCATTCGACTGTGTAGTTGTTCGTAATATGGACTATAATCTGCAACGGTTTTTTTACCTTTGTATTTACCAGGAGGCCTACCACCGGAACTTGAAGAAAAGGGTGTGTTTTATTGAGGATCTGGACTTCCCGGGCTTGATTCCTCCATTGGCCTTCTTGGCATAAATCGCGCTGCAGATTGTTCTTGAAGTATAGTGCTCCATTTTTCCTCTCTAGATAAGGTGGCGTAGCAATTATGCAAATTGAATGGCTGATTTTTATGCTCTTCCATATAAGCTTCATTCGCACTCTTTAGCTGTATGTGTTGAAGAAACGTAAGGTGGTATTATTATACAGTAAAACATATTAACCATTATTTAAGTAATCAAAATTTACCAAGTCTGTCTCGTTGGCACCGCTTTGCTGTCTACTTTGTAGTCCAGCCATAATCTGATTCCAACTTTGACAGCTAGCGTTGATTCTCTTTCACGACTATTTCAAAGAGTCGACTGTTCTCGGTGGGTTTTCGGGACTACGGCCGTTAAATAGTCTTGAAACAGAACTCCAAAATGAATTATCGGACTGACTAGTCCCTTTAAGATTGTCTCTAGAACACTCCACCTAACAAAATGCTAGTTCTGCTTGTTCTTTTGGAGACCATTTCACTATTTTGTTTGATCTTCTCAGTTGTGCGCTGGGGAAAACATCTGGATTTTTAGTATCATAGACTTCTGTTTCTTCATTCAAGCCACTGTTATCTCCAAACATATAATTCAAATTTCTTGACAGAATTGGAGAAGTTTCAGGCTGGACTAACCGTTGTTGGCTGCTTGGAGAAGCGTAGTGATGCTCACTGCAGTTTTGCTGAAAATATGCATTTTGACCAGAACCAGAATTTTGAGTACTATGATAATGATTGGAGTTTTGTTGCGTTTGATAGAAATTCGGGCTCTGTTGTGGATAATTATAGTTCGGAACATTCAAGAAGTTACCATAACTGTATTGTTGATTCGGCTGGAACGACGAATGGATAGGAAACTGATTGTTGTCAGATTGATTAGTGTGTTGCTTCTGTGCAGAATTGGAGACACCCTTCTTTCCTTTACCAATGTTTGACATTGCAAATAAGTTAAACAGAAATTGAAGAAGGAGTAGAGGTGTGGTTTGATGTAGAAATGCTGTGTGTTATAATGAACAAAGGAGTGTTGTACATATAGATGTAAAATAATGCAACGGTCATAATATGCAACGGTTATAATATGCAACGACCAAATTTATAAAAAAAAAATAAACCGGCTTCATAGAAGCCGGCCATGGGGGGGGGGATAAATTAACTCCCCCACCATGGCCGACTTCTTAGAAGCCGGCCATGCCATAGCCGGCTTCCCCTAATCCGGCTATGGCCGGTTGCTGGAGCAACCATTCGATTGCTCCAGCAACCCTGGCCCCCCCTTTCATCCCCGCGTTGTGGTTCAGTTGTTTTTCAACCGACCCCTCATTGGGGATACTCTTAGTGGTTCATCCCTAACTTCTTCTGCAAAGAAAAAGTCTATAGTTAAGCAAAGACATCCCTACACACACATAGCTCCACAACCAGGCACAAAGCGCCACTGACTTTACAAACTACTGATACTGTTGCCTCTTCTAGTTCTCCGCTGCTTACTCCTGGCTACTTAACCAGAGGCAAGAAGAACGAAATATTGCGAGGCATGTAGTTCTTTATTGACCGATGCGTAGCATGTCCATAGCGGGGGGGTCTGGAGGCTCAAAGAAGTGGTTAGTTAGGTTGAAATGTGATTGTCTAACTTTTTCTTCTAGCTAGGGAATGAAATCCCCTGTACCCAATTACCCATGTCCTCCTATGCCCAAGCAAAAAGGACCCCTAAATTCCACCTTTTAGCAATTAAACCCCTGGACTTAATTACAAAAAAAATAAAAATCATGGATTCTTATTGGTTATATATAGAAGGGACAGGAAATTTAGGTACAGGTGATTTGCTCTCTCTGGTTAGGGATTGAAATCCCCTGTACCCAATTACCCCTGTCCTCCTATGCCTAACCAATAAGGACCCCTGAATTCCACCTTTTAGTAATTAAACTATGTAAGCATTGGCTTTGGCTGATGTGTAACCTATTTTGGTTTTTTTCTTCTTTCTTACGTGGAAGATGTATGATCATAGATTTACATGTTGTATGTCTCCAAATTTAGTGTATTATTATTTCAATAAATAAAAGTGTTACAGATCACTTTAAAAACTGTCGGCTTTGCCAAAAAAATATAAAAAATTATAATTAAAATAGGGTTATAATTTATGGTCATCACAAGGCCGTCTATCAGGCTTGTATATACTTAAAGTATATTGATTGACATAGAAATGTGTTTATTTTATGCTCTTATATCTTATCTTTTGTATATAAATAAATATTACTTGGGTATTGTTTTGTTACTTTTACAGATATTCCAACCCAGCCAGCATGCAACTAGAAATGTAGAAAAATAGAGTTCAATTTGCTGTGTATTTACATTTTGAAGAATTGTAGATGAAGATATCACATCTACTTGCTGTTGGACAAGAAAAGGATTGATAACAAGGCTTTGCACATCACAAATCAATGAAGAAGTGTCAAGGAAGCAAGAGGAAAAGAGAAAAGGCCCAAATTTGCTTTATTTATCTAAGGCCCATTTATGTTTCTCATTGTAAACTAATTAGTGATGTAATGACCAGGCCCAGTTATCATTAGGGTTAGGGTTAGGGTTTGGCTATCTACCCTATATATACCCATGTAATGGCATTATAGCCACCATCCTATCAAATATCTCATTCTATTCTCTTCTTCATTAATAAAACTCAATTTTCTTTTTATTTTATGCAATTTTCTATTTCTTAGCAATTAGTGTTCTCTACACGATTAGATTCGGTAGAACACTATTTGTATTTTGCATTTCTTTTCATTAGTGATTGACCGTCTGATTAGATTCAGCGGTAATCCTAATTGTTATTTTCTGTTCGTTTAATCCTGTTCTGCAATTTTATTTCCATTGTTCTATTTTATCTTTAATCGTTGAATTTATTACATATCTGATTAGATTCGAATCTGCAGTAAATTTAATTGCATCTTTTAATTGTAGTTTCACTTTTTATTTTGTTTTGCAAAATCAACCTCTAGCTTCGTCTAACACGCCAAAGAAAAAATAAATAATAATTTTTAATTAAACCTCCCTGTGTTCGACCTGTATGCTACACACCTGTATGCTTGCCGAATTTATTACAAATGTCGCGCTTTTCTAATATATAGACTACCGTCGATCAAGTTTTTGGCGCCGTTGCCGGGGAGGTAACGATTAAATTTTATTATTTATTTAATTTCTGATTTGTATTAGTTTTTGATTATATTTTCCTTTTGTTTTCTTGCGTGTATATATATATATATAAATCTTGATTGGTGAGATTTGGTATTATTTAATGATACCGTAATCTCCCAATAAAAGAAAAAAAATCTTGCCTTTTGTTTTCAATTCCTTTCTCTATCATCTTTCCAATTTTCAATACATTTCCTTCCATCTCTTCTTGTACAAATTTTCTATTAAAAAAAAAGAAAAAATTAATAGTTTCTATTTTCCTGAATTTCTTCCCATGTTTGCCTCTTCTGTTTTCTATTTTCTCTGCCATCTCTTACCCTCATCGTCACGATTGAAACCATTTGTTCTTCATCACCACTAATCAAAACAAGAAAACAATTCTAAAAAAAAACTCTTTTTGTTTAAATTAGTTTTTCTTTCTGTAAAATTCTCAGAAAAAAAAATCCAAATCTCCTTTTCTCCTCTGGCTTCTCCTCATTTCCCATAACCACCATACCACGATCTCCCCCCAGTTTCCACCATCAAACACCCACCCTGTTCAAATTCCAAACACCCACAAAACCCCTCTCATCTACCACAGTCCATACCATCACCATGTTCTTATCACCGCAGCTCTCTTCAATTCACCATCCCTGCCAATACAATCCCACATCCACCATTTCAAAATTCCCCACCCCATCGCACTACAGCCAAAGTCCGACATGAACTGTTTTCACCGTCAACCTCCTTCCTTGCTCCACTGATCAGCGTCAAACGAGTCCTGCCAAACTGCTCTTCCACCAAGACCAAAAAAAACATCTTCACGCACCCTTTACTATCCACTGCAAACAGTTCACCCCCAACCCACAAACCAAATCCCGAAAATCATTCCCCTCCTGTCACAGTACCACTCCCCTTCATAGTCAACCATTTCCATTCAACCACAAAACCGCCGTCAAGATCCCCCTTCACAATCTGGCCAAAACGTGAGCAAACCCCTCTCAACAAACTCATCACCTGAATTGAACAGCATCTCCCGAAACCACTATCTTTCCATCTTCGCTACCACCACAAGACAACGTCAATCCAGGTCCTACCTGAATCCCCCAATAACACCCTCGACAAAAATCAAACCCTCATCCTTTACGCAGATCATACAAACAGCACCCTCACATCTCGCTCCACCGCAAGCCAACGTCCATCAGACCCACCAAAGGTCTTCCACAACAGCAAATTCAACAAAAAAAAGAAAAAGAAAAAAAAATCAGTCACCGACTGCAACAATTCGAACATCACCCTTGCAAACCTCCCCAAACCCTGCAAATCACAACTCGAAACTGCGGAGCCATCCTTCAATTCGAATCGTGAAACCACATACCAGATCGCCACCCCGATCGCCATCCAATTTGATTGAAAACCGAACCAAAATCCACCCAAGTCACCAACTTCGAACCCTCTTGTCCCCATAAAAACCCCGGTCGAAAACCTCTACTCCCAGTCGAAACCGATTTGATTTCTAGAAAAATAGAAGGGGGGCGGAGAAACTTTGTTCCTTCCGATTTTTTTTCCTTTTTTCCTTGCGGTTTTGGGAAAACGGTTTTGGCATTTTGCCTATGTTGTTTTAGAAGTGGGTGATGAAAGTACTTGCTTTTAGTTAAGTTGGCTTGGGGTTCAAGACATCAAAGTGAGAAACCGAATTTCATGGCTTAAATCTAGGTCGGTGGCTTAAACTTTGTGTCTAGTTAATCAGTTAAGCCCAGATTTTTTATATTTTGTTTTTTTGTTTTTGTTTTAGTCGATCTTAGTTCTTTTGTTTTTCATTTCAAGTTTAGTTTTGGTTTTTTTTTAGTTTAGTTTTTTTTCTTTTATTTCAACTCCTATTTAGTTTTTATTTTTTTTATTTTTGTTTTGTGCTTCCATTGATTCCTTTTTACTAAAAAAAATAAAAAATTTAAGACCAAAGTGAAGGAAATCATTCAGACAAAGCGAACAAAGAGATTGAAAGGCCAACGAATCTGCAAACAGTGAATTTTCAATCGCTAAAGCTATTCAACTGCTCTGGAAGGACCGCCACACCCCACGGTAATATTTTTCTAAACTCTACAGGTGCTGAAGCTGCTTTGAAAATATAGAAATTGCTTGTAAAAATCTTCTGTAGGGGCAGCGACTTGCTTGTAAAATGTTTTAATTTTCTGTTCTGTGACTGTTCTGTTCTATGATTACTCTGTGACTGTTGTGTTGTTGCTATTTCTGAATAAATTTGGTGAGGAACGAATCCATAAGTCATCATTCTCGTCGAAATTCAATTTTAACACTTGATTTGATTTGCAAAATAATATAATTGAAAAGTGGTGCTTTGTGAAGTTGACTGTCTCGTATAATTGGATCGCGGATATATAGTAGTTCAATTTATTGAACTATTAGCAAAAGAGGTTGCATATTACCCGTAAAACATTGGTCGTATCCCTTAGTTTATACTATACGTGAACGACCATAAGACCCTCTTCCCCCTTCTAATTGAGTCAGTCAATTAATAGAGCACTACTCGACATTTTATATTATTTTGAAGTGAGAATAATTTCTGTCTTCCGTCGACTTCATTCAAATGTCTGATTCAAAAAAATCTTTGAGAGAGTTGTGGGATAATAGTCGGAGTAGACGTCCTCTTGAAGAGTATGAGTATGAAACACAACTCATGAGGCAGAATTTTCCAAAATTTCGTGAGCCCGATGCCAATTTTCAAAATTTTCCAATTGACCAACATTTTCAAAACCATGGATATAATCAAAATTGTGATTTCAATTTAGATTTCAATAATTTCGATTATGGGCTACATCCACATCAAAACAGTTTTGAAGCGCAACATACCTTTGATCAACATCAATACGGGGTTGGAAACCAATTCGAAAATAATTTTGAATATGATTTTCAAATCGATCAAAATCTTCAAAATAACAACTCATATCCACATCTTGAGTATGACCAAAATTGCAGTTTTTCCTCGAATTTCAACAGTTTTGGTTAGGAACCAAATTTTCAAAATCAAAATGATTTTTCTGACAATTCAAACAACCACCACATTGGAAGTAATTTTGATTGTGAAATTGATGTGGACTATAATTTTGAGAATCAAGACGAGAGCTCTCAAATCAACGATCGTCTTAACATTCTTAGAGAGAGGGAAGAAAGACTAAATAAAAAGGCTGATGAACTTCTTTGTTTATTGACATCTTTGAAAGAACAACGAGAGCAACAGAATCAAATTCAAACAAGCGATGAATCAGAAAATAGTCCATTCTTTACTGATAGTGAAAATTTTCAAACAACAACTTTCAAAATTGAGAATGATGATCTAAATGAAGTTGTTCAAAATTCAATAAATGATTTGGATTTCGATTCTTTTCAAACAAATTTAAGCTTGGATTTTGATCTTCCTCTTTTGGGCTGTGAGAAACCTGAAATCTTTGAAATTGAACAGACTAAAAATGTTGAATTTTTCAATTCAAATTTGGAAAAGGATTTTAACGAACATGAATTCTTTGGATTGTATGAGGATGAGTTACCAAAAGAGGAAGAAGTGGATTCACGTCACGAGTTCGAAAATTTTAACTTTGAGAAAATTTCAAACGAACTTGAAATTGTCAGTGGCGAAAATACGTTGTCAATTAATGTTGAGAAATGTGATCTCATACTCTTGAACAACACTCGAATTTAAAATTTCACTGAATTTATATACGATCACAAATTCTTGAAAAATTACACTGATAAATTTGTTGAACACATGAACTATTTTTGGAATGTTAGCTTTGTTGAAAAATTTCATGTTAGGACGACCCTGAACATTCATTTACTGGACTATAAATCTAGGTATAAAGATGAGATGGTTTTCAAAAACCTTTGCTTATTAGAACACATGCCTAGGCATAGTGGGAATGAGATTCACTGGGCTAGAACCAAGTGTGGGGGGAAAAGTTGGGGGAATTCTTTGCATCGCATGCATCGTAAACACATATATCATTGTAGATATGATCCATTCTTACATATAGTTAGGCTGCATTTCATTCTGCAAATCATTTTGCATCTAATCCATTTATGGGTTTTATCTTTCAAATTTAGGAAACGTTTACAGTGTGGACACTGTTTAGTTCTAGTATGGGGGGAGTCTGCATTGCATTCTTTTGATTTTTCTTTAATTTTTCTTTCTTTCTTTTCATGTAGGACCATCATGCATTTAGATCATACTAACATGCCATTTTTTTTTGAAATACGACTCATTTTCAATTGATACAGCAAAATAAGTTTACAATTTTTAGCCAGTTGATAGTATTTTTCTCTCTCAACTTAGATCGAATAGGAAATATAATGAAAAGTTTAATTTTGAGGGATAATAGTGTAACCGGTACATAGGGAGATTCTTAGGTGATCACCATGAAATCTATTATATATTGTAGACTTTGTTTAAATAAGTGGAGGACTTAAAATACTTATATTGGCTTTTCAAATCTTTAAAACTAAGTTGTGTTAAGTTGAATTCGCGTAACTCTCTTTTGTGCTTATATTTTCGATAATAATAATAATAGTATTCCAAGGGTATCCAACATTGCTTGTATATCGAGCGTTGGTGTGCAAACCCGCCAAGCTCTATCTGACACGTTGTTGACAAAGTCAGCGTTGGAATATCTTGGTCTCATTTTATGAGATTGGACACCTAAGGATTACCGACACGTTGTTGACAAAGTCAAAGTCGGCCTGCACAATCCGCCAAGCTCTTTACCTACTCTCCGTTAGTCCGCGAGGCAGTGCATTGGTGGTAAACCTTGGTCTTTTAGTTAGGTGTATGTACTTAATCATAAATCTTAAAATTTTATAGAATAAGAATAAGCGATGATACCCAAACACTTCTTGACCTTATTCATTTGACTAGCCATACATGAGAAAATTAGAATACCACTTTGCAAACTGTGCCAAGCAAACTAAGAATTTGTTTCATGGCTGCACTATGTTATCAACCGAACCAACCGGCCAAACTGGAATTTAACATTTGAAAACTTGATTTATATTGAAAATTTGTGACAAGTCGAGGTATCTAAAGTACAATCAACTGACTAGAAATTGTTAACTTAATTTGTTGTACCACTTTCCAGAAACAAGTCATGTTTTTATTTGCATATGTCCATTGCATTCATGTAGTTTCATTAGAATCATAGCATACTACATTTGGATTTTGTGGGTAGTATCCGCTGAAAACCCTCACGAGACACCACTCGTCCTACTAGGGACACCTAGAGGTTTAACGGCTTGTTGCATACGCTCAATGCAATCGTGTTTCCTACGAAAGTGTGACATATCTAGTTAGTTTTCCATTTTCTTTTTACTCGAGGACGAGTAAAAGATAAGTGTGGGGGTATTTGATTGACATAGAAATGTGTTTATTTTATGCTCTTATATCTTATCTTTTGTATATAAATAAATATTACTTGGGTATTGTTTTGTTACTTTTACAGATATTCCAACCCAGCCCGCATGCAACCAGAAATGTAGAAAAATAGAGTTCAATTTGCTGTGTATTTGCATTTTGAAGAATTGTAGATGAAGATATCACATCTAGTTGCTGTTGGACAAGAGAAGGATTGATAACAAGGCTTTGCACATCACAAATCAATGAAGAAGTGTCAAGGAAGCAAGAGGAAAAGAGAAAAGGCCCAAATTTGCTTTATTTATCTAAGGCCCATTTATGTTTCTCATTGTAAACTAATTAGTGATGTAATGACCAGGCCCAGTTATCATTAGGGTTAGGGTTAGGGTTTGGCTATTTACCCTATATATACCCTTGTAATGGAATTATAGCCACCATCCTATCATATATCTCATTCTATTCTCTTCTTCATTAATAAAACTCAATTTTCTTTTTATTTTATGCAATTTTCTATTTCTTAGCAATTAGTGTTGTCTACACGATTAGATTCGGTAGAACACTATTTGTATTTTGCATTTCTTTTCATTAGTGATTGACCGTCTGATTAGATTCAGCGGTAATCCTAATTGTTATTTTCTGTTCATTTAATCCTGTTCTGCAATTTTATTTCCATTGTTCTATTTTATCTTTAATCGTTGAATTTATTACAGATCTGATTAGATTCAAATCTGCAGTAAATTTAATTGCATCTTTTAATTGTAGTTTCACTTTTTATTTTGTTTTGCAAAATCAACCTCCAGCTTCGTCTAACACGCCCAAGAAAAAATAAATAATAATTTTTAATTAAACCTCCCTGCGTTCGACCTGTATGCTACACACCTGTATGCTTGCAGAATTTATTACAAATGTCGCGCTTTTCTAATTCATAGACTAGCGTCGATCATATATACACTGGAGATAAGCAGTGAGCTTTCAGTATCTTTATTTTCTGCGTTAATGTTTCCCCCCAAACTGATCTAAGAGCACAACCAACAATGGCTTGTTCAGTTACAAAACAAGCCACAGAGCAACTAGGTGTGGCTTGTTCAGTCACCCGTGGCTAGTATGTGGTTGCTTTAGAGCTCGTTCGTGGCTGGTGCACTGGACAAGGGTTGATGGATATAACAGTAAAGTGTTTGCCGTTATTTTATTACGGCAAACAGTTTGCCGTTATAATCCTATGACGGCAAACTCTTTGTCGTTATATTAACCGTTGCACCCCAAACGGCTAGTGCATTTCCTCCCCTATATACCAACCTACCTCCTCCTTCTTCCACAGAACCACTCCACCTTCTCAACTTCAACTTCTTCAACAACAAAAAATGTCTTCTTCTGCACCCAAGCAGCCGGGAAAAAAAATTGCAAACAAGAAACCCATGTCCAAACCACACTCGTCATCATATGCCATGCAACGGTCAGTCCAACAGCAACAATCGTTGCAGCCATCTCACGAATATGGCTACTCCCCGTATTCAAATTATCCATACCGACCACCGTACCAACCGCTCGCTCCTCCTAATATTCATCTCATCCATTATACCGCCCTGCCACAGTTTTACCAACGACCGCCCGTGGTAGGCATGTACGACGATCATTCGTCGTATATGCCAATGATGATGCAGACCGATCAAAGTCAACAACCTCACCTAACTCTGCAACAGACTGAGGTTCGTGACCGCGAGTGTATGCAAAATCTACAAAGCCGTTTTTTGTACAGGTATGTCTCTCCTACTAACAAAGAAAATGTTGAAACTTCAACGGAGAAGGCAGAGGAGGAAGATGCAAACGAGGATGCGAATTTTACAAATTCTGGAGAATGTAATCAAGAATATGTTGCACCTATCAGTCGCGAATATAATCAAAAGAAGACGAAGTGGAAGTCTTTAAGCGGCATTTTCAGTAAACGACACCAAACCGAAGTTGAATCGGAGCCGAATCCCGGAATAGAAGATGTTGAGGATGAACATGATGAAGGGGAAGGAACAATAGTAGATGGAAGAAAAAAAAATGTAAGTTTACTTCCGAGCTGTACTTTTCACTTGCTAAATCGTGGATACGCATTTCAAAAGACAAAATTGTTGGGAATAATAAGAAAGGTCAAAATTTTTGGGAAAGGGTTGCAGAGTTTTACAATTCGTTGGAAGCGAGGAATAGAACATGGGGATTAATTAGAGGCGGTTATAGAGTTATGAATGCCGCATGTCAGAACTATCTGGCAATACTAACAAGCTTGCAGAACAGGCAGCAAAGCGGTGCTGCACCTTATGACGTTGTAAGTACCATAGATTACTTTAAAAAATAACTTACTATACTATGGTTGATTAGTTAGAAATATCATACACTCATACAATTTCGACTTTGTGTTACAGATTGAAGAGTCACGAAAGCCCTTTCAACAAAAGTATGAACATCCATTTAAATTTCATGATTGTTTCGAGCTTCTATCTAGTTTGCCGAAGTGGAAGAACCCAAGCAACTTCATGTTTGAGTAGCAAAACAAAGCTAGAAGGATGAACTACTCCGATTCTAGTCTAGGAAGTGACCTGTGTTCGCAAGAAAGAAACCCTTTATTTGGAACTAGTGACGGACGACCTATTGGCAGAGCCAACTCAGTTTAGCTAGAGCAACGCGGTGCAGAGTTATCTAGATTTATGGAAACAATGGAGAATTCAGCTAAGGAGACAAGAGACCATAGAGTTCAATTTTCGGTGCAAATAAACCGCAGCGACGAAGAGTTCCAAAAGGCAGTTAGGGATGATCGAGAGCTCCACAGACAAGCACATACAGAGAAACAGGTCATGCTACGAGAGAAGCAGGAGGAGAAGAAAGCAATGGTACGAGAGAAGATGGAGGAGACGAAAGCTATGCTGCGAGAGAAGAATTATACTAAAATGGTTCATGTGATTTTAGTAAGCTTTCCCCTCTAAAGCAAGAACTATTAACCGAGCAGCTTGGAGAGTACAGAAAAAAAATAAAGGAAGCGGAAGCGGTAGTGGCTCGTATAAGGACTAGCTATGTATGTTGGGTTAAGTTGTAATATGATTGTGAATTGTTTGTAGTATTTATGTACTGGTTGGTGTTTATGTACTAGCTATATATGTTGGGTCGAGTTGTAATATGATTGTGACCTGTTTGTAGTATTTATGCAGTAGTTGTTGTTTATGTACTAGCAGTATATGTTGGGTTGAGTTGTAATATGATTGTGACCTATTTTTAGTATTTATGTACTAGTTGTTGAAATAATGATACAATCTACAATATGATTGGAAACCAGATTTATTGACCCAACTAACACCGATACATAGTACTCTGATTCATAGTACACGACTACACACTGATACATAGTTCACGACTTGAATTAACCCAACACTGAGGAGATATTTAAGTTAATAGTTAAGTTCTAGTATCAACTAATGATTTTGACTATTCCTTCCTTTATGCGCCCACAAATGTTCCACCAACTGGTAACACAATTGGAAGTGCGCAGATTGATCTTCAATGTGTTGAACCATATCAACATATTCTCCCATTGAGTTTACATCATTATGGGGTTTTGCATTTGACCCCGCAAACATGTCAGGATAATTAGACTTTTGATTCTTATATCCGTCTCTTTCAAACTCCACAATCATGTTATGTATTATTATACAAGCATACATGATTTCTAAAAGCACTCTTGCATCATGAAAACGAGTAGGATTTCATAAAATATGAAATCGGGCATGTAAAACACCAAACGTACATTCGATATGTCCATTCTGTAGCTAGATACTTTTTCAGTGAAATAACTTTCTTTGTCATTTGATGGTACTCTGCATCCTTGCATCAAAGTTCTCCACTTTGGGTATATTCCATTCACTAGGTAGTATCCAGTTTTGTGTTCGATATTACCAACTTTATATGAAACATCTGTTGACAGTCCGTTAGCAAGTTCTGTAAAAAGATATGATTGTTTTAAAACATTTATATCATTCAATGAACCTGGGACTTCAAAAAAAGCATGCCAAACCCATAAATCGTCTGTTGCTACTACTTCAAGGATCATTAACGACACTTTTTTATGTCCGATGAACATTCCTTTCCATCCCGTTGGGCAGTTTTTCCAAGGCCAATGCATGCAATCTAAACTTCCAATCATACATGGAAATCCTCTAGCTTCTCCCCTGCGTAGTATCCTGCTTATATCGTTTGGTCCAGGCGTCCGTAGATACTCCTCCCCGAATTGTTCAACAATTATTTTACAGAATTCTTTCAGACACTCTATTGTTGTTGATGCAGCGATTTTGAAATATTCATCCATTTGGTCACTAGATGTTCCATAGCTTATCATCCTCAACGCTGATGAAATTTTGATGTGGGGTGAGTGGCCGATTTCTTGTGCTCCGTTTAGTCTATAAGTGAAATATGGGTTTGACAGATGAAGTTTAATATAAATTTTTGAGAAAATTGCCGAACTCGTACGATAACAATGGCGGAACAAAGTTATATCGTAGGTTGGATTGTCGATGAAGTAATCCCTTATTAGTCTTTCATGTCCATCCTTGTAGTCTCTCTTATACTGCCGGTCAATCCGGCCATGCACACTACCTCGACGGTTGTTCATTGAGCGTTCAGCAAAAAAATTGGAATACCCAACCATTGCGTGTTGCTTCCGCTTCTCCTCCGTCTCTTCCTCCATTTCTAGTTCGGCATTGTCGGTTTGATTGATTACTTCGTAGTAATGGTAGTATAGATTTGAATCCATTTCTTGCTTTTTTATATATTTAGTTTCGTTGTTCTCCCGGAGTGTAGAGGTAGGAAAGATATATATATATATATATATATATATAGGCAAGAATGTTTAGGATAATATCTCTGTCATTTTCAGCTGTAGGTAAGGTAGTTGTATGTCCTTTAATATGGTCGTAAGTGTCTCCTTCATTTATAGTTGGGATTCTAGTAAACGCCTCCATCATGCACAGACTGCATTTGAGTAGTCAATTCCAACATAAATGACTGCATTATATGAAATTAATACTAAGTGGCAACATTTATTATGACTTGAATGGTCTTTGCAGGGAATCTAACATAATATCACGAGATTAATAGTGAATGCCAACAGTTGTTGTGATGTGAAAGGTCAATGTAGGGAATCTAACACAGTATCACGAGATAATGGAGAATATAATATCTCTGTCATTTTCAGCTATAGGTAAGGTAGTGGTATGTCCTTCAATATGGTCATAAGTGTCTCCTTCATTCATAGCTAGGATTCCAGTAAACGTCTCCATCATGCACAGTCTGCATTGAGTAGTCGATTCCGACATAAATGACAATAGTATATGAAATTAATACTAAATGGCAACATTTATTGTGACGTGAACGGTCATTGCAGGGAATCTAACATAATATCATGAGATTAATAGTGAATGCCAACAGTTGTTGTGATGTGAAAGGTCAGTGTAGGGAATCTAACATAATATCACGAGATAATGGAGAATATAAACATTATCCAAATATATAGAAATTCTTTCGTATTTATTTAATAAACGTTATCATTTATTAACGAAATTCCATAGCGACTATTTAAAAATTTAAATTGAACATAATTAACAATCTATATCACAATAGTGCGTGCGAAGTAGTTTATAAAGATACAACAGTTTTTAAAGATACAATAGGAGAGTAATTTGTCAAAACAAAGTAGGATAAGGAGAAACAACAGTTTTTAAAGATACAACAATAAGCATAAAGATACAATAGTTTATAAAGAAACAACAACTGACGATAGTACGTGCGAAGTAGCTCAATCAAAGCATGAAGTAGGAATTAGCAACTTCAGTAACCTACATTTTACGTTTAGTCTTAAGGGAGTCACATGATGTTCAATCGCAGTAGGTCATTATCACTTCGAACACGTCTATTCTCTAGTTCGATTTCATTAGCATTGGCTATCCCCCGAGGGCACAAAAGTTGGTCTATCCATTTCGTGTAATTGCAACCATTTGGATAGGCTGGACATCGCTGCATGCACCGACCTATATTGTTGCCCTCATCTAGAACCACAACTTCAACCGCATACCCGTAGTAGCAACGAACTGGGTAGGAATCAACTATATGTTCATGTAGTGGTGCACGGAAGAACTCTACTTCTTGCGTTGACTGAGTGACCGCTTGTTCAGATGATACTTGAACAGGTGGTACTAGCATTTCATATGGAGGTTGAATGTTCATTCGTTCATATGACGGTTCAATTTGCGGTCTCATTTGGTTTAGGAACTGGAATTCGTCTTCAAGCTCCTGCAGCCTCATGTCTTCGTACGCTTGTTCCTCGGAATCTGTAGATGATGACCACGAAGACATTTTCAGTGAATGCTAATAGAAGGATGTGCTCTAAGAATGGTACGAAGTTGTTTGAGTGCGGGAAGGTGTGAGTAAGTTACCATATGTATATATAGTTGCAAGATTGGTAATGGTGTGAACGGTCACTAGCTACACTTTGATTTACATTTTGTGATTTTCAAAGCTTGTGTCAGCAGCAAAAAAAAGACTGATGTAACCGGTCACTGGTACGACTACAGGGAACACTGTACGGAATTTGCTTTTGATTGATAAAGTATACCAAGGACGACCCAACCAGGACAAAGGACTAAGGAATAAGGACTGCACTATATTCTGAAAACTCTCAAAAAAGAGTGACATGACGCTACTCTGCCAGATGGTTACAGTTAGTTGACCCGCTACAGATGGTTACAAAGCGTATAAACTGCACTACAGGTGTCTATTTAATTTGATGTTCGTATGTAGAATATGGAGTTATCAACAAACCTTGTTATGTTGGTGTGTTATTTAAGAATTTTGCATTTCTATACGAGAAGACGACAATCTTGTTCAAGATCAAATTCAAACATTAATACATTCTAAACAACACTTACAGGAACTAGAACAATAGAACATAGCAACATCAAATACAAATTACAATAATAAAACTTCATTCGAAGAAAAACCAAATGCTAATGATTTCTGAGATAGCCAGCTCTAGTTGCCTCCATAATAATCTTGTTCAAACGCCTTATTTCAGCTTGCGCTTCCAGTGCATATTGAAGTCCACGTTAGCACATCGGGGGGTCTATCCACTGCATAAAATTACAACATTGAACCTCATTGGGGTAATGCCTATAGTCTTCAAAGGAAGGACATCCGAAGAATCGACGTCCAACATTTTTTTCACTTTTGGCAACAAAAACAACTGATTCATCTCCACAACAATAAATAGGGTAAGGTCCACTAGGTAGTGTTTGGACCGATAGGATGTAGGGGCTCGATTTCTTGTCCTTCGTATACAATCTGCTTACCAGGTCTTGGATTTGCTACAACTTCGCGCAATCGAGCATTCAAAGATTTGTTCTCGGCTTCCCTGATTTACACTGAACTTCTGCTCCTTCACTGAATTCCACCGTAGGCTTGTTGTGTTGCATACTATTCCTGGACCTTTCAAACACTTCATAACAATTATTCATTGTTTCATCATCAATTTCCAAGTTGTCCATAGCTAGAATTGAAAACAAAACCTATAAAAAATTGTAATGAGTACAAAGTGTATGGAATTTTTGTTCTGTTAGAGATATAAAATTGGTGCATATATATTGCTGCGTTTGAACACAAAGCAGGGCTATATTTGTAAAAATAAATGTTGCAATTCCCAATATAGACACAAAGTAGGTGATACCCGTGACAAATTTATTGTAGTGATACAACGACTAATTAATAAAGTGAAACAATCACTAAAAATGGTTAATGCACCCGAGGACGACCCCTGTATTTTAACTCCTAATATTATAATCCGAAAACTTGTATCGAATTGTTTAATGCACCTGGGAACGACCCTTACGCCTAGGTTACACAAGTGATAATAATTTACAAATATGATAAATTACACAAATGGTAGATTAGAAAAATAACAGGTTGAATAAATAAAATCAGCGTACATACCCTGAACGTTACACAACTATTGGGTTACATACTTTGTTCGAACTTCAGTAAAAGTTTTCAACAAAAATAATGCATAACGATACAAGTGATACGACGCGTAACGATACAGTACATATTACGCATAACATAAAATATTTAAATCCTAATTTAATCCACGTTGCAGGCGATAATTTGCATTACTTAGGTCGTTCACTTGATTTCGCAACTTTCTTATTTCTTCCTCTAGTTCCAAAGCATACGTAATTGCTCGACGGGGGAAGCGATCATCTATCCACTGTCCGAACTCGCACCTGCTGGTACGTACATGAAAAGTATAATACCGACGACCAACTACGTTTCCATGACGGATGACTAATTGCGGTGCTTCAAAACCCCAAAAGTATACAATATTTGCGGATTCCACCTCGCCTTCTTCAACCATGGCTCTAACACGAGGAATTACAAGGTTAGACCTGCGGCCACGTTGTCGAGTTCGATTGTCTTGCTGATGTCGTATTTCCATTTCATGCATTCCTGCTTCAAGTTCTAATTGTCGCACCTCGTCATTGTGTCGCTCTTCCATTTTGATATACCACTCAGTTGGTTCTCTAGGTGTGGACGGTTTAGGATTTGATGGTCCAGAGAGATGGTCCGTGTAATTGTAAGAAGATGGATACGAAATTGGCATTTTTCTTAGTTAAGATATATATTTTTGACTCTGTATGGATTGTGTATTAATGATACAATATTAGATATATATTTAGGAAGAGATTTAGTTACCACTGCATAAGGAAATTACTTCCCGTTTTCAAATTACACGGAATGTGAAGACCAATTGAGAACACGTAATGTTTACTGTATATGTGCACTGTTTACGGAATACTGGACATTGTTTATTGTATACTGTCCATTATATATTGTGCACTGTATCCTGTAGCTACGTTGGAAAATGCATTCTTAACTTTAGAAATAGGAGCAACATGGTTAGCATATTGACGACGACCCAAACAGGACAATGGACTACACTCTAGTCCTGCATCTGTAGAAAATGTACGACATGACTACACTCTAGGAAAAGAGGTTTCCGTTATAATAATATAATGGCAAACTTTTTTCTATTATATTTGGTAGCCGTTGCACCACAACGGCTATTTAAACGGTCGCATTCCCTCCCTTATATACCAACCTACCTCCTCCTTCTTCCACACAACCACACCACCATGTCAACTTCAACTTGTACAACCCAAAAAATGTCTTCTTCTGCACCGAAGCGAACCGAAAAAAAAGCCGCAAGCAAGAAACCCATGTCCCTAGCGCACTCGTCATAATATGCCTTGCAATGTCCAGTCCAACTCCAACAATCGTTTCAGCCATCTCATGAATATGTATACTCGCTGTATTCAAATGACGATGCCCCTTCCGTTTATCAAAGATCTGGAAAAGAAATTGTACTTGAAGGGAAGGTTTCCAAGCCACTACGGATGATTGGATCCAACCCTATTTGCCATTGTGGACAAGAATCGGCCGTAGTTTTTGACGAGACCGAAACAAATGCCAGTCGTCGATTTTTCCGCTGTCAAGCCTACAACGACCATAAGAATTATCCTGATGAAATTGATTGTTGTTACTTTAAGTATTGGATTGACCCTCCCATGTGCGAACGTGGACGTCAGTATGCACTGGAAGCGCAAGCCGAAATAAGACGCTTGAGCAAGATTGTTGCCGGTGAAATTAGAGATGGTCCTTTCCCTAGGCCGTGGTAGGTGTATGTGTTTGAATTTGATGCTTGTGTGCTCAGCTGTTGTAGTTTGTATGATTATGGTTTGGCATTTCTTTCTGTTGTTCTAGTTGTCGTTGTTGCAGTTGTTATAATTGCTCAATTGTTGTAGTTGTTATAATTGTCAAGTCAAGTAAGCTTCTACGTTATGTAAGGCACCAGGGAACGACCCATTTTTCTTAACTCCTTCATGAATTGAAATGGTTAGTTACAATATTACATATTACAATATTTTTTAACTCCTCCGTGTAAGTACATTGTACCCTTTCACATGCGTGTATAACATGATTAGACCATTCACTGAGAAGAAAACAGTAAAGACGCATCTCCATCATTCTTAGCTGGGATTCCAGTAAACGTCTCCATCATTCACAGACGACATTCAGTAGTATCTTCCGAATTAAATGACAACAATATACGAAATCAATAGTAACTGCCAACATTTATTATGATGTGAAAAGTCACTGTAGGGAATCTAACATAATATCACAAGATTAATAGTACATGCCAACATTTCATGTGATACCAACATTTTTCGTACTGCAATGATGTGAACGGTCACTATACAAAATCTAACATAATATCACGAGAACTCTGTAATGAGTATTTTACTCTATTGAATCGTAACTGTTGGTCATACATTACCCTTATAAGTACTGCATATTTGATACTCCATCTCGTACCTTTTATAGCTTCAAGCAGCACTGTTCAAGGCTCAAGTGAGAAAATTTATTTCCTTGTTTTCTAAAAGGTAACTTGTATTATCAACAAACTTCGTACTTCTAGTAAGTCTACTTATTCTACTGATGCGTAGGTTACATAGATGATTCAGAAACAAGTGATGAACAAATGAGAAGAATTTTTGATGAGTACGAATGGAACTTAGGCAACAATAACGAAGTTGGATTAGTTCATGATATACAAATTAAAGAGGTTCCTGTCGCGGTTTAGCATCGAGCAATTACAGCTCCGCGTCCTTCTCCAGTAAATCAACGACGTAGTAATAGTGTTCAAACATTGAATTCTCCAACTCGAGAATTTTCTTCCAAGGATTTTCTGGCCCTTGTAAAAGCCTATATTGAGGTTGAAAAGAGAGACGAATTACTAATGAAAAGTGGAGGGGTTTTAAAATATGAAGAAAGATGGGCAATGATCATGAGGCTATACAACAACAATCGTTCCCGGCCCACTAGACGAACATCAGTTGAAATCCAAATGGCTAATCGTCATTTTGCGGACGCTTGTGATCGATACACAAAGATTATCGAAACGGTTGAAGTCGAGAACATTTTTAAAACAAATCAAGCAACATATGATTTTCGGTACCTGTAACAATTGGAAATTTCGCTCGATCCGAATCGATCGCTAAACCGGCCAAGACCGCTCGAAACCCCTGATTGTTTTGAGAACACGACCAATCAGAGCGCAAACAGAAGAATATTTCATTGCTTATTACAACAGTTCCATCAGAGTACAAGAATATACAGAGTATGAATAAATATTACACATTAAATATCAGAGATTTACAATACATTACATAGCAGCGGAAAAACAATACAAAACACAACTGAAAGTAATACACGGATACAGAGCTTTCCGAATATCGCTTCAGCTGTAAATCAGGATCCTATGAATATAAATCTGCAAAACCAAAACTACTAGCTGCCCGTGTGGAAAATAGGGGCACCCAAAGTTTATGTTAAAACAATAAACTCCAAGTCAGTCATGTGACCGGTGTGAGAACTAAAACAGTTATTAATCTTTATTTTAAAGTTCGGTAAATCAAGGGACCACGCCGTATATCACGGAACGGGTTTTTACCCCAAGAATACCAGTGCATATAATAGCAGCGCAATGCTAAATAAAGAAAATGAAGTTATTATAAGACCCAGGTCCATTACACAATGCAACGCAAGCCGGAGGATAGGGTTTTACCTTATAATAGCCAAAGAATGCTTGATACACTAAATTTCATCTTTTATTATTACTATAAGCGAAGAAAACAACTTCAAATATAAATGTATCAATCATAGACGGCATAGTGCCCCATACCACTATGTCGCCATATTATTTCTACAATTAAAACCGTAAAATCATGTATTTGGAAGTTGGATTTCCATCTATGAACCGAGGAAAACGATAGTCCTCAACGATTCAAGACTGTCTAGCCCGAGTCACAGGCAAGTACTCTGTCAATCCTTTGGATCGTCAGCGCCGGTCCACCGATGTGGAATAAAATGCCTGAACACTGCGTTTCCCCGCCCTTTGGGGCGTAAATGAGTCCTATGACTCCATTGGCACCACGTAGTCACCGACATATCCGAGGCGCCTCGCAATCCAACAACCACACAGGTGAAAATAATATAAATGTCAGGGCTAGTAGGTCACTAACACTACCCTAGCTAGAAGGAAACGCATGTCCTCCCTGAGGTCCTCTCCCGTTTTTAGTTCATACCGAGGTGTGAGGCTCGCGAATTAACATTATACACAGAGCTATGCCACACAGGCCGTGCTTTGATCATCAACCACAAGACTCTGCTTTTCAACAGAAGCCTTGATCATTTGCATCTTAGCATGCCACACAGGAAAACCACTCCATGCAACCGATATCCATCAATCACACTGAATGATATCCAATGTCAGACACACAGTTCATTTACAAGTCCGTTCTGGGCCTGAACGAAACTGGAGGCACCTGTACCTCGCATATCCATCGATCTCCAAGTACGTCTGGACGATCACCAACTGATTCCCTCCTCTTGGGTGTACAACCCAATCAAGATCATCAGTAATTATCCAAACTATACGAAGACCTCCGGTCCTCGACCACCGTCTTCATCCTCGACACATCGTCGAATCAGTTATTTAGAATGGGATAAATCCGGTCTTTCTGAATAACTCGCGTATACAATAAACAAGTGTTACACAAACACAATATATGCCTCATTCCAATTCAGAATATTCTTTTATTCAAATATTCACATTATAAGGGAAAGGTTCCCATTATTTTTATCAAAGATAAATTCTTTAAAATTTATTCTTTAATCTTCCTTTGAAAATCATTTCAAACTAGTCGGGATTAGCGAACCACACCGAAGTAATAATTTATTTTATTTCCCAATCCCAACCTATTCATCCTATGGAGAAAAACTGGCAATTCTCCATATCTAACACCACGGTGTTATCATTAAAACTAATTACCATTTCATGTTCAAATCTAATTAAATATTTAACTATCGCCTGGAGCAAAACTGGTGATACTCCATTCTCGATCATTTCAATCTAATTAAAGATTCATTAAAACTCCACCTGGTTTTAATCTTCCCAAAAATCAATATCAATGATTGTTTAACTTGGGAAATCATATCCTGTCTTTAACTGGGTTAAAGAACCAACGTCATTTAAAACATGGTTCAGATAAACCCAAAATCACATTCTATTCCATCAGCCCTTAACCGTAAATTAGCAAGTGAACAATTCCCTAAGTAATAACCCCGAAGGCCGAAACCAACATCAGATCAATACGCCGGAAACCATTCAACTTAACTAATCTCCAGTTAGTTTCTGATTTTCTTAACTCCGTTGGGTCTAAGAACAGTATTATTAAAGATACCATTCACAACAACCCAAATCACATTCCATTAACGATGGAATCTTCATGGAAAACAAATCGATATATATAATCGATATAAACTTCCATATTCGACTAACAATATAAATGGAATAACGGCAAAGCCTTTTAAATTCCATATATATTAGCATTCCTCATCCACAGAAATTCACTTCGATTATCACCAAATCTAATTCCATTCCATTCCAATCTATTTTATTAAATTGGAAAACTTTACTTTGGAAAATCTCCTTTAAATCTTAACAAAAGATTTATAAATTCCAAATCATATTTCACCGTAAATCGGGTTAAAGAAGGAATGTCATTAAAACACAGTTCACGATAAACCCAATTCACATTCCCTTAATTATCGGGTTAAAGAACCAGTGTTATTTAAAACACCGTTCACGATAAACCCAAAAATCAATTCCAATTAAATATCATTTAAATGGGTATACTTCATTAAATCTAAATTAAAAGATTTGATCTTTTTCTCAACTGGGTTTAAGAACAGTGTTAGTGAAGACACCATTCACGACAAACCCAAATCTCATTTGATATTAAATACAAGGCTCTGAATAGAAAATATATCGTCTTATATTCAATATCAAATTCCACGATTAACAAATATCGTATTAGAAATAACGATATAAATATATCTTTCAAATTTCCATAACAATATCTGTATAATCACGAAATCCAACATCGAAATATTCCAAAGACAATTTTGATTCAAATCCATTCAAATTCAGTTATTGGAAATTCTGGTTACTTTTAAAACCCTTTCAAATCCAATTTATTTATTTCAAAAATAAATGGATTATAATTCTAGTTCAAAACTAGTTCATTACGATAAAAATCTATTTTTATCTTTTCAAATATGGAATTTTTCATCCCAATTCTTTCCAAATCATTCCTTATGATTTTACACAAATTATTTCTATTTTTAGTAATTTTATCAAGGCCCGTACAGTCGATTTCCATAAACGGCCATCGAACTGCACTTACAACGACCTTTTCCAAATTTGATTTGGATATTATTCCAAATCCAACTGTTAGATTTCAAATCTCTAATATTCGTTAGAAAAATCTTTTCGATAAGAACCTAACGGTTCCAGTTTGAGGAGAATCCGACGGTCGGATCTCCCGCAATGTCTGTTCTAAGTCAATGGTCGAAATTCGCGAACCGCCGTAGCGTGGCGCGTTCTATTCAGGCCATTATATATATAATATATATATTATATATACATATTTCGTCGATTTCCATTTAGAACATATTTTATAAATCATTTTAAATTCGTTTTCAAAACGATTTCAACTTCCTATTCAATTTCTAATCAAAACTGAATATTCCATATCATCGATATATATATAAATGATAATATTTTCAAAACGTTATATCTTGAAATTACTTCCTTATCTATATTCATTATAAAAACGAATATAACTGATATAAATATCGTTCGCGTCAAAATGGCGCAAATCTAATCAACACGGCTTTATATCTTTTAATAACTTCGTTATTCTATTCAACAAATGAATATTTTCTTCAACACATGAATTTTCTTTTATTCAACACATGAATATATATTTTATTCAACACATGAATTTTATTTTATTCAACACATGAATATATATTTTATTCAACACATGAATTTTCTTTTATTTAACACATGAATATTCTTTATTTTCCAAATTGGAATGAGGGCCAATCAATTACCATATAATGTTAATTATATGGATTCCATAGAACACATGTATATAATAGCAACGATAAATAATCAAACATCATCCAGAGTGCACCACACAACTGCATAAGCATTAAATATAAATAATTAATGCTTACACAGTATGTCGACCAATCGATCGACATACAACTAAATAATTGGGATTAGTATACGCGAAATATCATCCCAACACCCGTGTGGGGATTCAAATCAACAAACACAGAATTTTTATTTGTGCAGTTGGGTGATGTGTAAAATTTACCGTCCCAATCAATATCAGTCAAATCGGTGTACATAAACAAATCGTCCGATTTGTTTATAAATATTTATTTTATATACACGATAAAAAATACATTTTTAACTATAAAATATTTATTCATTCCACAATCACACAACCTATTTTCACAACACATCATTAAACAAACAAGTCATCCATGGTCTATGGACGATGGGTGTCGGGTGCTACTAAGCACCGTCTGCATTCTAGTATATATTTCTAACTAAAAAAAAAATTAAAGTGAGAAATTCTCACCGAGAAGCTAAACCAAATGCCGCAACTCTTCACATGTTGAAAAGCTTCGCCGTGCTCGCCTTTTGTCACTTTTGTTGTCCGTATCCACTACAAATATAAAAATCACATTCCATGAATAAAAATTATATTTTTATATCACTCTATTCATAATAAAAATCATATTTTGATTACTTCACTTCATGTATAAAAATCATATTTTTATATTGCTTCATACAGTGTAAAGATTATATTTTTATCTACTAAAAATAATATTTTCATATTGCTATTCATACTCAAAAGTCAAATCTTTAAAATAAAATAAAAATCATAACTTTTCTAGTTCAAAATCAAATCTCTTTAATTTTAAAAATCTAATCTTTATGATTGTAAAGATCTAATCTTTTTTATTATAAAAAAAATAAAATCTTTCATATGCTAAAAATCCTATTTTTAACTCGCTTACATGCTAATAAAAATCGTATTCTTATCTCGATGTCTTTAACTATAAAAATCTTACCTTTAATATGCTATATAAATAATAAAAATCAAATCTTTATATTTTGAAACCAGGCTATTTTATCTCTTTAAAACAATATGTATTCATCTATAAAAAACAAGATTTTAAATAATTAAACTAAATAACATATGCTTAAAAACTCACTGTGTAAAGTTTTGTAGACCGAGAGGGGGGAATGAGGGTTACGCGTCAGCCAAGGGGGTGGTGGAAGGGGGTTGCGGTGGTCAGGGTGTGGCCGGGGATGCTCGATTTGGGTCTTAGGGCTTTGGAGGTTCGTAGAAGAAGGAGGAGAGAGAAGAAGGGGTTGTGGATGAGGGAGGGGGGGTCCAGTGAGTCGTGACACCAGAGGGAGGCGGCGGCGTGGCCGCGGTGGCCAGAGGCAGCGGACCGCGGTGGGGAATGGGCGACATGGGTTTGGGTAAAGGGAACGGGGTTTTCTTTTTGGAATGAGAAAATGAGGAGGGTGTTAATGGGAAAAAAGGGGGTATTATATATATTAATATTTTATTTATTTTCCTTTCAAAAAGTTAACTTTTCTATTCGAACACCAAACCGAACCTAACGACTGTCGCCCCTAACTAAATACCCCCATTCTGAACGCAATGGGATATGTTTCGTAAGCCAATTCCATTGTTTCGATCAATTTTAATTTAACTTAACATTTAAATCATTACATTGAATTTTAATCGTACATTTCAATTTACTGGGGCCACAAACTAACTCTAAAAATTCGCAAAAATACATTTCTAGCTTCGTATTGATGATACGGTCCTAATTAAACTAATTTCATCAAATTTTGAGATCGTTTGAAAAATGGCCATTTTTTGGTCGATCGAAATTGACTGAAACTGTCAAAACACGTTTTCTTTTGCCACGTTCACATATTGATTCAGAAAATTAGGAATTTTGGAATCTAGATATAATTTAACACCCCGGATCCAACAAAGGTGGTTTCGTCGAAAACAGAGGTCGTTTGCCAAATTTCCATTTTTAAGGGCCAGAATTCCATAGTGACTATTCTGAATTTCCAACTGGACATATCTTTTTATCCCCTCTATGAAATTTCAATTTTTCGGATTCGTTGGAAACATATTCTCAAGTAGATTCTAATATTTTTCGTTTCGCTAATATCCGGTTTATTTTGAATCCTGTGCATTCATTTGAACTTTGAAATCGAATTTTCGAACTACCGCACCATTTTCAATTTCTTTTATAATTCAAAATAATTAGTTATATTCTAACATCGGTTCAAATTAATATATACGTTCTAATTCTATTCAAAATAAATTTCTCACCATTATTATTTAAAATAATTCATCTTAAATATTCAAAATTCAACATAATTTCCAGAATAAAATTTTTAAATTGGCTCAGATTTCCGGGTTATTACAATCTACCCCACTTAAACTTTTCGTCCCCAAAAAGAAACAAAGCCGAAAGTTGTTTTACAAACCAACTCAACTTTCATTATTTTCATTATGGCTTAAGTTCTTCAACTTTTCATTTTCTAAGAACTTTTCAAATTTTTCAAAAATTTGGCTAACACCCTAAATTTCAAAAAAATTCGCCATAACCTTCCCTACACGGGTGCACCGGGAAAATCCCGAAATTGCCACACAGGCCTCTTCAATCCAAAAAGAAAATGAAACAGCCAAGCAGCTAGCCAATCGGCGCATAAAATCATCCAAAACCCAAGAAATTAGTAAACATGTACTTATTTGTCGGGCAAACAATTTTATTCTTCTGCTCTAGCCTCTTTCCAATGATCCGTTAAATGTAATACATGTATATGTGTTGGCTAGCTTTTTGACCAAGCCACCAAGGTTTACATACAAGAAGAGAGTATGAAGCTTTGTTCCTCTAGTTCATGAAAGTCCAGATCGCACCAGCGAATCGCACACGCGGATCGTACCTCTCGGATCGCCAGCACGGAACGCAACCCGATCTGCCCATGGGAGCACGACCCGATACGCATCTATGCCACCACCTCACTCCGATCCGATCCCCTACTACGTGGCGAAGCTCCTGACTTGTTCAACCACGAACTGGTCTTCAGCAATCCGAAATACATGGATCCAGCGACATGTGTCCACCACTGTCACATTGACCAATTCTTCCTCATTGCTCGATCCAATCCGATATTCTCGGGATTTGTGCCACGTGTGACCGCGAACCGCCTGACAGAATCAGTTATAAATAGCCTAGAGACTGGCATTTTTAAGGATCTTTTGGCAATATTAAGCATTGATTCCACCATTACTGTCATACCACTATTTCTTATCAGTTTTACTTCGAGATTACTGAGAGAAATCATAATTGTAAGAGTGAGTTTGAGAGAAATCATTGATTGTACTAGCATTAAAAGTATAATTGATAACATATAAAGTGGACGTAGGCTCGTTAACGCCGAACCACTATAAATTCTGTGTGTTTTCTTCTTTTTCTTCATTCTTCAGTTATAATTCTCTATGAATCAGAACAATTTGGGTGTTAGGTCCAAATTTTGATCTAACATTTTGGTGCTTTCACTGAGAGTTCAATTCTCAGCCTACCGGATTGCTATTCTATTATTTGGATTTGAAAGTCCGAAGAAAACAGTCACAAAACTTCACTGTTCATATTTCTGAAGATTCCAGCGACATCTGATATCATGGCTGGAAAGAAGTCTAAGGAAGTACGAGCTTCGCAAGCAAATGAGGCAGTTGAAGAAAGCGTACAAGAACAGGTCGAGGAAGGCCTCGCGGATCGCGGAGATGTGGATACGATCCGATCCGAGCATGGCGTCACGAGCCAATCAGAAGGGGGCGTCGCGGTTCGAAACGTTGAGGGTGACACGATCCGAACTGCAGAAGGAGTCGTCGCCCGATCCCTAGACAACGCCGCAAACCCTCCTCGTAATGCTACCACGATCCGACCCCGGGGGGCGGTACGAGCCACATGCACAGGTCCACCGCGATCCGAAATGATGACCAGACTACAACTCGACCTGGAAAGGAGGTTATAGCTCACACTTCCCGTCCCGGTACCTCTGCTCGACCTGGTTCAAGTTCTCTGCGCATAAGAGAAAATGTTGATGATCATTATGACCCTTCTTCTCCCGTTACTGAGGGAGATCTTTCTTGCTTTTCTGAAATGTGGGAAAGGCTGTTTGATGAATTGGCTGCTCAAAGGCAGGAGAGCTCCATGCTGCGACATAACTTGATTGCTATAGATAGAAGGCTCAATGATCTTGCAAGGCAAAGGACGCCCCCAGTTTGTCCGCTCACCCCAGAGTACTCTTCTTCGTCAGAGGAATCGCCAAGACCTCCGCGGCGACCATATGAGAGGACTGAAAACATAGAGCAGCTCCGATTTGGAACCCTGCCATCGCCGGAAGAAGAGGTACTGGGTGTAGGGCCCTCAAACCGCAATATGAATAATCGTGTCGCAACTCCCAGAGCTCGAGGTGTGTACAACCCTGTTGAGAATAGACTATCTCAGCCCCTTCGCCGTACAAATGCTCATGGTAACAGGGGGCAGCGAAACCCAATCTGAGCCCCAGATTTCGTCGCTGCCCCTGGAAGGGGGGTCAGAGAGTTCCACCGAGCAAGAAGCGCTGATCCCGAGCCTTCGCTGACCAGTGCAAATGTTGCAGCTATGATCCATCATATTCTGGCAGGTAACCGTGGACAACGGAATGAAGATTTGGGAATTGACCGCAGTCACACCCCTTTCACTGATGACATTTTAGATGCGACATTCCCGAGGCGCTTCAACATGCCGCAGATGAACCGTTACGCAGGTAGATCTGATCCCATCCAACATCTGATGAGATACTCTTGGTCAATGACCGCTGCCGCAGCTTCCGATGCTGTCAAGTGCAAAGCATTTCCTATATTCCTGGAGGATGTAGCGTTATTATGGTTTAGTCGCTTACCAGCAAGATCAATTTCCATCTTCAGGGAGTTGAGTGAAAGGTTTGTGGAACAGTTCCTCATCTATGCACAAAGGACGAAGAGTGTGATTGACTTGTTCCTTGTCAAGCAACGACCAGGCAAGAGTTTGAGGGTGTATCTAGACCGTTTCAACCTAGCCGCTACTGAAGTCAAAGATCCTCATGAGCTAACTATTGTGGCAGCCCTGATTGATGGGGTAGATAAAGACACCGAATTTTGGAGATACCTGGCTGGCAAGCCACCTCATACTAGAGAGTTATTCTATGAAAAAGCTAACGTGCACTTACGCCAGGAGGAGGTATATGCTAACCGGAAGGCAAAAATGGTAGATAAGGAGGAAATCCAGAGCAATGTCGCCATTAAGTAGACAGGTGATAGCTAGGGGAAGGTCGAAGTTAATGTCGGAAACCGGAGCCAGGGTGGTCGCCAGTCAGGAAACAATGGAAATAACAGTAATGGCAATAACCGTAAGAGGAATCGAGGGAACGACTCCCAGAGAAGGACTCGTCCCAGGTCTTTTGAAAGTTATACGCCAATAAACGATACTTTGGAGAATATCTTCATGGATTCGTACAACGTCCTCCAAAATAACAGGCTCCTACCAGAGAGTCGACGGAGAAAGAACGTGAGATGGGGAAGTTCTGTCTCTTCCATCAGATTCACGGCCACTCAACAAATGAATGCCGCCACCTAAGAGATGTGGTCGAGAAGCTTCTCCGAGAAGGAAAATTTGATGAATACAGAGTGACACCCAGAGACAGGGGGCAAGCCGTACAGGCCCCAAATCAGAACCAGAATCAACCTGCTGTCAGGCCAACTGCCCAGCAAAAGGGAAAGGACCTTATTATCAATACCATAATCGAAGGGCTTTATCTTGCCGGGCACGGTTCCAAGGCATTGAATCAGTATGTCAATGCGGCTAAGCAGCACCTCGAGGTAGGAGAGTGTAGCAACCCTGAGGACAATGTCTCGGTAAAGTAACAAAAGATGATGTCTGACGACGTCGTTTTCTGCGAACGAGAAAGCATCGGAGTCCATGCTCCAACCAAAGATCCATTTGTAATCACAGTTCCTATTGGCCCGGCCACTGTTCATAAAATTTTGGTGGATAACGGGAGTTCTGTCAACATTCTTTTCAAAAAGACATTCGACCAGATGAATCTCGAGATAAAAGACTTGAAGTCCTGTGAGGGATGGATCCGTGGATTTAACGGAGCATCCACCGCTCCAATGGGATATGTAGAGCTACCAGTTACACTTGGGGAAGGAGAACGCCAGAGAGTGAGAATTCTTCCCTTCGTGGTTTTGGGTATTGAATCACCCTATAATTCCTTCTTGGGCCGACCGGCCCTAGCCAAGTTCAGAGCCTGTATAGCCCCCTGGTGCTTGTTATTGAAGTTTCCTACAGAAGCTGGTGTTGGTATTGTCAGAGGAGATCAGGTTGCCACACGAGCATGTTATATTCCAGAGCTAAAGCTACTCCACAACGGAGGAGACATAGAAACCAAGGGCACTTCTCCCCCGCAAGGGCGGAGACCTCATAGCAATTAAAGAGGATAACCGTAGGTGAGTCGCCCATAGAGTTGCCCGAGGATATAGATCCCAGAAAGGACAAAGAACCTGGGGGCAGAATGGCGACTCCCAACGAGACAACTATGGATGTACCGATCGATGATAGTGACCCAGAGAAGGTCCTTAAGATTGGATCCCAGTTAATTCCGAATTTAGCTAAAGAACTGACGGATTTCTTGAAAGATAACTTGGATGTATTTGCTTGGACCCACGCAGACATGTGTGGGATATCTCCATCGATCATGAGCCATTCATTAAGCATTAACCCTAAGCATCCTCCGGTAAAACAAAAAAGGCGAATGCTGGGCCCAGAGAGGTCCGCTGCCTTGAAAGAAGAAGTTGGGAAGCTAAAGAGTAATGGATTTATCAGAGACTCAACCTACCCAGACTGGATTTCAAATCCAGTTCTGGTAAAGAAGGCCAAGGGGAAGTGGCGAACGTGTATCGATTTCTCGGATTTGAATAAAGCCTGCCCAAAAGACAGCTTTCCGTTACCCAGGATCGATTAGTTGGTAGACTCAACGGCGGGTCATGAACTTCTCTCCTTTATGGATGCTTATTCAGGATATAACCAGATTCCAATGCATGTTCCAGATCAAGAACACACTAGCTTCATTACGGATCTGGGATTATACTGCTACGTGGTAATGCCCTTTGGCTTGAAGAACGCAGGCGCTACATATCAACGGTTAGTGAACAGAATGTTCTATAACCAGATTGGGAAAACAATGGAAGTATATGTCGACGACATGTTGGTTAAATCCAGGCAATCCTCCAATCACACTACAGACTTGGCAGAGATGGTTGGCATTCTTCGAAAGTACGGGATGAAACTCAACCCAACGAAATGTTCATTCGGGGTCGCCTCCGGAATATTCTTGGGATTCATCGTCAGTTCTCGTGGGATTAAGATTAAACCAGACCAGATCGCAGCAATCAGAGGCATTCAGGAGCCTAGGCAAATTAAAGATGTGCAAAGTCTTGTAGGGAAAGTAGCAGCACTAAGCAGATTCATCTCCAGGGCTACGGACAAACGCATCCTATTCTTCGAATTGATAAAGCGAGGAAAACGCCACTTCAAATGGACGCCTGACTGCATAGAAGCGTTTCAGAACCTGCTGAGTCACCTGGAGAAACCTCCGATATTATCTAAGCTGGTGGATCACGAGGACTTATTCGTGTACTTGGCTGTGTCGTCCCATGCGATTAGCTCAGCATTGGTGAGAGAAGAAGATAAAGTTCAAAGACCGGTGTATTACGTGAGCAAAAAATTGGCGGCAGCAGAGCGTAATTATCCAAGGATAGAAAAGTTGGCGTACAGTTTGTTGATTGACTCTAGAAAGCTTCGACATTATTTTTAGGCTCATCCCATCACCGTGTACACTGATCATCCACTCAAGCAAGTTCTACAGAGACTAGAAGCGTCTGGAAGACTACTCAAATGGAACGTTGAGATGAGTCATCTGAACTTTCAGCCCCGACGGTCAATACGGGGGCAAGTGATAGCCGATTTCATAGCAGAGTTTACTGTCCCGGAGGAAGATATAGCGAACGAAGAAGCTGACCCCGCAAAGTTACTTCTCGATCCCAGTGCCTGGATATTGTATACTGATGGTGCTAGGAATGACAAGAGATCCGGCGCTGGAGTAGTGCTTGAAACTCTTGAGAAATAGCTGAGATCCTATGCTATCCGGATGGAGTTTCACGCCACTAACAACGACTCCGAATATGAAGCTCTGATAGCCGGGCTAAGGATCGCAAAGGAGTTGGAAATCACAAAGCTGGACATATTTTGTGACTCCAATTTAGTTGTAAACTAGGTCACTGGAAAATTCCAAGCCAAAAGCCCAAGATTGATTTTATACTTGGAGAAAGTGAAGGAGTTGCTGAACGGCTTCGATCACTACAGCATATCTCATATTCCGCGGTCAGAGAACCAACAGGCGGATAAGTTGGCAAAGATGGCTAGTTCCGACGATCCTGAAGAGACCGGGCTAGCCCAAGTTGAAGTACTTCGATCTCCTAGTATAGATCAGATGGAAATTGATCCGGTACTAGAGACGGAACCAGAAAGGGAGTCATGGATGACCCCTCTAAAGAATTTCTTGATGAATGGAACACTTCCGACCAAGAAGAGCGAGAGGCGTAAAGTAATTCGTAAAGCTTCCCGATACGTTCTGCAAGGCGGAGTCCTTTACAGACAGGGATTTTCGATGCCCCTTCTCCGGTGTATAGCTCATGACGACATGAAGCGTGTACTGCAGGAGGTACATGAGGGTGAATGCGGCGATCACACTGGAGGGTAAACATTGGCAAAAAAAGTGTTGCGGCATGGTTATTTCTGGCCTACCATAAACAAAGATGCGGCGAAGTACGCACGACGGTGTGATGCATGCCAGAGATTTTCAACGATACGTAGGGCACCTCCTAGTCAGTTAAAAACGATGACAAGCCCATGGCCTTTCGCTATGTGGGGAATTGATATCATCGGAAGTCTCCCCATAGCTAAGGGCGGAGCGAAGTTCGCAATTGTAGCTGTAGACTACTTCACTAAGTGGGTCGAGGCTGAGCCACTGACTACAATCACAACCAAACGAGTGATCAACTTCTTCGTTAGGAACATCATATGTCGATTTGGGATTCCAAAGATCGTTATAACTGACAATGGAACTCAGTTCGATAGCACTGAATTCAGGGACTTCTGCCAGAAATACCACATCGAGAAACGGTACACCTCTGTGGCGCATCCGCAGTCGAACGGACAGGTCAAAGCGGCGAATAAAGTGATTAAGTCCATTTTGAAAAGAAGACTAAAGCAGGCCAGAGCCATGTGGGTTGACGAATTACCCTTAGCACTTTGGGCCTACAGGACAACGTATAAATCGGCAACAGGCCATACCCCCTTTTCTCTTGCTTTTGGAGCAGAAGCAGTCATCCCGGTTGAAATAAAAGTACCTTCTCACCGAGTGACTTATTACGATCCGATGACTAATAATGAATTGCTCCTTGAATCCCTGGATATGATCGAAGAGAAGAGGGACGAAGCAGACCTGCGTGCCTTGAGATGCAAGCAACGGGTCGCCCAATACTACAACAAAAAGGTTCGAGCCCGAACCTTTGAACCCGGAGAGTTGGTTCTGAAGCATGCCTTTCTACCCCCAACTCATATGGGTGCGAAGTGGGAAGGACCGTACTCCATTCTGTGCAAGATTGATAATGGAACCTTCAAGCTAGCAACCGTAGATGTAAAGGAAATCCCCAGAGTGTGGAATGCCCAACATTTACGGCCGTATTTAACGTAAAGATGTTAGATCTGTTCTTTTACTTTATTAAGGACCATGTACATGGCACGACTTGCCTAGAATAGTACGATTTCTTAAACAAAAGATTATAAAGTGGATGTAGGTCATGATTCGACCGAACCACTATAAAAATATTGTGTGTCGTTTACCTTTATTGCACTATTATTTATCTGCCTATCTACTTTTATGGAAATTGCTGTGAACCATACAACGATCACAGGAACATATAATTATAGGTGCCTTCCATCAAATGGAGTGCAATCAACAGTCAAAACTCTGAGGGTGCAATAAAGTAAATCATATCATTGATAGCGCTCTAACTCTCCAGAGCCGAGAGAGAGCATAACGGACATGAAGGCGATGTCCATGAGTAACGGCGGTGCACCATGATCGGAACCGCCTTGACAGAACTCTAACCTCGGCGACTGCCAGGAGAGTATAAAAGCGTCTCCGACTGAGCGCTGAGAAAGAGCTCTTATCTTGCTGAAGGATCGGGGAGCGACAGAACTGCTGAGCTCGAACTCTAACCTCGGCGACTGCCAGGAGAGTATAAAAGCGTCTCCGACTGAGCGCTGAGAAAGAGCTCTTACCCCGCTGAAGGATCGGGGAGCGACAGAACTACTGAGCTCGAACTCTAACCTCGGCGACTGCCAGGAGAGTATAAAAGCGTCTCCGACTGAGCGTTGAGAAAGAGCTCTTACCCCGCTGAAGGATCGGGGAGCGACAGAACAACCGAGCTCGCACTCTAACCTTGGCGACCGCCAGGAGAGTATAAAAGCGTCTATGATTAAGCGCCGAGAAAGGTGCTGGAGACTCAGCGCCCCCAGAACTCTCTCCCCGCTGAAGAATCGGGAAGCAGAATGAAAACCAAGCTCGAACTCTAACCCGCGGAAGGATCGGGAGAGTATAAAGGCGCTAGAGACTTAGCGTCACGAGAATTTCTACCCTGCTGAAGAATCGGGGAGCAAACAAGCATGATAACATATTCCGCTAAAGGGCTCCTATCCCATTACATGACTGGGAACAAGAATGAAAAATGGAGCCCGAACTCCTCATCTCCGGGAATGGGGGCGGCACACACATGAATCTAATCAATCCCCAATAAACCCTGGCCAGGCACCATATTAATGGTTTATTGGGGACACACCCATACACATATATGCACGTAGAAGTGTAGTGCAGATTTTTTTTTTAAAAAAACGTTTTATTGTTAGAATGATTCATGATTTGAGTATTTGTATTCGTGACTAAGTATGATAAACTTGCAGGAACATAGCAGTGTAAAAAGAAATAAACTTTCATTCATAAGCTGCAAACCTACAAGATAAAGAGGAACCTAAACAAAAGTGAGGGCCATTCTCACAATTACATTTCATGGCCAGTGGAAAGCCTAACAAATCCTAAGGACAAAATATGGACTGATATCTGACGCCTACTTATGTTAGGAGGAGGGAACTATGTAGACTTCTTGCTCTTTTTCTGCTTCCCCGATGCCTCCTTGTCAACATCCGGACGACCACCTTTTTTCCTCTTCCTCTTATCGACGAGAGGCTCCAGTGAAGAACTAGAGGACTGAGAGGCTAGTTGCAAAGTTATCGATCTGGTGGAAAATTTTACGACCAACCCAGTTTTGGGGTCGATCTCAGAGATAAGGGGGCACATATATTGGATCCTGTCTCCCTTTCATAAGGAGCAACTGCTCCTCCCCTTCGGCCTGTTGTTCAGTTAATATTTCCTCATCACCGCCTCTGCTCTCTTTGGTAATGGCGACCTCCTCTTCATCACCGTCGTGGCGCCCGTCCATGTCTCTCAAAGCCTCGATAGTTTCAGCATCCGGGGGGACATCAGCACCAATGCCTGGCAGGATGTCAATCTTCTCCGCCCCTGCCTTCTTTTCGGCATCCTTATCAATCGGCCCGCTACCTGTATCATGAGAAGCAAATGTTATTTTGGGAGAGAATGCGGTTTGCTCAGTTGACTGTCCGACAAAGCGACGACAAGTGACAATTGCTTTGGCAAGTTGCGGAGAAAATATAGAGATACCTTCCGCCGATCCTCCATCCAAGCCAGCAGCATAACCCGCGATAGCTGGGGGAATTGGACCTTGAGGAATCAATGGATAATCTGGATTGTATTCCTCGATTTCGGAAGCTTTGGGCTCTACAGCTGAGCTTGGGCCTTCTCCCATTTTCTCTTTGCCCTTCGCCTGAGTTTTCTCTTTTTCTATTTCTTCTTGGAGCAGGCGTCTGCCTTTCTCTAAATCTTCAGGCTCATTATCCCTCAGAATGGTCCGCATCAATTCATTCTCATCAATCTCGTCAACTCCTAATCACTGTTTCTCGCTCTCAACGATTGCATCCCATATGTTGGCTAGAGTGACATGATAGTCTGGGATCCAGGAGATATTACGGGTTCTGATGACCTGACCAAGGAAGTCGAATAAAATTTCTTCAAATCCTTCGATCTCCTTCTCTCTCTCAAGGAGCTTTTCATTAGAAACAGTGGCCATTTCAATGGCACTCTCCACATTATTTTCAGCAAGAATAGCGCGCTTCTTTGCACGCGCGAGTTGATCATTCAGGATCACCTTCTCCTTTTCGGCCAAAGCTAAGCTTTCTTTCAAACTTGCCTTTTCTTTCTCCCAAGTAGCTCTTTCGGCCTCGAAGTGATCCTGTGCTGTTTTCAGTTCGGAGTTGGCCATCCTGAGATCTTCCACCTCTTACTTCAATAACGCTCGCTCTTTGCTATTAGAATCAAGTTCATTATGGAAACGTTGCCTGGCCTCCTCCAGCTCTGCTTTGTAAGCTTTAGCGTCTCGTTGAGCCAAGACAAGCAGAGATTGTGCGTCCTCTAAGTCCTTCTCCACTTTTACCCTGGCCCTTTCATTGTTATCTATCTTCACTTTGGATCTATGTGCTTCCATCTCAAGTGTTCGGATGACCTCTGAAAGATTAACAGCATGTTTCTTCATCGCTTCATACTGCCTGGCTACATGGCGAATGTGCCCGATGACTTCAGTATCCTAGTTCCTAGGGACTGGTTCCAAGGCTGGAACAAACATCATCCTTTCGAAGAAGATGTCGGGGAATTGTTCTCGCAACTTTTCCAGCTTAGCCTGAGTCTCAGGACCGTGGATGTAATCTCGTGACCCGGGGGCAATCAAACCTTGTTGGATGGAAGGGACAATGTCAATTTTCTCCTTCTCAGAATCCTTGATTGGATCCTTGCTTTTATCCTTGGGCTCGTAGTGTCTTTTTGATAACCTGCTGTGAGAGTGTGCACTTTTCGGAGGGGTTAAGTCTTTGGGAAGTTGTTTTCCCCCTATAGATGGCACCGAATAACTGGGAAGCTTGCCAGAGGTTGGTTTTGATGGAGACCTGGATTGTGAAGAAGTAGGCTTGTGAGAAAGGCCGCGAGCACGCTCAGGATTTGGATGAAGGCTAGGTGTGCCTTCATGGAGAGAGCGATAAGAATAAGACCGCCTGCGAGACATCTTTCCTGCAAAAGAAACAAGAGCATATTAAAACCTTGAATACTGTTGACATAAAAGTGTGGGGTCAGGCAGGGCGTGTGATTTGTGCATCCCATATAATTCCCCCCAACAGACCAGGGCCCGAAGTCAGGCTCATCTGAGTAGTTTCTCGTTCCCCAACTGGAGTGGTTGTTTCCTCAGAAATAGGGAAAAATGGCTCCCCTTCGAAGTCTCCTCGTGTGTATACATCATCAGGCAAAGGAATTTTGCTCAGCTATTTAAATAGCTGCTCTTCTGTTAAATCATCGGGAGCAGCAGGTTAAACCGGAAGAGAGGCCCTTGAGGGGAAACCCCCCGGAGAAACTGGGATTTCCTTAGACTTATCACCACGGGCCTCATCTCCTCTATATATGTTTAGGTCTTCGTCGTCCTGAATGACTATCGGCGAAGGACTCTCATGAAATTTAATTGTTTCTGCTGCCCGTGACGTTCCTTCTCCCTCTGTCGGGGGCACGTATTTGTAGGGTTTGCCGCCCGCACCAAGTCCAAACCTTATATGCAGAAGGCGGTGCTTGTGAAGGTTCTCGTCAGTAATGCACTTCTTGATCTTTAGAAAATCGGATTTGCTTTGTAGAAGAAGAGACAGTCAATTATTGTATATCCAGCCTTCCGTCTTGGGAAAGGCGTGATCTGCTTAGAGAAAAAAAAAGAGGGGCATGTTAATGCATCGATTTCTTAAACAAGTTATTCAGTCAAAAGTTTAAAGATTACTTGATTTAAGCCATCTTCTTGAACACCCAGCCTGTCTCTTTATATAGAACCAATTGGCCTTGGGATCCCCTATGTTGCTGTGTCCGTCAGACAGAACCTTCCTATTTGCTACCGATTCGAAGAAAGAGAAATTTGGGGTTGCCGAGGAGTGATGCTTGAAAAGGTAGAAGAATTTCAAATCTTTAAATGTGAGCTCGGTATGCAGGATTTCCACGTATGCGATATATAGAGTGTATAAACCTGCGTAGGCATTGGAATGAAGCTGCATTGGAGCAATACCCAATCGTTTTAGGGTCTCAAAGATGATTGGAGGAAACGGAGGAATAGCTCCTACCCAGCACATGAGTCGGCTGACTGTCATATACCCCTCCGGAGACAAATGAGGTTTATCTTCGCTGCCGGGTGTCCTCACATCATCCCAGGGGATCCCATGTCTCAAGCAAATTCTCTTAAGCTTTATGTCATCAAGTTTGGAAGCTAGAGAGTCTGTGAATTTCTCTATTTCTATTGCACCAGGGACTTCGTCAGGAGCTCGGCTGTCTACCTCTGACTCTTCATCAAGCGAGGTACTCTCAGACGGATTCGATTCTGTTTCCGCCTCATATTCGGATCCAGAATCTGCACCCTCTAGATTAATTGGAAGAACCTCGGGGTTGAGATGCTCATACACCTCGGGATCCGTCTCTGTGTCAGATCTTGAAGGGGAACGATTATCCGACATTACTGTTTAGGAGAGTAAACATGACAAATAAGATTATAATTACCCGTCCCCCCGTGTGTGTGAGTGCAAGTGTGTGCCTGTGCATGTCTTAAAGAAAAAGCATAAAGGTTATCAAGATCATCAAGATATTAGTCATCATATGCAGTTAAATTATGTTATCATCCAGTCCAGAAAGTTCGTCATGAAGGCTCTAACCTAACTGTCCATCGGTATGATAGAGTTAAGTTGCACTGCTTATTTTACAAGTTCATTGGATCGTTCATTATGTGGCTCGTGATAATCCTTCGGATTGTGGGTAAGGGTTCGGATCGCGCTACATGGTCAGCTCGTGAAGAAGGATTCGGTTCGTGGAAAGGTACTAGTTCAAGGAAGGGCCACAGATCACGCAACGCATCGATCCATATCTGGACGGATCGTGATAACCTCCTAATGATCCATGACTCGCAACCCTCGCCATGATCCTCTACCTTGCACTTCCCCCGATCCGTCACCTCACCACTTCCACCACGAACCGCACCCTTGGCTCAAACACGACCCGATCCGATGCAAGACTTCACACCATAGCTTCCCCCTGATTTTTACATCACCACGATCCGACGTCTCGCCCTCCTTCTTCATCTTCTCCCTCTTCCTTCCGATCCCATGAGTCGAACCGACATGCTCTCTTCTTCCTTTTCCTTCATCCTCCTCCTCTCTCTCGAGTGACTGAGACCCATCAGCCATGGTTCCGCGCCAGCCCCCAAAACCTCAAAAAACTACAAAATTTCGCCGTACTTATAATAGACGAGGGCGGAAATAACATGGAAGCATTTTCGTGCGTAATTACCTTTCTAAAATTAGAAAATAAGTGGATTTCCCAAAGATTTGAAGAACTAGGGCTTTTCTTTTGGAGAACCTGGCGGCGAGATACGGAAAGAAGAAGAAGGGGTTAAAGTGAAGAGGTTCGGGCTTATATAGAGGAAATCGCGACCGTTAGTCTTCTACTTTTTGTTTTATTCGCTCCTAACAGGCCGCGGGCTGAAGCCCATCGCGACATGTGACGAGGCCAACCAAGTCACCAGATCACGATCCGTGGTCATGGATCGCGAAACGAGGGTGCGACCTGGACCATTTTTTTTAAAAAAAAAAAGAAGAAAGAAAGGAGAAGGAAAATTTCAGAAATTTACCTGGTAAACTCGACGACGAAGTCTCCAACAAATTCTAGAAAAGAATTGTTCAATGAATGAGAAATGATCGAAGACTATACTAGTATTTATACTTGTCAAAAGATGCGACTTTTCTGAAGTAGCAAGACTTTTCAGACAGGCACGACCATTAAATGGCATCACTTCGCGAAAAATACCTCAACGACTTCGAAGCATGTTCCATCAATGAACCATACTTCGAGGGGGCAAAATGTTGGCTAGCTTTTTGACCAAGCCACCAAGGTTTACACACAAGAAGAGAGTATGAAGCTTTGTTCCTCTAGTTCATGAAAGGCCAGATCGCACCAGCGGATCGCACACGCGGATCGCACCCCTCGGATCGCCAGCACAGAACGCGACCCGATCCGCCCATGGGAGCACGACCCGATCGCACCTATGCCACCACCTCACTCCGATCCCCTGCTACGTGGCGAAGCTCCTGACTTGTTCAACCACGAACTGGTTTTCAGCGATCCGAAATACATGGATCCAGCGACACGTGTCCACAAATGTCACATTGAACAATTCTTCCTCATTGCTCGATCCGATCCGATATTCTTGGGATTTGCGCCACGTTTGACCGCGAAACGCCTGACAGAATCAGCTATAAATAGCCCAGAGACTGGCATTTTAAGGATCTTATGGCAGTATTGAGCACTGATTCCACCATTACTGTCATACCACTATTTCTTATCAGTTTTACTTCGAGATTACTGAGAGAAATCATAATTGTAAGAGTGAGTTTGAGAGAAATCATTGATTGTACTAGCATTCAAAGAATAATCGATAAAATATAAAGTGGACGTAGGCTCGTTAACGCCGAACCACTATAAATTCTGTGTGTTTTTTGCTTTTTCTTCATTCTTCGGTTATAATTCTCTACGAATCAGAACAATTTGGGTGTTAGGTCCAAATTTTGATCTAACAATATGCATGCAATTCCTAACAATTTTCAATACAGTTCAATATTTGGTTAATTTGACTAAATGGTTCAAACTTTAATTAATCAACCAATAATCAAACAGCACAACCAGCAATCATTTAGTTGAATAGCTTTTCAAATTCATAACTTTGATACATAGTCCAAATATCAGATTTTTGATGCCAAGTCACAACAATATATTCTAACTATATTTTGGTTCTCACACCAGTCAATTGGAAATATATAGAAATCCCACTTTCGTCACTCGAAAATAAATACTGGTGATGGTTTACTTCATCATCAGGACCATGTCCGGGCGACTAGAGTGTGATTATATATCAACCTAGTATATTAAAACTTCAAATACACGTGGATCAGACGTATACGCAAAATCTTTATATACTGGATTGTCCAAATTCAATACAAATAAATATTCAAATACGCTGAATAAGGTCTAAATTTTTAAAACAAAACTTGTTTTCAATTTTAATTTAAAAACATCACTCTTCACACTCGTTCTAGGATACTACTGATCCAATCTCTAACGAGTCATTCTCATTGGATATTACTAATCCAATTTCTGATGAATCCTTTCGTTTGGTTCTAACATGTCTTGTTCACCGAGCTCTGCAAACCAAAGCTCTGATACCAAATGTAACAATTGGGAATTTCGCTCGATCTGAATCGATCGCTAAACCGACCAAGACCGTTTGAAACCCTTGATTTTTTTGAGAACACGACCAATCAGAACGCAAACATAAGAACATTTCATTGCTTATTACAACAATTCCATCAGAATACAAGAATATTTAGATTATGAATAAATACTTCACATTAAATATCAAAGATTTACAATACATTACATAGCAGCGGAAAAACAATACAAAACACAACTGAAAGTAATGCACGGATACAGAGCTTTCCGAATATCGCTTCAGCTGTAAATCAGGATCCTATGAATATAAATATGCAAAACCAAAACTACTAGCTACCCGTGCGGAAAATAGGGGCACCCAAAGTTTAGGTTAAAACAATAAACTCTAGGTCAGTCATGTGACTGGTGTGAGAACTAAAACAGTAATTAATCTTTATTTTAAAGTTCGGTAAATTAAGGGACCACGCCGTATATCATGGAGCAGGTTTTTACCCTAAGAATACCAGTGCATATAACAACAGCGCAATGCTAAATAAAGAAAATGAAGCTATTATAAGACCCAGGTCCCATCACTCAATGCAACGCAAGCTGGAGGATAGGGTTTTACCTTATAATAGCCAAAGAATGCTTGATACGCTAAATTTCATCTTTTAGTATTACTATAAGTGAAGAAAACAACTTCAAATATAAATGTATCAATCATACACGGCATACTGCTCCATACCACTATGTCGCCATACTATTTCTACAATTAAAACCGCAAAATCACATATTTGGAAGTTGGATTTCCGTCTATGAACCGAGGCAAAAGATAGTCCTCACCAATTCGAGACTGTCTAGCCCGAGTCTCAGGCAAGTAGTCTATCAAGCCTTTGGATCGTCAGGGCCGATCCATCGATGTGGATTAAAATGCCTGAACACTGCGTTTCCCCGCCCTTTGGGGTGTAAATGAGTCCTATGACTCCATCGGCTCCACGCAGTCACCGATATATCCGAGGCGCCTCGCAATCCAACAACCACACAGGTGAAAATAATATAAATGTCAGGGCTGGTAGGTCACTGACACCACCCTAGCTAGAAGGAAATGCACGTCCTCCCTGAGGTCCTCTCCTGTTTCTAGTTCATACCGGGGTGTGAGGCTCGCGAATTAACGTTATACACAAAGCTATGCCACACAGGCTGTGCTTTGATCATCAACCACAAGACTCTGCTTTTCAACAGAAGCCTTGATCATTTGCATCTTAGCATGCCAAACAGGCAAACCACTCCATGCAACCGATATCCATCAATCACACGGAATGATATCCAATGTCAGACACACAGTCCATTTACAAGTCCGTTCTAAGTCTGAACGAAACCGGAGGCACCTTGTACCTCACATATCCATCGATCTCCAAGTACGTCTGGATGATCACCAACTGATTCCCTCCTCTTGGGTGTACAGCCCAATCAATAAGTTCACAATAAACCCAATTCACATTCCATTTAATTCCAATTAATGTTAATTAACTAGAAACAATAATAATCTTAATTAAAGGATTTATTCTTTTTCACATGGGGTTTAAGAACTTTGTTATTTAAGACACCATTCACGACAAAACCCAAAATCCAATTCTTTTATTCAATCCAATTAAATCTTAATTAATTGGAAACTTCACTAAATCTTAATTAAAAGATTTATTCTCTCCTCAACTGGGTTTAAGAACAGTGTTAATGAAGACACCATTCACGACAAACCCAAAATCCAATTCAATATTAAATACAAGGTTCTGAATAGAAATTATATCGACTTATATTCAATATCAAATTATGAAATCAACAAATATCGTATTGGGAATAACGATATATATCTTCCAAATTGCTCCACAATATCGAAATAATCACGGAATCCAATATCAAAACATTCCGAAGATAATTTCGATTCAAATCCTTTCCAATTCATATATTGGAAATTTCGGTTATTTTTAAAACCATTTCAAATCCAATTTATTTATTTAAAAATATTAGATTATAATTCTAATTCATAACTAGTTCATTTTGATAAAAATATATTTTTATCTTTACAAACGTGGAATTTTTCATCCAAATTATTTATTTTGATTTTACACAAATTATTAATATTTTTAATATTTTTATCAAGGCTCGTACAATCGATTTTCATAAACGGTCATCGAACTCCGCTTACAACGAACTTTTCCAAATTTGATTTGGACATAATTCCAAATCCAACCGTTAGATTTCAAATCCCTTATATTTGTTGGAAAGCTCCTTTCGATACGAACCCAATGGTTCCGGTTTTATGAGAATCCGGCGGTCGGATCTCCCATATAATCAATTCGAAGTCAGTGGTCGAAATTCGAGAACAGCCGCGGTGCGACGCGTTCTATTCAGGCCATTAAATATATATATATATATATATATTATATTTCATCGATTTCCATTTAAAACTTATTTTATAAATTCTTTTTAAAATGATTCTAACTTCATTTTCAATTTTAATTCAAAATTGAATTTTCCTTATCATTATAATATATAAATGATAATATTTTCAAAATACCAGATTATGAAATCACTTGCTTTTCAATATTCATTATAAAAATGAATAAAATTGATATAAATATCATCCACGTCAAAATGACATTAATCTAATCAACATAGCTTCATATATTTCAGTATTTTCGTGTCCATCCCAAATTGGACATCAAAATCAAATTTTGATCCAATACTGAATATTATTTTAAAACATTAGTTATTTTAAAATATTCATTATTTTTCATTTTAAAATATTCATTAATTTAAAATATTCGTTCTTTCCGAATTGAAATCAGACACAGTCAGTTACCATATAATTTTATTTATATGGTATACACATGTATAGAACAATAATCAAACACAGTCAGCCTTCATCCAGAGTGCATTACACAACTGCATAAGCATTAAATATAAATAATTAACGCTTACAACAGCCTCTCAATCAATCGATTGACATACAACTAAACAATTGGGATTAGTGTATGTCAAATATACCCCCAATACCCGTGTGGGGTTTCAATCAACACACACCGATTTTATTTGTGTAGTTGGGCGACGTGTAAAATATATCGTCCCAATCAATATTAGTCAAATGAGTGTACATAAACAAATCATCCGATTTGTAAATGAATATTTATTTCCGTTCACATACACGTTAAAAATTATATTTTAACGCTAAAATATTTATTTCAACACATGAATATTTTATACAGTTCATTTGTACAATAAAATTGATATTTTTATTGTTCTAACATTTTTAGAAAATTTCGGCAGCATAACGGTGCGATACTTGAACCGGAATAAAGTCCGGCCTTATCCCTCGCCTAATACTGGCTGGCGCCATACATATACCAATTGTAATCAATTTAATTTACATCCCAAATCAAATTCAAACAAACAAACAATCAAAGCAAACAACCAAACAACAATGGTTTCAAACAAAGGTGTCGGGTGCTACTAAGCACCTTCTGCGTTCTAGTATATATATTTAACTAGAAAATAAAATTAGAGTGAGAAGTTCTCAACTTAGGGATCCACTCCATCATTCTTTAATTGGCGGATTTTGTCGTCGCGCTACGTTTTGTTGCTTTCTCGCACTAGAATTCTCCACTTTGGCTCTAGAATTTGCATACTGCCGCCAATCTTCACCAAACTTGTCACTAGCCTAAACGCGCCATTTCAGACAACTTTTGCCTAGTGGACTTTCTTCCAAAAATGCACCAATTCACCGAAAATTGCGAAAAATAGCAACAGATCTGTGATGTTCGGACGCGTTTTCCGGACAGCTCCGCAATCCAAAACAGTACTTCCATATACTCAAATTGAAGAGAAAAATGAGATCTTCGACTTTGGTACTGTGGAGTTTTGGCTAGAAACGCATAGTTTGAGAGTTATTGGCAAAATAGTGACAGGGGGTTATTTGCAAAATGGGAATTTTGGAGAAAATGGGTTTTTGATGATCAGGGGGGGAGGCACGACCAAGGGGAGGGTGGCCAGAGGCGGCGCCAGACCTGAATGGGGGTGGGGAAGGCGGCAGGTGGCGGTGGTGGTGCGGCGGTGGAGGCCAAACGAGGTGGTTGGTGGTGATTTGGGGTTTAGGGATTTGAAATTCAATGAGGGAAAGAGGAGGAGAGAGAGGAGAGGAGGAAGAGGAGAGAAAGGGAGGAGGAGTAGGCGGTGGTGGCAGCGAGCGGAGGAGGGAGGGCTTGAGCGACGGCGGTTTTCTCTTTTGTTTTTTTATTTTCTACGATGAATGAAGATGGAGTGGAGAGATAAAAGAGGGTAGACCAAGTATAATATATATATATATATATTTAATTAATTAATTTCCAAAAAGTTATTATTTCATTTGAACTCCAAATCGAACCCACCGACAATCGCCCATAGCTAATTACCCTCATTCCAGACACAATGAGATATGTCCCGTATGCCAATTCGATCGTTTCGATCACTTTTCACCAAAATTCAAATATAAAATAATTTAATGTTCAAAATTGATTTCAACGTACATTTTAATTTACCTGGTCACATACTGACTCCAAAAATTCCAGAAAAATAAATCTGGCTATGTTTTGACGATACGGTCCTAACAAAACTAATTTCTTCGAATTTGGAGACCGTTTGAAAAACAGTCATTTTCCAGTCAATAAAATTCAAAGTGAAATTGCCAAACACGTTTAAATTCACTACGCTCACATATTGATTCCACAAATTATGAAAATTGGAATCTACCAATAATATGATATTTCAGATCCAACAAATGTGGTTTCGTCGAAAACGGAGGTCGTTTGCAAAATGACTATTTTTAAGGGCTTTATATATATAATATATATAAATTCCATAGCAACTATTCTGAATTTTAAACTGGACATAACTTTCAATTCATATTATGAAATCTGGATTTTTCGCATTCGTTAGAAAGATATATTTAAACAGATTCATATATTTCTAGTTTTATTGGAATTCGGTTTATTTTGAATCCTGTGCATTCAATTGAAATTTGCGATCGAATTTTCAAACTGTCGCGCCATTTCTAGTTCATTTTATAATTTAAATAAATTTATTCGTTCTAACTTTGATTTAAAAAAATTTAGTGATTATTGTTTAAAATAAAATATTTTAAATATTCAAAATCCATTAAAATAGCTAAAATACATATTTTAAATTAGTTTCGATTTTCTGGGTTGTTACAATCTCCCCCACTTAAAATCTTTTCGTCCTCGAAAAGGAACGGAGCTGAAAGTTGTTTAACTAACCAACTCAATTTTCTTTATGGCGTTCATTCTTCAACTTTTCAATTTCTAAGAATTTTCTAATTTTTCTAAAATTTGGCTAACACCCTAAATTTTCGAAAAATTTCGCCATAACCTCCTTTGTACGGGGAGACATTTAAAACTGCAACTAGCCTCACAGGGCCCTCACTAATCCAAAAGAAAAAGAAAAGGCCAAGCGGCTAGCCAATCGGCTCATAAAGTCATCCAAACCCAATAAATATAGTAAACATATACCTATTTATTGGGCATACAATTTTATTCCTCTTCTCTAGCCTCCTTGCTATGACATGTTCATTTTATACACATATATATATGCATGCAATTTCAATCCATTTTCAATTCAGTTCAAAATTTGACTCGATTTAGCTTTCCTTATCATTCATTCCCTTATTGGTTTTATCACTCCAATATTATTAATTAGTTAAACTAATAATCATCCATACAACCAGCAATCAATTGGTTAATTAAACTTTCAAATTCATAACTTTGATATACAGTCAAAATCATATTTTTGATGCCAATTGTAACACCCCGCCTCCGCTAGGGTCACTCGCAAAGGAAAGCACTAGCTTTAGAGGGGCATTATTGGTAAACATGCACAGAAATATCACAAGACAGAACATATAAAATAGCGGAAGTAAAATCAAACTTTCATAAACATCAATAATTAAGGTCTAAAGCCTTTTACATCAGAGTACATCAAAACCTGTCTTGCAATAGTAAAGAAGCATAAAGACTTTTTCATAAATTATTCCCCAAGTAAAAACAGTAAAGTAGCCATAGCCAAGAAAAGTCCAAGCCATCCATGATGACCTTCAAGCAGAAGAAGTCCGAACTAAACAACAGTATTTCCTCCCTGTAACCTGGGGGGGAAATAGAAGAAAAGAGGCGAAACAAAACGGGTCAGTCGAAAAGACTGAGTAAGCCCTATCTACTATCAGCATAAAAACTAGTAAAGTTAACTGACATGAGAAACTGAGATGAACATAAGCATGATGACAAGATAGATAAGCTAAATCAAAATAACAGGATGAACTACTGAACTCAGATAAACTAAGGTGTCATGATAAATTACGGTGTCAAGATAAAACAAGGTATCCCATCGTCAAGTTCCTGTCAAGTATAATATCCCCAAGATATCTATCACGTATAACATCCCATGGTATCTATCCTGTCTTTTAGCTCTGCACCTGCCGTACTAGTATCCCCACCGTATCATGTGTTAACCATGAATGACCCTTACTCAAAAGTCGTGTAATGGTCTATGTCAACCTAATATACCGCATATATAGGTTACTCAACTTGTATGTTTTGTTCCATGTAAATGTTCAGTCCCTTGCCGTAGACCATACGGGCTTTCCCATGAGATTCTATATTACTTTAACATAGTTCCGTGATCCTTAAGATCGTTTTGGATTGTCACCCTATATCTAACTAGGGGCTTTCAACATGAATCATCGTTTGTACAACTAGGACTTATGCTACCTAGGACTACTAGGGATTATGCTTACCTATTGCACGTTTTCGTATCTCGGTTTTGGTTCAACCACCTAGGGCCACTAGGATTTACGCTAACCGTCAACCGCGCCCTTTTTCCAACGCATTCATCGTGAATCGTTTTTCCATGACTGTATGCACATGTATCACATCGTGCCATCCGAGTCCTGTCACAGGGCAGACCAGGAAATACAGGACTCGGTCGGGAGCTTTCGATTTATCTTCCGATGCAGATGCTAAGGTCTGTTTTTCTATACGTGGCTATGGTCCCACGCGACCCCTCCCTCAACTAGTGAAAGACAAGACAGGATAAATCCTGCATGAGAACACACTACTGGCCAACCCACAATCCTAGCCTTACCGCAACCATAATTAGATAGCAATTATGGTCTATTGCGTGTTCTCTGCCTTTCCGTACGTACACGCCTGACCAAAGATGGTAGGTAGTCTGACGAAATGCTATCTAGGGTACGACCGTGTATCGTCGACTATCCCCTATCCATCCCCGTCTTTAGGTCGCTCGTATAGCAACAAAGGCATATTCTTGGTTCTTCTAACGCAGACCTTAACCTCTCATGAGCCTAGTATAATTACCTGGCAGCTCACAGAGGGATACCAAGAATATCCTCACGTTCCCCGAAGCCGCTGCTTCGTTACCCAGTTCGCTGGAGCCTTTATCTAAATCAGATACTTGCTCCCACTCGTATACTTAAACGATGACCTACCGTATCAGGTTACTCATCTATCTATGAACTGGTCTAAATTTCCTTGACTAAGAATCATTACTTAGTTATTCTTCAACTAAGGTTTACCACTTAGCCTTATTCCCGTTATCCTTGTTAACTACGGTTATCCACCTAATCCTTAGAACTAGGGTTTACATAATGGGTTAAGTGTCACTTAAGTTCATGACTTAACCCGTCTACAAATCATGTCAAAATTGGCTAAGTATCCAAGTCCAAGACTTAACCCTACAAACCATGTTCACGTTGGTTAAGTATGTGTTAACTTGACCCTATCAAATTACTGAGCCAAATTGGTCAAGTGTATTCAAACGATTCGTGACTTAGCCTTTTCATGTTACCATGTTGGATTGGTTAAGTATTGGTTAACTTAACCTCAATAAATTCATGAGTTAGATTGGTTAAGTATAGGTCACTTAACCACATCAAATCATCATGTTAGATTAGTTAAGTGTTTAACTTAACCCCATTAAACTACCAAGTGGGATTAATTAAGTTTAGGCTAACTTAACCCCATCCGATTTCCGTGTTTAGACTAGTTGAGTCTAATCTTAACCCCATCCATTAACTGTATTTTTCGGTTAAGCGCCATTAAGAAAACTTACTTAACCTTACCAAGTTATCGGGTTGGATTGATTAAGTGTTGGTTAACTTAACCCCGCCCACTAGTCGTATAAAAATGGTTAAGTGTCATTAGGCAAATCAAGTTACTTAACCTACCCAACCTTGTCATGTTTTGTTAAGTATCATTAGCCTAATCAAATTACTTAACCCACTTGTCCATGTCATATTTGATTAAGAGTCATTAATCAAATTAACTTAACCCTATCATGTGGCATTAATTACTTAATGCACCTCAACCTCTCACATTAGACTTTGTTGTGGTTACTAGTTAAGCCGGTCGGTTCCGGGTAGCTTTACACCACAACTTGGTCTAACCTCGGGTTCAAGCACAACATGACCAACTTCTCACATTGGGTCCTATTGTTTGCAACTACTAGTTAGGCCGGTCGGTTCCGGGTAGTTTTACGTTGCAAACTCAACCCAACCTCGAGTTGGCCACACTTATATTATCTAAGTTTCATGTCCATCATGTTTCCAAAACATGTTACAAGTTTTCAAGCATTTGGGTAGACCTAACTTAATAGGTAAATTCCCAAGCTTATGTTTTCAAGCATACTTACATGTCAACTTCCATGTTATATTTCAAGTCATGTTTTCAAGTGTAAACACATGTCATATTTAACGTTACATGTTGTCATGTTTACACCCATTTACCCAAATCATGTTCATGTCATTATGTTTTCCCATATGGTGACCCCAACGCTTTTAAACTCGCATAATGGATTCAAAGAAGGAACTTGTCAAAGGCATGACAAAAATGGATATTAAGCCACAAGTTAATCATGGTTGCAAATGAGGCACAAATGTGTTCATTAACTTGCATGTTACATTCTTAAGCCTAAAAAATATGCATAAACCCAAACTTGGCACATAAACGAATCATGGTGACAAAAGACATGGAATGATGACTAGTAACTCGCATATATCATCATATAAGGGTTATGACTTCATATGCAAGTTGACATGAAGGTTCTCATGTTGCATAATGCAACATTTCAACATAAAGGTTGTAGCTTTTAGCTCATGAGATCAAGATAATGACTTCATAAACTTGCATGACATGATAGCATGTATCATTCTCAATGATCAAACCCAAACTTGCAACATGAACATTTAACTTCATAGTTAATATCTAAGAGTAGGGAAAGGGCTTACTTTGCTATGAAGGCACAAATCGATTTAAATTAAAGATTGTGATGAAGCCAATGCATGCCATCACCCAAAAACCCAAAGATGAACACCCCAAATCAATAAAAAAAAACCATCTTTATGAACAAAGATCAAAGCTTTAGCCTTGAAATCAACTTGAGAGGCTCTCATACAAACATAGGGACTCTCTAACACTCTCATGATCATGAAACCTCTCATAGGAATTTTAGAATGAGGGTGGAGGCCATGAGAGTGAATATTTTGCCATAGTTTAGTTGCAAGAATGAATAATGAGGGTTTAGGGTAGGCTTAGGGGTGTTTTTATAGAGATTAGGGTAGTTTTAGGCCCTTAGATTAACCCTAGGATGGATCTGAGCCATTAAACCACGTTGGAAGCTTCCAGAGCAAGACCAGAGACAAGTGTAGGTGCACCGAGCCAAGATGGCTCGGCCACCATAAGTCGACCCCCAAGTCGACAGGGCTGTCGACTTGGGTGAGGCCATGTCGACTCCCAAGTCGACAGGGCTGTCGACTTGGGGTTCCTGGCGGGAATTTTTCCCGCCTAACCTTTCAGCCCTAATTTTCGAAATTAGAACTCGTTTTAGAACTTGAATTTTCTGAAAACTTCGTCGGACCATAACTTGGTCATACGGACTCCGATTCTCGAAAACTCAGACTCTATTTCGTATATTTTTCCGAGACGAACGCAATGGCATAGCCCGTTTTACTTGATTCAGAATTTAAAATTAAATTCTGCCATGATTCTCGTCTTAACACGTTATCGAAAAACACGGGTTGTTACATTCTCCCCACCTTTTAGGATTTCGTCCCCGAAATCTCCAAGTTAGGAAGAACATATCCTACCATCCATCATCCATCTACTCAAAACATCATCCACAAGCAACCATTGTCCTTAGATGATTTCTAATGCTGTATGAATACATGCAAAAGGTGTGTGTATATGCACTTATCTAATGTAAATGATCAGGCCTGAGTGATCTAATGCAAAATATGTATAGTGCCATGAATCCAACATGTATGCAAATAATCCTAGTCATATAGATACTATATGCGTGCACAATCATTCATTCATATGCAACAACCGCATGATAATACATTCGATTTCATCCATAAACAAGTATAAATACTCGTGCATATGCAATATGAAATGTGACCGAGTCGAGCTAGTATCTAATGTGTATTCGCGCATCCACGAGCAACCACTTGCAACCACTTGCAACCATATCAATCATAACATGTTTCAAATACATGTTTACATCCATAGGGTTCTACCTAGAATTCCCTGAAACAGGGTCGAGAAGATAAACAAGACAAACTCCTTACGGGGTTTGTAACAGAAAATAGGACCGAGAGGATGCCCACAAAAGATAGCCTACAAGTAAGCTCTACCGAAAACAGGGATCAAGGATATACTCCCAAAAAGAGATATCATGCGTGTATCTAGTCTTTGACCATCAAAGTCGTATTTCCTTGGGATTAATTCCATTGTGCCTTGACCGTCTTTTAACTTCGTGATTTCGTAGCTTCTTATTTCTTGTTTGCATAACATGAGCTGGAACTCATTTCTTCGTCGCCTCTCGTTCCACTTGCACTTATCCTTTTTCCAGAATACTTGGCGCAAACATGACTGCGTACTCATGATCTTATGCAAGCTTTCCAAAATTCACTAATGAATCTTGGATCTCATTTATATACTATAAGGTATTCCATGTAGAAGGACTTTCTCTTGAAAGTAAACAGATGTCAACCAGGTTATCATGCGCACTCACTAGGGCGATCTCTATAACCCATGCATAAATGAAGTAAATTATCCGTCTTATTGGCGAACACCACTCGATCGGGCTTCAAATTTCCAATAAAGGCATCAAGGGATTCTAAGTAACTAGTCATGACAGAACCTCAAAAAGGTTATACGATACTTCGAGGGTATTACCAAGGCTAGTAAAAAGGTCTAACTACCCTCCTATCAAAACCGAGAGTGGCACCCCCTACTGGATAACCACTTCATCCCTAGAATCCATCCATAGCTTATAAACATAAGCATTATTTCCAAGCTCGACACTTGACATAGACATTCTCAAATCCAAACAAGTCATGTATAAATGGACTGATTCTCCAATAGGACTTTGAGACAAGAATGGGATTCTCTATTACGCTAGTACTTAAGGTGCAGAGACTCAACTATCGAAGCAGACTTAAATGATACGAAAAACGAAGTCCTAACGGGATGATAGAGAAGAAAAGCTAAACCTTTAACAAGATCGTTACCCTCCTTCCGAGGTACCCTAGAAATGAGAGCATACTATCGCCCTCCCGATGATCTTGTCCTTGTCCCATAATACTTAACTATCCGCCCCGTTTTACCATGCCAAAGGTACTCTCTCGTCATGGGTTTCATTGTTCATCTTTCTCCCTCTTTTGAGGACTAAGCCAAACCAACAAGTTGCTCATCCTTAAGCTCGTATCCTTTATCCTCCTTCTCACTATCCTTCCTTATAACGCGGCCACTGGTCTCTCGAGAACCACCTCCATCGCATGGAAAGCACTTTCATAGATAGAAAAGACTAGTCGCAGTTAAAACCACTGTGACTACAGATGGAGGAAAGAAAGGAAAAGAGATTCAATTAAGGAAACGAGGATAGTGCTAATGGCCTTTGGGGAATAGCCTTTTTTTTCTTTTAAAAGAAAATTTTCTTGGAAAAATGCTTCTTTGTAAACGATTTTCAAATAGTTTTCAGAAGTTCTTTAAAAACTTTTGCCCAGTCTGGTAACCTTCTGCTCTGATACCACGTGTAACACCCCGCCTTCGCTAGGGTCACTCGCAAAGGAATGCACTAGCTTTAGAGGGGCATTATTGGTAAACATGCACAGAAATATCACAAGACAGAACATATAAAATAGCGGAAGTAAAATCAAACTTTCATAAACATCAATAATTAAGGTCTAAAGCCTTTTACATCAGAGTACATCAAAACCTGTCTTGCAATAGTAAAGAAGCATAAAGACTTTTTCATAAATTATTCCCCAAGTAAAAACAGTAAAGTAGCCATAGCCAAGAAAAGTCCAAGCCATCCATGATGACCTTCAAGCAGAAGAAGTCCGAACTAAACAACAGTATTTCCTCCCTGTAACCTGGGGGCGGGGGGAGGGGGGGAACGGAAGAAAAGAGGCGAAAGAAAATGGGTCAGTCAAAAAGACTGAGTAAGCCCTATCTACTATCAGCATAAAAACTAGTAAAGTTAACTGACATGAGAAACTGAGATGAACATAAGCATGATGACAAGATAGATAAGCTAAATCAAAATAACAGGATGAACTACTGAACTCAGATAAACTAAGGTGTCATGATAAATTACGGTGTCAAGATAAAACAAGGTATCCCATCATCAAGTTCCTGTCAAGTATAATATCCCCAAGATATCTATGACGTATAACATCCCATGGTATCTATCCTGTCTTTTAGCTCTGCACCTGCCGTACTAGTATCCCCACCGTATCATGTGTTAACCATGAATGACCCTTACTCAAAAGTCGTGTAATGGTCTATGTCAACCTAATATACCGCATATATAGGTTACTCAACTCGTATGTTTTATTCCATGTAAATGTTCAGTCCCTTGCCGTAGACCATACTGGCTTTCCCATGAGATTCTATATTACTTTAACATAGTTCCGTGATCCTTAAGATCGTTTTGGATTGTCACCCTATATCTAACTAGGGGCTTTCAACATGAATCATCGTTTGTACAACTAGGACTTATGCTACCTAGGACTACTAGAGATTATGCTTACCTATTGCACGTTTTCGTATCTCGGTTTTGGTTCAACCACCTAGGGCCACTAGGATTTACGCTAATCGTCAACCGCGCCCTTTTTCCCACGCATTCATCGTGAATCGTTTTTCCATGACTGTATGCACATGTATCACATCGTGCCATCCGAGTCCTGTCACAGGGCAGACCAGGAAATACAGGACTCGGTCGGGAGCTTTCGATTTATTTGCCGATGCAGATGCTAAGGTCTGTTTTTCTATACGTGGCTATGGTCCCACGCGACCCCTCCCTCAACTAGTGAAAGACAAGACAGGATAAATCCTGCATGAGAACACACTACTGGCCAACCCACAATCCTAGCCTTATCGCAACCATAATTAGATAGCAATTATGGTCTATTGGGTGTTCTCTGCCTTTCCGTACGTACACGCCTGACCAAAGATGGTAGGTAGTCTGACGAAATGCTATCTAGGGTACGACCGTGTATCGTCGACTATCCCCTATCCATCCCCGTCTTTAGGTCGCTCGTATAGCAACAAAGGCATATTCTTGGTTCTTCTAACGCAGACCTTAACCTCTCATGAGCCTAGTATAATTACCTGGCAGCTCACAGAGGGATACCAAGAATATCCTCACGTTCCCCGAAGCCGCTGCTTCGTTACCCAGTTCGCTGGAGCCTTTATCTAAATCAGATACTTGCTCCCACTCGTATACTTAAACGATGACCTACCGTATCAGGTTACTCATCTATCTATGAACTGGTCTAAATTTCCTTGACTAAGAATCATTACTTAGTTATTCTTCAACTAAGGTTTACCACTTAGCCTTATTCCCGTTATCCTTGTTAACTACGGTTATCCACCTAATCCTCAGAACTAGGGTTTACATAATGGGTTAAGTGTCACTTAAGTTCATGACTTAACCCGTCTATAAATCATGTCAAAATTGGCTAAGTATCCAAGTCCAAGACTTAACCCTACAAACCATGTTCACGTTGGTTAAGTATGTATTAACTTGACCCTATCAAATTACTGAGCCAAATTGGTCAAGTGTATTCAAACGATTCGTGACTTAGCCTTTTCATGTTATCATGTTGGATTGGTTAAGTATTGGTTAACTTAACCTCAATAAATTCACGAGTTAGATTGGTTAAGTATAGGTCACTTAACCACATCAAATCATCATGTTAGATTAGTTAAGTGTTTAACTTAACCCCATTAAACTACCAAGTGGGATTAATTAAGTTTAGGCTAACTTAACCCCATCCGATTTCCGTGTTTAGACTAGTTGAGTCTAATCTTAACCCCATCCATTAACTGTATTTTTCGGTTAAGCGCCATTAAGAAAACTTACTTAACCTTACCAAGTTATCGGGTTGGATTGATTAAGTGTTGGTTAACTTAGCCCTGTCCACTAGTCGTATAAAAATGGTTTAGTGTCATTAGGAAAATCAAGTTACTTAACCTACCCAACCTTGTCATGTTTTGTTAAGTATCATTAGCCTAATCAAATTACTTAACCCACTTGTCCATGTCATATTTGATTAAGAGTCATTAATCAAATTAACTTAACCCTATCATGTGGCATTAATTACTTAATGCACCTCAACCTCTCACATTAGACTTTGTTGTGGTTACTAGTTAAGCCGGTCGGTTCCGGGTAGCTTTACACCACAACTTGGTCTAACCTCGGGTTCAAGCACAACATGACCAACTTCTCACATTGGGTCCTATTGTTTGCAACTACTAGTTAGGCCGGTCGGTTCCGGGTAGTTTTACGTTGCAAACTCAACCCAACCTCGAGTTGGCCACACTTATATTATCTAAGTGTCATGTCCATCATGTTTCCAAAACATGTTACAAGTTTTCAAGCATTTGGGTAGACCTAACTTAATAGGTAAATTCCCAAGCTTATGTTTTCAAGCATACTTACATGTCAACTTCCATGTTATATTTCAAGTCATGTTTTCAAGTGTAAACACATGTCATATTTAACGTTACATGTTGTCATGTTTATACCCATTTACCCAAATCATGTTCATGTCATTATGTTTTCCCATATGGTGACCCCAACGCTTTTAAACTCGCATAATGGATTCAAAGAAGGAACTTGTCAAAGGCATGACAAAAATGGATATTAAGCCACAAGTTAATCATGGTGGCAAATGAGGCACAAATGTGTTCATTAACTTGCATGTTACATTCTTAAGCCTCAAAAACATGCATAAACCCAAACTTGGCACATAAACGGATCATGGTGACAAAAGACATGGAATGATGACTAGTAACTCGCATATATCATCATATAAGGGTTATGACTTCATATGCAAGTTGACATGAAGGTTCTCATGTTGCATAATGCAACATTTCAACATAAAGGTTGTAGCTTTTAGCTCATGAGATCAAGATAATGACTTCATAAACTTGCATGACATGATAGCATGTATCATTCTCAATGATCAAACCCAAACTTGCAACATGAACATTTAACTTCATAGTTAATATCTAAGAGTAGGGAAAGGGCTAACTTTGCTATGAAGGCATAAATCGATTTAAATTAAAGATTGTGATGAAGCCTATGCATGCCATCACCCAAAAACCCAAAGATGAACACCCCAAATCAATAAAAAACCCCATCTTTATGAACAAAGATCAAAGCTTTAGCCTTGAAATCAACTTGAGAGGCTCTCATGCAAACATAGGGACTCTCTAACACTCTCATGATCATGAAACCTCTCATAGGAATTTACTTAGGAATTTTAGAATGAGGGTGGAGGCCATGAGAGTGAAAATTTTGCCATAGTCTAGTTGCTAGAATGAATAATGAGGGTTTAGGGTAGGCTTAGGGGTGTTTTTATAGAGATTAGGGTAGTTTTAGGCCCTTAGATTAACCCTAGGATGGATCTGAGCCATCAAACCACGTTGGAAGCTTCCAGAGCAAGACCAGAGACAAGTGTAGGTGCACCAAGCCAAGATGGCTCGGCCACCATAAGTCGACCCCCAAGTCGACAGGGCTGTCGACTTGGGTGAGGCCATGTCAACTCCCAAGTCGACAGGGCTGTCGACTTGGGGTGCCTGGTGGGAATTTTTCCCGTCTAACCTTTCAGCCCTAATTTTCGAAATTAGAACTCGTTTTAGAACTTGAATTTTCTGAAAACTTCGTCGGACCATAACTTGGTCATACGGACTCCGATTCCCGAAAACTCAGATTCTATTTCGCATATTTTTCCGAGACGAACGCAATGGCATAGCCCGTTTTACTTGATTCAGAATTTGAAATTAAATTCTGCCTTGATTCTCGTCTTAACACGTTATCGAAAAATACGGGTTGTTACACCAATTCACAATAATAAACCCTATCTAGTTTTGGTTCTCTCACCAGTCAATTGGAAATATATAGAAATCTCACTTTCGAAACTCGAACACAAATGCTGATTTTGTCGCGACATCACTAGTATTATGTTCGGGGGACTAGAGTGTGATTCCATATCTATCCAGTATATTTAAGGATTTGTATACACGTTTGCAAGGCGTATATGCAAAATCTTCATATACTTGATTGTCCAAATTCAATATAAAATAAAGTACTCAAATACGTACAATAGGGTTTAAATTTTCAAAACAAAATTTGTTTTTAATAATTAATACTCTTCTAACTCATTCTAGGATACTACTGATCCCATCTCTAACAAGTCATTCCCATTGGATATTACTAATCCAATCTCTGATGAATTCTTTCGTTCGGTTCTAATGTGTCTTGTTCTCGAGCTCTGTAAAGCAAAGCTCTGATACCAACTGAAACGACCCAAACTCGCCCTTACGGGAAAGCCCGGATTGAGTTAAGAACACGACAAATCAGAACACAAACAGAAGAACATTTCATTACTATTACAACAATTTACATCAGTGTATAAGAACACAAAGAGTATGAACAAATAATATACATTTGATAAATATAAGAGATTAACAAATTACAATGCAGCAGAAAATAAAACAAAACACAACTGAAAGAAATACACGGATACAGAGCGTTCCGAATATAGCTCCAGTTGTAAACCTAGGATCCTGGAAAAGAAAAATCTGCAAAATAGCTACCCATGTGGAAAATAGGGGCACCCAGAGTTTAGGTTAAAACAATAAACTCCAGGTTAGTCATGTGACTGGTGTGAGAACTAAAAAAGTTATTTAAAACTTTATTTTAATGTTAAGTAATCAAGGGACCACGCCATATAACACGGAACAGGTTTCCTCCCAAGAATACCAATGCATAAAACAAACAGCACAATGCTAATTAAAGAAAATGAAGCTATTATAAGACTTAAGTCCCATCACACAATGCAGCGCAAGCCGGAAGATAGAGTTTTACCTTATAATAGCCAAATAATGCTTAATACGTGAAATTTTACCTTTTATTATTACTATAAGTGAAGAAATCAACTTCAAATATAAATGTATCAATCATAGGCAGCATGGGTACCATCTATCATGTCGCCATACTAGGCTCAACAATCAAAACCGAAATGTCACGTATTGGAAATTAGATTTTCGTCGTGAGTCGAGGCAAGGGATGTACTCCCCGCCGGCTTTGAGACACTCTAACAAATGCCTCTGGATCTCCCGCTGAAGACCCCTAGATCCTCCAAGGCCGGTCCTCCCTTACGTTTGAGGATTAATTATTCCTGAACACATGTTATTCGATCCTATAGGACCTATCCATCATCTCCGTAGTAACTGATATATCTGAGGCGCCTCGTAATCCATCATCGACATATGTAAAAATAAATAAATGTCTGGGCTCCATACCACGACACCACCCATAGCTAGAAAGAAACTTCATGTCCTCCTTGGTTTCCTTTTCCCATTTTTGACTCATACCGGGGCGTGAGGCTCGCGAATTAACGCTATACAAAAAGCCATGCTATTTCAAAGCCGTGCTTTGATTATCTACCACAAGACTCTGCTTTTCAACATAAGCTTTGATCATTTGCTTCTCAGCATGCCACAAAGGCAATTCACGCCATGAGACTGATGCCTATCTATATATAACTTCTGAGCTCGTACGTCTCAAAGAAGGGTGTTAAGCAAGAGAATAAATTCTCTGCTGCCAAACAGATATATATATATATTTAATAGAGATCAATCAACACAAAATAAAATCCAATGTCATAAACACATCCATTTACTAGTTCATTCTGGGTCTGAATGAAACCGGAGGCACCTTATTCCTCGTCCCATATGTACAATACAGGAGAGAGGTCCTTGCGTATTCGGTCAATCTCCAAGTACGTCTGGACGATCACCACTTATTACCACGTCTTGGGTGTACAGCCCAATCAAGACATCAGTAATCATCCAAACGATGTGAAGACCTTCGGTCTTCAACCACCGTCTTCATCGTCGACGTATCGTCGAATCAGTTATCCAGAGTGGGTATGATCCTGGCCTTTCCAAATAACCCGCGTATCTTATAAACAAGTGCTACAAAAACACACATATGCCTCATTCCATTCCAGAATATTCTTTTATTCAAATATTCTTATACTTTGGGAATAGATTCCCATTAATTTTATCAAATATAAATTGTTTTAAATTTATTATTTATTATTCCTTTGGATATCAATTTTAAACCAAATTAAGGTTTATCCAAACTAGTCGGGATTAGCGCACCTTACCGAGGTAATCTTTTGTTTAATTTCCCAATCCCAACCTATTCATTCCATGGAGCAAAACTGGTAATACTCCATATCGAACTCCACAAAGTTATCGGAATAATTAATTACCATTTCCCGTTCAAATCTAATTAAAGGTTTAACTATCTCTTGGAGCAAAACTGATGATACTCCATTCTCGATCATTTACCCAATTTGATAATTTAAATTATCTCATTCACTTTTCAATCTAATTAAAGATTCATTAAAACTCCACTTAGTTTTAATCTTCCCAAAAATCAATATTATTGATTATTTAACTTTGGGAAATCAAACATGCCACATTGACAATCTACACCGTACTATTGATTTCTGCCTATATATAACCTTTAAGCTCGTATGTCTTAGAGAAGGGTTTTAAGCAAGAGAATAAATTCTCCGCCACCAAACAGATATATATTTAGCTGCAATCAATCATACAGTTCGAAATACAATGTTAGACATTTAATCCTGTCTTTAACCGGGTTAAAGAATGTAACAACCCGGAATTTGGGGCCAATTTAAAATTTTCATTTTAGAGATTTTAGAGGTGTTTAAATAGTTGAAATGAATTATTTTAAATAAAAATGACTAAAAATTTATTTTGACTGAATTTAATGCGAATATATTTAATTTAATTATAAAAGAAATTAGAAAAGGACGGTAGTTTGAAAAGTCAAACCTGAACTTTGACTGACCACACAAGATGCAGAATAAACCGTATTTTGGTGAAACTAAAAATATTTAAATCTGTTAATGAATATCTTTCTAATCTGAAAAATCGAAGTTTCATAGCGGGAATCAAAAGTTATGGCCAAATGAATTTTCAGAAAGGTCGCTATAGAGAATATATCGCCCTTGAAAATCGACATTTTGCATACGACCTCGGAATTCGACGAAACCACTTTTGTTGGATCCGGGATGTAAAATTATTGCCAGGTTTCAAATTTCATGATTTTTGAAGCTAGTATGTGAGCATGGTAAAAGAAACTGTGTTTTGTCAATTTCGGTCGAAATTAATTGACTGGAAAATAGCCATTTTTCAGACAGTCTCAAAATTCAACGAAATAAATTTTGTTAGGACAGTATCGTCATAAGAAACCCAAAAATAATTTTTCTGGATTTTTCTGACTTCGTATGTGACCCCGGTAAAATTAGAAATTACGTTCGAATTTAATATAATAGAATTAATTTGGAAATAAAGAAAACATACTGTAAACTTCAGAATTGGGCTTCGGCAATAGCACCATCGCGTTCAGGAGATGTCAAAACATATTGTTCGACAGTCGTTGGGGTCCGTTTGGAGATCGGATGGAAAAACCCTAATATTGGATTTAATTTTAAAAAAAAAAATATAAAGAAAATACCCTAGTATACCGTATAAATACGGTGCTACAGTCCTTCTTCCTTTTCGTATTATCAGCCGCCGAACCCATTATACATCAAATCTTTGAGCTCCGATTTCTCCCAACCCATGGCGAATTGACATATGCCACTTTGGACTTTTTTGAAGATCTTTGAACACTCTTCAATCTCAGACAAACCCCGCCCCTCCTCGTGCCTCGAATCTCGAGAATCGCGCCTCCAAAGGCACGGTCTTTGAACCGCTGTCGCCCCCATCTATCGCCGCCGCACCCTCCACCGTGCTAGGCGCACGTGCGCCTCTCCGAGGCCGACCACCTCCAACAAACCACACCCCAAACCGACCTTCCTACCTCACGAAAATCGGATTCAAAGATTGGAACCAATTCTGAAAACCACGGCCTTTACTTTAAAGGTATATTTTCAGAAATTTTGACGCTTATAAGTGTTACAAAGTTAGATTTAATAATTAAAAATTGATAATTAATTCGTACGAACTCCGATTCTGAAAATTTCAGATCCGATGGAACCGTGAGGACGTATAGTGGTTGCTGAGATTGATTGCGGCCATTTCTGAATTTATTTGGATTTGTGATTTCGCTTAAATCGAGGTGAGAATTTACTTTTAATTTAATTAATTTAATTATTATTCTTGCGTTATGTGAAATTGAAAGTCAAATATAAATGGATATGCGATGGATGTTACCATAAGTTATGGATCTGAATTGTTTGTAATGTTATGATTTTAGATCCGTTATTTTATATCATAGATCTGTCAATTAAAGTTATAGATCTGTTATTTTAAATCGTAGATCTGTTAGTTAGATTATAAACCTGTAGCTAAAAGTTCAGATCTGTTAATTAAAATTATAGATCGGTAGGAGAAAAAAAATTAGATTTTTACCTTGTTTAAATTTGTTGAAGTATGCCTTGTGGATATGAATCATGTATAAAAATATATCATCTTGTGCTTGTTATGGAATACATTACCTCGTATAATGACTTGTGTAAATAGAATAACCATTCGGGTTAATCAAAGACATGAGTTGAAATTGACATCTTATATGTAATTGGAAATGACAGTTTACATCGTATGAAATTTACATTATATGTATAAAATTACATTTTTCTTTGTAATTAAAATGTGAATTTACATGGTATGTTAAAAATTACATTTTTCTTTGTAATTAAAAGGTGAATTTACACTGTATGTTAAAAATTACATTTTTCTATGTAATTAGAATGTGAATTTACATCGTATGTTAAAATTTACATTTTTATATGTAAATTATATAGGAAATTACACGGTATGTTAAAAATTACATTTTTATTTGTAATTAAAAGGTGAATTTATACTGTATGTATAAAATTACATTTTTCTTTGTAATTAAAATGTGAATTTACACCGTAGGATTAAAATTACATTTTTCTATGTAATTAGAATGAGGGTCTGCATTGAAATTAAAAATTTACATTTTTTTTATAATGTAACATATGATGAGAGTTTGCATTGTAATTAAAAATCATACTTTTATAATGTAAATAGAAAGTAGAATTTGCATTGTAATTAAATTTACATTTTTATATGTAAATTTAGAATAGGATTCACACAGCAAATAAAAATTACATTTTTTTTATTATGTAATTAAGGTGAGAATGTACATTGAAGTTAAAATTTACATTTTATATGTAACTTAAAAGTAGGATTTTGCAATGTATCAAAATTTACATTTTTACATGTAAATAGAAAATAGAAATTAAATTTACATGTAAATGAAAAGGACGGAATTTACATTTTTAATGTAAGTAAAGAATGAATTTAGGATGTTGTGGTATGATCTTCATTTTCAGATGAATTAAAATTTAATAAGGATTGGTAGTTGTTAGAGCGTTGTTTAAATCAAACGACGTTATTACGATTAAACGATGATATATATATATATATATATATATATATATAAAAATATAATTAAAATTAAAAGAATGGAGCACGGTAGTTCGCGTTTTGAAATCGTACCTTTAAATGACTATATAAGAAGATCCGACCGTCGGATTTTCTTGAAACTGAAACCGTTAGAACCGTCTTGGAAAAATCTTTCCAACGATATATATTACGTTAAGATACAACAGTTAGATTCTGAGAAAGGTAAAAAAACAAAATTGATTGAATGCAGCGCCATAGTCGCCCATTGACTTAAGACGTCGTTATATATAAATTTAATTATTTTGAATAATTAAAATTAGAAGTAATCATTATAAAGTGATACGAAGGATTTTAAATATATACATATACGAGGATTATTTGGAAAGTCCGAGTTCTCTCATTCCAAATAATCAAACGACGTTAATAGAAGTATGAAGATGGCGTATGAAGACCGTAAATCTTCCCTCGAATGGACAACGATCGAAGCTCTGATTTGACTTGCTCCCAATTCAAGGGTCATGGTCATTGCCCAAACGTACGTGTTGATTTCACGGGTTTGGTTTTCGCTCAGACCTAGAGCATAAGCTAATAAATGGATTGTGTGTCTGACATCGTACTCCATTTAAATATCATGTTATTAATCTTCTGTCGAATGTATGGATGTTTAGTGGCGGAGAATTTATTCACTTGCTTAACACCCATTCATATATTTCGGCAAAGGATTGGTAGTGCAATATGGAGTGATGATGTGGCATACTAAGATGCATATGATCAAGGCTTTGTTGAGAAGCAGGCATTGTGGGATGATTAAAGCATAGCCTGTTTAGGCATAGCTTTGTGTATAGCGTGACTTCGCGAGCCTCACACACCGGCGGAGTCTAAAACGGGAGAAGGGAACGCAGGGAGAGCAGCACGTTTCTTTCTAGCTAGAAGTGGTGATTGGGCTTTAACAAGGCCCGACATTTTACTTATGTGGATGATGGAATGAGGCGCCTCGGATGATAGGTCCTATAGGACAGGGAAACGTGTGTTCAGGAATAACTAATCTGCAACTCGTATGGTGGACCGGCCCTGCAGGATCCAAGGGTTCACTGTGGGTGACCCTGAGGCATTAGCTAGAGTGTCTCGAATCGGTAAGGAGCTCCTCCCTAGCCTTGACTCATGATGGATATCCAAACTTCCAATACGAACCTACGGATTTGATTGTATTACTAGTATGGAAGCTTAGTATTATGGTATCTATGTGTCCTAGGATTGGTACATTTATTTTGAAATGTTTTGATATATATTAATAATAATATTAAGCTCGTATTTGTCGTATTTAGCATGTTTAATCACCATAAGGTAAAACCCTATCCTCTGGTTTGTGTTGCATTGTGTGATGGGACCTGGGTCTTATGGTGATTCCATTTTTCTCAAACGCATAGCGTTGTTTTACGATTCACTTATTATTTATTCTGTCACTTTAGATTATGCACAGCAATCCATTAGAGAAAACCCGTTCTATGTTAGCGGCATAGTCCTTGGATTTGCCTTATTACTAGTAGTTAAATTAGTTAAGAATTCTCACACCGGTCCCACGACTGACCCGTTGTTTGTTTAAACCTTTTTGCAAACTCGGGTGCCCTCCTTTTTACACGGGCAGCCAAGTAAACAGATTCATTCTTTGCTTGGAGTCTTTTCTTTGGAGCTGCTTATTATCTTTCTTGGATTTGCTTTCGTGGAGAGGTGATGACTTGGAGCTTGAAGACATCTATCATTTGCTGTTATTGCATCTTTCTCTTTTTAATTCCAGACATTAAACTTGTTTCATTTCACGTTGTTTAAGTTGGAGTTGGAACTTATTTCTTTTTCTGCAAACTTGATGCAATAATTTAGAATTCTGTGACTGTGGACTTTCTGTGGTTAATGACATTATATTTCCGCTACTATGATGTTGTTACTCTATGAATTTCCTATGCTATGTTGTATCTGTGATATGTATTATTGTATTTATGTTGTATTCCAAATGATTATTCCTTACTTTCATCCCGTGGAAGTTTGGGGTTATCACAGTTGGTATCAGAGCTTTGGTTAAACTTAGCGTTGGAATATAACATATTTATGATAATTCGTTTACATAGAATCACAATATTCTATGGCGAACATTTCATGTGAATACACAATAGTCAATCATTCTATCATTATCTTTTTATCCGTCCTTTTATCTTTATCAATTCTTCAAATTACCATTATAGTTGTTCTGACTCTTTCCTTGATCGTACAGAACTAACTAGAAATGAGAACCACTGAAAATTATTGGCAAGGAGACTAGGAAGCTGAGAAATAAAAGTATCAACCTAGTCAAGGTGCAATGGAGCGGTGATCCTAGAGACTGCACTTGGGAAACCGAGGAAAGTATCAAACAAGCCTATCCTAAATGCAGAGTGGATATCTCCGATAAGTTTTTATTTTGAGGTACGCTTAAAATATTTTCCACTCTTTATGTTGGTTCGTACCCTTCTATTCTTCCCTTTTCCTTTTCGAGGACGAAAAGTTCTTAAGCGGGGTAGATTGTAACAACTCGGAATTTGGGGCCAATTTAAAATTTTCATTTTAGAGATTTTAGAGGTGTTTAAATAGTTGAAATGAATTATTTTAAATAAAAATGAATAGAAATTTATTTTGACAGAATTTAATGCAAATATATTTAATTTAATTATAAAAGGAATTAGAAAAGGATGGTAGTTTGAAAAGTCAAACCTGAACTTTGACTGACCACACAGGATGCAGAATAAACCGGATTTTAGTGAAACCAAAAATATTTAAATCTGTTAATGAATATCTTTCTAATGAATCTGAAAAATCGAAGTTTCATAGCGGGAATCAAAAGTTATGGCCAAATGAATTTTCAGAAAGGTCGCTATAGAGAATATATCGCCCTTGAAAATCGACATTTTGCATACAACCTCGGAATTCGAGGAAACCACTTTTGTTGGATCCGGGATGTAAAATTATTGCTAGGTTTCAAATTTCATGATATTTGAAGCTAGTATGTGAGCGTGGCAAAAGAAACCGTATTTTGTCAATTTCGGTCAAAATTAATTGACTGAAAAATAGCCATTTTTCAAACAGTCTCAGAATTCGACGAAATAAATTTTGTTAGGACCGTATCGTCATAAGAAAGCCAAAAATAATTTTTTCGGATTTTTCTGACTTCGTATGTGACCCCGGTAAAATTAGAAAGTACGCTCGAATTTAATATAATAGAATTAATTTGAAAATAAACAAAAACATACTGTAAACTTCAGAATTGGACTTCGACAATAGCACCATCGCGTTCAAAAGACGTCAAAACATATTGTTCGATAGTCATTGGGGTCCGTTTGGAGATCGGATGGAAAAACCCTAATTTTGGATTTAATTAAAAAAATATAAAGAAAATACCCTAGTATACCGTATAAATACGGTGCTACAGTCCTTCTTCCTCTCCGTATTATCAGCCGCCGAACCCATTATACATCAAATCTTTGAGCTCTGATTTCTCCCAATCCATGGCGAATTGACATATTCCCGTTTGGATTTTTTGAAGATCGTTGAACGCTCTTCGATCTCAGACAAACCCCACCCCTCCTCGTGCCCCGAATCTCGAGAACCGCGCCTCCAAAGGCACGACATTTGAACCGACCCCGCCCCCACCTATTGCTGCCGCACCCTCCACCGTTCTAGGTGCACGTGCGCCTCTCCGAGGCCGACCACCTCCAACAAACCACACCCCAAACCGACCTTCCTACCTTACGAAAATCGGATTCAAAGATTAGAACCAATTATGAAAACCACGGCCTTTACTTTAAAGATATATTTTCAGAAATTGTGACGCTTATAAGTGTTACAAATTTAGATTTAATAATTAAAAATTGATAATTAATTCGTACGAACACCGATTCTGAAAATTTCAGATCCGACGGAACCGTGAGGACGTATAGCGGTTGCTGAGATTGATTGCGGCCATTTCTGAATTTATTTGGATTTGTGATTTTGCTTAAATCGAGGTGAGAATTTATTTTTAATTTAATTAATTTAATTTAATTTTTATTCTTGCGTTATGTGAAATTGAAAGTCAAATATAAATGGATCTGCGATGGACGTTACCATAAGGTATGGATCTGAATTGTTTGTACTGTTATGATTTTAGATCCGTTATTTTATATCATAGATCTGTCAATTAAAGTTATAGATCTGTTATTTTAAATCGTAGATCTGTTAGTTAGATTATAAACCTGTAGCTAAAAGTTCAGATCTGTTAATTAAAATTATAGATCGGTAGGAGAAAAAAAATTAGATTTTTACCTTGTTTAAATTTGTTGAAGTATGCCTTGTGGATATGAATCATGTATAAAAATATATCAACTTGTGCTTGTTATGGAATACATTACCTCGTATAATGACTTGTGTAAATAGAATAACCATTCGGGTTAATCAAAGACATGAGTTGATATTGACATCTTATATGTAATTGGAAATGACAGTTTACATCGTATGAAATTTACATTATTTTTTAATGTGAATAAAAGTAGAAATTTACATCGTGTGAAATTTACATTATTTTTAATGTGAATAAAAGTAGAAATTTACATCGTGTGAAATTTAAATTATTTTTAATGTGAATAAAAGTAGAAATTTACATCATATGAAATCACTTTTTTTATGTAATTAAGAAGTAGGAAATTTACATTGACTAAAAATTACATTTTTCATATGTAATTGAAGTTAAGAATTCGTATGTAAATAAAACTTACATTTTTATAATGTAAATAAGAAGTAAGAAATGGGCATGTAAATGAAAACTACATTTTTATAATGTAAATGAAAAGTAGGATTTGCATTGAAATAAAAAGTAGGAATTTGCATCGTAAATGAAAAATTACTTTTTTTGTAGCTTGGAAATGAGAAATTACATAGTAAATAAAAATATACTTTTTATATGTAAATAAAGAATGAGAATTAGCATGTATATTTTTTTTTTTTACATTTCTATGTGTGGATAAAAAGGAGAATTGGCATCGCAAATAAAATTATATTTTTCTTTGTAATTAAAAGGTGAATTTATACTGTATGTATAAAATTACATTTTTTCTTTGTAATTAAAATGTGAATTTACACGTTATGTTAAAAATTACATTTTTCTTTGTAATTAAAAGGTGAATTTACACAATATGTTAAAAATTACATTTTTCTATGTAATTAGAATGTGAATTTACATCTTATGTTAAAATTTACATTTTTATATGTAAATTATATAGGAAATTATACGGTATGTTAAAAATTACATTTTTCTTTGTAATTAAAAGGTGAATTTATACTGTATGTATAAAATTACATTTTTCTTTGTAATTAAAATGTGAATTTACACGGTATGTTAAAAATTACATTTTTCTTTGTAATTAAAAGGTGAATTTATATTATATGTATAAAATTACATTTTTCTTTGTAATTAAAATGTGAATTTACATGGTATGTTAAAAATTACATTTTTCTTTGTAATTAAAAGGTGAATTTACACTGTATGTTAAAAATTACATTTTTCTATGTAATTAGAATGTGAATCTACATCGTATGTTAACATTTACATTTTTATATGTAAATTATATAGGAAATTACACGGTATGTTAAAAATTACATTTTTCTTTGTAATTAAAAGGTGAATTTATACTGTATGTATAAAATTACATTTTTCTTTGTAATTAAAATGTGAATTTACATCGTAGGATTAAAATTACATTTTTCTATGTAATTAGAATGAGGGTCTGCATTGAAATTAAAAATTTACATTTTTTTTATAATGTAACATATGATGAGAGTTTGCATTGTAATTAAAAATCATATTTTTATAATGTAAATAGAAAGTAGAATTTGCATTGTAATTAAATTTACATTTTTATATGTATATTTAGAATAGGATCCACATAGCAAATAAAAGTTACATTTTTTTTTATTATGTAATTAAGATGAGAATGTACATTGAAGTTAAAATTAACATTTTATATTTAATTTAAAATTAGGATTTTGCAATGTATCAAAATTTACATTTTTACATGTAAATAGAAAATAGAAATTAAATTTACATGTAAATGAAAAGGACGAAATTTACATTTTTAATGTAAGTAAAGAATGAATTTAGGTTGTTGTGATATGATCTTCATTTTCAAATGTATTAAAATTTAATAAGGATTGGTAGTTGTTAGAGCGTTGTTTAAATCAAACGACGTTATTACGATTAAACGATGATATATATATATATATATATATAATTAAAATTAAAAGAATGGAGCACGGTAGTTCGCGTTTTGAAATCGTACCTTTAAATGACTATATAAGAAGATCCGACCGTCGGATTTTCTTGAAACTGAAACCGTTAGAACCATCTTGGAAAAATCTTTCCAACGATATATATTACGTTAAGATACAATAGTTAGATTCTGAGAAAGGTAAAAAAATAAAATTGATTGAATGCAGCGCCATAGTCGCCCATTGACTTAAGACGTCGTTATATATAAATTTAATTATTTTGAATAATTAAAATTAGAAGTAATCATTATAAAGTGATACGAAGGATTTTAAATATATATATACGAGGATTATTTGGAAAGTCCGAGTTCTCTCATTCCAAATAATCAAACGACGTTAATGGAAGTATGAAGATGGCGTATGAAGACCGTAAATCTTCCCTCGAATGGACAACGATCGAGGCCCTGATTTGACTTGCTCCCAATTCAAGGGTCATGGTCATTGCCCAAACGTACGTGTTGATTTCATGGGTTTGGTTTTCGCTCAGACCCAGAGCATAAGCTAATAAATGGATTGTGTGTCTGACATCGTACGCCATTAAATATCATGTTATTAATCTTCTGTCGAATGTATGGATGTTTGGTGGTGGAGAATTTATTCTCTTGCTTAACACCCGTTCATATATTTCGGCAAAGTATTGGTAGTGCGATATGGAGTGATGATGTGGCATACTAAGATGCATATGATCAAGGCTTTGTTGAAAAGCAGGCCTCGTGGGATGATCAAAGCATAGCCTTTTTAGGCATAGCTTTGTGTATAGCGTGACTTCGCGAGCCTCACACACCGGCGGAGTCTAAAACGGGAGAAGGGAACGCAGGGAGAGCAGCATGTTTCTTTCTAGCTAGAAGTGGTGATTGGGCTTTAACACGGCCTGACATTTTACTTATGTCGATGATGGAATGAGGCGCCTCGGATGATAGGTCCTATAGGACTGGGAAACGTGTGTTCAGGAATAACTAATCCGCAACTCTTATGGTGGACCGGCCCTGCAGGATCCAAGGGTTCACTGCGGGGGTAACTAGAGTGTCTCGAATCGGTAAGGAGCTCCTCCTTAGCCTTGACTCATGATGGATATCCAAACTTCCAATACGAACCTACGAATTTGATTGTATTACTAGTATGGAAGCTTAGTATTATGGTATCTATGTGTCCTAGGATTGATACATTTATTTTGAAATGTTTTGATATATACTAATAATAATACTAAGCTCGTATTTGCCGTATTTAGCATGTTTAATCACCATAAGGTAAAACCCTATCCTCTGGTTTGTGTTGCATTGTGTGATGGGACCTGGGTCTTATGGTGATTCCATTTTTCTCAAAAGAATAGCATTGTTTTACGATTCACTTATTATTTATTCTGTCACTTTAGATTATGCACGGCAATCCATTAGAGAAATCCCGTTCCGCGTTAGCGGCGTGGTCCTTGGATTTGCCTTATTACTTGTAGTTAAATTAGTTAAGAATTCTCACACCAGTCCCACGACTGACCCGTTGTTTGTTTACACCTTTTTGCAAACTCGGGTGCCCTCCTTTCTACACGGGCAGCCAAGTAAACAGGTTCATTCTTTGCTTGGAGTCTTTTCTTTAGAGCTGCTTATTATCTTTCTTGGATTTGCTTTCGTGGAGAGGTGATGACTTGGAGCTTGAAGACATCTATCATTTGCTGCTATTGCATCTTTCTCTTTTTAATTCAAAACATTAAACTTGTTTCATTTCACGTTGTTTAAGTTGGAGTTGGAACTTATTTCTTTTTCTACAAACTTGATGTAATAATTTAGAATTCTATGACTGTGGACTTTCTGTGGTTGATGACATTATATTTCCGCTGCTATGATGTTGTTATTCTATGAATTTCCTATGCTATGTTGTATCTGTGATATGTATTATTGTATTTATGTTGTATTCCAAATGATTATTCCTTACTTTCATCCCGTGGAAGTTTGGGGTTATCACAAAGAATAAATGTCATTTAAAACACAGTTCACGATAAAACTAAATCAAATTTCATTAATTATGGAATCTTCACGGAAAACAGATCAATATATAATCGATATCAATTTCCGTATCTGACTAATAATATATATGGAATAACGAAAAAGCCTTTTAAATTCCATATATATTAACAGTATTTCTCCATAGAAGCTCATTTCGATCGTTACCAATCGAATTCCATTCAATTCCAATTTAATATATTAAATGGGAAAACTTTCCATTGAAAAATCCCATTAAATCTTAATAAAATGATTTATAAATTTCAAATCACATTTCACTGTAAATCGGGTTAAAGAACGAATGTCGATAAAACACAGTTCACAATAAACCCAATTCACATCCATTTTATTCCAATTAAATGTTAATTAACTGGAAACACAAATAATCTTAATTAAAAGATTTATTCTTTTCACACGGGGTTTAAGAACAGTGTTATTTATGACACCATTCACGACAAACCCAAAATCCAATTCCAGTTAAATCTTAATTAATTGGAAACTTCACTAAATCTTAATTAAAAGATTTATTCTCTCCTAAACTAGGTTTAAGAACAGTGTTAATGAAGACATCATTCACGACAAACCCAAAATCCAATTCAATATTAAATACAAGGCTCTGAATAGAAAATTATATCGGCTTATATTCAATATCAAATTCTGAAATCAACAAATATCGTATTGGGAATAACGATATATCTTCCAAATTCCTCCAGAATATCTATATAATCACGGAATCCAATATCAAAATATTCTGAAGATAATTTCGACTCAAATCCTTTCCAATTTATATATTTGAAATTCTGGTTATTTTTAAAACCATTTCAAATCCAAATTATTTATTTAAAAATATTGGATTATAATTCTAGTTCATAACTAGTTCATTTTGATAAAAATATATCTTTATCTTTACAAACGTGGAATTTTTCATCCAAATTCTTTCCAAATTATTTATTAAGATTTTTCATAAATTATTAATATTTTTAATAATATTATCTAGGCCCGTACAGTCAATTTCCATAAACGGTCATCGAACTCCACTTACAATGACTTTTTCAAAATTTGATTTGGACATAATTCCAAATCCAAACGTTAGATTTCGAATCTCTTGTATTCCTTGGGAAGCTCTTTTCAATACGAACCCAAGGTTCTGGTTTTCGGAGAATCAACGGTCGGATCTCCTGTAACGTCAATTCGAAGTCAATGGTCGAAATTCGTGAATGGCCGCGGCGCGTTCTATTCAGGCCATTAAAAATATGTAATATATATATTATATATTTCATCGATTTCCATTTAAAACGTTTTTTATAAATCGTTTTAAATTCGTTTTGAAAACGATTCTAACTTCATTTTCAATTTTAAATCAAAATTGAATTTTCCTAATCATTATAATATATAAATGATAATATTTTCAAAATATTAGATTTTGAAATCATTTCCTTTTCGATATTCATTATAAAATGAGTAAAATCGATATAAATATTGTCCATGTCAATATGGCGTTAATCTAATCAACACAGCTTCATATATTTCAATATTTTCGTGTCCATCCCAAATTGGACATTAAAAATCATATTTTGATCCATTACTGAATATTATTTTAAAACATTAGTTATTTTGAAATATTCATTATTCGTCATTTTAAAATATTCTTTAATTTAAAATATTCGTTCTTTCTAAATTGGAATCAGACACAATCAATTACCATATAATGTTATTTACACGGATTTCATACACACATGTACACAACAATAATCAAACATAGTCAGCCATCATCTAGAGTGCATTACACAACTGCATAAGCATTAAATATAAATAATTAACGCTTACAACAGCCTGTCAACCAATCTATTGACATACAAGTAAATAATTGGGATTAGTGTATGTTAAATATCATCCCAATACCCGTGTGGGCTTTCAATCAACACACACCGATTTTATTTGTGCACTTGGGCGATGTGTAAAATATATTGTCCCAATCAATATCAGTCAAATGAGTGTACATAAATAAATCGTTCGATTTGTAAATGAATATTTATTTTCATTCATATACATGTTAAAAATTATATTTTCAACGATAAAATATTTATTTTAACACATGAATATTTTATACAGTTCATTTATACAATAAAAATGATATTTTTATTATTCTAACATTTTTAGAAAATTTCGGCAGCATAACGGCGCGATACAAGAACCGGAATAAGGTCTAGCTTTATCCCTCGCTTGATACTGGCTCGCCATACACATACCAATTCTAATCAATTCAATTTACATCCCAAATCAAATTCAAACAAACCAAACTATCAAAGCAAATAACCAAACAACCTGGTTTCAAACAAAGGTGTCGGGTGCTTCTAAGCACCGTCTGCATCCTAATATATATTTAACTAGAAAACAAAGGTGTCATCGCACTCCGTTTTGTCACTTTATCGCACTTGAATTCGGCTCTTTGGCCCTAGAATTTGCATAAGGCCTCCAATCTTCACCAAAATTTGTCACTAGCCTAAACGCGCATTTTCGGACAACTTTTTCTTTGTGGACTTTCTTCCAAAACTGCACCAATTCGTCGGAAATCGCGAAAAACAGCAGTAGATCCATGATCTTCGGTCACGTTTTCCAGACAGCTCCGCAATCCAAAATGGAACTTCCATATACTCATATCGAAGAAAAAAAATGAGATTTTCGACTTTGGTACTGTGTTGTTTTGGCTAGAAATGCACGGTTTGAGAGTTATTGGCAAAACAGTGACAAGGGGTTATTTGCAAAACGGGAATTTTGGAGAAAACGGGTTTTTGGTGATTGTGGGGCCCATGACCAAGGGGAGGGTGACCAGAGGTGGTGCCGGACCTGAATGGTGCGGGGGAGGCTGCGGGTGGCAGTGGTGGTGCGGCGGTGGGGCCAGAGGAGGTGGTTGGTGGTGATTTGGGGTTTAGGGATTTGAAATTCAAAGAGGGAAAGAGGAGGAGAGAGAGGAGAGGAGGAAGAGAAGGGGAGGAGGTGGTGGCAGGGATAGGGGCGCTGGAGCGACGGTGGTTTTCTCTTTTCTTTTTTTATTTTCATTGATGAATGAAGACGGAGAGGAGAGATATAAGAGGTTTGACCAAGTATAATGATATACATATTTAATTTATTTATTTCCAAAAAGTTACTATTTCATTCAAACTCCAAATCGAACCCACCGACTATCGCCCCTAGCTAATTACCCCTATTACGGACATAATGGTATATATCCCGTGAGCCAATTCGATCATTTCTTTCAGTTTTCATCAAAATTCAAATATAGATTAATTTAATGTTCAAAATTTATTTCAACATACATTTTAATTTACCAGGGTCACATACTGACTCCAAAAAATCAAGAAAAATAAATATGGCTATATTTTTACGATACGCTCCTAACAAGCTAATTTCGTTGAATTTGGAGACCGTTTGAAAAACGGTCATTTTCCAGTCGTTAAAATTCAAACTGAAATTACCAAACACATTTAAATTCACTGCGCTCACATATTGATTTCAAAAATTATGAAAATTGGAATCTAGCAATAATTTGACATTACGGATCCAACAAAAGTCGTTTCATTGAAAACGGAGGTCGTTTGCAAAATGACTATTTTTAAGGGCTTTATATATATATATATAAAATATATAAATTCCGTAGTGACTATTCTAAATTTTAAATTGGACATAACTTCTAATTCCCGTTATGAAATCTGGATTTTTCACATTTGCTAGAAAGATATATTTAAACAGATTCATATATTTCTGGTCTTACTGAAAATCCAGTTTCTTTTGAATCATGTACATTCAATTGAAATTTAAAATCGAATTTTCAAACTGCGGCGCCATTTCCAGTTCGTTTATAATTTAAATAAATTTTTTCTTTCTAACTTCGATTAAATAAAATTTTAGTCATTATTATTTAAAATAAATCATTTTAAATATTCGAAATCCATTAAAATAGCTAAAATAAAATTTTTAAATTGGTTCCTATTTTCCGGGTTGTTATATGAATACACTATCCTGATCAGAAAAACGAGCCCGTCGTAATAGAGCGAATCTCATCATCAAATTCGAGAAGATCAATTCAGAATTCAAAGAATATTGAAGAAATGGATCTGAAAACCGGGTACGCCTTAATTAATTTTTAAATTTTTGGTTGAATGGGTGTTTTGCTTGCTTTGCTTTGTTTTAAATTTGAAATTTAAACTTCAAAATTCAATTTTGAAATTTAAAATTCAATTTCGAAATTTGAAATTCAAAAATAATTATAATAAAATTAGGATGTTTGTTAGGATTAGAATTATGTTACGAAATAGTTAAACCTGAAATATAAATCGATATTTCAAAACCAAAGTCACAAAACCATATTCTCTTTGAAATAACACATGTATGTCAACATACATATATCTATATGTAAATGTATCAGCCTATAGAATGAAATTCAAATTTTTTATCTCAAAGATTTAAAATTTCAAACTTCCCTCCAGCTTTTTCAATTAGAAAATGCCAGTTATAATTCTAGTTATTACATCTATCTGTATACTTATTTTCTTATATTTTGTTTCAAAATATGTATATATATTAAAATATATAATTTAATAAAATTATATAAACATGTTAATATGATATACGGAGTTAATATAAATTTTTGCTATTGTTAAAAAATACAAATTTATTCATCTTTTACATAGTTTAAACATGTGTAGTTTAACTTATATATTATTCTTATGATTTCATAACAATTTTGGGTTACATTATCACAAATACTATTTGTAACATAATACTTATTTCGACTTCCTATTAAGATTTATAAAACTTGTATATTTTACTTAATATAAAGAAATATATATATATATACATATTATTTTTTAGTTTAAACATAAGAAGTTTTATATATTACTTTATAATGTTTCCTTATAAATTATAAATGGTTTTTTTGCAAATAAATATGTTTGATTTCTAAAGCTTAAATTTAAAATTGATTTAAATGTATATCTCATAAATTAAATTTTAAGTTCTTTTTAAATTAGTTTTACATATACTTATGAATATATGTTTATACAGCTTACTTTATATTATACAAATTTTATATTCTCTTTAGAATGATCTTCAATTTTTACAATATTTACCCAACTAATATTATTTAACTTCATGTTGTTTCTAAATATTTTACTACTTATCATGAATATTTTTTTCAATTAAACTCTTATCTTTATTATTCTTTTAATCAGTTTCATTAAAATAACTAACCTAAGGCTTGAAATTAACATTATCTTTGTTTGATTCAAATATTTTATAATAGTTAGATAGTACTAAGAATATATTTTACCTAAATAGACATTACCACCAAATCATTCTGCATATTATTTTTATACATCTTATTTCATATCATCATTATAAATTACAATTGCATTTCAAATCAAGATTATTCACACCATAAGTTGTATTTCATATTGTTTTGCATATGACATACATTTCATACTACATTATAATTCACACACTGCATTACATGTTAACTTTAACTCCAAACATAACAAGTATATAGTATGAAAAGTTTTTATTAGAAATATAGGATTATTAATTAAATATATATCATATTTACTTTGTCTTGATTAATTTGATTGAATTGATTGACTTATTTGGTTTGTTTGTTTGACTTGAATAACTTGATTTACTTACTTGACATTGTTAAATTTAATTAGTGGTTGATAGGTTTGTTAGAAATATACTTATGAATTTATAGATGATAGGAGCTTTATAGGTTTTAGGATGGATAGAAGTTAAAAGAAATATTTAGTTTCATGTTTGAGTTGATGTTTCGTGACAACAAAACTTAAATTGATTCATTGATTGGATTGAATTACTTTACTTATACCATAGTTTTAAGGATATCTTATCATAGTTATTTATTTGTCTAGATTAAGGTCTTATAATAGTTTTAAGGGAACTAGAGTATAGGCTAGGCCACTAGTTAGTGGTGACCCCTAACAATTGGAGGTTTAGTCTTGTATTAGATTAAGGGGGAGTTTTATAGTTTCTAGGTTTAAAGGTTCAAGAAGTGTTTATTAAGACATTATTTAATTTGGTTGATTTGGTTGATTGCTTACATTAATTGCTTAAATTAATTGCTTAAATACATTGCTTATATTTCGTGCTTGAATTGCTTGTTTGGATTGATTTTTAGAATTGATTATAAACATTGATTAGATTGCCTTGTTTATTATTCTTCTACTAGACTAGTACAGTCATAGTTTTAGGGAGATTTATAATCTTTTAGGCTTAGAACCATAGAGTTAGAGGGAGATATAAGAGTATTCTTATTAGGGATAGTTACTTATATTCTATTCAGATAATTATACAATTTAAGGGAAGTATTTTTAGGAATATTTCTTTGGTCCTACAGTTGTAAAACTTAGAGGGAGTACCTTTAGGATTTCTTTTTGATAATGCCAAAGGAGGAAATTATAAAATATAGGAATAGTTTATAGGAAACTTATAGACGGGGGGAGTATAAGAGGAACATCGTTAAACATGTATACATGTATGAAGTTTTATAAACTAAGGTTGTCATCATCAAAAAGGGGGAGATTGTTGAGAATGGAGTTTTGATGACAACAACCTTATTTCAATCATCATTGATTATAAAATATATACTAACATCTTTATCTAGAATATATATATACACACACATACACACATATACATGATTTGTATACATGAATTAATACTGAAGACTGTATAATTTAAGAGTTTTTAGAGATTCAGAATTCAGAGTAGATTCAATTCTCATGAGTAATCAAGATTTCAAGAGTTTAAGAATAATATATTTATAGAGTCTAGATTTTTGTAAGACTCTAAATAGCACTCCAGGTACAAATCCAAATTCAAATTCAAATTTTGATTTTCAATTCTTTCCTCAATCCTCTCTATTTTGTTTTTCTCCTTGATCTTCTTTATTTTGTTTTATATTTGTTTATATTTTTATTCTTCTTTGTTTTTCAAACTAAAATTTTCACATATATATACTTTATTTATATTTTATATAGTTTAAAACCTTATAATTTTATAAATATATTTGTAGTTTAAAAATATGTTTTCATATGTTTTTCTATCATATAATATTGATTTACACCATTAGAATTTTACTCAAGAATTTCCAGAATTAATTTTATATCAAAATACTTGAAAATTGCTTCGAAAATGAAAAATACACATGACTATGTCGACATAGCAAAATATGTATGTCGACATATAACAGCTATTTTTCTAATTTTGAAGGGAAGCATCTTTTCTCTATTTGAAACGTTTCAGAATCGTTGCAACCCTTCATACTCTATAAGAAGAGGTTGAAACCGAATTTTTTAACATCTCTTCTTCTCCATCTTCATCCTCTTTCATCCTACCACTATTCTTAATCATTTTTACACTTATACTCCGCCGAATTCACTTATGATTTGATCAAACTTCTTCTCTCTACACTCTCTACTCTCTGAATGAAGTGCTATTGAAGAGTTATAGGGCTATTTTGTAATTTTTTGGGTTGAATAAACCCTGTTTGTAAGTCAAAGAGTAATCGGTGTATGCTTGTAGCCGTGAAATCAAGGAATAGGAGTCGATGTGCCGTTGTTGAGCCGTGAACCAAGGTATAGGAGTCGGTGTCTCCTTGTTGAGCCGTGAAATCAAGGAGGTTGTATTTGGCTATTTGAAAATAGTAATAAAACTCTGCACAATCCAGGATTATGCGGGACTTGACGTAGGAGTGATCCGAACGTGTATAAAATCCGGTGTGTTCTTTCCTTTTCTGCACTTTTATTTCTGGTTATTTTGGATCTGTATTTGAATCTGTGTCTATGATTGTGTTTGTGGTGTTTGATTCATCCCATAGTTCTCTCTAGATTTAGTTTTGTTTAAATTCTTACAAACACTATTCACCCTCCCTTTTGTGTTTGCTTTTCCTGAATGATCCATTCCGCAGTCCCTAATAAGTGCATCCAAATGCAGGCTCCCATTCTTTGCTTTTTACTAGTACGCCATTACATCTCGCCACTAAGTCCATAATTTGACGCTGCGGCTCATCCCATTCTTCATCAAAATCGACAGAAGGATTTGAAGGCATGCCACACAGGCAATTCACTCCATGCGATTGATATCCATCAACATATAACCATTGAGCTCGTACGTCTCAGAGAAGGGCGTTAAGCAAGAGAATAAATTCTCCACCGCCAAACAGATATATATTTAATAGAAATCAATCACACAGAATAAAATCCAATGTCAGACACACAGTCCATTTACAAGTTCGTTCTGGGTCTGAACGAAACCGGAGGCATCTTGTACCTCGCATATCCATCGATCTCCAAGTACGTCTGGACGATCACCAACTGATTCCCTCCTCTTGGGTGTACAGCCCAATCAAGATCATCAGCAATCACCCAAACGATGTGAAGACCTCCGGTCTTCAACCACCGTCTTCATCCTCGACACCACGTAGAATCAGTTATTTAGAATGGGATAAACCCGGTCTTTCTGAATAGCTCCCATATATAATAAACAAGTGTTACACAAACACAACATACGCCTCATTCCAATTCAGAATATTCTTTCATTCAAATATTCTTATACTTTGGGAAAGGTTCCTATTAATTTTATTAAAGATAAATCCTTCAAATTTATTCTTTAATCTTCTTTTGAATATCAATTCAAACTAGTCGGGATTAGCGAACCACACCGAAGTAATCATTTATTTTATTTCCCAATCCCAACCTATTCATCCCATGAAGTAAAACTGGTAATACTTCATATCTAACACCACGGTGTTATCGATAAATTCAATTACCATTTCACGTTCAAATCTAATTAAAGATTTAACTATCGCCTGCAGAAAAACTAGTGATACTCCATTCTCGATCATTTCAATCTAATTAAAGATTCATTAAAACTCCACTTGGTTTTAATCTTCCCAATAATCACTATCAATGATTATTTAACTTGGGAAATCACATCCTGTCTTTAATTGGGTTAAAGAACCAATGTCATTTAAAACATGATTCGCTATAAACCCAAAATCACATTCCATTCCCATTTAATTATTGAAACTTCTGGTTACTTTTAAAACCCTTTCAAATCCAATTTATTTATTTCAAAAATAAATAAATTATTATTCTAGTTCAAAACTAGTTCATTTCGATAAAAATCTATATTTATTTTTTCAAATTTAGAATTTTTCATCTCAATTCTTCACAAATCATTTCTTTTGATTTTACACAAATAATTACTATTTTTAATAATTTTATCAAGGCCCGTACAGTCGAATTCCATCAACGGTCATCGAACTGCACTTACAGCGACCATTTCCAAATTTGATTTGGACATAATTCCAAATCCAACCACTAGATTTCAAATCTCAAATATTCATTAGAAAGCTCTTTTCGATACGAACCCAACAGTTCTAGTTTTAGGAGAATCCGACAGTCAAATCTCCCGTAATGTCCATTCAAAGTCAATGGTCGAAATTCGCGAACTACCGCAGCACAGCGCGTTCTATTCAAGCCATTATATATATAATTTATATATTATATATATTTCATCGATTTCCTTTTAAAATGTATTTTATAAATCGTTTTAAATTCGTTTTCAAAATGATTTCAACTTCATATTCAATTTCTAATCAAAACTGAATATTCCATATCATTAATTTATAAATGATAATATTTTCAAAACATTATATTTTTAAATCACTTCTTTTTCTATATTCATTATAAAAATGAATAAAATCAATATAAATATCGTTCACGCCTAAATGGCGCATATCTAACCAACACGGCTTTATATATTTCAATAACTTTGTTATTCTATTCAACAAATGAATATTTTCATCAACACATAAATATATATTTTATTCAACACATGAATATAAATTTTTATTCAACACATGAATTTATATTTTTCTATTCAACACATGAATATATTATTCTATTGAACACGTGAATTTATATTTTTCTATTCAACACATGAATATTTTTTTTTCTATTTTCCAAATTGGAACGAGGCCCAATCAATTACCATATAACGTTTATTATGTGGATTCCCTAAAACACGTATATATAACAGCAATGATAAATCATCAACCATCATCCAAAGTGCACCACACGACTTTATAAGCATTAAATATAAATAATTAACGCTTACACAGTCTGTCAACCCATCGATTGACATACAACTAAACAATCGGGTTTAGTGTACGTCAAATATCATCCCAATACCCGTGTGGGGTTTCAAATCAACAAACATAGATTTTTATTTGTGCAGTTGGGCGATGTGTAAAATTTATCGTCCCAATCAATATCAGTCAAATCAGTGTATATAAACAAATCGTCCGATTTGTTTATAAATATTTATTTTATATACACGTTAAAAATTATATTTTTAACTATAAAATATTTTCCACTGTAAAATATTTTATTTCATTCCAAATCACACAATCAAATTTCACAACACAGAAATTAAACAAACAAGTCATCCATGGTCTGTGGACGACGGGTGTCAGGTGCTACTAAACACCATCTGTATCCTAGTATATATTTCAAACCAGAAATAAATAAAAGGTGAGGAGTTCTCACCGACTAGCTAAATTAATACACCACGACTCTTCATATGTAGGAGTCTTCGTCGTTCTCGCCTTTTGTCACTTTCATTGCCCATATTCACTAAATATATAAAAATCACATTTTTATTATCTACTTTATATAAAAATCATATTTTTATTCTTTCTATAATATAAAAATCATATTTTTATTCTTTCTATAATATAAAAATAAAATAAAAATGTAGTCTTTTTTAAAGCTACTATATAAATAATCATACTTTTATAACCAAAATTTTTTCCATGCTAAAAATTTCATCTTTACTTCGCTATAGTATCAAAACCCTTATTTTTTTATTTCTATAAACTAATTATTTTTAAATAAAAATAAACAAGTAAATAAACTTACTTTGGTTGTTCAAAGAGGGAGAGGGCTGCTAGGGTGGCGCAGGAGGCGGAGAGGGGTACTGAGGCGTCGGGGGAGGGGGTCGCTGGTGGTAGCAGGGTGGCGTCGGGTCTGTGTTGTTGTGGGGGTCTCGCGGTGGGTCCTGCGGTTTGCGCAGGCAGAGGGGGGGGGTGGTCTTCGAACGTGCGAGGATGGGAAGGGTGATCGAAGAGGTCGGGGGCGCTGCCGCGAGGGGGGGGGGGGGGCTGAAGGGATCGACGTGGTGGCTCGTGGGTGTTAGGTTTAGGGTATTTTTTTCTGAGAATTAATGATGGGGGGGTAAAGGAGAAAAAGGTGTTTCGACTTTTTTTTATTTAATTTATAATTTTAATTTTCAAAAAGTAACTTTTTATTTTGACCTCCAAATGAGGCCCAACGACTGACGTCAATAACAAATTACCCTCATTCCGAACACAATGTGATATGTATCGTAAGCTGATTCGATCGTTTTGATCAGTTTCCATCAAAATCAAAATATAACTCTATATATTGATTTTGAATGCGCATTTCAATTTACTGGGGCCACATACGGCCTCTAAAAATTCCAGAAAAATATTTTCGAGCTTCATATTGACGATACGGTCCTAACAACGCTAATTTTGTTGAATTCTGAGACCATTTGAAAAACGGCCATTTTCCAGTCGATTAAAATCAACTAAAACTGGTCAAACGCGTTTTCCTTTGCCACGCTCACATATTAATTCAGAAAATTACGAATTTTGAAACCTAGCAATATCCTGACATCACGGATCCAACAAAAGTGGTTTCATCGAAAATCGAGGTCGTTTGCAAAATTCCCATTTTTAAGGGCCAGAATTCCATAGCGACTATTCAGAATTTTCAACTGGGCGTAATTTTTGATTTCCGCTATGAAATTTTGATTTCTTGGATTTATTGGAAAGATATTCTCAAATAGATTATAATATTTTTGGTTTCACTAAAATCCGGTTTGTTTTGAATCCTGTACATTCATTTGAACTTTGAAATCGAATTATCGAACTACCGTGCCATTTTTAATTCCTTTTATAATTTAAAATGAATATTATATTCTAACGACGAACTATATAAATATATACGTTCTAATTCTATTCAAATAAATTTCTCGTCGTTATTATTTAAAATAATTCATTTTAAATAATCAAAATTCACTAAAATTGCCCAAATAAAATTTTTAAATTGGCTCGAATTTCTGGGTTATTACAATCTCCCCCACTTAAAACTTTTCGTCCCCGAAAAGGAACGAAGCCGAAAGTTGTTTAACTAATCAAATCAACTTTCATTATTTTCATTACGGCTTAAGTTCTTCAACTTTTCAGTTTCTAAGAACTTTTCAAATTCTTCAAAAATTTGGCTAACACCCTAAAATTTCAAAAAAATTCGCCATAACCTCCCCTACACCGGTGACTTCGGCATATTTCATATAGTCTCCCATGGCCTTCTTCAATCCAAAAGAAAATGGAAACACCAAGCGGCTCATAAAATCATCAAAAACCCAAGAAATACAATAAACATGTACCTATTTGTCGGGCAAACAATTTTATTCCTCTTCTCTAGCCTCCTTGCTATAACCTGTTCAATGTAAGTACATGTATATGTATGCAAATGCGACAAATTTTCAATACAACTCACTATTTGATCAATTTGGTTATAAGATTCAAAATTTAATTAATCAAACAATAATCAAACAGCACAACCATCAATCAATTAGTTGGTTAATGTTTCAAATTCATAATTTTGATACATAATCCAAAAATTAGATTTTTGATGCCAAATCACAACAATAAGCCCTATCTAGTTTTGGTTCTCACACCAGTCTAATGGAAATATATAAATATCACACCTTCGAAACTCGAACACATATACTGATGATACTGTAGTAATCATTAGGATCGTCTCCGGGCGAATACAGTGTGATTCTATATCTATCCAGTATATTAAAACTTCAAATACACGCGGATCAGACGTATAAGCAAAATTTTTATATACTCGATTGTCCAAATCAATATAAAATAATAATCAAATACGTATAATTATTTAAATTTTCAAAACAAGATTCGTTTTCATTTTAAAAATATACTCTTCATACTCGTTCTAGGATACTACTGATCTTATCTCTAATGAGTCATTCTTATTGGATATTACTAATCCAATCTCTGATGAATTCTTTCGTATAGTTATAATGTGTCTTGTTCTCCAAGCTTTGTAAACCAAAGCTCTGATACCAACTGTGAAGACCCGTAACTTCCCCCGGTAAGGAAAGCGCGGATACTTTGAGGACAAGACAGATCAGAACGCAAACAGAAGAACATTTCATTGTTAATTACAACAATTTCATCATAATACAAGAATATATAGAGTATAAATCAATATTAAACATTTACTAAATATCAGATGTTACAATAAATTACTGCAGCGGAAAAAAAATAATACAATACACAACTGGAAGAAATACACGGATACAAAGCTTTCCGAATATCGCTTCCGTTGTAAATCATGATCCTGTGAATATAAATCTGCAAAACCAAAACTATTAGCTGCCCATGTCAAAATAAGGGGACCCAAATTTAGGTTAAAACAATAAACTCCAGGTCAGTCATGTGACTAGTGTGAGAACTAAAACAATTATTTAAAACTTTACTTTAAATCTGATATATCAAGGGACCACGCCGTATAACACGAAACGGGTTTCCTTCCAAGAATACCAGTGCATATAACAAAACAGCGCAATGCTTTTTGGAAAAATGAAGCTATTATAAGACCCTGGTCCCATCACACAATGAAACACAAGCCGGAGGATAGGGTTTTCCCTTATAATAGCCAACATGCTTGGTACTTTAAAAACAAATCATTTGATACTATTATAAGTGTAGTGTCAAAACAATTTCAATCATAAATATCAATCATAGACCGCATGGGTACCATATATCATGTCACCATACTAGGCTCTACAATCAAAACCACAAATGTCATGTATTGGAAGTTGGGTTTCCACCTGTGAACTGAGGCAAAAGATAGTCCTCTACCGATTCGAGACGCTCTAGCCCGTGTCCCAGGATCAGAGCTCGAGTGACCCTTAGGAGTCACAGGGCCGGTCCACCGATGTGGATTAAAATGTCTGAACACTGCGTTTCCCCGCCCTTTGGGGCGTCAATGAGCCAAATGACTCCATCGGCTCCACACAGTCACCGATATATCCGAGGCGCCTCACAACAACAACAACTACACAGGTGAAATAATATAAATGTCAGGGTTGGTATGTCACTGACACCACCCTAGCTAAAAAGAAACGCATGCCCTCCCTGGATCCTTCTCCCGTTTCTGGTTCACAACCGTGGTGTGAGGCTCGCGAATCAACGCTACACAAAGCTATGCCACACAGGCTGTGCTTTGATCATCAACCACAAGACTTTGCTTTTCAACAGAAGCCTTGATCAATTGCCACTTAGGCATGCCACACAGGCAATTCACTCCATGCTTTTGATATCCATCAATATATAACCCCTGAGCTCGTACGTCTCTGAGAACGGCGTTAAGCAAGAGAATAAATTCTCCACCGCCAAACAGATATATATTTAATAAAAATAAATCAAATAGAATAAAATCCAATGTCAGACACACAGTCTATTTACAAGTTCATTCTGGGTCTGAACGAAACCGGAGGCACCTTGTACCTCGCATATCCATCGATCTCCAAGTACGTCTAGATGATCACCAACTGATTCCCTCCTCTTGGGTGTACAGCCCAATCAAGATCAACAGTAATCACCCAAATGATGTGAAGACCTACGGTCTTCAACCACCATCTTTGACACCACGTCGAATCAGTTATTCAGAATGGGATAAACCCGGTCTTTCTGAATAACACCCGTATATAATAAACAAGTTTTACACAAACACAACATACGCCTCATTCCAATTTAGGATATTCTTTCATTCAAATATTCTTATACTTTGGGAAAGGTTCCCATTAATTTTATTAAAGATAAATCCTTCAAATTTATTCTTTAATCTTCTTTTGAATATCAATTCAAACTAGTCGGGATTAGCGAACCACACCGAAGTAATCATTTATTTTATTTTCCAATCCCAACCTATTCATCCCACGAAGTAAAACTGGAAATACTTCATATCTAACACCACGGTGTTATCGATAAATTCAATTACCATTTCACGTTCAAATCTAATTAAAGATTTAACTATCGCCTGGAGCAAAACTGGTGATACTCCATTCTCGATCATTTCAATCTAATTAAAGATTCATTAAAACTCCACTTGGTTTTAATCTTCCCAAAAATCACTATCAATGATTGTTTAACTTCGGAAATCACATCTTGTCTTTAACTGGGTTAAAGAACCAATGTCATTTAAAACACGGTTCGCTATAAACCCAAAATACATTCCATTCCCATTCAATTATTGAAACTTCTGGTTACTTTTAAAACCCTTTCAAATCCAATTTATTTATTTCAAAAATAAATAAATTATTCTTCTGGTTCAAAACTAGTTCATTTCGATAAAAATCTATTTTTATCTTTTCAAATTTGGAATTTTTCATCTCAATTCTTCACAAATCATTTCTTATGATTTTACACAAATTATTACTATTTTTAATAATTTTATCAAGGCCCGTACAGTCGAATTCCATCAACGGCCATCGAAGCGACCTTTTCCAAATTTGATTTGGACATAATTCTAAATCCAACCATTAGATTTCAAATCTCAAATATTAGTTAGAAAGTTCTTCTCGATACGAACCCAACAGTTCCGGTTTTAGGAGAATCCGACGGTCAGATCTCCCGTAATGTCCATTCAAAATCAATGGTCGAAATTCGCGAACTGCCGCAGCGCGGCGCGTTCTATTCAGGGCATTATATATATTATATATATTTCATCGATTTCCTTTTAAAACATATTTTGTAAATCGTTTTAAATTCGTTTTCAAAATGATTTCAACTTCATATTCAATTTCTAATAAAAACTGAATATTCCATATCATTATTTTATAAATGATAATATTTTCAAAACATTATATTTTTAAATCACTTCTTTTTCTATATTTATTATAAAAATGAATAAAATCAATATAAATATCGTTCACGTCTAAATGGCGCATATCTAACCAACACAGCTTTATATATTTCAATAACTTCGTTATTCTATTCAACAAATGAATATTTTCTTCAACACATGAATATATATTTTATTCAACACATGAATATATATTATTATTCAACGCATGAATTTATAGTTTTCTATTCAACACATGAATATATATTTCTAATCAACACGTGAATTTATATTTTTCTATTCAACACATGAATATATATTTTTCTATTTTCCAAATTGGAATGAGGTTCAATCAATTACCATATAACGTTTATTATGTGGATTCCCTACAACACATGTATACAACAGCAATGATAAATCATCAACCATCATCTAGAGTGCACCACATAACTGTATAAGCATTAAATATAAATAATTAACGCTTACATAGTCTGTCAACCCATCGATTGACATACAACTAAACAATCGGGATTAGTGTACGTCAAATATCATCCCAATACCCATGTGGGGTTTCAAATCAACAAACACATATTTTTATTTGTGCAGTTGGGCGATGTGTAAAATTTATCGTCCCAATCAATATCAGTCAAATCAGTGTATATAAACAAATCGTCCGATTTGTTTATAAATATTTATTTTATATACACGTAAAAAATTATATTTTTAACTATAAAATTTTTTCCACTGTAAAATATTTTATTTCATTCCAAATCACACAATCAAATTTCACAACACAGAAATTAAACAAACAAGTCAGCCATGGTCTGTGGACGACGGGTGTCGGGTGCTACTAAACACCTTGCATCCTAGTGTATATTTCAAACTAGAAATAAATTAAAGGTGAGGAGTTCCCATCGACTAGCTAAACCAATACACCACGACTCTTCATATGTTGGAGTCTTCGCCGTTCTCGCCTTTTGTCACTTTCATTGCCCGTATTCACTACATATATAAAAATCACATTTTTATTATCTACGTTATATAAAAATCATATTTTTATTCTTTCCATAATATAAAAATCATATTTTTATTCTTTCTATAATATAAAAATAAAATAAAAATGAAGTCTTTTTTAAAGCTACTACATAAATGATCATACTTTTAAAAAAAAAATTCCACGCTAAAAATTTCATCTTTACTTCGCTATAGTATCAAAACCCTTATTTTTTATTTCTATGAACTAATTATTTTTAAATAAAAATAAACAAGTAAATAAAATAAAAAAAACTTACTTTGGCTGTTCAAAGAGGGAGAGGGCTGCTAGGGCGGCGCAGGAGGCGGAGAGGGGTACAGAGGCGTCGAGGGAGGGGGTCGCTAGTGGTAGCAGGGTGGCACCGGGTCTGTGGTGTTGTGGGGGTCTCGCGGTGGGTCATGCGGTTCGCGCAGGCAGAGGGGGGTGGTCTTCAAACGCGCGAGGGATAGAAGGGTGATCGAGGAGGTTGGCGGCGCTGCCGCGATGGGGGGGGTTGAAGGGATCGACGTGGAGGCTCGTGGGTGTTAGGTTTTGGTTTTTTTTCCTTTTTCTTTTTTTTCTGAGAATTAACGAGAGAGGGGGGGCGAAGGAGAAAAAGGGGTGTTGACTTTTTTTTATTTAATTTATTATTTTAATTTTCAAAAAGTAACTTTTTATTTCGACCTCCAAACGAGGCCCATTGACTGTCGTCCATAACTAATTACCCCCATTCCGAACACAATGGGATATGTATCGTAAGCTGATTCGGTCGTTTTGATCAGTTTCCATCAAAATCAAAATATAACTCTATATATTGATTTTGAACTCGCATTTCTGTTTACTGGGGCCACATATGGCCTCTAAAAATTCCAGAAAAATATTTTCTAGCTTCGTATTGATGATACGGTCCTAACAAAACTAATTTCGTCGAATTCTGAGACCGTTTGAAAAATGGCCATTTTCCAGTCGATTAAAATCAACTAAAACTGGTCAAATGCGTTTTCCATTGCCACGCTCACATATTAATTCAGAAAATTATGAATTTTGAAACCTAGCAATAACCTGACATCACAGATCCAACAAAAGTGGTTTCATCAAAAACCGAGGTCGTTTGCAAAATTGCCATTTTTAAGGGCCAGAATTCCAAAGCGACTATTCTGAATTTTCAACTGGGCGTAACTTTTGATTTCCGCTATGAAATTTTGATTTCTCAGATTCGTTGGACAGATATTCTCAAATAGATTCTAATATTTTTGGTTTCACTAAAATCCGGTTTATTTTGAATCCTTTACATTCATTTGAACTTTGAAATAGAATTATCGAACTACCACGCCATTTTCAATTCCTTTTATAATTTAAAATAATTATTTATATTCTAACGACGATATATATAAATATATACATTCTAATTCTATTCAAATAAATTTCTCGTCGTTATTATTTAAAATAATTCATTTTAAATAATCAAAATTCACTAAAATTGCCAAAATAAAAATTTTAAATTGGCTCGGATTTCTGGGTTATTACAAGAAACTTGTATATGTTTGGATTGAAACATCTATAAATATTGACTAAAATACTTGAATTGTTTATACTCTTTCTGGTTAGAATTAGAATAATATAGGCATGAATTTTGGGGGAATCATAAGTTTTTATCAAGAATTATAAATAGAAATATATTTGTGGCAAGTAATTAGGTTCATAGATTTAGGCGGAGTATAGTTAGAAATTAATTTTGTTGCTGACCAAGAGGGAGAAATTATAAAATAAGGATAATTTAGGCTTAGTTTAAGGGGGGAGTATGTAGGATTCATATAGGATTCATGGTGAAAGGGGGAGTATTCTAAGCATCAGATCAACAGGTATTAACAGGTATGAATATTTTATAAATCAGGGTTGTCATCATCAAAAAGATGGAAATGTTGGAAAATGGAGTTTTGATGACAACAACCTCATTTCAATTATCAATATTAATTGATTATAAAATATATACTAACGTCTTTATCTAGAATATATATACATATATATGCAGGGTTTGTATACAGGATTTAATACGGAAGACTGTATAGTTTTAGAGTTTCAAGATATTCAGGATTCAAAGAGATTCAAGACTCATGAGTATCAAGATATAAAGATTTCAAAGAGCTCAAGAAAATATAGTAGTTGAGTCTTATTTATATGTAAGACTCTAAATAGCACAACATTTTCAAATTATGTTTTCAAAATTTAAATTCTATTCTTAAAATTTAAATTTTGATTTCAAGTTATTTCAAACTACTTTTCTAAATGATTTTAATAATTATGATTTCAAATATATATATATATATATATATATATATAGTTCAAAGTTTTATAATAATAATATATATAGTTTTATATTTTTAAATCATATAACTTTATAAATAAGTTTATATTATGTATCACTACGTTTTTATATGTTTTTATAATTTAGAAAATCTATTTTGAAACACTAGTTTTGTTTCAAGTGTTTCCAGAAAATATATATTAGTTTTAACACTTGAAATTTGATTTTAAAAATAAAAGTACGATGCATATGTTGGCAACCAAATTGAACATGTCGACATATAACTATCAAAATTCAATTTTCAAAGAAGTGTTTTTCACTATTTGAAACATTTCAGAAACGTTGCAACCTTTGGGTACTATAAATAGGGTTCAATTTCAAATTTTTAACTACTTCTTCTCCTTCTTCACCCCTTTACTTACCACCATTAAATACAAAAAAAACTTGATTTCTACAGTTATACTTTGCCGATTTCAACAAAATTTATATCATTATTTTTTTCTTCTCAATCTCTATCAACTACTCTCTGTTTGAAGTGTTATTCAAGAGTTCTAGTGCTATTGTAATTGTTTGCGAAAAGGTGTGTTCCTTGTGCCCTGAAATCAAGGAAAGGAGCGATGTTAACCATGTAGCTGTGAAATCAAGGGTGGTGGAATTAGTGTTAACCTTGTGGTCGTGAAATCGAGGGTGTTGTACTTGGAAATTGTTAATAACAAAACTCAGTGCAATCCAGCATCGCGTGGGACTGGACGTAGGAGTAATCCGAACCAATATAAAATCCGGTGTGTTCTTTTGTTGTTTGCATTTCTATTTACTAATTTCTGTGTCTGTGGTTGTTTCTGCGTTTTTGATCATTTCTGGTGTGATAATCATTGTGTGATTCATATAGTAATTCAAGTTAGTTTCAAATTTCTTTAATTACTCATAAATACTATTCACCCTCCCTCTATTGTTAATTCTGCCTTAAGACCCTTTTCAGTTCACCCTGATTTCTTTATAAATTTGAGTTGCTTATTATTGGTGGTATTGAATTAGCTTGATGCATTGCATTTCACTTTAGTATGTCCGTAATATACTCTTTTTGATTGTGATGCATTTCTATGTCGGATTTCATCTTCACATTAATCCATAGAAAGTAATTAAGATCCCCTAGGTCCTTGATAAAGAATTTCTCATCAAGTTGCTTGATTATGTAGTTGATTTCCTCTTCAAAATTTCTTGTAATGATAAAATCATATACATAAATCAATATGTACACAATAATATTAATTGAAAATTTGGTAAATAATGAATTATCAGTTTTTCTTGGCTGATAATTTAGCTAAATCAAGACTAATTTGAGGTCATTGAACCAAACTCTTTGAGCCTGTTTTAACGCATATATTGCTTTGTTGAGTTTGCGCACTAAGTTTTTGTTTTCGGTGATGAATCGACTTGGTTATTGCATATAAACTTTTTCCTCTAAGTCTCATTTTGGAATTCAATGTTTACTTCCAGTTGTATAATTTTCCATTTGTTTTAAAGAGAAATAATTAGCACAATTTTAATAGTGGTAGGCTTGACAATTGAAGAAACGGTTTTAGTAATATCCAATCCATGTTATTAAGTGTAACCCTTTCCCACCAGTTTTTCTTTATGTTTTTGTATAGATCCATCGGAATTTTATTGATTTTTTAAGTCTATCCATATTCTATTATGATTTTATTTGCTGGTGCTTCAACTAATTTCCAAGTATTGTTCCTTTGGCGAGCATTAATTTCTTCCTCCATGGCAGTTTTCTATTTTCTGCTATTTATAGCTTGTTCAAAGCTTTCTAGTTTTGTTGTTTCTAAATTGGCAGCATATACTTTTGGTTTAGAAATACCATTTTTAATCTTTTCTTTATATGATGTTGTGATGTTTTGTTGTCTTGAGTATTAGTGCTTGCTGTCCCTGTTGTATTTCCAGTATCCCTTTTTTCACTGCTAGTAATTTCACTCTGTTCACATTATCTATCTTGGCTTGAGTAGTTGTCATGCTGATGCATTGATAGCTCCTCATATTAATTGTATCCATGACCTAGTCCGATTTTAGGCATAGTGAGTTATGGACTTGATTCATATTGATTTTCATCACTAATTTCCTGATACAATGGAGTGTTAAGCATAGAAAATTTTGGATTAAAAATCTTCTATGTAGTTTTATTGCATCACTAACAAATGGAAAAAATTTCTCATTAAACACAACATTTCCTGAAATAATCATCTTTCCACTGCTATTTAAACTGAAACGACCCGAAATCCCCCTTACAGGAAATCACGGATTGAGTTGAGAACAAGCCACATCAGAACGCAGCCAGAAGAACATTTCATTGTTTATTACAACAATTCCTTCAGAATATACAGAGTATAAACAAATATTATACAACAGAAAATATCAGAGATTACAATACATTACATAGCAGCGGAAAAAAAATACAATACACAACTAGAAGAGATATAAGGATACAGAGCTTTCTGGATATCATTCCAGCTGTAAACCAGGATCCTGTGAATATAAATCTGCAAAACCAAAACTACTAGCTACCCGTGTCAAAATAAGGGCACCCAGAGTTTAGGTTAAAACAATAAACCCCAGGTCAGTCATGTGACTGGTGTGAGAACTAAAACAGTTATTAATCTTTATTTTAAAGTTAGGTAAGTCAAGGGACCAGGCCATATTACACGGAACCGGTTTCCTTCCAAGAACACCAGTGCATAAAGCAAACAACGCAATGCTAAATAAAGAACAATGAAGCTATTATAAGACCCATGTCCCATCACACAATGCAATGCGAGCCGGAGGATAGGGTTTTTACCTTATAATAGCCAAAGAATGCTTGATACGCTAATTTTCATGTTTTTAATTCTTAATCAGACTCCAACCGTAACTTAGTAAGAGAATGATTCCCTAAGTATTAACCCCGAAGGCGGAAACAAACATCAGACTAATACCCAGGAAACCACCCATCTTAGCTCGTTTCCAGTTAGTTTCTGATTTATATATACAATCATAAATATCAATCATAGGCGACATGAGCGTCCCATGCCACTATGTCGCCATATATAGGTATACCATCAAAACCGCAAAGTCACGTATTTGGAAATTGGGTTTCCATCTGTGAACCGAGGCAAAAGATAGTCCTCTACCGATTCGAGATGCTCTAGCCCGCCCCTCAGGTTAGAGCTCGAGTGAACTTTGGAACGTCAGGGCCAGTTCACCGATGTGGATTAAAATGCCTGAACACTGCGTTTCCCCACCCTTTGGGGTGTCAATGAGTCAACGAATGACTCCATCGGCTTCACATAGTCACCGATATATCCGAGAGGCCTCGCAACATCAACAACCACATAAGTCAAACTCGTCAAGGCGTGTAAAACCACTGATGCCACTTCTAGCTAGAAGGAAACGCATGTCCTCCCTGATGTCCTTCTCCCGTTTTTAGTTCACAACCGAGGTGTGAGACTCGCGAATTCATGTTACACAAAGCTATGCCACATAGGCCGTGCTTTGATCATCAACCACAAGACTTTGCGTTTCAACAAAAGCCTTGATCATTTGCATCTTAGCATGCCACACAGGCAGACCACTCCATGCAACCGATATCCATTAATCACACAGAATGATATCCAATGTCAGACACACAGTCCATCTACAAGTCCATTCTGGGTCTGAATGAAAACGGAGGCACCTTGTACCTCGCATATCCACCGATCCCCAAGTACGTCTGGACAACCACTGACTGATTCCCACCTCTTGGGTGTACGGCCCAATCAAGATCATCAGCAATTATCCAAACGACGTGAAGACCTCCGGTCTTCAACCACCGTCTTTATCTTCGACTCATCGTCGAATCAGTTATTCAGAATGGGATAAACCCGGCCTTTCTGAATAACTCGCGTATATAATAAACAAGTGTTACACAGACACAACATATGCCTCATTCCAATTCATCAGTCACTAACCGTAAATTAGCAAGAGAATAATTCCCCAAATATTAACCCCGAAGGCCGAAACCAACATCAAATCAATACCCAAGAAACCATTCAACTTAGCTAACCTACGGTTAGTATCTAAATTTCACATTCTTAGGGAAAGGTTCCCATTAATTTTATAAAAGATAAATTCTTCAAATTTATTCTTTAATCTCCTTTTGAATATCAATTCAAACCAAATTATGGTTTATCCAAACTAGCCGGGATTAACGAACCTTACCGAAGTAATCATTTGTTTTAATTTCCCAATCCCAACCTATTCATCCCATGAAGTAAAACTGGTAACACTTCATATTTAACACCACGGTATTATTGGTAAATTCAATTACCATTTCACGTTCAAATCTAATTTTAGATTTAACTATCGCCTGGAGCAAAACTAGTGATACTCCATTCTCGATCACTTCAATCTAATTAAAGATTCATTAAAACTCCACTTAGTTTTAGTCTTTAACTAGATTAAAGGATCAATGTCATTTAAAACACGGTTCACGATAAACCCAAAATCACATTCCATTCCAATCAATCCCTAACCGTAAATTAGCAAGTGAGAAATTCCCTAAGTATTAACCCCGAAGGCCGAAACCAACATCAGATCAACACCCAAGAAACCATTCAACTTAACTAATCTCCAGTTAGTTTCTGATTTTCTTAACTCAGTTGGGTCTAAGAACAGTATTATTGAAGATACCATTCACGACAACCCAAAATCACATTCCATTAATTATCGGGTTAAAGAACAAGTGTTATTTAAAACACTGTTGACGATAAACCCAAAAATCAATACCAATTCAATTCCAATTAAATATTATTTAATTGGTACACTTCATTAAATCTAAATAAAAATATTTAATCTTTTTCTCAACTGGGCTTAAGAATAGTGTTAATGAAGATACCATTCACGACAAACCCAAATCACATTTGATATTAATTACAAGGCTCTGAATAGAAAATATACCGGCTTATATTCAATATCAAATTCTACGATCAACAAATATCGTATTGGAAATAACGATATTAATATATCTTTCAAATTCCCATAACAATATCTGTATCATCACGAAATCCAATATCGAAATATTCCAAAGATGATTTCGATTCAAATCCATTCCAATTCAATTATTGGAAACACTGGTTATTTTCAAAACCATTTCAAATCCACTTTATTTATTTTAAAAATAAATAAATTATTATTCTAGTTCAAAACTAGTTCATTTCGATAAAAATCTACTTTTATCTTTTCAAATATGGAGTTTTTCATCCCAATTCTTCCCGAATCATTTCTTATGATTTTACACAAATTATTACTATTTTTAATAATTTTATCAAGGCCCGTGCAGTCGATTTCCACAAACGGCCATTGAACTGCACTTACAACGACCTTTTCCAAATTTGATTTGGACATAATTCCAAATCCAACCATTAGATTTCAAATCTCTAATATTCATTCAAAATCTCTTTTCGATACGAACCCAACGGTTCCGGTTTTAGGAGAATCCGACGGTCGGATCTCCCGTAATATCCATTCGAAGTCAGTGGTCGAAATTCGCGAACTGCCGCGGCGCGGCGCGTTCTATTCAGGCCATTATATATAGAATATATATATTTCGTCGATTTCCTTTTAAAACGTATTTTATAAATCGTTTTAAATTCGTTTTCAAAACAATTTCTGGTTCCTTTTCAAATTCAAATCAAAATCGAATTTTCCCTTACAAATTCGTTTTAAATTCATTCAAATTGATTTCAATTCAAATCCATTTTTAATTCAACTTCAGTTCGTTTGCAATTCAATTTGAATTTAAAATTAATTCAATTTCAATTCGAATTCATTTCGATTCAATTTTAATTCGAATTCAATTCTATTCAATTTCAATTTGAATTCAATTCTATTCAATTTCAATTCGAATTCAATTCTATTCAATTTCAATTCGAATTCTATTCAATTTCAATTCGAATTCATTTCTATTCAATTTCAATTCGAATTCATTTCTATTCAATTTCAGTTGGACTTCAATTCTATTCAATTTCAATTCGAATTCATTTCTATATATTCGATTTTGAAATCACTTTCAATATTCATTATAAAATCGACAAAATTCCCGTTCGTGTTAAAATGGCGTGTAACTTTAACACGGCTTTGCATTTCTATTTTCAAATACTCTATTTCAAATATTTCTTTTTCAAATATTTCTATTCAAATATTTCTTTTCCAAATATTTTATTCAAATATTTCTTTTTCAAAACTGGAATGAGGCCCAATCAATTACCATATAATGTTAATTATATGGATTTTCTACAACACATGTATAAAATAACAACGATAAATAATCAACCATCATCCAGAGTGCACCACACAACTGCATAAGCATTAAATATAAATAATAACGCTTACACAGTCTGTCAACCCGTCGATTGACATACAACTAAACAATCGGGATTAGTGTACGTCAAATATCATCCCAATACCCATGTGGGGTTTCAAATCAACACACACACGGATTTTATTTGTGCAGTTGGGCGATGTGTAAAATTTATCGTCCCAATCAATATTAGTCAAATCAGTGTATATAAACAAATCGTCCGATTTGTTTATATTAATTTATTTCATTTTATATACACGTTAAAAATTCTATTTTTAACAATAAAAATATTTTTATTTCAATCCACATCACACAATCAACTACACATCAAAATCAAACAAACAAACAAACAAGCCGTCCATGGTCTGTGGACGACGGGTGTCGGGTGCTACTAAACACCTCCTGCATCCTAATATATATTTTAACTAGAAAATTAAATTAAAGGTGAGAAGTTCTCACAGAGGGTTCCACTCCGCCGTGCTTTGCTTTTGAACTGCTGAACAGTCTGGATCTGTTTGAAATTCCAATGTCATCTTTTTTGCGTTGTTCATATATAAAAATTATATTTTTATCATTTTCATTTCAATAAATAAAAATCATATTTTTATTTCGACTTCATGTATTTTTTTCCATGCTTCTTTCTATATAAAAAACATATTTTTATATTTCTAATCCGTTTCTCCTATAAAAATCGAATTTTTATTTCGCTACAACATATATAAAAATCGTATTTTTATATTCTCTACCTTATAAAAATTATTTTTTTATAATCTCCACTATATAAAAATCATATTTTTATTCTCTACAATATATAAAAATCATATTTTTATTCTTTACATTATATAAAAATCATATTTTTATTCTCTACTTCATAAGAATGAAGATCATATTTTTATACATGAGATTTATAATTAAAAATCGCATTTTTTATTATGTAAACGGCTAAAAATAAAAATAAATGCTCACCGGACCTTGTTAGTTGGCGAAAGAGGCTCGGAGAAGGGGCGTGCTTGCTGTTGGTGGTCGGAGGGCTTATCCGCAAAGGTTGAAAATGTAAAACTTGAGTTTTTAAAGGAGGAGAGGGTCTTCGGGTTGGGGTTGGCCGAGGGAGGCGGCGCTAGGCCAGAAGGTGGCGGCGAGGAGATTCACCAGCGGTGGTGGGCAATTCGGTGGTTGGAGGAGGCTAATTCGAGGCTAGGGCGCGGGTGCTTCGGCCTTCGAACGAAAGAGGAAAGGAATGGGAGACGGAGGAGGGGGAGGGTGGCGCGGTGAGCTGGTGGTGGGGTGGCGCTCGCGGTGGACGGTGGCATGGCAATGGGGACTGGGCGATGGAGATTTGAGGAGCAGCATTTTTTTAATTTCCTCTTTCTATTTTTGAATGATGGTTAAGGGAGAAAGGGGGTTGACCAAGATATTAATATATATTTTTTTTATTTTTAAATTCCAAAAAGCAACTTTTTATTTCAAACTCGAAATCCAACCCACTGACTACCGCCCCAGCTAAATACCCCCATTCTGAACACAATGGGATATGTTTCATCAGCTGATTCGATCATTTCGACCAGTTTTCGTCAAAATCAACATATAACTCTATATATTGAATTTGAACGCACATTTCAATTTACCGGCGTCACATACTAACTTGAAAAATTCCCGAAAAATATTTTCTAGCTTCATATTGACGATACGGTCCTAACAAAACTAGTTTCGTCAAATTCTGAGACCGTTTGAAAAATGGCCATTTTCCAGTCGATTAAAATCAACTGAAACTGGTCAAACGCGTTTTCCTTTTCCACGCTCACATATTGATTCAGAAAATTATGAATTTTGAAACCTAGCAATAACCAGACATCCCGGATCCAACAAAAGTGGTTTCGTTGAAAACCGATGTCGTTTACAAAATTTCCATTTTAAAGGGCCAGAATTCCATAGCGACTATTCTGAATTTTCAACTGGGCATATCTTTTTATCCCTGCTATGAAATTTTGATTTTTCGGATTCGTTGGAAATACATTCTCAATTAGATTCTAATATTTTTGGTTTCACTCAAATTCGTTTTGTTTTGCACCCGGTACATTCATTTGAACTTTGAAATCGAATTACCGAACTACCGCGCCATTTTCAGTTCCTTTTATAATTTAAAATAAATATTTATATTCTAAAGACGATTCGAATAAATATATACATTAGAATTATATTCAAAATAAATTTCTCGTCATCATTATTTAAAATAATTCATTTTAAATATTCAAAATTTACTAAAATTGCCAAAATAAATTTTTTTAAATTGGCTCGGATTTCCGGGTTGTTACAATCTCCTCCACTTAAAACTTTTCATCCCCGAAAAGGAACGAAGCCGAAAGTCGTTTAACTAACCAACTCAATTTCCAATATTTTCGTTACGGCTTAAGTTCTTCAAATTTTCAGTTTCTAAGAACTTTTCAAATTGTTCAAAAATTTGGCTAACACCCTAAATTTTCGAAAAATTTCACCATAACCTCCCCTGCACCGGGGACTTCGGGATATTTCATATAGCCTCCCATGGCCTTCTTCAATCCAAAAGAAAAAGAAAAAGCCGAGCGGCTAGCCAATTGGCTCATAAAATCATCATCACCCAAACAAAACAGTAAATTATGGTAAACATGTACCTATTTGTCGGGCAAACAATTTTATTCTTCTGCTCTAGCCTCCTTGCTATGACCTGTTCAATATATATACATGTACTATGCATGCAAATGAGACTAATTTTCAGTACAATTCACTATTTGATATAATTTGGCTAAAAGTTCAACATTTAATTAATCAAACTATAATCAAACAACACAACCAACAATCAATTAGTTGATTAACTTTTGAAATTCATTACTTTGATATATAGTCAAAAAATCAGATTTTGATGCCAAATTACAACAACAAGCCCAATCTAATTTTGGTTCTCACACCAGTCTAATGGAAATATATAGATATCACAATTTTGGCACTCGAATATCAACTCTGATGACAATGCATCAATCATCATAATCCTCTCCGGGCGACTAGAGTGTGATTCAATATATATCTAGTATATTAAAACTTCGAATACACGTTTGCAAGGTGTATATGCAAAATCTTTATATACTGGATCGTCCAAATTCAATACAAATAAATATTTAAATACGTATAAAACGATTTAAATTTCAAAGCAAAATTTGTTTTCATTTTCAAAAATATACTCTTCACACTCGTTCTAGGATACTACAGATCCCATCTCTAACGAGTCATTCCCATTGGATATTACTAGTCCAATGTCTGATGAATTCTTCCATATGGTTCTAATGTGTCTTGTTCTCTGAGCTTTGTAAACCAAAGCTCTGATACCACGATGAAACGACCCGAAATCCCCCTTACGGGAAATCACGGATTGAGTTGAGAACAAGCCACATCAGAACGCAGACAGAAGAACATTTCATTGTTTCTTACAACAATTCCATCAGAATACAAGAATATGCAGAGTATAAACAAATATTATACAACAGAAAATATCAGAGATTACAATACATTACATAGCAGCGGATAATAATACAATACACGACTAGAAGAGATATACGGATACAAAGTTTTCCGGATATCATTCCAGCTGTAAACCAGGATCCTATGAATATAAATCTACAAAACCAAAACTACTAGCTGCCCGTGTCAAAACAAGGGCACCCAGAGTTTAGGTTAAAACAATAAACCCCAGGTCAGTCATGTGACTGGTGTGAGAACTAAACAGTTATTAATCTTTATTTTAAAGTTAGGTAAATCAAGGACCACGCCGTATAACACGGAACGGGTTTCCTTCCAAGAACACCAGTGCATAAAGCAAACAGCGCAATGCTAAATAAAGAACAATGAAGCTATTATAAGACCCATGTCCCATTACACAATGCAACGCTAGCCGGAGGATAGGGTTTTTACCTTATAATAGCCAAAGAATGCTTGATATGCTAAATTTCATGTTTTTAATTCTTAATTAGACTCCAACCGTAAATTAGTAAGAGAACGATTCCATAAGTATTAACCCCAAAACCCGAAACCAACATCAGACTAATACCCAGGAAACCACCCATCTTAGCTCGTTTCCAGTTAGTTTCTGATTTTATATACAATCATCAATATCAATCATAGGCGACATGAGCATCCCATGCCACTATGTCGCCATATATAGGTATACAATCAAAACCGCAAAGTCACGTATTTGGAAATTGGGTTTCCATCTATGAACCGAGGCAAAAGATAGTCCTCTACCTATTCGAGACGCTCTAGCCCGCCCCTCATATCAGAGCTCGAGTGACCTTTGGATCGTCAGGGCCGGTCCACCGATGTGGATTAAAATGCCTGAACACTGCGTTTCCCCACCCTTTGGGGTGTCAATGAGTCAACGAATGACTCCATCGGCTTCACATAGTCACCGATATATCTGAGGCGCCTCGCAACAGCAACAACCACATAAGTCAAACTCGTCAGGGTGTGTAAAACCACTGATGCCACTTCTAGCTAGAAGGAAACGCATGTCCTCCCTAATGTCCTTCTCCCGTTTTTAGTTCACAACTGGGGTGTGAGGCTCGCGAATTCACATTACACAAAGCTATGCCACACAGGTTGTGCTTTGATCATCAACCACAAGACTTTGCGTTTCAACAAAAGCCTTAATCATTTGCATCTTAGCATGCCACACAGGCACTCCATGCAACCGATACCCATTAATCACACAAAATGATATCCAATGTCAGACACACAGTCCATCTACAAGTCCATTCTGGGTCTGAACGAAAATGGAGGCACCTTGTACCTCGCATATCCACCGATCCCCAAGTACGTCTGGACAACCACTAACTGATTCCCACCTCTTGGGTGTACGACCCAATCAAGATCATCGGCAATTATCCAAACGAGGTGAAGACCTACGGTCTTCAACCACCGTCTTTATCTTCGACTCATCGTCGAATCAGTTATTCAGAATGGGATAAACCCGGCCTTTCTGAATAACTCGCGTATATAATAAACAAGTGTTACACAGACACAACATACGTCTCATTCCAATTCATCAGTCACTAACCGTAAATTAGCAATAGAATAATTCCCCAAATATTAACCCCGAAGGCCGAAACCAACATCAGATCAATACCCAAGAAACCATTCAACTTAGCTAACCTAGAGTTAGTTTATAAATTTCACATTCTTAGGGAAAGGTTCCCATTAATTTTATAAAAGATAAATTCTTCAAATTTATTCTTTAATCTCCTTTTGAATATCAATTCAAACCAAATTATGGTTTATCCAAACTAGCCGGGATTAACGAACCTTACCGAAGTAATCATTTGTTTTAATTTCCCAATCCCAACCTATTCATCCCATGAAGTAAAACTGGTAACACTTCATATTTAACACCACGGTATTATTGGTAAATTCAATTACCATTTCACGTTCAAATCTAATTTTAGATTTAACTATCGCCTGGAGCAAAACTAGTGATACTCCATTCTCGATCACTTCAATCTAATTAAAGATTCATTAAAACTCCACTTAGTTTTAATCTTTAACTGGGTTAAAGAATCAATGTCATTTAAAACACGGTACATGATAAACCCAAAATCAGATTCCATTCCAATCAGTCCCTAATCGTAAATTAGCAAGTGAGCAATTCCCTAAGTATTAACCCCGAAGGCCGAAACCAACATCAGATCAATACCCAAGAAACCATTCAACTTAACTAATCTCCAGTTAGTTTCTGATTTTCTTAACTCAGTTGGGTCTAAGAACAGTATTATTGAAGATACCGCTCACGACAACCCAAAATCACATTCCATTAATTATCGGGTTAAAATACACGTGTTATTTAAAACACTATTCACGATAACCCAAAAATCAATACCAATTCAATTCCAATTAAATATTATTTATTTGGTACCCTTCATTAAATCTAAATAAAAAGATTTAATCTTTTTCTCAACTGGGCTTAAGAACAGTGTTAATGAAGGCACCATTCATGACAAACACAAATCACATTTGATATTAATTACAGGGCTCTGAATAGAAAATATACCGGCTTATATTCAATATCAAATTCTACGATCAACAAATATCGTATTGGAAATAAGAATATTAGTATATCTTTCAAATTCCCATAATAATATCTGTATCATCACAAAATCCAACATCGAAATATTCCGAAGATGATTTCGATTCAAATCCATTCCAATTCAATTATTGGAAATATTGGTTATTTTCAAAACCATTTCAATTCCACTTTATTTATTTTAAAAATAAATAAATTATTATTCTAGTTCAAAACTAGTTCATTTCGATAAAAATCTACTTTTATCTTTTCAAATATGGAGGTTTTCATCCCAAATCTTCCTGAATCATTTCTTATGATTTTACACAAATTATTACAATTTTTAATAATTTTATCAAAGCCCGTTCAGTCGATTTCCACAAACGACCATCGAACTGCACTTACAGAGATCTTTTCCAAATTTGATTTGGACATAATTCCAAATCCAACCATTAGATTTCAAATTTCTAATATTCATTAGAAAGCTCTTTTCGATACGAACCCAACGGTTCCGGTTTTAGGAAAATCCCACGGTCGGATCTCCCGTGATATCCATTCGAAGTCAATGGTCGAAATTCGTGAACTGCCGCGGCGCTGCGCGTTCTATTCAGGCCATTATATATATAATATATATAATATATATATTTCGTCGATTTCCTTTTAAAACGTATTTTATAAATCGTTTTAAATTCATTTTCAAAACGATTTCTACTTCCTTTTCAAATTCAAATCAAAATCGAATTTTCCCTTATAAATTCGTTTTGAATTCATTTCAAATTGATTTCAATTCAAATCGATTTTTAATTCAATTTCAGTTCATTTTCAATTCAATTTGAATTTCAAATTAATTCAATTTCAATTCGAATTCATTTCTATTCAATTTCAATTCGAATTCAATTTTATTCAATTTCAATTCAAATTCAAATTCTATTCTATTCAATTTCAATTCGAATTCACTTCTATTCAATTTCAATTCGAATTCATTTCTATTCAATTTCAATTCGAATTCATTTCTATTCAATTTCAATTCGAATACAATTCTATTCAATTTCAATTCGAATTAATTTCTATATATTCGATTTTGAAATCACTTTCAATATTCATTATAAAATCGACAAAATTCCCGTTCGTGTTAAAATGGCATGTAACTACTTAACAAGGCTTCGCATTTCTATTTTCAAATATTCTATTTCAAATATTTCTTTCTCAAATATTTCTTTTCTAAATATTCTATTCAAAAATTTCTTTTTCAAAACTGGAATGAGGCCCAATCAATTACCAAATAATGTTAATTGTATGGATTTTCTACAACACATGTATAAAATAACAACGATAAATAGTCAACCATCATCCAGATTGCACCACACAACTGCATAAGCATTAAATATAAATAATTAACGCTTACACAGTCTGTCAACCCATCAATTGACGTGCAACTAAACAATCGGGATTAGTGTGCGTCAAATATCATCCCAATACCCGTGTGGGGTTTCAAATCAACACACACAGATTTTATTTGTGCAGTTAGGCGATGTGTAAAATTTATCATCCTAATCAAAATCAGTCAAATCAGTGTATATAAAAAAATCGTCCGATTTGTTTATATTAATTTATTTCATTTCATATACACGTTAAAAATTCTATTTTTAACAATAAAAATAATTTTTTTTCAATCCACATCACACAATCAACTACATATCAAAATCAAACAAACAAACAAGCCATCCATGGTCTGTGGACGACGGGTGTCGGGTGCTACTAAACACAATTTGCATCCTAGTGAACTACTGAACCGTCTGGATCTGTTTGAAATTCCAATACCGTCTTTTTCGCGTTGTTCATATATAAAAATTATATTTTTATCACTTCGTTTCAATAAATAAAAATCATATTTTTATTTTTGCTTTATGTATTTTTTTCCACGCTTCTTTCTATATAAAAAACATATTTTTATATTTCTAATCCGTTTCTCCTATAAAAATCGAATTTTTATTTCGCTACAACATATATAAAAATCGTATTTTTATATTCTCTACCTTATAAAAATTATATTTTTATAATCTCCACTATATAAAAATCATATTTTTATTCTCTACAATATATAAAAATCATATTTTTATTTTTTACATTATATAAAAATCATATTTTTATTCTCTACTTCATATGAATGAAAATCATATTTTTATACACGAGATTTATAATTAAAAATTGCATTTTTAATTATGTAAGCGGCTAAAAATAAAATAAAATGCTCACCGGACCTTATTAGGTGGCGAAGGAGGCTCGGAGAAGGGGCGTGCTTGCTGTTGGTGGTTGGAGGGCTTATCCGCCAAGGTTGAAAATGTAAAACCTGAGTTTTTAAAGGAGGAGAGGGTCTTCGGGTCGGGGTTGGCCGAGGGAGGCGGCGCTAGGCCAACAGGTGGCGGCGAGGAGCTTCACCAGCGGTGGTAGGCGATTCGGCGGTCAGAGGAGGCTAATTCGAGGCTAGGGCACGAGTGCTTCGGCCTTCGAACGAAAGAGGAAAGGAGTGGGAGACGGAGGAGGGTGGCGCGGAGAGCTGGTGGTGGGGTGGCGCTCGCGGTGGATGGTGGCAGGGCGATGGGGACTGGGCGATGGCGATTTGAGGAGCAGCATTTTTTTTTATTTCCTCTTTCTATTTTTGAATGATGGGTAAGGGAGAAAGAGGGTTGACAAAGATATTAATATATATATTTTATTAATTTTAAATTCTAAAAAGCAACTTTTTATTTCAAACTCGAAATCCAACCCACAGGCTACCGCCCCTAGCAATTACCCCCATTCCAAACACAATGGGATATGTTTCATCAGCCGATTCGATCATTTTGATCAGTTTTCGTGATAATCAACATATAACTCTATATATTGAATTTGAATGCGCATTTCAATTTACCAGGGTCACATACTAACTCGAAAAATTCCCGAAAAATATTTTCTAGCTTCGTATTGACGATACGGTCCTAACAAAACTAGTTTCGTCAAATTCTGAGACCATTTGAAAAATGGCCATTTTCCAGTCGATTAAAATCAACTGAAACTGGTCAAAAGCGTTTTCCTTTGCCACGCTCACGTATTGATTCAGAAAATTATGATTTTTGAAAACTAGCAATAACCATACATCTCGGATCCAACAAAAGTGGTTTCGTCGAAAACCGATGCCGTTTGCTAAATTTCCATTTTTAAGGGCCAGAATTCCATAGAGACTATTCTGAATTTTCAACTGGGCATATCTTTTTATCCCCACTATGAAATTTTGATTGTTTAGATTCGCTGGAAAGACATTCTCAATTAGATTTTAATATTTTTGGTTTCACTAAAATCCGTTTTGTTTTGCACCCGGTACATTCATTTGAACTTTGAAATCGAATTATCGAACTACCACGCCATTTTCAATTCCTTTTATAATTTAAAATAAATATTTATATTCTAACTACGATTCGAATAAATATATACGTTCGAATTCTATTCAAAATAAATTTCTCGTCGTCTTTATTTAAAATAATTCATTTAAATATTCAAAATTCACTAAAATTGGCAAAATAATTTTTTTAAATTAGCTCGGATTTCCAGGTTGTTACATAAACACTTGTATCCTTTTTGATTTGTTGAGTAAGCAAAAAAGGTACAAAGTAATTGTAACGACCCGGATTATCAGCCGTTGAATTCTGAATATTTAAATTTGTTTTAAATATTTTATTTGAATTATATATAGAAAACTATAAGGGATTTATTTAATAAAATAAATGGATTTTAAAATATATTGAATATCATTTTAACTTAAAAATAGGAATAGGGAGTTTGAAATTCAAATTTAGATTACTTTGTAGCCATACGTATATATTCTGATTAGATATGTATTTTATTTGTTTATTTTGAAATTGAATCGATTTATTTTCAAAACCATATGTGATTATAATGAGATTAATTTTTATAAAATCCAAAATAGATTATTATTGCAAGATTTTTGAGGTGTAGTTATAATTTAATTTATAGAATTTTTCTGTAGTTTTTATTTTGAAAAATAAGCAACTTTTTATTTGAAGTATTTTACACCTTATATCAGCGCTTTGGGATATCACAGTATAAGTTAATATGTTTATATTATTATATTTTTGGGCATGTGGTGCATTGTTTGTCACGATCATGCTTTTATTTTTGTCCATAGCAGCTGCTACGTGCATGGAATTTTACGTAACAAGGTACGTTAAAATCCTGAAAACACATGCACATTAGTTATGCTTATCTATTACATGTTCCTCTCAGCCAATCCAAGTACCTGCTTGGCCGTTCGTTATCCACATGGATCCATCTTCTATGACTATAAATTTTGGAAAATAACTTTACGAAGAAATGGTTAACCTTAATTATAGAATATAGCAAATATAATTGACGTCCTAACCAACTTTACTATTATTATTAACCTGATAATTAACCGTGTGTGTGTGTGTGTATATATATATCTTTTATATAGTGAGAAAACACAGTTATATTTTTAGCTGCAAACTCATATGCGTGATGTTCTGGATTACATTGTACATTTTGCTCACAACATTGCAACTTGTTTACATCTTTATAATTCCTCTTGTTTCTTTCTTTGCTATTAAACAACCATCACAACTCAATTACAAACCTCCCAATATAAAGCTACAGCTATTCTTGTGTGTGAGTGCTAAACATTTCAACACTGTTCCTGCCAAGCCAAGTTTTACGTCCGTGCATGCCAAGTTTTTCCCATCGTGCGAGCCAAGCCATCTGAACCGTGACATTCAAGCTATTACATCCGTGTGCCTCAAGCTACCAAATCCCATGCTCGCCAAGTAATTTATTTTTTAAATACTGACATTTATCTTCCCCGTTCTCAAAAGAAAACGAAACGTGAGAAGAAAAATAAATTGAAACAAATCAAGTCTTCTCTAAAAATCATGAAAAGACTATAGATGGATTTCAGATTGTTTGCTCTTCGCGTTCGTTTACAGTTACAGAGTTCGAACCAAAAACTCGTTCTACTCTTTTTCTACCGTGATTTAGGTTTGAAAAGATCGGGAGTTATAAGTAATGATTCACAGATTTTATATCATATCTGGATACAGCGAGAGGAATAGGTTCTAGCATCGAGGTTTCGTATATTTTTGAGAAAAATAGTGTCGCGTCTATCACTGTTCATGGCCGAAGTCGCGGTTTTTCAGGGGAGACCGAGTTCAAAACAGAGGTGGCGGAAATATAGTACTCACGTAAGAGAAGACAATGGAGGTGACGGTGCTCGAATCCATCAAGATATGAAGGAGAACAGATCATTGATGTGTGCGGTCATGTACTGGAATTGTTCGAAACCATTTTGGAGAAGAAAGCAATGAGTAAGTATATTAAGCGATTAAGAAGTTACTAATGAGGTATTAACGAAGATCTTTAAAACATTTATCATTTGGTAATGTTAATAAAGGAGAGAGTTGGGTCACGATGAGGAGATGCGTTCTTTCCCTTTTACTAAAGTTGTTTGAGCGAGAAGAAAGGGGATGAGCGGGGGTTTAAGAAAGGTTAAGTGGTGATTAGTTGGTTAATTCCTTTTTTAGTACCATGTAATTAAGAGTGGCGGGAAATGGCTAAGGAGAGGGAAATGAGATAAATGGAGTGATGCTGCAAGTGCTATTATTCTATTATACGAAGGTTGGTGCCTCATAGGCAATGGTATTTTATACATTGGTTCATAAAAATGTTGCGTATTACAATTTATTGGGATGCAAGTGACGTAGGAATAATTGCAGAACATCTCTAAATCATGTCTGGTTAAATGGTATTTTGTTATTGTGCTGGTCTAGTGGTCTTCGTAGATAGAACATGTGAGTACGATGGAGGGAAGGATCAAGATTCAGTGCAATGGTTGGTTATGGTTGAAACAGAGTAGTGTATGAACGAAGGAGGTTTCTAGTGGCCACTAGGTATGGACAATGAGCTGAAATGTGGCTTGAATGGAGAAGTTATTGCAGTAGTATGAGCAATGGGAAACAGAGTGTTGTTAAGGCAGTCAAAGGTAGCATTGACAATCAAATATAGGTGGGGAGTTTCTTTCGTGTAAGAACCGAAGCCTGGAATCATTTGCGAGGAAGAAGGCCTAATTTGACCATTAATGTCCTTAACAAAACGTAATTGGTAAAAGATAATTAATTAAGCAATTATTACATTATTTAAATAGTAAGTGCTATAATTGTATAACCATTGCATATGTGAACAGAATTTAACAAAATCAATCACATTGCAATCAGAGCGACAAGGTCTTCATTATGGAACTGACGTGGCTGAGAACAAAGCTACTGGAATTTCGAAATAAAATCAAATGCTCATTTGATTTTAAACGAAACCAAAGCAAAACCATCAACTGCAAAACGATGTGAGCAAACTCACTAACTTTGACTCGTTTATATTTTTAAACGAGTTTTAAATTTATTTATAGAAAATTTATACTGTGCAATGGTTGATTGGTTGAATAGTTGATAAAATTGTTGAAATAGTTGATATGATTACATCGTTGATCGATTACCAGTTCTGACATTTTGTATTGATGTGAAATTAATATTATTGATGTTGATTAACATTTGTGGATGCAGGGAAACAGGTTGGAGGGATCCATCCTCGACATTTATATTATTGTGTTTGCATTAGTTGTGACCTATGCTTTGATATATTAACTTGGTTGATCTTGTTGTGTTTAAATATCACTGGCCTTAGAATTTGGTATTTAAATACCATAAAATATTTTCGAATATAGAAAATGAAATTTGAATTTTAAAAAGGGAATTTATTTCCAAAAATAGAAATGTAATTTCGAATAGAGTTGAAACTAAAAACATGTAAATGGAGAAAAAAAGAACTTGTATATAAACGAGAGTATAAATTAAGTGAATTATTTATCATTGAATAAATTGAAATAGAAAATCAAATTTGAATTTATATGAAAAAATGGAAAATGGTTTTGAAACCAATATTTGAAGTTAATTTGAATTTAACAAAGGGTGTTAAATATTAGTTAATCTTCGATTAACTATAATTAAAGTAATTATCTAATTGGTTAGTGTTAATAAAGTTAATTATTATATAATAAGCTTTTAAAAATGATAATTATACTATTTTTAGTTAATAGCAAATTCAACTATTTTTAATATAGTTAATAATAAGGCTAATTGTTATTTTAATTAATAATAATTAAAACAATTATTTTAATTGGAGATTCTATTAAGAAATAATTTTGTGGCAATATAGTTTGATCAAGGAGAAGATAAGAGTTTCGTAAAGGGATTTGTAATCCAAGTTTTAAATGAGATTTGTAAATGGGATTTTTTGGTAAATGCAGATATTTAAATAAGGCTTTTTCTTAATTTATAAATTAAGTAAATAAAATTCAATGGAATGAAACTTTTGTGGCAGATGGTTAATAGGTTTATAATAGACTAAAATGTGTTAATGGTTTTAGAATGAAATCTAAGCTAAGTGGTGAAAAGATGGTAAATAGATTAGTATAGTGATTAATCCAAACAAGGTTTAAATGAGGTTTTTAAAAACCAAAGTGATGACTTTAATTGAATTAAGCAAAGCACTGTAATTGAAATAAAAATTTTAAATGCAAAGGAAAACACAAATGATAGCTTTGTGTTAAACATTGATTTTTAGAAAAAAAATCCATGTAAAGAGGTCTTGTTGTAAAGAAGGTGGAAAGCGGACTTTTATCCTTATATACTCTTTATCTTATGAGGTTTCGACAAATAGAATGGTATATGTCTGCATTGTTTAAATCCATACGTTTTGACTATCTTTTAAAAATGAACAATGGAAGCGTGTGCGTCGCACACGGTACTTTATTCAAAACAGCGATTATAGCACTGCTATTATAATAAATGTTTTGTAAATCTAAACAGCGCTGTTATTATAATAAATGTTTTGTAAATCTAAATAGAGATCTTAGCGTTGTCGTTATAATAAATGTTTTGTAATTCTAAACAGCGATTTTAGCGTTGTCCTTGTAATAAATGTCTTATAAATCAAATATTTGGAAACAGCGATTATAACGCTACTGTTATAATCAATGTTTTTCCGTAAAGGAAGCGGATTCTTAGATTGAATCCGAGAGTCGCGTAAGCGATGTTTTGTTTGAAGTTGTGAGCTTTGACTATTCCAAAGTTGAGAATGTTGTTCAGTTAAGGTCTGAGAGGTAATTATACCCCTACTTGATTGATTTCACAATTAACTAAGGAATGGTTAAGGTTCGGCAGTGAAGATTGTTTATGGATCCGATTAGTAAATGAATAATTAATGAAGTGAGTTATAGCAACGATGTTTATTATTTAACATGGGTTTAACTAAATGAAAAGGTCTTGGAAACATTTTCCAAAGTAAACCAGAGTTGGTTTCTAAGTATAGAAAATGAAATGATTTGGGATAACTAGAAGTAAGGAATGATAATTGGAAATGTTTTTCCAATGTTAATAAAGTATATTTTCTAAAATATAGAAATAAGAATATATTGAAATGTTTTCAAATTGGAATATGTGGTATCTTCTCAAATAAAGAAATGATGACGTTGGAAATATCTTCCAAGAATCGAGATTGAGATTTGAAAGGATATGGAAGATTGAAAATGGATTTTTGAATCTATAATATAATAAGGAATTAATATAAAAAGGGGCCAGTGTTTGATGTTTGATCGGTGGAAATTTCCAATTGGGAAATAGGACCGCTGATTGTATGGATGTTTCTTTGATAGTTAAATCACCGACTATCAAAGTTTTGATTTATTTTATACATCCGTTGTCAATACGGAGAGACCGAGATCAGGTTTAATATGTGAAAACCACTCCGTATTGGCATAAGCGTTACATATCAACTTATGTTGAAGAGATTATGAAGACGGAGTAAAGTGCAAGGGCTACTCTGTTAATCCTAGGTAGAAATTGCCTAAGATGGATTAATAGAATGGTGCCTTCGGTTTGTCCAGACCCAGGACAACTTATAAGGACGAGTGCATGACAGAGTATTCCCAAAGAGGTCACATACATTGATTCCTTCAAACGTACGAAGTTGGTGGCAGAGAAGGGAAACTTCTTTAGCCTAACAATTTGAGTATTTTTATGGGAATCAATTAGTGATTTCTGATTGATCTGACGATGTGGCATTCAAAGTGAATGGTGGCCAGATGTTCTGGAAGATAATTCAAACCTTAAGCCTCACAACCGGGAATTGAAAAAAATCGGGCAGGCAGCATGGCTTATTGGGCCGCTCCCATTAGGATGTATAATCACCTATCTAGAGAAATTCCAATTGCTTATTTAATCTATCGATCCTGTCCCTTTCGGGAAACGGTTGCTGTTCCCAACCGTTGGTGATATACATTCGACACACTCAAGTGAAGTGAGTGGTCGGTCATGTGTGGGCCGCGTTGCAAGATGTTCTTGTTGAACCCCAGTGTATCCCCTCTAGAGTGCACTGATCGGATGGTTGTTCCATACCTTATCATGTTGGAAATCCAATCTCCAATAAGCGCTCTGCGGTTTTTGATTTTATATTATATATGGAGCATGAGATGCAAGCGTTCCGCTAGATTGCTATTTATTTGATTTAGACACTATTATAATATCACTGGATTTGATATCAAAAATATTTTTGGTTATCGTAAGGTAAAAACCATCCATTTTTATGTGTGGATTGGTCTTACGATTATCATTTCTTTCGAAAGGATATTTGAAAGTTAAACAAATGGTTGGAGTTTACTCACACCATTCCCATGATTGACCCAAAGTTTATTTTGTTTGTTTTCCCTAAACTCTTGGGTGCCCACATTTGTATGGGCAGTCAAGTAGTCGTGATTTTTCGGATTCACTTGGAAGAGCTGGAAGCAGGAGGCTTTACCAGTTAGCTATAGACTATCATATTTCCGCTGTGTACTATGTTGTATCTGGAAACAGGTGTTTATAAATGTTCCAGGAATAACTTTCGTGCTCTGATAATGGTATGTATATACAGTTACTGATTTGTATTTCAAAAGTTATGTTATTTAATATATTTTATTCGTTCTGCTATGAGTTTGTGATCTTCGTTTTTTCTTCTATTCTGATATTTCTTTCTTTCTATTTCTCATCCGCTAACTTCTTTCTAATAATGATTCGTATTTCTATACAAATTTGGGTTAGGCGTGTGGTGTTATTGGTCGACTCGAAGTGTATGGAAATTCGGGCCATTACATTTGGTATCAGAGTTAAAGGTTGAGTAGTAACCTTGGCTCTGTGGCGTAACTCAATATAGATGGGGTTAGTAATACCCTTGATTGGGTTTGAATGCTTCTATATTAGCGCGTATTTGTAAATTTGAAAAAAAAAATTGTTTACATTGTGTTGATTGGTTTGTTGAGTGGTTTATGAATTCTGGTCGACACAGAATGTACATCTGTATCGATAGGCGTTTCTAAACTCTCGAACAGAGCAATTCGATACAATACTGTTTTAAATGGGTAAATGAAATAATTTTGCCTAAATAATTATTTTGATATAAAAGGAATAATTTCTGAATTACTATATATGAATGTGTTGATTGTTATTACAATCAAATGGAATTATAAAATATTGAAATGGTTATACATAACCAAATATATTTATATATGGATAATGTATACAAATAAGATGAATTGGAATTAAATTTAAATCGGAATTTGGAATTTAAACCCCAGATGTTAGAAATGTTTTCTGAAGTATTTTTAAAAGACAATATGATATTACTTTGAAGGATTTTGAATAAGGATGGTTTAAATAGATTTTTAAAGGGACTAAGCAATGAAATCACTTCAGTGATGAGAAAATAATTCTGATAATGGATCGCAACATTATCAATATTCATTTTCAAGTTTCTACGTGGTGGATTGCTACCATAATAATTTGGGAATGAAAAATTTGTTTGAAAAGGACAAGATGTTTTAGAAATTCAAATGTTTTGAATGGATTTGATTAGAAATATTTGTATATAAATATTTATGATTTCAAACTAATTTGAAATAAAACCCGGGAATTTAAATTCTGAAATTAAAATTTAACTTGTATAAGTTGAATAGATTGAAATGGTAAAAATGTATCAAATGAACTGAAATTTAAGTTAAACAAAATTGGATTGGATTAGAAATAATTCCGAATGAAATTAAATAAAGAGAAATGTTGAGATTCGAATTATTAATATGAATTAGACTTATTGATAAGTAAGTTAAATATATATTGGATATTGTTAATTGAATTGTGATAAATTTGGATTCAAGTATAATAAGTGGATTGATTTTGGAAATAGAAATCAAGTTTGAATTGATAGAATGGAAGTGAAATTATCAGAAGTTGATTAGAGAGTTAAAAACTGGAAGTTGGATTGATTTGAAACCAACTGGAAATGGACATATGTATGCTCAGCAGATATTGAATGGAAGCAAATGCAAGAGATAGAGTTATGACCGACAAAAAGGTATATGTTTACAATATTACTTGGGTTTGATGATTTTATGAGCCTATGGGCAAGCCGCTTGGCTTTTTGATTTTCTTTTGGATTGAAGAAGGCCTAGAAAGGCGATTTGTGGTTGTACCAATTGAGCCGTGCAAAGGAGATGCTGGCGAAATTTTTCGAAAATTTAAGGAGTTAGGAAATTTTCAAGAAATTTTTGATAATTTAAAATCGAGTGTTAATTGTAATTGAAATAAGAAAACCAGAATTGGTTTATAAAATTTGAAGTGGAATAATGAAATTGATAAATGGATTTAAAATCAATTGGAATGACTATGAATATGCAGAAGAGCATATGGATTGAAGGCAAGAAAGTGATGATGGATTGTCCAAAAAAAGGTGGTGGGTAGATCATTTGGAAAGAATTATGAATGGTCGAGCATTGGTATGAGAATTCGAAGGTCGGGTAAGAACTGGGTTATGAAGGTATGGAATATAAGATTTCAACTAAGTAGGCTATGAGGAGTTAGAATTGTAGCATTACTACTTAGCAATTTCGAGGACGAAATTATTTTAAGGGGAATGGAATGTAACGACCTGGATTATAAGCCGTTGAATTCTGAATATTTAAATTTGTTTTAAATAATTTATTTGAATTATATATAGAAATTTTTAAGGGATTTATTTAATAAAATAAATGGATTTTAAAATATATTGAATATAATTTTAACTTAAAAATAGAAATAGCGAGTTTGAAATTCAAATTTAGATTACTTTATAGCTATACGTATATATTCAGATTTGATATGTATTTTATTTGTTTATTTTGAAATTGAATCGATTTAATTTCAAAACGGTATGTGATTATAACGAGAATAATTTTTATAAAATCCAAAATAGATTATTATTGCAAGATTTTTGAGACGTAGTTATAATTTAATTTATAGAATTTTTCTGTAATATTTATTTTGAAAAATAAGCAACTTTTTATTTGAAGTATTTTACACCTTATATCGGCGCTTTGGGATATCACAGTATAAGTTAATATGTCTATATTATTATATTTTTGGGCGTGTGGCGCATTGTTTGTCACGATAAAGTTTTATTTTTGTCCTTCGCAGCTGCTACGTGAACGGAATTTTACGTAACAGGGTACGTTAAATTTTTTTATTTAAAAGAAACAGAAAACACATGCACATTAGCTATGCTTATCTATTACATGTTCCTCTAAGCCAATCCAAGTAACTGCTTGGCCGCTCGTTATCCACATGGATCCATCTTCTGTGACTATAAATTTTGGAAAATAACTATACAAAGAAATGGTTAACCTTAATTATAGAATATAGCAAATATAAATGACGTCCTAACCAGCTTTACTATTATTATTAACTTGATAATTAAATGTGTGTGTGTGTGTGTATATATATATATATATCTTTTATATAGTGAGAAAACACAGTTATATTTTCAGTTGTAACTCATATGTGTGATGTTCTGGATTACATTATACATTTTGCTCACAACATTGCGACTTGTTTGCGTCTTTATAATTCCTCTTGTTTCTTTCCTTGCTATTAAACAGCCATCACAACTCAATCACAAACCTACCAATCTAAAGCTACAACTATTCTTGTGTGTGAGTGCCAAACATTTCAACAGCGTTCTTGCCAAGCCAAGTTTTACGTCTGTGCAGGCCAAGTTTTTCCCATCGTGCGAGCCAAGCCATCTGAACCGTGACATTCAAGCTATCACATCCGTGCGCCTCAAGCTACCAAATCGCGTGCTCGCCAAGTAATTTCTTCTTTAAATACTGACATTTATCCTCCCCGTTCTCAAGAGAAAACGAAATGTGAGAAGAAAAATAAATTGAAACAAATCAAGTCCTGCTCTAAAAATCACAAAAAGATTATAGATGCATTTTGGATTGTTCGCTCTTCGCGTTCGTTTACAATTTACAGAGTTTGAACCAAAAACTTGTTAGACTCTTTTTCTACTGTAATTTAGGTCTGAAAAGATCGGGAGATATAAGTAATGATTCATGGTTTTGATATCATATCTGGATACAACGAGAGGAATAACTTCTAGCGCCGAGGTTTCGTATATTTTAGAGAAAAATAGTGTCGCGTCTATCACTGTTCAAGGCTGGAGTCGTAATTTTTCAAGGGAGACCGAGTCCAAAACAGAGGTGGCGGAAATATAGTACTCATGTATGAGAAGACAATGGATGTGACGGTGTGCGAATCCATCAAGAAATGAAGGAGAATGAATCATTGATGTGTGCAGCCATGTACTAGAAGTGTTTGATACCATTCTGGAGAAGAAAGCAATGCGTAAGTATATTAAGCGGTTAAGAAGTTACTAATGAGGTATTAATGAAGATCTTTAAAACATTTATCATTTTGTAATGTTAATAGAGGAGAGAGTTGGGTCATGATGAGGCGGCATGTTTTTTCCCTTTTACTGGAGTTGTTTGAGCGAGAAGAAAGGGGATGAGCGGGGGTTTAAGCAAGGTTAAGTGGTGATTAGTTGGTTAATTTCTTTTTTAGTACCATGTAATCAAGAGTGGCGGCTAATGGATAAGGAGAGGGGAATGAGATATGAAACACCCCACCTCCGTTAGGGTCACTCTCAAAGGGAATGCCCTAATTTTGGTGGAGGTTTATAAGTATAAGTCACAGATATACAAGACAGATATAAGAACACATATTTTTGAACAGCGGAAAAACAACAACTTTTATTTCATTAGAAATACGTGTTACAACAACCATACCACAATTGTCTTACAATACTTCCAAAAACATAACATCTTCATAACTGTCTTGATTACATTATTTAAAGAAGCATAAAGAAAACATAAATAAACTGCAAAAGTCCCATAGTTGCTGTCCAAAGCCATAGTCCAAAACGAAAAGATCCAAGCAATACATTCTTTCTCTTCAAGCTGGATATGAAGGCTGGTCAAGCTGCAGTATTCCCTCCCTGTGGACCTGGGGGGGGGGGGGGGGGGACGGAAGAAAAGAAGACGAAAGAAAAGTAGAGTCAGACATAAAGCCTGAGTAAGTCTAGGACTATTCAGTCTATGAATAAAGAACTGGGTATGATAAGTATAAACTAGAAATGGGAAAGCACCATATACTTAGTCATGTTGTCTAGGGTCGAATATACTATCGTACCCCATATTAATCTCTGTACCTATATAAACTAGTTCCCAACAGGCACCCCATAATCAGGGTGAAGTGATCAATTTTATGATGATCGGCTCCTACTCGCATAGTTACATGTGTCTTACGGCCCCCGATGTTGTAGTTACCTATGCTGGTCCTACCATGGGGTGTATCAAGTCCCATGGCGGCGGCCCGACACAACCCTAGAATGCACAGGTATGCTACTGCTGCCCAGTGCCTTATTTTTCTGCGCCGGAGTGAGTGCACGCCCACACCCCGTTAGAACCTACACTGCTGCTCCACCGCCGTCGATTTGACCTCTTACAATCAGCCCAGTAATCGTGCCCCACCCTGCCTAGTTTCAGGGTATCATGATACACCTTATAGGGTTACTGCTGAAAAGGGTCCCCCGCTACTAGGTTTTCTATCTCTAGCCAACATGCTAAGTTGGTTAAGTGTTTTATAAACCTAACCCCCAATCAGTCTGTTTAGTTTAGCATGTTCCATTTTGATTTAGTATTAATATAATTTACTTAATCCTATCAATCCTGACTCAGCCTTAATTGTCTTATTAAAGCCTTGACCTCTCACATTAGATAGGTATTGTTGTGGCTGCCTGTTGCCGGTTGGGTCCGGGCAGTCTTACGCCACAACTCAGTCTATCCTCGGGTCCTTATTGGGCTCCATGTTTAACCACCCACATTGGATATTTATTGTTGTGACTACTGGACAGCCAGGCGGTTCCGGGCAGGTTTACATCACAACTCAATCCAACCTCGGGTTAAACACATCGTATTTTCTACATTTACATATTTTGTCTTTCTTCTTTATTTTCTTATATGTAAATACTTGCGGCCCATTATTCAAAATCAATTAATGGTGTAAGGGTTTACACCAATCATGGGCCCAACCCATTCTTGAATTTGGGCCCCTCTACTTTTATATTTTCATTTATTAATTAATTTGGCCCAACGCTATTTCCCCCGTTTAATACGTTCGTTTATTATAATATATGTTGGGCTTAGCCTTTTAAGCCCAACTTAGCCACGTGAAAAAGGGGAGGCTTAAAACGTGGTTATATACACAAAAAGGGGAATGTGAACGCATGAACTTGCAACATAACGTTGGAACTACAAAATAGAAACTGGTGTACTTGCATTGTGGTAACATATACTTTGGTCATAAAGCATAAGTGACATGAATCAAACCATGTAAACTTGTAGTTAAGTTAAGAATCTAACTAAATTAGATATCATTATTGACACATAGTCTAACTACAACATAAACCTATATTTTTACTTAGGCATAATGTCAAACATAAGCAAATCATGTTTATAAAATTACCATATGTTTACAAAGGTGCTTACTTTTGTTACTAATACAAAAGTATAGTTCAACTAGAATTATTCCAACTTAATCATGATTTTTAATCTATTCACATAATCATGGCACAATTATACCCAAACATGAAATGACGGTTTTTGATCTATTCATATAATCATGGCATAAATATTCCTAAACATGAAATCATGGTTTTTACTTTATTCATGCAAACTTGCTATTAGAATGTAAATCTAACTTAGCTATGTCACATATATTATATAATTCTTGTTAACAACATAGGCCTAACATGTTTTTCAATTAGGCATAATACCAAACATAGCCTAGTCATATTCATAAAATCAACATAAGTTCACAAAGAGGCTTACTTTTGTTTCTAATACAAAAGTATGGTTTTATACAAAGATCATGATGCCAATTTTAACATAATTTCATGTGAATCATAATACCCCAAATTTGATTCAATTACACAAAAAGTGATTTTGTACAAAAATATACATTATGTTGGCATAGTAGCAAAACCACATACTTGCATGAATCTCAATTAAACAACCACAAACGTGTAGCTTTAACATGAATTACATACTTGCGAATATCCAATTGACATATCACAATATTCCAAATCGATTAGAATCATAGCAACGCACAAATATGAATTATTATCGCCACAATTCCATTTCTTACATTACACAAATCAAACACAGTTATTTATTCTCATCGGAATAGTAATCTACTTACAATCGTGTGTCGAATTCTTCAATTCAGGAATCTGAATTTTGGATTTGGAGATGCTATTCCCTTGACGTTGGCGTTGATTTGATTTGTTTAAGTTTAACTTGTAGTTGCTTTATGCTTTAGAGTTTGTCTCCTAATTGTCTCTCAAATTGGTGGCAACTCCTAGTCATTCCTCAGCAGCATGATGGCCTCATTCTTATTTTTGAATGAATAGATTAGGTAGAGTCTAGGGTCATTTTTGTAGAGTTTATGAACTGATTAGGACCATCGATGTAGCTTGGGTTAATCGTAGCCATTCATTCGAAAGAGAGACCAATCAGGGGCTGACACCTAGCCCTAGTGACAAGGCAAGACTCAGAAAATCGGCCAAACACAGACCTGGCCAGCCAGGATGGGCTGGGTTCGACCTGGCTCTGGGGCCAGGTCGACAGCCCTGTCGACACCCAGGTCGACAGCCCTGTCGACCTGGTTAGCCCAGGTCGACTGCCAAGTCGACCTGGTGCCTTCAGGCGGGAATTTTCCCGCCCTGGCCAACTGGGCCCGATTTTGAATTTTGAATTGTTTTTCTGAGTTGTTTTTCGTCTGTTCGAATTTTAAACCTAATTCAGAAACTTCCGGAGGCCATATCTTGGTCATACCTACTCCGATTTTCGAAAACTCGGACTCTATTTCGCGTATTTTTCCGAGACGAACGTAATGGCCTATCCCGTTTCCCTTAGTTCTTTGATTTGAAATTAGATATGCTTTAATTTATGAATTTCACTGTTATAGAATACACGGGGTGTTACATTCTCCCCCACTTAAAAAGGATTTCGTCCCCGAAATCTTCAAGTTAGGAAGAATGTATATCCTAACATCCAAACATCCATCTACTCATCCATCAAACATGAGCATCCATTGCCCTTAAAGGACTTCTAATGCTTCATGATCATATGCGAAGTGTGTGTGTACATGTACTTATCTAATGCAAAATCAGGCGGTCTACTGATTCAGTTGACCTCCTTAATGCGAATTATGCAAGTGCCATGAATCCATTATGTATGCAAATTTTCCTATTCATGATTCTACATGAGTGCACAATCATTCATACAAATGCAACATCCATATGACAATACATTAAAGTTCAACCATATACGAATGCAACAATATATGCATATGCAATATGAAGTGACTGAGCCGATCTAAAACCTAGATTGTGTGTGTATATGCAACCACGAGCAACCACTAGCAATCACTTGCAACCACTTGCAACCATCATCCATAACATGTTTCAACTACATGTTTTCATCCAAAGAGTTTCTACCTACAAGATAAGGTCGAGGAAATATACCTAAAAAGATAGATAAAAGCGCAACTTAAGGAAAAAGAAAGATCAAGGATGTACCCTCGAAAAGAAAAGGGTAGGCAGTGCGTATTATAGCTTCAGTTTCCCAAGTCGCGTCTCCCTCTGCGTCGCTCCACTAAACTTTGACGAGCTTGACTTCGCGGTTGCGTAGCTTCTTCACTTCCGTTCCCACTATGCGGGTCGGAACTTTCCTCACGGTTGCTTCGCGCTCCACTTCAGCTTCTTCTAGGATATTTGGCTCTACCACTTCAGCAGACTCATGTAGACATTTTCGGAGATGTGAAACATGAAAAACGTTGTGAACTCCGGCCAACTTTTCGGGTAGCTCTAATCTATAGGCCATTTTCCCAATTTTCTCGATGATAGGGAATGGCCCTATGAACCTTGGTGCTAGCTTTCTTGTGGTTCCAAAACGAACAAAGTTCCTTAGCGGAGATACCTTAAGAAAAACTCTGTCTCCAACCTCAAATTCAAGGTCGGTCCTTCTCTTGTCGGCGTAGGACTTTTGTCTGTCTTGGGCCGTCTTCATCCTTCTTCGTATTAAGCCTACTTTTTCTGAAGTCACTCGGATCATATCTGGTCCAAGTATGAGCTTATCAGTAGACTCCCACCAACAAGTGGGCGATCAACACGGTCTTCCATATAAAGCTTCGAAGGGCGCCATTCCGATGGTTGCTTGATAGCTGTTGTTGTAGGCAAATTCCACCAAAGGAAGATGGTCTTCCCATGTCCCTCCGAAGTCAAGGACGCACAGTCTTAAAAGGTCCTCCAAAACTCTGTTCACTCTTTCTGTTTGGCCGTCAGTTTGGGGATGATAGGCTGTGCTCAAGCATAACTGCGTTCCTACTGCTTCTTGCAGACTCCGCCAAAACTCACTGGTGAAGATAGGGTCTCGGTCACTAACAATGCTGGATGGTATTCCATAGAGTCGAACGATTTCCTTGAGGTATAGAGATGCTAGGGATGAGGCAGTCCTTTTACTTTTGACAGGTAAAAAGTGGGCGCTTTTAGTAAGCCTATCCACTATTACCCAAATGCTAGTGTTGCCTCTCCTAGACCTAGGCAGCCCATCGATGAAGTCCATTGAGATGCTATTCCACTTCCACTGCGGGACCTTTAGAGGATGTAGCAGACCGCCAGGCTTTTTCTGTTCCGCCTTAACCTGTTGGCACACCATACACTTAGAAACGAATTCTGCGACGTCCTTTTTCATGCCATTCCAGAAGAAAGTTCTTTTTATGTCCTTGTACATTTTATCTCCGCCTGGGTGTATCGTCATCTTGGAGTGATGTGCTTCCTCAAGAACCCTCTTTACTAAATCCCTTGTCTGTGGGACGCATAGTCTTCCGTCTTGCCTTAGCCAACCCTTATCGTCGATGGAGTATCTGTTGAGGTGACTTGAAGTCTCACCCCTAATTAGCCTATCAATTGTTTCCACAAGCTGAGGGTCTTCGCGTTGTGCTGTCCCTATTGAGTCCACTAAAGTCGGGCGCACTTCGAGAGATGCTAGCAAGCCTGGTACAAAATCGGAGGAAGGCCTAAAGTCGAAGCTGGCTATAAACTCTAGGCTTTGTCTTTCAACAAACAGCGGGCTTAGGGTCAATTTCTTTCGGCTCAACGCGTCTGCCACTACGTTGCCTTTGCCCGGAGTGTAGGAGATCTCGAAATCGTACGAGGCAAGAAACTCCATCCATCTCTGTTGCCTCAAGTTAAGATCTTTCTACGAGAAAAGATATTTCAACGATTTATGGTCAGTGTAAAGTTCGAACTTCTCACCTAGGAGATAGTGTCGCCAAGACTTGAGTGCAAAGACGATGGCAGCTAACTCAAGATCGTGGGTCGGGTAGTTCTTTTCGTGCACTTTCAACTGCCTCCCACCATAAGCTACTACCCTTCCTTCTTACATTAAGACGGCGCCTAGCCCTGTCCCGCATGCATCTGTATAAACAGTGAACATCTTGCTTCCATCTGGCAACGTCAAAACTGGGGCTGTTGTAAGAGCCCTTTTTAGTCGCTGGAAAGCAAACTCGCAATCCAAGTCCCAATTGAATGCCAGATTCTTCTTGGTCAATTTCATGAGCGGAGCTGAGATTTTCGAAAAATCCTTAATGAACTTTCGATAGAAACCTGCTAGTCCTAGAAAACTTCGGACCTCAGTTGCATTCCTTGGTGTCTTCCTATCCTGTACCGCCACTACCTTAGCAGGGTCCATTGCTAACCCTTGTTTGGATACTATGTGCCCAAGGAACCTCACTTCTTCTCTCCAAAAGTGGCATTTGGAGAATTTGGCTTTTAGCTGATGGACTCGCAGAGTTTCCATGATTGCCCTTAAGTGCTGAGCATGTTCCTCTTCACTCTTTGAGAAGATAAGGATATCGTCTACGAAGACCACTATGAACTTATTGAGGAAATCTCTGAATACCCTACTCATCAGGTCCACGAAGTAAGCAGGTGCATTTGTCAAGCCGAAAGGCATGACAAGCCATTCAAAGAAGCCGTCTGGGGTTCTGAATGCCGTTTTTTCGATACTATCTTTAGCCACCCTTAGCTGATGAAAACCGGTCGCTAAATCGAGTTGGGAGAAAAAAGATGCTCCTACAAGCTGATCAAACAAATCGTCAATTCTGGGGAGAGGGTGCCTATTCTTTTTCGTTAGCTTGTTGAGCTCCCTATAGTCAACACATAGACGGAGTGAACCATCCGCCTTTGTAGCGAACACCTGTAATAACCCGGAAAATGTGAACCAGTTTAAATTTTTTAAATTAGGTTATTAACAAGAAATTTGAATGATTAAAATAGCCTATTTCCACACTAGTATAGAATTTGGTAGGATAGGGCAGTTTGAAATTTTGAATACAAACTTTGTCTGACTGTACCGGGTGGAAAATATAACAGATTTTAACGAAACTGAAAATATTTAAATCTGTTTATCAATACCTTTCTAACGAATCTGAAAAATCGAAATTTCATAACGGAAATCAAAAGTTATGGTCAAACGAATTTTCAGGAAGGTCGCTATATAGTATATATAGCCCTTGAAAATTGAGATTTTGCATACGACCTCGGAATTCGAAGAAACCACTTTTGTTGGGTCCGGGATGTCAAAATATTGCTAAGTTTCAAATTTCATAATTTCTGAAGCTAGTATGTGAGCGGGGCAAAAGATAACGTGTTTGGTCAAATTTTGTTAAAAAGGGTCGACCTAAAAATGGCCGTTTTGCAAACAAGCTCAGAATTGGACGAAACTGGTTTTATTAGGACCGTATCGTCAAAACAAAGCTAGATTTATTTTTCTGGAATTTTTCGATTCAGTTTGTGGCCCTGGCAATTTGAAATGTACGTTTAAATTAAATATCGAATGTTTTATATTTTAATATGAAAAATAACTGACTGTAACAGTTGAAATGGCCAACGAAACATATCCCATTGTGTTCGGAATGGGGGTATTTAGCTAGGGGCGACAGTCGTTGGGTGTGAATTAGAGGTCGTTTGTAGAAGGGGTATTTTTGGAATTAAACAAATTAAAAATTAAAATAAAAAGGGCTGGGCCAATCAGAATTCATCGTCTTCATCGAAAATCTCTGTCGCGACGCGGAAAACACTTCCGAATCTTCTCTCTTCAATTTCTCCGCATCCACTCAACGAAATCAAGCAAACCCAGTTCCAATTTGAAGAGCGTTCAGAGATCTTCAAATCCATAGTAATTTCAAAAATTATCATTGAGTATTGGGAGAGATATCAAGTCGGGAAGCTCCGACCTTTGCGTCGCCGCCGCGCCCTCCAGGAGGCTTCGAGTTGGCCATCTCAGGTGTCATCGGGAAGCTCTCTCCTTCCTCTTCGACGTAGTACTGGCCGTTCGTCCTAAAGCTTCGTAGATTTGCCGAAAGATTCAACCCTAGTTTCGAAATCAAAAAGGGGTATACGGCTGAAACTGATTTTTACACTTTAAAGCGTTGCAAACTTGTAAAAATCATATCTTTTTGCTATGTTAACGAAATTCGATGAAACAGGAGACACCGTGACCGCAAGGAGGCTCTCTACATTCTAGAAGAAGCCGCGGATTTTTCTGACCTTCCTACGATTTTTAGCACCGCAAGAACCAATGTGAGGAATCTAAACTATTTGTGTGAATGTAATCGCGTTGTATAAATTATATAAGCGAAGTTTAAATTATATATGCATTGTATACCTCAAGTACATGTGTTGTATAAGTTATATTAGCGATGTATAAATTATACAAGCGTTGTTTGAAACATATATGCTTTGAATTGTGATGAAATGCAATTGAATTATTATACTATATATATATATATATATATATATATATATATATATATATATATATATATACTCCCCTCGTCCACAGACCATGGACGATATTTATTGCTTGTGATTGACGTGATATCGTATGGTTTGACGAATGGTTGGAAATAATTGTTTGTGGTTGATATTATGGTTGAAAAATACCTTTGTGGTTGAAAAATACCCTCTTGTGGTTGAAACAAAATAGAATAGGATTGTGGAATTGAAAATAAAACATGCCGCCTGCGTGCGAACTAGATGCATGATCCCCATTGTCAAAAACCGCGAGGTTTTAAGGTAGAGCGAGGAGCCGTACTAGGGACGGTCCCGGTTTTAACTACCCTGCCGTTATGCTGCCGAAATTTTCTGAAATAATTATGTGTTAGAATAATTTTCATTCATTGAAATTATTTACATATACTATATCGAATATTCATGTGTTGAGTTGCAATTCATTCGTTGAGTTGAAATTCATGTGTTGAATATTATTTGAATTTAAACAAATGGATTTAGCGATAAAATTCACATTTTTATATATATACAAACTATATCGAATATTCATGTGTTGAGTTGCAATTCATTCGTTGAGTTGAAATTCATGTGTTGAATATTATTTGAATTTAAACAAATGGCTTTAGCGATAAAATTCACATTTATATATATATATATATATATATATATATATATATACAAACTATATCGAATATTCATGTGTTGAGTTGCAATTCATTCGTTGAGTTGAAATTCATGTGTTGAGTATTATTTGAATTTAAACAAATGGGTTTAGCGATAAAATTCACATTTTTATATATATACAAACTATATCGAATATTCATGTGTTGAGTTGCAATTCATTCGTTGAGTTGAAATTCATGTGTTGAATATTATTTGAATTTAAACAAATGGCTTTAGCGATAAAATTCACATTTTTATATATATACAAACTATATCGAATATTCATGTGTTGAGTTGCAATTCATTCGTTGAGTTGAAATTCATGTATTGAATATTATTTGAATTTAAACAAATGGCTTTAGCGATAAAAATCACATTTTTATATATATACAAACTATATCGAATATTCATGTGTTGAGTTGCAATTCATTCGTTGAGTTGAAATTCATGTGTTGAATATTATTTGAATTTAAACAAATGGCTTTAGCGATAAAATTCACATTTTTATATATATACAAACTATATCGAATATTCATGTGTTGAGTTGCAATTCATTCGTTGAGTTGAAATTCATGTGTTGAATATTATTTGAATTTAAACAAATGGCTTTAGCGATAAAAATCACATTTTTATATATATACAAACTATATCGAATATTCATGTGTTGAATTGCAATTTGTTCGTCGAGTTGAAATTCATGTGTTGAATGTTATCGTCGTCTAAAAATAAAATGAATCGACAATGAGAACTATATTTTTATAGTGAATAAGAAGTGTTAAGAATACACTAGTGTCGAATAAATATTTTTGATGATAAAAATATTCCTTTTATCATGCATACGCTTAGTTAAAAATGCACTAGTGTCGAATAAATATTTTTGATGATAAAAATATTCCTTTTATCATGTTTACGCTTAGTTAAAAATACTCATGTGTCGAATAAATATTCTTGATGATAAAAATATTCTTTTTATCATGTATACGCTTAGTTAAAAATACACACGTGTTGAAATAAATAATAGTTTGCTAGAAATATTATTATTAGCTTGTTCTGCATATATATATATGTGTTGAACAGGAAAAATGGATTAGCTGTTGAGTAAAGAAATTATTTGCGTGCTCGACAAATAGGTAAACCTTGATGAGTTGGCTGCGCAATTTTATTTATATATCAACTCCTGTGAATGCCATTGGATGCGGAGTGCTGGTTTTTCTGTGTGAAATAATAAACAACGCCATAGGATAGTAACAATTAATTTTTAACTACATTACATGGCATACTTCTTGACGATAGGCATACTTCATCATATTCCACATAAGCAGTTGGAGCTTGTGTGACGAGGTGGAAGATTTACCATATAAGCAAGAGGCTTGTATGGCGATGACTATATACTACAGGTTGAACTGATGACTGATATGGACTATATAAATTATAACGATAAATTGCCAGATTAATAAAAACCCCACACGGGTCTAGAGTTGACAATAATCACGTCGCTCTAGTTATTAGATACGGCACATGGACTATTTATTTCCACACGGAAACGGGGTGAAGGGAATTTATTCTCTAGAGTGATTATCAGTACATGCTCCCCCGTAAACACCAAAATATATCACTAAAAATATGTGGGTGCTTTTTAGGATTTATTGGGTACCTAATACGGCCCAATAAATTTCCAAACCCCTCCCCGTACAAAGGAGGTTATGGCGAAATTTTTCGAAATATTAAGGCGTTAGTGAAATATTTGAAGTGAAAACGAAGTTGAAAATATAAAATGAACTATAGTTGAAACTATGGAATGAACTATATTTATATATATAAATATAAATATAATTAAAAGGAATAGAGGCCGTGCAGTTCGCGTTTCAGAATCGTAATTTGAAACGATTAGTACGAGAAATCCGACCATCGGATTTTCCCGAAACTGCAACCGCTGGGTTCGCCTTGGAAATATCTTTCCAACGGCACCAACCTTGTAAAAATCCAACGGTTGGATTGTCCGGAATATTTAATTCAAATCTGAAGAAAAACAGCGCTGGAATCGTTTATATTTATATGTAAATATAAATATAATTAAATTTAATCGAATAACGACGCTGCAGTTCGAATTTTGAAACCGTAACTTCAAACGACTAGTGTGGAAGATCCGACCGTCGGATTCTCACGAAACTGGAACCGTTGGGTTCGCTTCGGGAATACCTTCCCACTGATATAGACTTTGTAGAAATCCAACGGTTAGATTTTCCGATATGTGTAAAACAAATTAAGGGAGAAACAGCGCCAGTGACACGAAACGACCTGAAACGTCGTTTAATTAAATATGGCCATTTTTGAATAAATAAAAATGGCGAAAAATCGTTATAAAATATTATAAGCAACATAGGTTGCAAATAAACCAGTTGTGCTTGAATTGTTTGATATTTGATGGTTGTATGTGTATGACATGAAAATAACACTAACTAACTTGAAGATGGATGTCGAATGATATAACCACATACAAAATCGATTTAAATTCTAATGACGTAAATTATTTGAAAGGGCCGAGCTAACCCTCATTTCAAATAATTCAGCGAGCGATTCGAATTGGAAAATGCAAAGACGATTCAAGACCGACGATCTTCGTATCGGTTGGATGGGCGCTACTGAGGTTCCTAACCGGAGTAGCTACCGGAAGGGGACGGAAGTAGTAGCCGTCTGAACGTATGTGTTGATTGTACGGATTTGTGAGGAATTTGACGCCTCCGGTTTCGTTCAGACCCAGGACGGACTTGTAAATGGACTGTGTGTCTGACATTGGATTTTGTTCTATATTGATTGATCTCTGTTAAATATATATCTGTTTGGCGGCGGAGAATTTATTCTTTTGCTTAACGCCCTTCTCTGAGACGTACGAGCTTAGAGGTTATATATCGATAGAAATCAATCGTATGGAGTGGACTGCCTATGTGGCATGCCAAGATGCTATGATCAAGGCTTCTGTTGCAAAGCAAAGTCTTGTGGATGATCATCAAAGCAAGGTCTACGTGGCCTAGCTTTGTGTATTTCGTAGATTCGCGAACCTCACACCCCGATATGAGTTAAAAACGGGATACGGGCCGCTGGGAGAGCACGACGTTTCTTTCTAGCTATGGTGGTGTCAGTGACTTACCAGCCCTGACATATATATCTACTTTTCACCTTTGTGGTTGTTGGAATGCGAGGCGCCTCGATTATAGGTCTGTAAGGACCGGGAAACGTGTGTTCAGGAATTGCCAATCCTCTAACGTAAGTGAGGACCGGCCAAGCCGATCCAGGGGTTACCCAGAGTGTGTAGTCCCGAGGCATTTGCTAGAGTGTCTCGAAGCGGAGAGGAGCTTGCCCCTTGCCTCGACTCATGACGGAAATCCAATTTCCAATACGAGATAACGGATTTGACTGTAGAACTAGTATGGAGACATAGTAGATGGTAGCTATGCCGCCTATAATTGATATTTATGATGCTATTCGTTTTTGAAACATATATGCACTAGTAATAATATCAAATGATTTCGCTTTATACGTATCAAGCATATTTGGCTATTATAAGGTAAAACTCTATCCTCCGGCTTGCGTTGCATTGTGTGATGGACCTGAGTCTTATAATGGCTACATTCTTTCTAAAAGCATTGCGTTGTTTTAAAAAGAATTTACTTTGTTTTAAATGCACTAGCAATCACTGGAGTAAACCCGTTCCGCGAAAGCGGCGTGGTCCTATGATTTGCTGTTACTGTTGTTTAACTGTTAAATAGATTCCTCATACCAGTCCCCATGACTGACTCGTTGTTTGTTTCACTTTGCAAACGCGGGTGCCCTTATTTCCACATGGGCAGCCTAGTACACAGGTGACAGGTGGTTTTTGGTTCTGCACTGCTGCATAGCGTGCACTTTTGGCTCATGGCGAGGCTGACTTCATAGAGATGACTTAGATATTTTCCGCCATTACTGTATTCATATTATGATTCCGCCACTGGCGATGCAGACTGGTTTACTTTCCGTATTTCTCACTATATGTATATGTATTCCGCCTTTGGCGATGATGACTGATCACCTCCCTTTCTTTTTACTAAGTATATCCCACGTTATGCTATTCTGATATTCCTACATGTTGTGATTCCGCTGTCATATCCATGTAAAAGTATTTTATTTATTGTTTCTGCTATTATCTGTACTCTGCTATGATGATTAATCTGTTATTTCCTAATGATTATCCTTAATACCGCCCCTCAGATTTTGGGATCGTCACAGCTGGAGCGCCCCATTCTGAAATGCTCCTCCTAATGAACCCCTTTTCTAGAAGCTCTTTAATCTGTTTACTGAGCTCTTTCCTTTCCCGTGGAGCCATGTGTCTAACGGGCAATGCAATGGGCTTTGCATTATCTACAAGGTATATGCAGAAGTCTATCTCCCGCTTCGAAGGCAAGCCCTTCACCTCTTCGAAGACATCCGGATATTCCCGGACCACTCCAACTGATTGCAAATTTTCAACAGAGGCATCTAGCGATTCAAGGTAACTAAGCATAACCGCATACGAGGGATTACAAGAAATTTCCAAAGTATTACCGAGCTGGGTTAGGAGCCTAACAACCCTTTTCTCACAATCAAGGATGGCCCTATTACTGGATAGCCAATCCATGCCCAAAATCAAACCATATCCCGAAAAGCCCAAAACAAAGGCACTACATTGAAATTCTATGCTTAGAATAGAAATTTTCAATCCCAAGCAGATCATAGACAAATGAGCTGGGCCCCCAATTGGGTTTGAAACAATTAAGGGGTCCTCTACCATACTAGTTTTTAGGTGCAGAGATTCTACTAAAGCAGATGAGATAAAGGAGTGTGATGCGCCAGAATCAAATAAAGTGCGAACGGGGTGATCATAAAGATAAACTACACTTTCTACAGAAGTATTTATACCTCGCTGTTGCAGAGGTGGCGCTTCTAGCACATGAACTTGTGCCCCTGAGGTGGATCCAGCCCTCTGCCCCTGTCCTCGTTTCTTTGGGCAGTCCTTAGCCCTGTGGCCTGTCTCACCGCAAGAAAAGCACCCACCATTCTCCTTGGCCTTCTTTTTCCGGCAATCTTTCACTAAGTGCCCCACTTTGCCACAGAAATTACACTTCCTCTTCTCTTTGTTGCCTTTTCCGCCCTTCTTAAAGTCTGTCTTCTTAGGCTGCAAACCCTCTTTCTTCCCTTGAGAGCTTTCTACCTTTGTCTCCTTCTTGCCCTTATCCTCTTCGTTTAGCATTGCCATTTGTACCAATCTTTCATACGTGGCTCCCATGGGTATATGGGTCATGGCCAAACTGTGTAATGGCTCATTCAACCCTTTGACGAAACGGAGAGCCTTCTTGTGCGGGGTGTTGACTAGGTCCAGCCCAAACCTAGCCAGCTCATCGAATTGATTAACATACTCTTTGACAGTCATATTCTCTTGCTTAAGAAATAAGAATTTTTCCAACTGAAGACTCCTTTCAGCTTCTGAGAGAAATTTGGCCTCAAACCTTGCCCTAAAGTCCTCCCATGTCTCCACTGGTCTTTCTGCATTAGTGACTTCCCACCAGTAGGAAGCCTCGCCCTTTAGTAGCCAAACTGCCAGTTGTACTTTCTGTCTATCTTCTACCTCAAAGATGATGAATAACTCCTCGGTTTCTTTCAGCCAATTTCTAGCTGCCACGAAGGACTCAGTTCCATGAAAATCCTTTCCTCCCATGGCTTCAAAATCTTTACATATCTTAGCAAAAGTGTTTCCCCGCGGAGGAGGTGGAGGAAGAGGTGTTGTTGCAGCTGGATGATTTCCTGCAGCTGGGGGAGGAGGAACGGTAGGACCTGGCTGAGTGGCCCTTGCTTCTAAGAACCGTCTAAACCAACCAGGTATTGGTACACCCTCTGGCAAGTTAAGTTCTTCGGACATGCTGAAACAAAAAGGATAGATTCAAAACGAAGGATAAAAGATGGTGCCTATGGCTTTGGGGGGGGGGGGGGGCTTTGCCTTTTAAAATAAAATAATATTTTATTTCTTTAAAAAATGCTTCTTTAAATTTCCTTTTTGAAAATAATTTTTCAAAACTTTTTATCTTATCTGGAAAACCTATGCTCTGATACCAAGTAAAACACCCCACCTCCGTTAGGGTCACTCTCAAAGGGAATGCCCTAATTTTGGTGGAGGTTTATTAGTATAAGTCACAGATATACAAGACAGATATAAGAACACATATTTTTGAACAGTAGAAAAACAACAACTTTTATTTCATTAGAAATACGTGTTACAACAACCATACCACAATTGTCTTACAATACTTCCAAAAACATAACATCTTCGTACCTGTCTAGATTACATTATTTAAAGAAGCATAAAGAAAACATAAATAAACTGCAAAAGTCCCATAGTTGCTGTCCAAAGCCATAGTCCAAAACGAAAAGATCCAAGTAATATATTCTTTCTCTTCAAGCTGGATATGAAGGTTGGTCAAGCTGCAGTATTCCCTCCCTGTGGACCTGGGGGGGGGGGGGGAACGGAAGAAAAGAAGACGAAAGAAAAGTAGAGTCAGACATAAAGCCTGAGTAAGTCTAGGACTATTCAGTCTATGAATAAAGAATTGGGTATGATAAGTATAAACTAGAAATGGGAAAGCACCATATACTTAGTCAAGTTGTCTAGGGTCGAATATACTATCATACCCCATATTAATCTCTGTACCCATATAAACTAGTTCCCAACAGGCACCCCATAATCAGGGTGAAGTGATCAATTTTATGATGATCGGCTCCTACTCGCATAGTTACATGTGTCTTACGGCCCCCGATGTTGTAGTTACCTATGCTGGTCCCACCATGGGGTGTATCAAGTCCCATGGCGGCGGCCCGACACAACCCTAGAATGCACAGGTATGCTACTGGTGCCCAGTGCCTTATTTTTCTGCGTCGGAGTGAGTGCACACCCACACCCCGTTAGAACCTACATTGCTGCACCACCGCCGTCGATTTGACCTCTTACAATCAGCCCAGTAATCGTGCCCCACCCTGCCTAGTTTCAGGGTATCATGATACACCTTATAGGGTTACTGCTGAAAAGGGTCCCCCGCTACTAGGTTTTCTATCTCTAGCCAACATGTTAAGTTGGTTAAGTGTTTTATAAACCTAACCCCCAATCAGTCTATTTAGTTTAGCATGTTCCATTTTGATTAAGTATTAATATAATTTACTTAATCCTATCAATCCTGACTCAGCCTTAATTGTCTTATTAAAGCCTTGACCTCTCACATTAGACAGGTATTGTTGTGGCTGCCTGTTGCCGGTTGGGTCCGGGCAGTCTTACGCCACAACTCAGTCTAACCTCGGGTCCTTATTGGGCTCCATGTTTAACCACCCACATTGGATAGGTATTGTTGTGACTACTGGACAGCCGGGCGGTTCCGGGCAGGTTTACATCACAACTCAATCCAACCTCGGGTTAAACACATCGTATTTTCTACATTTACATATTTTGTCTTTCTTCTTTATTTTCTTATATGTAAATATTTGCGGCCCATTATTCAAAATCAATTAATGGTGTAAGGGTTTACACCAATCATGGGCCCAACCCATTCTTGAATTTGGGCCCCTCTACTTTTATATTTTCATTTATTAATTAATTTGGCCCAACGCTATTTCCCCCGTTTAATACGTTCGTTTATTATAATATATGTTGGGCTTAGCCTTTTAAGCCCAACTTAGCCACGTGAAAAAGGGGAGGCTTAAAACGTGGTTATATACACAAAAAGGGGAATGTGAACGCATGAACTTGCAACATAACGTTGGAACTACAAAATAGAAACTGGTGTAATTGCATTGTGGTAACATATACTTTGGTCATAAAGCATAAGTGACATGAATCAAACCATGTAAACTTGTAGTTAAGTTAAGAATCTAACTAAATTAGATATCATTATTGACACATAGTCTAACTACAACATAAACCTATATTTTTACTTAGGCATAATGTCAAACATAAGCAAATCATGTTTATAAAATTACCATATGTTTACAAAGGTGTTTGCTTTTGTTACTAATACAAAAGTATAGTTCAACTAGAATTATTCCAACTTAATCATGATTTTTAATCTATTCACATAATCATGGCACAATTATACCCAAACATGAAATGACGGTTTTTGATCTATTCATATAATCATGGCATAAATATTCCTAAACATGAAATCATGGTTTTTACTTTATTCATGCAAACTTACAATTAGAATGTAAATCTAACTTAGCTATGTGTCACATATATTATATAATTCTTGTTAACAACATAGGCCTAACATGTTTTTCAATTAGGCATAATACCAAACATAGCCTAGTCATATTCATAAAATCAACATAAGTTCACAAAGAGGCTTACTTTTGTTTCTAATACAAAAGTATGGTTTTATACATAGATCATGATGCCAATTCTAACATAATTTCATGTGAATCATAATACCCCAAATTTGATTCAATTACACAAAAAGTGATTTTGTACAAAAATATTCATTATGTTGGCATAGTAGCAAAACCACATACTTGCATGAATCTCAATTAAACAACAACAAACGTGTAGCTTTAACATGAATTACATACTTCGAATATCCAATTGACATATCACAATATTCCAAATCGATTAGAATCATAGCAACGCACAAATATGAATTATTATCGCCACAATTCCATTTCTTACATTACACAAATCAAACACAGTTATTTATTCTCATCGGAATAGTACTCTACTTACAATCGTGTGACGAATTCTTCAATTCAGGAATCTGAATTTTGGATTTGGAGATGCTATTCCCTTGACGTAGGCGTTGATTTGATTTGTTTAAGTTTAACTTGTAGTTGCTTTATGCTTTAGAGTTTGTCTCCTAATTGTCTCTCAAATTGGTGGCTACTCCTAGTCGTTCCTCAGCAGCATGATGGCCTCATTCTTTTGAATGAATAGATTAGGTAGAGTCTAGGGTCATTTTTATAGAGTTTATGAACTGATTAGGACCATCGATGTAGCTTGGGTTAATCGTAGCCATTCATTCGAAAGAGAGACCAATCAGGGGCTGACACCTAGCTTTAGTGACAAGGCAAGGCACAGAAAATCGGCCAAACACAGACCTGGCCAGCCAGGATGGGCTGGGTTCGACCTGGCTCTGGGGCCAGGTCGACAGCCTTGTCGACAGCCCTGTCAACCTGGTTAGCCCAGGTCGACTGCCAAGTCGACCTGGTGCCTTCAGGCGGGAATTTTCCCGCCCTAGCCAACTGGGCCCGATTTTGAATTTTGAATTGTTTTTCTGAGCTGTTTTTCGTCTGTTCGAATTTTAAACCTAATTCAGAAAGTTCCGGGGGCCATATCTTGGTCATACGTACTCCGATTTTCGAAAAGTCGGACTCTATTTCGCGTATTTTTCCGAGACGAACGCAATGGCATATCCCGTTTCCCTTAATTCTTTGATTTGAAATTAGCTATGCTTTAATTTATGAATTTCACTGTTATAGAATACACGGGGTGTTACAAGATAAATGGAGTGATGCTGCAAATGCCGTTATTCTATTATACGAAGGTCTGGTGCCTCATAGGCAATGGTATTTTATTCATTGGTTCCTAAAAATGTTGCGTATTGCAATTTATTGGGATGCAAGTGACGTAGGAATAATTGGAGAACGTCCCTAAATCATGTCTGGTTAAATGGTATTTTGTTATTGTGTTGGTCTTCGTAGAAGGGACATGTAAGTACGATGGAGGGAAGGATCAAGATTCAGTGCAATGGTTGATTATGATTAAAACAGAGTAGTGTATGAACGAAGGAGGTTCCCAGTGGCCACTGGGTATGGACAATGAGCTGAAATGTGGCCTGAATGGAGAAGTATATGCAGTAGTTTGAGTAATAGGAAACGGAGTGTTGTTAAGGCAGTCGAAGGTAGCATTGACAATCAAATATAGGTAGGGAGTTTCTTTCGTGTAAGAACCGAAACCTGGAATCATTTGCAAGGAAGAAAGCCTAATTTGACCGTTAATATCCTTAACAAAATGTAATTGGTAAAAGATAATTAATTAAGCAATTATCACATTATTTAAATCGTAAGTGCTATAATTGTATAACTCTTGCATATGTGAACAGAATTGAACAGAATCAATCACATTGCAATCAGAGCGACGAGGTCTTCATTATGGAACTGACGTGGCTGAGAACGGAGCTACTAGAATTTCGGAATAAAATCAAACGCTCATTTGATTTTAAACGAAACCAAAGCAAAACAGTCAACTGCAAAACGATGTAAGTAAACTCACTAACTTTGACTCTTTTATATTTTTAAACGAGTTTTAAATTTATTTATAGAAAAATTGTATTGTGCAATGGTTGATTTGTTGAATAGTTGATAAAATTGGTTGAAACGGTTGATATGATTACATCGTTGATCGATTATCAGTTCGGACATTTTGTATTGATGTGAAATTAATATAACTGATGTTGATTAACATATGTGGATGCAGGGAAACAGGTTGGAGGGATCCAACTGGATTCCTCAACATTTATATTATTGTGTTTGCATAAGTTATGACCTATGCTTTGATATATTAACTGTGATTGATCTTGTTGGGTTTAAATATCACTGGCCCTAGAATTTGGTATTTAAATACCATAAAATATTTTTGAATATTGAAAATGAAATTTGAATTTTAAAATGGGAATTTATTTCCAAAAATAGAAATGTAATTTTGAACAGAGTTGAAACTAAAAACATGTAAATGGAGAAAACAAGAATTTGTATATAAACGAGAGTATAAATTAAGTGAATTATTTATCATTGAATAAATTGAAATAGAAATTCAAATTTGAATTTATATGGAAAAATGGAAAATGGTTTTGAAACCAATATTTGAAGTTAATTTGAATTTAACGAAGGGTGTTAAATATTAGTTAATCTTTGATTAATTATAATTAAAGTAATTTTCGAATTGGTTAGTGTTAATAAAGTTAATTATTATATAATAAGCTTTTAAAAACAATAATTTTACTATTTTTAGTTAATAGCAAAGTCAACTATTTTTAATATAGTTAATTATAAGGTTAATTGTTATTTTAATTAATAATAATTAAAACAATGATTTTAATTGGAGATTCAATTAAGAAATGATTTGGTGGCATCATAGTTTGATCAAGGAAATGATAAGAGTTTCATAAAGGGATTTGTAATACAAGTTTTAAATGAGATTTGTAAATGGGATTTTTTGGCATATACAAAGATTTAAATAAGTCTTTTTCTTAATTTTTAAATTAACTAAAGAAAATTCAATGGAATGAAACTTTTAAGGCAGATAGTTAATAGGTTAATAATAGACTAAAATGTGTTAATGGTTTTAGAATGAAATCTAAGCTAAGTGGTGAAAAAATGGTAAACGAATTAGTATAAGTGATTAATCCAAACAAGGATTAAATGAGGTTTTAAAACCAAAGTGATGACTTTTATTGAATTAAGCAAAGCACTGTAATTGAAATAGAAAAATTAAATGCCAAGGAAAAAACAAATGATAGCATTGTGTTAAACATTAATAAATGGATTTTCGGAAAAATCCATGTAAAGAGGTCTTGTTGTAAAGAAGGTGGAAAGCGGACTTTTATCCTTATATACCCTTTATCTTATGAGATTTCGACAAACAGAATGGTATATGTCTGCATTTTTTAAATCCAGACATTTTGACTATCTTTTAAAAATGAACAACGGAAACGTGTGCGTTGCACATGGTACTTTATTCAAAATAGCAATTATAGCACGTCTATTATAATAAATGTTTTGTAAATCTAAACAGTGATTTTAGCGTTGTTATTATAATAAATGTTTTATAAATCTAAACAGTGATTTTAGCACTGTCGTTATAATAAATGTTTTGTAAATCTAAACAGTGACTATAACACTGTCGTTATAATAAATGATTTATAAATCAAATATTTGGAAATAGTGATTATAACGCTACCATTATATTCAGTGTTTTTCGGTAATGGAAGTGGATTCTTAGATTGAATCCGAGAGTCCGTAAGCGATGTTTTGTTTGAAGTTGTGAGCTTTGACTGTTTCCAAGTTGAGAATGTTGTTCAGTTAAGGTCTAAGAGGTAGTTATACCCCAACTTGATTGACTTCATAATTAACTAAGGAATGGTTAAGGTTTGGTAGTGAAGATTGGTTATGGATCCGATTAGTAAATGAATAGTTAATGAAGTGAGTTACAACAACGATGTTTATTATGTAACATGGGTTTAACTAAATGAAATGGTCTTGGAAAAAGTTTCCAAAGTATATCAGAGGTGATTTCTAAGTATAGAAAATGAAATGATTTGGGATAACTAGAAGTAAGGAATGATAATTGGAATTGTTTTTCCAATGTCAATAAAGTATATTTTATAAAATATAGAAATAAGAATATATGAATATATAGAAATGTTTTCAAATTGGAATAAGTGATATCTTCTCGAATATAGAAATGATGACGTTGGAAATGTCATCCAAGAACCGAGATTGAGATTTGAGAGGATATGGAAGATTGAAAATGGATTTTTGAATCGATAATATAATAAGGAATTAATATAAAAAGTGGCCAATGTTGTTTGATGTTTGATTGGTAGAAATTTCCAATTGGGAAATAGAACCATTGATTGTATGGATGTTTCTTTGATAGTTAAATCACCGACTATCAAAGTTTTGATTTATTTTATACCTCCGTTGTCAATACGGAGAGACCAGGATCAGGTTTAATATCTGAAAACCACTCTGTATTGGCATAAGCGTTACGAATCAACTTATGTTGAAGAGATTATGAAGACGGAGTAAAGTGCAAGGGCTATTATGTTAATCCTAGGTAGAAATTGCCTAAGATGGATTAAGAATGGTGCCTTTGGTTTGTCCAGACTGTAATAACCCGGAAATTTTGAGCCAGTTTAAAATTTTTATTTTGGCAATTTTAGCGAATTTTGAACATTTAAAATGAATTATTTAAATAATATCGACGAGAAATTTAATTTGAATATATTCGAACGTATATATTATATACGTCGTCGTTAGAATTTAAATAATTATTTATAAATATAAATAGGAATTGAAAATGGCGCGGTAGTTCGATAATTCGATTTCAAACTTCAATTGAATGTACCGGGTGCAAAACAAACCGGATTTTAGCGAAACCAAAAACATTAGGATCTAATTGAGAATATTTTCCAACGAATCTGAAAAATCAAAATTTCATAGCGGGAATCAAAAGATATGTCCAGTTGAAAATTCTGAATAGTCGCCATGGAATTCAGGCCCTTAAAAATGGGAATTTTGCAAATGACCTCGGATTTCGACGAAACCACTTTTATTGGATCCGTGATGTCAAATTATTGTTATATTTCAATTTTCATAATTTTTCGAATCAATATGTGAGCGTGGCGAAGGAAAACGCGTTTGACCAGTTTCAGTTGATTTCAATTGATTGGAAAATGGCCATTTTTCAAACGGTCTCAGAAGTCGATGAAATTAGTTTATTAGGACCGTATCGTCAATACGAAGCTAGAAAAAAAAATTCAGGAATTTTTCGAGTTAGTATGTGGCCCCGGCAAATTGAAATGCGCGTTCAAATTCAATATATAGAGTTATATGTTGATTTTGACGAAAACTGATCGAACTGATCGAATCAGCCTACGATACATTTCCCATTGTGTTCGGAATGGGGGTAATTAGCTATGGACGACAGGCGGTGGGCCTCGTTTTGAGGTCGAATGAAAAAGTTACCTTTTTGAAATTAAAATAATATAAAATTAAAATTAATCCCTCCTCTCTCTCTACCTTTATCTCTCTTCCTCTTCTATCGTTGACCGTTCAGAATTAAAATTTAAAAAAAAACAGAGAAAAAGGGGGGGACCGCTCGTCGCCCCCCTCCTCAGGTGACCTCGCCGCCGGCGCGAGGCCCCCCCTCCCCCCCGTCAGCCGTACCGCCATCTCCTCCTTCTCCATCGCCCTCCTTCCTCTCTCCGTTCCTGCTCCACCACAAAACCGCCTAACTCGAGCCCGCACCCAACCCTAGCCATGCTCCGCCCGCCTCCAACCCCTGGTGACGGCGCCTCCGACCTCCGAGCGCCCTCCTCGCATCAGAGCGCCCCCCCCCCCCGGGTACGAGTCTTCGTTCGAAGAAAACCCGATAGCCCAAACCCCTTCCACCAAGCGAGCCCTTGGCCACCTCCGGCCAGCAAACGCTGCCTCGATAGGCGCGCACCCCTCCCCTTAGACCAGCGACGAGCACCACAACGCAGCCATGAACCCCCTTTCCCCCCGATTTGCACTGTAAGTTCCTTTTTATTTTACTTATTTATTTTATTTTGTTTCATGCCATTAATATTAAAAGGTTTTTAAATCAGTTTTATATGAAGAAGGAATAAAAATACGATTTTTCTTTATTTGAATGACGAATAAAAATTCGATTTTTATTTGAATAGCGTATAAAATTTTGATTTTTATAAATATGAATTCGCTATAAAAGTGGGATCTTTATATTTGAAAAGCTCACATTTTTCTAATGAAAAGAGCGATATATAAAAATATGATTTTTAGTATGAAATTGAAGTTATAAAAATACGTTTTTTAGTATGAAATTGAAGTTATAAAAATACGATTTTTAATGAAGAAAATAATAGAAAAGTTCATAATTTTATATAAGAAAAGTTTACATTTTTATATTGAAAGGAAAAGATTAAATTTTTATTGTCTGATTAGAAAAAGAAAAATGAGATTTTTATGAAGTCACCTTGTTGATAAAAATATAATCTTTTCTATATAGTAGCGTCGATAAAAATATAATCTTTCCTATATAGTAGCGTCGATAAAAATACAATCTTTCCTATATAGTAGCGTCAATAAAAATATAATCTTTCTATATAGTAGCGTTGATAAAAATATGATATTTCCTATATAGTAGCGTCAATAAAAATATAATCTTTCCTATATAGTAGCGTCGATAAAAATATAATCTTTTCATATAGAAGCGGTATAAAAATATAATCTTTATTATATAGCATCGAAGTAAAAATAGAATTTTTATCTATAGAATAGCAATGTAAAAATAGAATTTTTATCTATAGAATAGCAATGTAAAAATAGAATTTTTATCTATAGAATAGCAATGTAAAAATAGAATTTTTATCTATATAATAGCAATGTAAAAATAGAATTTTTATCTATATAGTTGCGATGTAAAAATGTGATTTTTATATACATGGCAACAATATAGAAATGTGATTTTTATATATGTAGTGGCTATGGGCAACGAAAGTGACAAAAGGCGAGAACATTGATGATTTCCTACATTGGAAGCATCGTGGAGTTTGGATAGCTTTGGTGGGAACTTCTCACCTTTTAAATTTCTTTTTCTAGTTATATATATATATATATACTAGGATGCAGACGGTGTTTAGTAGCACCCGACACCCGTCATCCACAGACCATGGATGGCTTGTTTGTTTGATTGATGTGTTGTGAAAATTGTTTGTGATGTCGATGTGAAATAGATAATAAAATATATTCATAGGTTGAATAAAATAATTTGGTCGTTAAAAACATAATTTTTAACATGAATGCGAATAAATAAATATTCATTTACAAAACGGACAGTTTGTTTATGTACACCTATTTGAAGGACATTGACTAGGACGATAAATTTTACACATCGCCCAACTGCACAAATAAAAATCTGTGTTTGTTGATTTGAAACCCCACACGGGTATTGGGATAAAATACGACATACACTAATCCCAATAATTAGTTGTTTGTCGATCGATTGATTGACAGGCTGTTATAAGCATTAGATATCTATATTTGATGCTTATACAGTGTAATGCACTTTGGATGATGGTTGATTATTTATCGTTGCTATTATATACATGTGTTGTATGGAATCCATATAGTTAACGCTATATGGTGATTGATTGGGCCTCATTCCAATTTAGAAAATAAAGAATTTTATAAAATAAAGGTTCATATGTTGACAGTACTCATTCGTTGAGATTAGTCATGTGTTGAACGAAATATTTTAACAATAAAATTTACAACTTTATTATATATAGAATTAGAAACTAAATTCTTTATAAAATAAAGGTTCATGTGTTGACAGTACTCATCCGTTGAGATTAGTCATGTGTTGAACGAAATATTTTAACAATAAAATTTACATCTTTGTCATATAAAATTAGAAACTAACTGGAAAATAGATAAGATGAGTGGTCTCCTGGATATTGATCTGATGTTGGTTTCGGTCTTCGGGGTTAATATTTAGGGAATCGTTCTCTTACTAATTTATGGTTGGAGTCTGATTTAAATCAAACGATAGATACCATAATTTTTATAAAATATATTGAATAACAAAATTAGTCACACGTGGACAGTACTCATTCGTTGAGATTAGTCATGTGTTGACAAAAATATAGATTCATTTGTTGAATAGAATAATGGAATTATTGAAATATATAAAGCCGTATTGATTAGAGATGCGCTATTTGACGCGAACGATATTTATATCGATTATATTCGTTTTTAAATTTGAATTGAATCGAATAGAAAACCAATTTGAATTGAATCGAATAGAAAACCAATTTGAATTGAATCGAATAGAAAACCAATTTGAATTGAATTGAATAGAAAACCAATTCGAATTGAATTGAATATAAAATGAATTTGAAATGAATTGAAAAGAAAACGAATTCGAATTGAATTTAATATAAAACGAATTCGAATTGAATTTAATATAAAATGAATTCGAATTGAATTTAATATAAAACGAATTCGAATTGAATTTAATATAAAACGAATTCGAATTGAATTGAAAAGAAAACGAATTCGAATTGAATTGAATATAAAACGAATTCGAATTGAATTGAAAACGAATTGAAATAGAATAAAAATCGATTTGAAATGAATTCAAATTGAATAGAAATGAATTTTAAAACGAATTTATAAGGAAAAATTCAATTTTGATTTGAATTGAAATGGAAGTGGAAATTGTTTTTGAAACGAATTTAAAACTATTTATAAAATTTGTTTTAAATAGAAATCGACGAAATATATATTATATATATAATATAATGGCCAGAATAGAACGCGCCGTGCCGCGGCAGTTCGCGAATTTCGACCATTGATTTCGAACGGACATTACGGGAGATCCGACCGTCGGATTCTCCTAAAACCGGAACCGTTAGGTTCGTATCGAAAAGAGCTTTCTAACGAATATTAGAAATTTGAAACCTAACAATTGGATTTGGAGATACGTCCAAATCAAATTTGGAAAAGGTCGCTGTAAGTGCAGTTCGATGGCCGTTGATGGAAATCGACTGTACGGGCCTTGATAAAATTATTAAAAATATTAATAATTTGTGTAAAATAATAAGAAATGATTTGGGAAAAATTGGGATGAAAAACTCCATATTTGAAAAGATAAAAATAGATTTTTATCGAAATAAACTAGTTTGAACTAAAATTAAACCCGTTTATTTTTAAATAAATAAATTGGATTTGAAACGGGTTTTAAATAGAATTAATTTGTGGGTTTATCGTGAACGGTGTTTTAAATAACAATAGTTCTTTAACCTGATAATAAATAGAATGTGATTTGGGTTTATCGTGAACTGTGTTTTAAATGACATTAGTTCTTTCACCCAGTAAAAGGAGTTTTAATGAATCTGCAATTAGATTGAAATGTGAATTGATAATCTAAATTATCAAATTTGGAAAATGAGTGAGAATGGTGTATCACCAGTTCTTGTTGCTGGCCCTGAGTAGGACGGGTACGCATGATAGGGGGTTCTCGCTTCGCGGTTTGGTGGCGAACGGGAGACTCTTACCCCTACATGTCGCAGTTTAGAGCATTGGTTCGCCAATAGGCGCGAGACTCGAGAGGGTCACCGTAAAACAAGGGATTGGGGGACCAGTGTGAGCCGCGGTGGGTTTTACCTGTTGCAATGGAGGATGAAGGGATGGTTGCAACGATTATAGGTCTGTAAGGACCGGGAAACGTGTGTTCAGGAATTATTAATCCTCTAACGTAAGAGAGGACCGGCCCAATCGATCCAAGTGGCTGCCCAGAGTGCGTAGTCCTGAGCATTTACTAGAGTGTCTCGAAGCGGAGAGGAGCTTGCCCCTTGCCTCGACTCATGACGAAAATCCAATTTCCAATACGAGATACTTCGGTTTTATTTGTAGAGCCTAGTATGGCGACATGATAGATGGTACCCATGCCGCCTATGATTGATATTTATGATTGAAATTGTTTTGACACTATACACTTATAATAGTATCAAATGATTTGTTTTAAACGTACCAAGCATGTTTGGCTATTATAAGGGAAAACCCTATCCTCCGGCTTGCGTTGCATTGTGTGATGGGACCTGGGTCTTATAATAGCTTCATTTTTTCGAAAAAGCATTGCGCTGTTTATTCTATGCACTAGTATTCTTGGGTGGAAACCCGTTCCATGTTATACGGCGTGGTCCCTTGAATCACTCTCTTTTAAAGTAAAGTTTTAAATAACTGTTTTAGTTCTCACACCAGTCACATGACTGACCTGGAGTTTATTGTTTTAACCTAAACTCTGAGTGCCCCTATTTTCGACATGGGCAGCTAGTAGTTCTGGTTTTGCAGATTTATATTCACAGGATCCTAATTTACAGCTGGAATGATGCTTGGAAAGCTCGGTATCCGTGTATTACTTTCAGTTGTGTTTTGTATTATTTTTCCGCTGCAGTACTATATTTAAATCTCTGATATTTATCAAATGTAATTTATTCATTTATACTCTGTATATTCTTGTATCTGATGGAATTGTTGTAATAGCAATGAAATGTTCTTCAGTCTGCATTCTATTTTTTCCTGTTCTCAAAACGATCAGGGGTTTCGAACGATCTAGATCGGTTTAACGACTGATTCGGATCGAGCGAAATTCCTGGACGTCACATTTGGTATCAGAGCTTTGGTTTACAGAGCTCGAGAACAAGACACATTAGAACCATACAAAAGAATTCATCAGATATTGGATTAGTAATATCCAATTAGAATGACTCGTTAGAGATAGGATCAGTAGTATCCTAGAACGAGTGTGAAGAGTATATTTTTCAAATGAAAACAATTTTGTTTTGAAATTTTAAATTGCTTTATACGTATTTGATTATTTATTTATTTTGAATTTGGACAATCCAATATATAAAGATTTTGCGTATACGCGTCATGAACGTATATTCGAAGTTTTAATATACTGGATAGATATAGAATCACACTCTAGTCGCCCGGAGATGATGTTGATAATGACCATGGCATCATCAATATTTATATTCGTGTTTTGAAGGTGTGATTTCTATATATTTCCATTAGACTGGTGTGAGAACCAAAACATAGCTAGAATACATTGTTGTGAATTGGCATCAAAAACATGATTTTCTGTATATGTATCGAAATTATGAATTTGGAACTCTAATTCACTAATTGACTGATGTTTGTGTTGTTTATTTATTTGTTTGATAATTTTGAACCACTTAGCCTAATTGAATTACATATTAAATTGTATTGAAAATTGGTCGCATTTGCATGCATATACATGTATATCTATTGAACAGGTCATAGCAAGGAGGCTAGGACAGAGAATAAAATTTGTTTGCCCGACAAATAGGTACATATTTACTACAATTTACTGATTTTGTTTGGGTGATGATGATTTTATGAGCCGATTGGCTTTTTCTTTTTGTTTTTGAGATCAGAAGGCCTATATGGCAATTTCGGGATTTTCCTGTGGCTCCCGGTGCAGGGGAGGTTATGGCGAAATTTTTCGAAAAATTCCGGGTGTTAGCCAAATTTTTGAATAATTTGAAAATTCTCAGAAACTGATAAGTTGGAGAATGGAAGCCAGATCGAACGTAGAGCTGATTAATCAAACCACTTTCGGCTTCGTTCTTTTTCGGGGATGAAAAGTATTAAGTGGGGGAGATTGTAATAACCCGGAAATTCTGAGCCAGTTTAAAATTTTTATTTTGGCAATTTTAGTGAATTTTGAACATTTAAAATGAATTATTTTAAATAATATCGATGAGAAATTTAATTTGAATATATTCGAACGTATATATTATATACGTCGTCGTTAGAATATAAATAATTATTTATAAATATAAATAGGAATTGAAAATGGCGCGGTAGTTCGATAATTTGATTTCAAACTTCAATTGAATGTACCGGGTGCAAAACAAGCCGGATTTTAGCGAAACCAAAAACATTAGTATCTAATTGAGAATATCTTTCCAACGAATCCGAAAAATCGAAATTTCATAGCGGGAATCAAAAGATATGTCCAGTTGAAAATTCTGAATAGTCGCCATGGAATTCAGGCCCTTAAAAATGGAAATTTCGCAAACGACCTCGGATTTCGACGAAACCACTTTTATTGGATCTCTGATGTCAAATTATTGTTAGATTTCAATTTTCATAATTTTTCGAATCAATATGTGAGCGTGGCGAAGGAAAACGCGTTTGACTAGTTTCAGTTGATTTTAGTCGATTGGAAAATGGCCATTTTTCAAACGCTCTCAGAATTCAATGAACTTAGTTTTATTAGGACCGTATCGTCAATACGAATCTAGAAAATATTTTTCAGGAATTTTTCGAGTTAGTATGTGGCCCCGGTAAATTGAAATGCGCGTTCAAATTCAATATATAGAGTTATATGTTGATTTTGACGAAAACTGATCGAAATGATTGAATCAGCCTACGATACATATCCCGTTGTGTTCGGAATGGGGGTAATTAGCTATGGACGACAGGCGGTGGGCCTCATTTCGAGGTCGAATGAAAAAGTTACTTTTTTGAAATTAAAATAATATAAAATTAAAATTAATCCCTCCTCTCTCTACCTTTATCTCTCTTCCTCTTCTATCGTTGACCGTTCAGAATTAAAATTAAAAAAAAGAGAAAAAGGGGGGGACCGCTCGTCGCCCCCCTCCTCTGGTGACCTCGCCGTCGACGCGAGGCGCGAGGCGCCCCCCATCTCCTCCTTCTCCATCGCCCTTGAGACGACCCGATTTCCCGTTCTCACGGAAACAAGGCTATCTTTGGAATATAACACAGAAACAGATAATAGCAGAACAGAATTAAATAAATACACTAAATATGAACAACAAAATACACTGGATAAAAGTAATCATCAGAGTTACACATTATACAGGATCTTACTTAGTACAAATACAGTTCAGCTATACATAAATGTCTACAGCGGAAATAAACAAAATATGTACAATAGGAGCTGAACAGCATAAAAAGAAATAAATGATAGAATCCATCTTCAGCTCCAGCTATCCAGAAAAGAACCAGCTAAACCTGAATACAAGGCTGCCCGTGTAGAAAAAGGGGCACCCGAGTTTGAAAGTGAAACAAACTACGAGTCAGTCATGGGACTGGTATGAGAAATCCACTCAACACATATATAATTGGCTAATCACAGGACCACGCCACTTTCGTGGAACGGGTTTACTCCATTGGATTGCCAGTGCTTTAAAACAAATCTTTCTTTTAAACATCGCTATGCTTTTTATAAAAATGAAGCCATTATAAGACTCAGTTCCCATCACACAATGCAACGCAAACCGGAGGATAGAATTTTACCTTATAATGGCCAAAATATGATTGATACGAATAAAACAAAGGCATTTGATATTATTGCTAGCGTTTATATGTTTTGAAAACAATTTCAAATCATAACTATCAATCATAGACGACATGAGCGTCCCATGCCACTATGTCGCCAAATGTATATATACAATCGAAACCGCACGATCACGTATTTGGAAATTGGATTTCCGTCATGAACCAAGGCAAAAGATAGTCCTTACCGAATTCGTGACTCTCTAGCCCGAGCCACCGGAACAGCCGCAACTGCCCCTTGGATCGTCAGGGCCGGTCCACCGATGTGGATTATAGTGCCTGAACAATACGTTTCCCGCCCTTTGGGGCGTAAATGAGCCAACGAATGACTCCATCGGACCCGGATCCTCCGATCAAACCGAGGCGCCTCGCAACAGCAACAACCACATAGGTGAAAAGTATATAAATGTCAGGGCTGGTAGGTCACTGACACCACCCTAGCTAGAAAGAAACGCATGCCCTCCCTGAGGTCCTTCTCCCGTTTCAGGTTCATACCGGGGTGTGAGGCTCGCGAATTCACGTTATACACAAAGCTACGCCACACAGGCGGTGCTTTGATCATCACCACAAGACTTTGCTTTTCAACAGAAGCCCTGATCACTGCATCTTAGCATGCCACACAGGCAATTCACGCCATGTGACTGATGTCCATCGATATACAACCTCTGAGCTCGTGCGTCTCAGAGAAGGGCGTTAAGCAAAAGAATAAATTCTTCGCCGCCAAACAGATGTATATTTAACAGAAATCAATCAACACAGAATAAACTCCAATGTCAAACACACAGTCCATTCACAAGTCCGTTCTGGGTCTGAACGAAACCGGAGGCACTAAATACCTCGCAAACCCTTCGATCACCACGTACGTCTAGACGATCACCACTCATTATCCATATTTCGGGATGCCTCCCAATCAGGACCTCGGTTACCATCCAAACGAGGTGAAGATCTCCGGTCTTCGACCATCGTCTTCATCTTCGACTTTCAATCGTCGATCAATTATTTGAAATGAGAATTAACTCGGCCTTCTCAAATAATTCACGTATATTTAGAATTTCAAATCAATTTATTTCAATGGTTAAATTATTCGACAACACCAATTTTGTTCTTTAATGTAATTTTCACACCAAACACATTCAACCATCAAAAGCCACACAAATCAAGCAAATTCAGTTTATTTCCATTCCATATCGCTTACGATATTTTATAACTATTTATCGCTATTTTTATTTATTTTAAAATAGCCATTTTATTCAAAACGACGCTTCGGGCCATAAGGCGGCCGTGGCGCTGTTTTTCTTCAGATTTTATTTACACATATCTGAAAATCTAACCGTTGGATCTTCACAAAATTTACATCATTAGAAAGGTCTTTTCGAAACGAATCCAACGGTTCCAGTTTCGGGAAAATCCGACGGTCGGATCTCCCGGTACAATCGTTTGAAATTTCGATTTCAAAATACGAACTGCAGCGTCGTTATACGATTAAATATAATTATATTTATATATATAAATAAATATAATCGTTTCTGGCGCTGTTTTTCTTCAGATTTGAATTAAACATTCCAGACAATCCAACCGTTGGATTTCTACAAAGTTGGTGCCGTTGGGAAGATATTTCCAAGGCGAACCCGACGGTTGAGGTTTCGGGAAAATCCAATGGTCAGATTTCCCGCACTAGTCGTTTGAAATCACGGTTTCAAAATACGAACTGCACGGCCTCGTTTCGTTTTAATTTTATTTATATTTATATATTTATATAAATATAGTTCATTCAACAATTTTAATATCGTTTTCACTTCAAATATTTTTCTAACACCTTAAATTTTGGAAAAATTTCGCCATAACCTCCCCTGCACCGGGAGCATCGGGAAATCGCAAATAGCGTTCCCGGTCCTTCTAATCTCAAAAAGAAAAAGAAAAAGCCAAGCGGCTAGCCAACAGGCTCAAAATCATCACCCAAACAAATCAGTAAATGTGTACCTATTTGTCGGGCACAAAATTTTATTCTTCTTCTCTAGCCCCTTTGCTATAACCTGTTCAATGAATATTGCATGTACATATATATACAGTTCTTATCATTTATCAATTTCTATTCGACTTCATATTTGATTTCTATTTGGTTTAAAAACTCCATTCATTCTAATGTTACATAAATAGGTGCAAATCATTTCATTAGCTAATTAATGAATATTTCATCTCATATATGTTTATTTTGAACAAGTGGCTATTTTTAACACTTCACATTTCAACGATTTATGCATACAATAAAAATGCGATTTTTATTGTAAAACGATTCATTTCAAAACACTATTTTTCTATATAGTTCATATAGGTGACAAAATAGGATTTTTATCATAAAACAATTTCTTTTTAAAACGAGATTATTTTACACAGTTCATATAGTCGATAAAAGGCGATTTTTATTATCAAACAATTTATTTCAAAATATGAATACCATTCAACACATGAATTTCTAAACAACGAATGAATATCAATTCAACACATGAATGTTTTCTATAGTTTCTATATATAGATAAAAATGTGATTTTTGTTATCGAACAATTTATTTCAAAATATGAATACCATTCAACACATGAATTTCTAAACAATGAATGAATATCAATTCAACACATGAATGTTTTCTATAGTTTCTATGTATAGATAAAAATGTGATTTTTGTTATCGAACAATTTATTTCAAAATATGAATACCATTCAACACATGAATTTCTGAACAACGAATGAATATCAATTCAACACATGAATGTTTTCTATAGTTTCTATATATAGATAAAAATGTGATTTTTGTTATCGAACAATTTATTTCAAAATATGAATACCATTCAACACATGAATTTCTAAACAACGAATGAATATCAATTCAACACATGAATGTTTTCTATAGTTTAAGCATATGAAAATAATTCAAACACACAAATATTATTCAAAATTTCGGCAGCATAACGGCAGGGTAGTTAAACCGGCACCGTCCCCAGTACGGCTCCTCGCTCTACCTTAAAACCTCGCGGTTTTTGACAATGGTGATCATGCATCTAGTTCGCACGCAGGCGGCATGTATATATTTATTTCATTTCCACAAACTAATCCTATGTGGTTTCAACCAAATATTTCACAACCACCAATGGGTATTTTTCAACCACAATCAACCAATATCAATCACAAACAATCCCAAACAATCATTCGCTATCAATCAATTTTCACAACAATTTCAACCAATAAATATCGTCCATGGTTTGTGGACGAGGGGCGTATATATATATATTTATATATAGCAATTTATATATATAGCTATTCACTTTCATTTCACACACATATAATATTTTTAAATCAGAAATCTCACCAATAGCTATCCAACTTCACGACTCTTCCTTAGGGAAATCTTCGCCTTTTGTCGCTTTCACCTGTATCCTCTACATATGTAAAAATCGAATTTTTACGATGCTATTCAATATATAAAAATCTGATTTTTCTTTCGACTTTCAATATATAAAGAACATGATTTTTCTTTTTAAAGAAATCAGTTTTCAATACCTTTTAAAAATCAAAATCAGTTTTTACTCTTTTTATAAAATCAGTTTTTAACTTTTAAAAACCAAATCAGTTTTTACTTATCTTTTCAAAAAAACTGTTTTTAATCCTTTTAAAAATCAATTCAGTTTTAAACCTAATTAAAATTTCAGTTTTTATAAGCCTAAAAATCGAAATTACTTTTAACGAATTAAAATAAAAATAAAAACAAAATACTTACAGTATTTCGAAGAAGGGGGGGGGGGGGAAGGCGTCGGCGGCAGAGGCGGTGTGGGGTGGCGTCTCGATGCTTTGGGGCGCGCTAGGGTTTCGAACGGCTTCGGGGGGGGGGGGGGGGTCGCGATGCTTCTGGAGGCTTGCGAATTGGCAGGGAGGGTTCGAGCCTTCGATCGATGGAGGGGGGGGAACAGGCCTTCGTCGGCGTCGAGACGAGGGGGGGGCGGGTCTTCGTCTGCGTCGAGACGAGGGGGGGGGGGGCGGCTCGATTTGCTTAGGGTTTTTTTTTATTCTGTTTAAATGGAATGAACGGGGAGGGGCCAATGAAGAAAAGGAGGGAGAGAAAATTAAAATATATATATATATATATTTTTATTATTAATTAATTATTTAATTTTGGTAAAAAGGGTTGACTTTTACATACGACCTCGAAACGAGGCCCACCGCCTGTCGCCCATAGCGTTTCACCCCCATTCCGAACACAATGGGATATGTATCGCAAGCTGGTTTGATCGTTACAATCAGTTTCCATTGAATTTACATTTAAATCACTATATCGAATTTTAAACGTACATTTCAAATTACCGGGGCCACATACTGACTAGAAAAATTCCAGAAAAATATTTCCTAGCTTCGTATTGACGATACGGTCCTAACAAAACTAGTTTCGTCTAATTCTGAGACCGTTTGAAAAATGGCCAATTTCCAGTCGATTAAATTCAATATAAACTGGTCAAACGCGTTTTCTTTTGCCACGCTCACATATTGATTTGAAAAATTATGAAATTTGAAACCTAGCAATAACTTGACACTGCGGATCTAACAAATGTGGTTTCATCGAAATCCGAGGTCGTTTGCAAAATGTCCATTTTTAATGGCCTGAATTCCACAACGACTATTCAGAATTTTCAACTGGACATATCTTTTGATTCCCGCTATCAAATTTCGATTGGTCGGATTCGTTAGAAAGATATTCACTAACATATTTAAATATTTTTGGTTTCACTAAAATCCGGATTGTTTTTCACCCGGTATATTCAATTGAAGTTTGAAATCGAATTATCGAACTACCGCACTATTTTCAATTCTATATATAATTATAATTAATTATATTCGTTTTCAAATGTCGATTCAACTCAGTTTTCATCGCCATTATTTAAAATATTTATTTTAAATATTTAAAATCCATTATTTTAGCCAATTTAAAAATTTTAAATTGGTTCAGATTTTCTGGGTCGTTACAATCTCCCCCACTTAAAAGTTTTCGTCCCCGAAAAGGAACAAAGTCGAAAGTGGTTTGATAAATCTACAATCCCACAATACAACAACCAATTTGTTTCTAACCTTCTTAACTTTTCAAATATATATCTTTTATATATTCAAAAATTATATTTCTAAAACCAGACTATATATATATAATCACAAATACGTTATTTAAAAACATATTACTCTCGACTCGTTCTGAGGCACTTCTGACCCCATCTCTAACGAGTTGTTCTGATTCTACTATACTCATACTAGGATATTACTGATCCTATCTGTATTGAGTTGCCCGTCCTAGAACACTACTGGTTCTATTTCTGACGAGTCCGTTCAAATGTTATATTCCAGAACTATGCTTAACCAAAGCTCTGATACCACGTGAGACGACCCGATTTCCCGTTCTCACGGAAACAAGGCTATCTTTGGAATATAACACAAAAACAGATAATAGCAGAACAGAATTAAATAAATACACCAGATATGAACAACAAAATACACTAGATAAAAGTAATCATCAGAGTTACACATTATACAGGATCTTACTTAGTACAAATACAGTTCAGCTATACATAAATGTCTACAGCGGAAATAAACAAAATATGTACAATAGGAGCTGAACAGCATAAAAAGAAATAAATGATAGAATCCATCTTCAGCTCCAGCTATCCAGAAAAGAACCAGCTAAACCTGAATACAAGGCTGCCCGTGTAGAAAAAGGGGCACCCGAGTTTGAAAGTGAAACAAACTACGAGTCAGTCATGGGACTGGTATGAGAAATCCACTCAACACATATATAATTGGCTAATCACAGGACCACGCCACTTTCGTGGAACGGGTTTACTCCATTGGATTGCCAGTGCTTGAAAACAAATCTTTCTTTTAAACATCGCTATGCTTTTTATAAAAATGAAGCCATTATAAGACTCAGTTCCCATCACACAATGCAACGCAAACCGGAGGATAGAGTTTTACCTTATAATGGCCAAAATATGATTGATACGAATAAAACAAAGGCATTTGATATTATTGCTAGTGTTTATATGTTTTGAAAACAATTTCAAATCATAACTATCAATCATAGACAACATGAGCGTCCCATGCCACTATGTCGCCAAATGTATATATACAATCGAAACCGCACGATCACGTATTTGGAAATTGGATTTCCGTCATGAACCAAGGCAAAAGATAGTCCTTACCGAATTCGTGACTCTCTAGCCCGAGCCACCGGAACAGCCGCAACTGCCCCTTGGATCGTCAGGGCCGGTCCACCGATGTGGATTATAGTGCCTGAACAATACGTTTCCCCGCCCTTTGGGGCGTAAATGAGCCAACGAATGACTCCATCGGACCCGGATCGTCCGATCAAACCGAGGCGCCTCGCAACAGCAACAACCACATAGGTGAAAAGTATATAAATGTCAGGGCTGGTAGGTCACTGACACCACCCTAGCTAGAAAGAAACGCATGCCCTCCCTGAGGTCCTTCTCCCGTTTCAGGTTCATACCGGGGTGTGAGGCTCGCGAATTCACGTTATACACAAAGCTACGCCACACAGGCGGTGCTTTGATCATCACCACAAGACTTTGCTTTTCAACAGAAGCCCTGATCACTGCATCTTAGCATGCCACACAGGCAATTCACGCCATGCGACTGATGTCCATCGATATACAACCTCTGAGCTCGTGCGTCTCAGAGAAGGGCGTTAAGCAAAAGAATAAATTCTCCGCCGCCAAACAGATGTATATTTAACAGAAATCAATCAACACAGAATAAACTCCAATGTCAGACACACAGTCCATTCACAAGTCCGTTCTGGGTCTGAACGAAACCAGAGGCACTAAATACCTCGCAAACCCTTCGATCACCATGTACGTCTGGACGATCACCACTCATTATCCATATTTCGGGATGCCTCCCAATCAGGACCTCGGTTACCATCCAAACGAGGTGAAGATCTCCAGTCTTCGACCATCGTCTTCATCTTCGACTTTCAATCGTCGATCAATTATTTGAAATGAGAATTAACTCGGCCTTCTCAAATAATTCACGTATATTTAGAATTTCAAATCAATTTATTTCAATGGTTAAATTATTCGACAACACCAATTTTGTTCTTTAATGTAATTTTCACACCAAACACATTCAACCATCAAAAGCCACACAAATCAAGCAAATTCAGTTTATTTCCATTCCATATCGCTTACGATATTTTATAACTATTTATCGCTATTTTTATTTATTTTAAAATAGCCATTTTATTCAAAACGACGCTTCGGGCCATAAGGCGGCCGTGGCGCTGTTTTTCTTCAGATTTTATTTACACATATCTGAAAATCTAACCGTTGGATCTTCACAAAATTTACATCATTAGAAAGGTCTTTTCGAAACGAATCCAACGGTTCCAGTTTCGGGAAAATCCGACGGTCGGATCTCCCGGTACAATCGTTTGAAATTTCGATTTCAAAATACGAACTGCAGCGTCGTTATTCGATTAAATATAATTATATTTATATATATAAATAAATATAATCGTTTCTGGCGCTGTTTTTCTTCAGATTTGAATTAAACATTCCAGACAATCCAACCGTTGGATTTCCACAAAGTTGGTGCCGTTGGGAAGATATTTCCAAGGCGAACCCGACGGTTGAGGTTTCGGGAAAATCCAATGGTCGGATTTCCCGCACTAGTCGTTTGAAATCACGGTTTCAAAATACGAACTGCACGGCCTCGTTTCGTTTTAATTTTATTTATATTTATATAAATATAGTTCATTCAACAATTTCAATATCGTTTTCACTTCAAATATTTTTCTAACACCTTAAATTTTGGAAAAATTTCGCCATAACCTCCCCTGCACCGGGAGCATCGGGAAATCGCAAATAGCGTTCCCGGTCCTTCTAATCTCAAAAAGAAAAAGAAAAAGCCAAGCGGCTAGCCAACAGGCTCAAAATCATCACCCAAACAAATCAGTAAATGTGTACCTATTTGTCGGGCACAAAATTTTATTCCTCTTCTCTAGCCCCTTTGTTATAACCTGTTCAATGAATATTGCATGTACATATATATACAGTTCTTATCATTTATCAATTTCTATTCGACTTCATATTTGATTTCTATTTGGTTTAAAAACTCCATTCATTCTAATGTTACATAAATAGGTGCAAATCATTTCATTAGCTAATTAATGAATATTTCATCTCATATATGTTTATTTTGAACAAGTGGCTATTTTTAACACTTCACATTTCAACGATTTATGCATACAATAAAAATGCGATTTTTATTGTAAAACGATTCATTTCAAAACACTATTTTTCTATATAGTTCATATAGGTGACAAAATAGGATTTTTATCATAAAACAATTTCTTTTTAAAACGAGATTATTTTACACAGTTCATATAGTCGATAAAAGGCGATTTTTATTATCAAACAATTTATTTCAAAATATGAATACCATTCAACACATGAATTTATAAACAACGAATGAATATCAATTCAACACATGAATGTTTTCTATAGTTTCTATATATAGATAAAAATGTGATTTTTGTTATCGAACAATTTATTTCAAAATATGAATACCATTCAACACATGAATTTCTAAACAACGAATGAATATCAATTCAACACATGAATGTTTTCTATAGTTTCTATATATAGATAAGAATGTGATTTTTGTTATCGAACAATTTATTTCAAAATATGAATACCATTCAACACATGAATTTCTAAACAACGAATGAATATCAATTCAACACATGAATGTTTTCTATAGTTTCTATATATAGATAAAAATGTGATTTTTGTTATCGAACAATTTATTTCAAAATATGAATACCATTCAACACATGAATTTCTAAACAACGAATGAATATCAATTCAACACATGAATGTTTTCTATAGTTTAAGCATATGAAAATAATTCAAACACGAAAATATTATTCAAAATTTCGGCAGCATAACGGCAGGGTAGTTAAACCGGCACCGTCCCTAGTACGGCTCCTCGCTCTACCTTAAAACCTCGCGGTTTTTGACAATGGTGATCATGCATCTAGTTCGCACGCAAGCGGCATGTATATATTTATTTCATTTCCACAAACTAATCCTATGTGGTTTCAACCAAATATTTCACAACCACCAATGGGTATTTTTCAACCACACTCAACCAATATCAATCACAAACAATCCCAAACAATCATTCGCTATCAATCAATTTTCACAACAATTTCAACCAATAAATATCGTCCATGGTTTGTGGACGAGGGGCGTATATATATATATATATATATATATTTATATATAGCAATTTATATATATAGCTATTCACTTTCATTTCACACACATATAATATTTTTAAATCAGAAATCTCACCAATAGCTATCCAACTTCACGACTCTTCCTTAGGGAAATCTTCGCCTTTTGTCGCTTTCGCCTGTATCCTCTACATATGTAAAAATCGAATTTTTACGATGCTATTCAATATATAAAAATCTGATTTTTCTTTCGACTTTCAATATATAAAAAACATGATTTTTCTTTTTAAAGAAATCAGTTTTCAATACCTTTTAAAAATCAAAATCAGTTTTTACTCTTTTTATAAAATCAGTTTTTAACTTTTAAAAACCAAATCAGTTTTTACTTATCTTTTCAAAAAAACTGTTTTTAATCCTTTTAAAAATCAATTCAGTTTTAAACCTAATTAAATTTTCAGTTTTTATAAGCCTAAAAATCGAAATTACTTTTAACGAATTAAAATAAAAATAAAAACAAAATACTTACAGTATTTCGAAGAAGGGGGGGGGGGGAAGGCGTCGGCGGCAGAGGCGGTGTGGGGTGGCGTCTCGATGCTTTGGGGCGCGCTAGGGTTTCGAACGGCTTCGGGGGGGGGGGGGTCGCGATGCTTCTGGAGGCTTGCGAATTGGCAGGGAGGGTTCGAGCCTTCGATCGATGGAGGGGGGGGGAACAGGTCTTCGTCGGCGTCGAGACGAGGGGGGGGGGGGGCGGCTCGATTTGCTTAGGTTTTTTTTTTTTTATTCTGTTTAAATGGAATGAACGGGGAGGAGCCAATGAAGAAAAGGAGGGAGAGAAAATTAAAATATACATATTTTTTTATTATTAATTAATTATTTAATTTTGGTAAAAAGGGTTGACTTTTACATACGACCTCGAAACGAGGCCTACCGCCAGTCGCCCATAGCGTTTCACCCCCATTCCGAACACAATGGGATATGTATCGCAAGCTGGTTTGATCGTTACAATCAGTTTCCGTTGAATTTACATTTAAATCACTATATCGAATTTTAAACGTACATTTCAAATTACCGGGGCCACATACTGACTAGAAAAATTCTAGAAAAATATTTCCTAGCTTCGTATTGACGATACGGTCCTAACAAAACTAGTTTCGTCTAATTCTGAGACCGTTTGAAAAATGGCCAATTTCCAGTCGATTAAATTCAACAAAAACTGGTCAAACGCGTTTTCTTTTGCCACGCTCACTATTGATTCGAAAAATTATGAAATTTGAAACCTAGCAATAACTTGACACTGCGGATCTAACAAATGTGGTTTCATCGAAATCCGAGGTCGTTTGCAAAATGTCCATTTTTAAGGGCCTGAATTCCACAGCGACTATTCAGAATTTTCAACTGGACATATCTTTTGATTCCCGCTATCAAATTTCGATTGGTCGGATTCGTTAGAAAGATATTCACTAACATATTTAAATATTTTTGGTTTCACTAAAATCCGGATTGTTTTGCACCCGGTATATTCAATTGAAGTTTGAAATCGAATTATCGAACTACCGCACTATTTTCAATTCTATATATAATTATATTAATTATATTCGTTTTCAAATGTCGATTCAACTCAGTTTTCATCGCCATTATTTAAAATATTTATTTTAAATATTTAAAATCCATTATTTTAGCCAATTTAAAAATTTTAAATTGGTTCAGATTTTCTGGGTCGTTACAGCCCTCCTTTTTCTCTCCGTTCCTGCTCCACCACGAAACCGCCCAACTCGAGCCCGCACCCAACTCTAGCCGCGCTCCGCCCGCCTCCAACCCCTGGTGACGGCGCGTCCGACCTCCGAGCGCCCTCCTCGCATTAGAGTCCCCCTCCCCCCGTACTAGTCTTCGTTCTAAGAAAACCCGATATCCCAAACCCCTTCCACCCAGCGAGCCCTAGGCCGCCTCCGGCCAGCAAACGCCGCCTCGACAGGCACGCACCCCTCCAGTTAGACCAGCGACGAGCACCACAACACAGCCATGAACCCCCTTCCCCCCCCCCCCCCGATTTGCACTGTAAGTTCCTTTTTATTTTACTTGTTTATTTTATTTTGTTTCATGCCATTAATATTAAAATGTTTTTAAATCAGTTTTATATGAAGAAGGAATAAAAATACGATTTTTCTTTATTTGAATGACGAATAAAAATTCGATTTTTATTTGAATAGCGTATAAAATTTTGATTTTTATAAATATGAATTTGCTATAAAAGTTGGATCTTTATATTTGAAAAGCTAACATTTTTCTAATTAAAAGAGCGATATATAAAAATACGATTTTTAGTATGAAATTGGAGTTATAAAAATACGATTTTTAGTATGAAATTGAAGTTATAAAAATACGATTTTTAATGAAGAAGATAATAGAAAAGTTCATAATTTTATATAAGAAAAGTTTACATTTTTATATTGAAAGGAAAAGATTGAATTTTTATTGTCTGATTAGAAAAAGAAAAATGAGATTTCTATGAAGTCGCCTTGTCGATAAAAATATAATCTTTTCTATATAGTAGCGTCGATAAAAATATAATCTTTCCTATACAGTAGCATCGATAAAAATATAATCTTTCCTATATAGTAGCGTCAATAAAAATATAATCTTTTCTATATAGTAGCGTCGATAAAATATAATCTTTCCTATATAGTAGCGTCAATAAAAATATAATCTTTCCTATATAGTAGCGTCGATAAAAATATAATCTTTTCATATAGAAGCGGTATAAAAATATAATCTTTATTATATAGCATCGAAGTAAAAATAGAATTTTTATCTATAGAATAGCAATGTAAAAATAGAATTTTTATCTATAGAATAGCAATGTAAAAATAGAATTTTTATCTACATAATAACAATGTAAAAATAGAATTTTTATCTATATAGTAGCGATGTAAAAATGTGATTTTTATATACATGGCAACAATATAGAAATGTGATTTTCATATATGTAGTGGCTACGGGCAACGAAAGTGACAAAAGGCGAGAACAGTGATGATTTCCCACATTAGAAGCATCATGGAGTTTGGATAGCTTTGGTGAGAACTTCTCACCTTTTAAATTTCTTTTTCTAGTTATATATATATACTAGGATGCAGACGGTGTTTAGTAGCACCCGACACCCGTCATCCACGGACCATGGATGGCTTGTTTGTTTGATTGATGTGTTGTGAAAATTGTTTGTGATGTCGATGTGAAATAGATAATAAAATATTTCATAGGTTGAATAAAATAATTTGGTCGTTAAAAACATAATTTTTAACGTGAATGCGAATAAATAATTATTCATTTACAAACCAGACGGTTTGTTTATGTACACCTATTTGAAGGACATTGACTGGGACGATAAATTTTACACATCGCCCAACTGCACAAATAAAAATCTGTGTTTGTTGATTTGAAACCCCACACGGGTATTGGGATAAAATACGACATACACTAATCCCAATAATTAGTTGTTTGTCGATCGATTGATTGACAGGCTGTTATAAGCGTTAGATATCTATATTTGATGCTTATACAGTGTAATGCACTTTGGATGATAGTTGTTTATTTATCGTTGCTATTATATACATGTGTTGTATGGAATCCACATAGTTAACGCTATATGGTGATTGATTGGGCCTCATTCCAATTTAGAAAATAAAGAATTTTATAAAATAAAGGTTCATGTGTTGACAGTACTCATTCGTTGAGATTAGTCATGTGTTGAATGAAATATTTTAACAATAAAATTTACATCTTTATTATATATAAAATTAGAAACTAACTACTTTATAAAATAAAGGTACATGTGTTGACAGTACTCATCCGTTGAGATTAGTCATGTGTTGAACGAAATATTTTAACAATAAAATTTACATCTTTATCATATAAAATTAGAAACTAACTGGAAAATTGATAAGATGAGTGGTCTCCTGGAAATTGATCTGATGTTGGTTTCGGCCTTTGGGGTTAATATTTAGGGAATCGTTCTCTTACTAATTTATAGTTGGAGTCTGATTTAAATCAAACAATAGATACCATAATTTGTATAAAATATATTGAATAACAAAATTAGTCACACGTGGATAGTACTCATTCGTTGAGATTAGTTATGTGTTGACAAAAATATAGATTCATTTGTTGAATAGAATAATGGAATTATTGAAATATATAAAGCCGTATTGATTAGAGATGCGCTATTTTGACGCGAACGATATTTATATCGATTATATTCGTTTTTAAATTTGAATTGAATCGAATAGAAAACCAATTTGAATTGAATCGAATAGAAAATCAATTTGAATTGAATCGAATAGAAAACCAATTTGAATTGAATCGAATAGAAAACCAATTCGAATTAAATTGAATATAAAACGAATTAGAAATGAATTGAAAAGAAAACGAATTCGAAATGAATTGAAAAGAAAACGAATTTGAATTGAATTGGATATAAAACGAATTTGAATTGAATTGAATATAAAATGAATTCGAATTGAATTGAATATAAAACAAATTCGAAATGAATTGAAAAGAAAATGAATTCGAATTGAATTGAATATAAAACGAATTCGAATTGAATTGAATATAAAACGAATTCGAATTGAAAACGAATTGAAATAGAATAAAAATCGATTTGAAATGAATTCAAATTGAATTGAAATTTGAATTGAATAGAAATGAATTTTAAAACGAATTTATAAGGAAAAATTCAATTTTGATTTGAATTGAAATGGAAGTTGAAATTGTTTTTGAAACGAATTTAAAACTATTTATAAAATTCGTTTTAAATAGAAATTGACAAAATATATATTATATATATTATATATATAATATAATGGCCTAAATAGAACGCGCCACGCCGCGGCAGTTCGCGAATTTCGACCATTGATTTCGAACAGACATTACAGGAGATCCGACCATCGGATTCTCCTAAAACCGGAACCGTTGGGTTCGTATCGAAAAGAGCTTTCTAACGAATATTAGAAATTTGAAACCTAACAGTTGGATTTGGATATACGTCCAAATCAAATTTGGAAAAGGTCGCTGTAAGTGCAGTTCAATGGCCGTTGATGGAAATCGACTGTACGGGCCTTGATAAAATTATTAAAAATATTAATAATTTGTGTAAAATCATAAGAAATGATTTGGGAAAAATTGGGATGAAAAACTCGATATTTGAAAAGATAAAAATAGATTTTTATCGAAATAAACTAGTTTGAACTAAAATTAAACCCGTTTATTTTTAAATAAATAAATTGGATTTGAAACGGGTTTTAAATAGAATTATTTTGTGCGTTTATCGTGAACGGTGTTTTAAATAACACTAGTCCTTTAAGCTGATAATAAATAGAATGTGATTTGGGTTTATCGTGAACTGTGTTTTAAATGACATTAGTTCTTTAACCCAGTAAAAGGATTTTTAATGAATCTGCAATTAGATTGAAATGTGAATTGATAATCTAAATTATCAAATTTGGAAAATGAGAGAGAATGGAGTATCACCAGTTTTGCTCCAAAGCGATAGTTAAATCTTTAATTAGATTTGAACGTGAAATGGTAATTAATTTTATCGATAACACTGTGGTATTAGATATGGAGTATTACCAGTTTTGCTTCATGGGATGAATAGGTTGGGATTGGGAAATAAAATAAATAATTACTTCGGAGTGGTTCGCTAATCTCGACTAGTTTGGAAAACCATAATCTGGTTTGAAATGATATCCAAAGGAAGATTAAAGGATAAATTTTAAAGAATTTATCTTGGATAAAATTAATGGGAACCCTTCCCTAAGAAATGAAATTTGGAAACTAGCTATAGGTTAGCTATGAAGAATAGTTTCCTGGGTATTGATCTGATGTTGGTTTCGGCCTTCGGGGTTAATATTTGGGAAATTATTCTCTTGCTGATTTACGGCTAATGACTAATGAATTGGAATGAGGTGTATGTTGTGTTTGTGTAACATTTGTTTTAATATACGCGGGTTGTTCGGAAAGGCCGGGTTTGTACCCATTCTGAATAAACGATTCGACGATATGTCGAGGATGAAGACGGTGGTTGAAGACCGGAAGTCTTCACATCGTTTGGATAATTACTGATGATCCTGATTGGGCTGTACACCCAAGAGGATGGAAATAGTTGGTGGTCGTCCAGACGTACTTGGAGATCGATGGATATGCGAGGAAAGTGCCTCCGGTTTCGTTCAGACCCAGAACGAACTTGTAAATGGATTGTGTGTTTGACATTTGATTTTATTCTGTGTTGATTGATTTCTATTAAATATATATTTGTTTGGCGGCGGAGAATTTATTCTCTTGCTTAACGCCCTTCTCTGAGACGTACGAGCTTAGAGGTTATATATCAATAGATATCAATCGCATGGCATGAATTGCCTGTGTGGTACGCGGAGTTGCATGGTTCAAGGCTTCTGTTGAAAAGCAAAGTCTTATGGTTGATGATCAAAGCACGGCCTACGTGGCAGCTTTGTGTATAGCGTGGATTCGCGAGCCTCACACCTCGGTATGAGTTAAAAACGGGATACGGGCCGTTGGGAGAACACAACGTTTCTTTCTAGCTTTGGTGTTGTCAGTGACTTACCAGCCCTGACATTTATATACTTTTCACCTATGTGGTTGTTGGAATGAGGTGCCTCGGTTATAGGTCTGTAAGGACCGGGAAACGTGTGTTCAGGAATAATTAATCCTCAAACGTAAGAGAGGACCGGCCCAACCGATCCAAGTGGCTGCCCAAAGTGCGTAGTCCTGAGCATTTGCTAGAGTGTCTCAAAGCGGAGAGGATCTTGCCCCTTGCCTCGACTCATGACGGAAATCCAATTTCCAATACGAGATACTTCGGTTTTATTTGAAGACCCTAGTATGGCGACGTGATAGATGGTACCCATGCCGCCTATGATTGATATTTCTGATTGAAATTGTTTTGACACTATACACTTATAATAGTATCAAATGATTTGTTTTAAACATACCAAACATGTTTGGCTATTATAAGGGAAAACCCTATCCTCCGGCTTGCGTTGCATTGTGTGATGGGACCTGGGTCTTATAATAGCTTCATTTTTTTCGAAAAAGCATTGCGCTGTTTATTCTATGCACTAGTATTCTTGGGTGGAAACCCGTTCCGTGTTATACGGCGTGGTCCCTTGAATCACTCTCTTTTAAAGTAAAGTTTTAAATAACTGTTTTAGTTCTCACACCAGTCACATGACTGACCTGGAGTTTATTGTTTTAACCTAAACTCTGGGTGCCCCTATTTTCGACACGGGCAGCTAGTAGTTCTGGTTTTGCAGATTTATATTCACAGGATCCTGATTTACAACTGGAATGATGCTCGGAAAGCTCTATATCAGTGTATTACTTTCAGTTGTGTTTTGTATTATTTTTCCGCTGCAGTACTGTATTTAAATCTCTGATATTTATCGAATGTAATTTATTCATTTATACTCCGTATATTCTTGTATCTGATGGAATTGTTGTAATAGAAATGAAATGTTCTTCCGTCTGCGTTCTATTTTGTCCTGTTCTGAAAATGATCAGGGGTTTCGAACGGTCTAGATCGGTTTAACGATTGATTTGGATCGAGCGAAATTCCTGGCCGTCACACAGACCCAGGACAACTTGTAAGGACGAGTGTCTAACAGAGTATTTCCATAGAGATTACGTACGTTGATTCCTTTAAACGTGTTGGTGGCAAAGAAGGAAAACTTCTTTAGCCTAACAAACTGAGTATTTTTGTGGGAATCAATTAGTGATTTTTGATGGATCTGAAGATGTGGCATTCAAAGTGAATGGTGGCCAAATGTTCTGAAAGATAATTCAAACCTCAAGCCTCACAGCCGGGAATTGACAAAAATCGGGCAGGCAACATTACTATGTGGGTCGCTCCCATTTGGATGTATAATCACCTATCTAGAGAAATTCCATTTGCTTCTTTAATCTGTCGATGCTGTCCTTTTCGGGAAACGGTTGCTGATCCCAACCGTTGGTGATATACATTCGATACATTCATGCGAAATGAGTGGTCGGTCATGTGCGGGCCGGGTTGCCAGACGTTCTGGTTGAACCCCAGTGTATCCCCTCTAGAGTACACTGATCAGAAGGTGGTTCCATACCTTGTCATGTTGCAAATCCAATCTTCAATAAGCACCCTGCGGTTTTTGATTTTATATTATATATGGAGCGTGAGATGCAAGCGTTCTGCTATATTGCTATTTATTTGATTTAGACACTATTATAATATCACTGGATTTGATATCAAAAATATTTTTGGTTATCGTAAGGTAAAAACCATCTGTTTTTATGTGTGGATCGGTCTTACGATTATCATTTCTTTCGAAAGGATTTTTGAAAGTTAAATAAATGGTTGGAGTTTACTCATACCAGTCCCATGACTGACCCAGATTTTATTTTGTTTGTTTTCCCTAAATTCTTGGGTGCCCAAATTTTTATGGGCAGTCAAGTAGTTGGGATTTTTCAGATTCACTTTGAATAGCTGGAAGCTGGAGGCTTCACCAGTTAGCTATAGACTATCAAATTTCCGCTGTGTACTATTTTTTATCTGGAAACAGGTTTTATAACTGTTCCACGAATAACTATCGTTCTCTGATAATGGTATGTATATATAGTTACTGATTTGTATTTCAAAAGTTATGTTACTTAATATATTTTGTTCGTTCCGCTGTGAGTTTGTGATCTTTGTTTTTTCTTCTATTCTAATATTTCTTTCTTTCTATTTCTCATCCTCTAACTTCTTTCTAGTAATGATTTGTATTTCTGTATAAATTTGGGTTGGGCGTGTGGTGTTATTAGTCGACTCAAAATGTATGGAAATTCGGGCCATTATAGTAATGATCTAAACCCCAACTTATTTGAATTGTATGGCCTTAAGTGGGGAAAACACAAGCAAATAAACACTTTTAACATGGCATCATAAGATTTTATATTAAATAGTCTTTTAGTTGGACTTGAACCATTCAAGACCATAGTTGGCAATTTATTAACTAAATAAACTGCAGTGTCGAATGCCTTAGGACAAAACTTCAAAGGTAAAGAGGCATGTGCAACTAAAGTAAGGTCAGTTTCTACTATATTCATGTGCTTTCTTTCCACCAATCCATTTTTCTTTGAAGTGTAGGGACATGTCACTCTTTGATTTATTCCATTATTTTTTAAAAACTCTCTTAGTGGTTTGTATTCTATTCCCCCATCTGATTGCAATATTTTAAGCTTTTTGTTTGTAGGTCTTTCAGCTTGACTTACAAATTGCATAACTGCTATGCAAGTTTTAGATTTACTTTTGAGAGAGTATATCCAGGTGACTCTTGTATAAGCATTGACAAATGATATATAATAACTAAAACCAAAATCAGTGGTGATTGGTGCTAGACCCCAAAGGTCTGTGGCAACCAGTTCAAGTGGGGTGCTATACTTGGTCATGGAATCATTGAAAAACAGCATATGACTTTTTCCCATCTGGCGGAAAGTGCACGTATAAGGTAATGAAAAATTTATAACATTGAATTTTTTGCACTCAATACTTGTTTTACAACTTTCAAGTAAGGATGACCCAACTTGTAATGCCATACATCAATTACTTTCATATCATCAGTTGAGTGTTTATCTTAGATAGACTACTACACATGTTTTCGCAATCAAAGTAACTTGAGCCATTGTTTTGATTTTTGTTACTGGGAACAAATTTAAAGTTGTACAGTCCATGATATTCTTCACCTTGCAAAAGTATTTTATTAGGTAGAATATCCTTATACCAAAGTACACATTGTTGTCATTTGTGAACTTTGGGACACTTAGAAGATTTTTTTTAATATGAGGCCCCATTAATAGATTATTGAGAAAAGTTATTTTTCACCTCTCAATCAAGAAACTCCAGTTTGTGTTGCCTTGACGGATTGACTATTACCCACAATGTAACAACCCGTGTTTTTATAACGTGTAATAATTATAAATCAAGGCAGAATTAATTTTTAAATTAAGAATCAAGGGAAACGGGTTATGCCATTGCGTTCGTCTCGAAATTCTTCTTGGAAACGAGTCCGAGTTTTCGAAAATCGGAGTCCATATGACCAAGTTATGACCTTTCAAAGTTTTCAGAAGTTTTCAAGTTCAAAACAGCTCAATTCGAATTCAAAATTCGAAATTCAAACCTCATAATAGACGGGGCAGGAAATTTCCCGCCCAGGACCAGGTCGACCTGGGGGTCGACTATGTAGTCGACCTACCCAGGATCAGGTCGACCATAGTGCCGACCTGGGGGTCGACCTGGTGACCGAGCCCATTTTTGAAGCTGGATTCACTTTGATGTTTCTAGCCTCGTTTCTGTCCACATTCGTTGACCTGACCCTATAAATACAGCCCCTAACACTAGTCTCTCTACACAAAATTCTTTCAGACCTTATGCTGCTCTAATTCTGGTTGAGAAGTTTGAGAAAGGGACTACTTCTTCTACGTTGAGACTGCGTTGAGAGAATTGCTGATTTGGGGATTTCTGTTAAGCATATAAAGATTCAACATCGACTCTCTTTTTCTAATTCTCGAACCACGATCTGTAAGCCCCAGTTATTTTCAGATCTAAACTGTAAATGTAATATGAATATGATGTAAATTGAAATTGGACCTACGTATGATGACTGTTTTACATCCATTCTTGTTCATCTTGGATCTTGACTCTTGGATATTACTATGACATTGATTTGGGGCCTATTCATGTTGTAAATAAAAAAGAAAACCCCCTCATATTATCATGTTGAATCTGCTATTAGTCACAAGTTTATGACTATCGGCTTATGTCAGTCGTTACTATGACTATACTATCACCTTATGTCAATCGTTACCATGACTATACTATCACCTTATGACAACTGTTATCTTGACTAGTGCCTTATTTTGTTAGATTTGAAATCTTTATGTTTGAGACCAATATTCCATATGCCAGTAATGTTATAATCTTTTATCAAGTCATACCATGCTATGCTAGTAATCACTTTTGCCACCTTATACCCATCCCTTTTTATGTTATTCCCTAATTAGATTTATTTGCATCGATTGGAGCTTACGTACGATGGGAATACGATTTGGGTAGACTAGGTAAAACATGAATTGACTTTGAACTTTAAACATGAACGTTATTATAACTTGAACCTGGATATGGACTTGAACTTGACACGATTTGACATGAAACATGACATGAAAACTCGACATGAATTTTGACATGAAAACTTGAATGTAGGCATGGCAATTAGATAAACTTGAAATTGGCTAACTTGAGGTTGGGTTGAGTTTGCAGTGTAAATCTTCCCGGAACCGCCCGGCAAATCCAGTGGCGGCAAACAATAGGATCCAATGTGGGTAGTTGGTCATATCGCACGTAAAACCCGAGGTTAGACTATGTTGTGGTGTAAATCTGCCCGGAACCGCCCGGCAAATTCTAGTAACCACAACAGTTAGTCTAATGTGAGAGGTTGAGGTGCATTAATGAATTAATGCCACATGATGGGGTTAAGTCATGAACCACTTGAATAAACTTAACCAACTTGACACGATGATTTGATAGGGTTAAGTCATGAACCGCTTGAACACACTTAACCAACTTGATACATGATTTGGATAGGGTTAAGTCACGAATTTGAATGACAAAACTTAACCCATTAGAAACCCTAGTTACGCGGTCCTTTTCTGCAGTAACCCACTTAGATGTATCACGATACCCTAGGACTAGGCAGGGTGGGGAACGATTACTAGGCCGATTGTGAGCGACCAGAACGATGGCTGAGTAGGTGCACCATTGTAGGTTCAGGGCGGACTATGTTCGTGCACGTAGTACGGAGTTGAAAAAGCAGGCATTGGGCACCCGTAGATTTGCACTGTGCATGCTTGATTCGTGTCGGTGGTTGGCACCATAGGACTTGATACACCCTATGGCGGACCTAGCACAGGTAACTACATTTCAAGATAGGGCCGTATGACACAGACACATGACGAGCTAGAACTTGTAGGGAGCCGATCGATTAGTAGATCGTACCGTAGGACCCCATAATGGGTCACTTCATGATATTGGGCCAAGGGAACATTTCATGATTAATACTTAACATGGGTTAGAACACTAGTACAGTTGGTGTAGCGAATCTCGAATATGTGATGCTAGACTTGACTTATCTTGTTGTCTTAATTATCCTACCAGTTCTGTTATCATCCTTATGTTTAGTTCCAGTTTTCACACGTCATGTCACCTTTACTAGTTTTCATACTGAAAGTCACTAGGGCTTACCAATATTTATGACTGACCCTTTTTCTTTCGCCTCTTTTTCTTTCGTTCCCCCCCAGGTTCTCAGGGAGGAAACACTAGCTCTTAGCTTGGATTTAGCTTGCTTTCTGACAGCTCATGTACGGTTTGGTCATGGGCTATGCTATGGCTGCTTCTGCTATTTATGAGGAATAATTTACTTTTGTTTTAAGTTTATGCTTCTTTATTTGGAACTTGATGTAATGGAATAATTTGTACCTTGGATATATGAGGTTTTGACTCTTTTTCTTGAAAGAAATAAAAAGTTGGTTTTTAAATTCTACCGCTGCTTTATTTATGTTCTGCCTTGTGTTATCTCTGGGTATGTTTACCTAGATAATACTCCACCAAAACTAGTGCATTCCCTTTGTGAGTGACCCTAGCGGAGGCGGGGTGTTACATTTAGTATCAAAGTAGAAGGTTACCGGGCTGGGCAAAAAGTTTTTAAAAAAAAAACCTTCTGAAACTATTTTCAAAACCATTTATAAAGAAGCATTTTTCAAGAAAAGTTTTATGTTTAAAAAGGCTATTCCCCAAGAAGCCATTAGCACTTCCCTTTGTTTCCTCATTTGAATCTTTTTCTTTTCGTTTTTCAGCATGGCCGATCTTGACCTGCCAGAGGGAATACCCAAGCCTGGATGGTTCCGAAGGTACTTAGAAGCCAGGGCCAACGACACGGGCATGGCAGACATCCCTCCTCCTCCTCCACCAGTGGCTGCGGTTCCTCCTCCTTCTGGTACCGCCTTTGCCAAAATATGCAAAGACTTTAAAGCAATAGGCGGCAAGAACTTCGTTGGAACTGAAACCTTTGTTGAGGCACGAAACTGGCTAAAGGAGACTGAAGACTTGTTCATTATCTTTGATATGGAGGACCACAGGAAAGTTCAGTTGGCAGCATGGTTTTTGAAAGAGGAAGTTGCATTTTGGTGGGAAGTCACCAAGGCTACCAGGCCTGTTGAGACTTGGGCAGACTTTAGAGAGAGATTTGGGCTTAAATTCTTATCGTCAGCAGAAGAGAACCTTCAGATGGAGAGGTTCCTAACACTCAAGCAAGGGGACATGTCTGTTAGGGAGTACGTGAATAAGTTTAATCAGCTTGCTTGGTTCAATTTGGATATGGTCAACACAGCCCAGAAAAAGGCTGTACGCTTTGCTCGAGTATTGAACGAGCCACTACACAGCTTGGCCCTAACTCATATACCCATGGGGGCGACCTTTGAAAGCTTGGTGGATATGGATCTACTTCATGAGGAAGACAAGAATAGCATGAAGGAGGTTAAGCCTAATGAGACTCAGAATAAGAAAGCTGACTTCAAGAAGGGAGGCCACAAGAATAACAAGAGAAACATCAAACCACGTGAGACGGGGAAGTGCAACTTCTGTGGTATTACTGGACATCTAGCTAAAGACTGTAGAAAGAAGAAGAGGAATTTGGGTGAATGCTTTCATTGTGGAGATACTGGACACATCAGCAAGGACTGCCCTAAGAAGCAAGGGCAAGGGGCAGACCCAGCGAGCAGGACCTTCTGGAGGGCAGTTGCATGCTCTCAACACCACTCCAGCTCTTGAACGAGGTAGTAATATTTACGTAGAAAGCCATGTTTACATTTCTGACTTTCCTGTTCGAACCTTATTTGACTCTGGCGCATCACATACTTTTATTTCTTCTGATATTGTTGAAAATCTGCACCTAAGTCCTAGTCTGGTTGAGGATCCCGTTATAGTTTCAAATCCAATTGGGGGCTCCGCCCATTTATCTATGATGTGTGTGGATTTGAAGATCTCTATCTTAAGCATAGAATTCACATGTAATGTTTATGTTCTCGGATTCACGGGATACGGTTTGATCCTAGGTATGGATTGGCTGTCCAATTATGGAGCCATTCTTGATTGTGAACAAAGGGTAGTGAGGCTCATGACTCGCCTTCGTAATACCCTTGAAATTTCTTGTAACCCTAAGGGTCCGGTCATGTTGTGTTATCTTGAATCCCTTGACTCGTCGGACGATAATTTGCAATCTGTAAAAGTGGTCCGAGAATATCCAGACGTCTTTGATGAGGTGAGGGGGTTAGCTCCTAAACGCGAGATAGACTTCCGAATTTATCTTGTTGATAATGCCAAGCCAGTTTCATTGCCCGTTAGGCACATGGCCCCGCGAGAAAGAAGAGAGCTCGGTAAACAAGTTAACGAGTTGCTTGAGAAAAATTTCATAAGGCGAAGCATTTCTGAATGGGGTGCTCCGGTGGTATTCGCTACTAAGACGGATGGATCGCTTCGTCTATGCGTAGATCATCATGAGTTAAACAAGCTGACAAAGAAGAATAGGCACCCACTACCAAGAATCGACGATTTGTTTGACCAGCTTATCGGAGCATCTGTTTTCTCTCAACTCGATCTAGCCACATGATTCCATCAGCTTAGGGTGGCTGAGGATAGCATTGACAAAAATGTGTTTAGGATTCCAAATGGGTTCTTCGAATGGCTCGTTATGCCGTTTGGGTTAACGAATGCAGCCGTGTACTTTGTAGATTTGACGAGTAGGGTGTTTCGGGAGTTCCTTAACAAATTTGTGGTAGTTTTCGTGGATGATATCTTGGTCTTCTCAAAAGATGAAGAAGAGCATGCTAGACATCTCAAGGAGGTCATGGAAACAATTAGAGCACACCAGTTAAAGGCTAAGTTCTCCAAATCCCATTTATGGAGGAAGGAAGTCCGGTTCCTTGGACACGTAGTTTCTAAGCAAGGCATAGCCGTGGACCCCGCAAAGGTAGTTACGGTACAAGACTTGAAAATTCCTAAGAATGCAACAGAGGTGAGGAGCTTTCTCAGTTTGGCGGGCTACTACAAGAAGTTCATTAAGGACTTCGCTAAGATTTCAGCCCTCTTACTAAGTTAACAAAGAAGAACCTAGCTTTTGTATGGGACATAGAGTGTGACGTTGCTTTTCAGAGACTCAAGAGAGCCCTCACCACAGCTCGTTTTGGCATTACCGGATGGAGGTAAGTTGTTTACTATGTACACAGATGTGTGCGGCATGGGATTAGGTGCTGTCCTAATGCAAGAAGGAAGAGTAATATGCTACGGGGGCAGACAACTTAAAGTTCATGAGAAAAACTATCCCACGCATGACTTGGAGTTGGCTGCGATTGTTTTTGCACTTAAAGCTTGGCGCCATTATCTTCTAGGGGAGAGGTTCGAGCTGTATACCGACCACAAATCGCTTAAGTACCTCTTCTCACAGAAAGATTTGAATCTGAGGCAACAACGGTGGATGGAGTTCTTGGCATCATATGACTTCGATATAGCCTATACCCCTGGCAAGGATAATGTGGTGGTGGACGCGCTAAGTAGAAAAAGGTTGGCTTTGAGCCCCTTGTTTATTGAAAGGAAAAGCCTTGAGTTTATAGCAACCTTTGATTTTACACCTGCTGTTTAGTCATTGACTGCTACGTTTGCAACTCTTGAGTTAAGACCTACACTTCTAGATCAAGTAGGGACTTCACAGAAGGAAGACCCACAGATAGTCGAAATCATGGACATGCTGATGAGGGGTGAGACGTTGAGTCACCTCAGTAGGTATGCCATAGATGACAAGGGATGGCTAAGGCGCAATGGAAGGCTATGTGTCCCACAAGTAGGAGACCTAGTAAGGAAAGTTCTCGAAGAGGCGCATCACTCGAAGATGACTATACATCCCGGAGGGGATAAGATGTACAGGGATATGAAACGCATTTTCTTTTGTGCTGGAATGAAAAAAGATGTGGCAGAGTTCATTTCGAAGTGCATGGTGTGCCAACAAGTAAAGGCCGAGTCGAAGAAACCTGGCGGGCTATTACATCCTTTGGAGGTTCCGCAATGGAAATGGGAGAGTATCTCGATGGATTTCGTGGATGGACTGCCTAGGTCAAGCAAGGGAAATACTAGCATATGGGTCATAGTTGATAGACTCACGAAAAGCGCTCACTTTATCCTGGTGAAAAGCAAGAGGACCGCATCAGGGCTAGCGTCTATTTACCTTCGAGAGATAGTACGGTTGCATGGAGTTCCTTCTAGTATAATTAGTGATCGTGACCCAATTTTCACTAGCCAGTTTTGGAATAGTCTGCAAGAAGGAATAGGAACACGACTGAATTTAAGCATGGCCTATCACCCGCAGACGGATGGACAAACTGAAAGGGTAAATAGGATGCTAGAGGATCTTTTGAGACTATGCATTCTTGACTTTGGTGGCACTTGGGAAGACTATCTTCCTCTCATGGAGTTTGAATATAGCAATAGTTACCAAGCTAGCATCAGAATGGCACCGTTCGAAGCCCTGTATGGAAGACCGTGCAAATCGCCAACTTGTTGGTGGGTGATGAAAGACAGACTTATACTTGGGCCCGACATGATAAGGGACACTTCTGAGAAGATTGAGTTGATACGAAGATGGATGAAAACGACCCAAGATAGACAGAAATCTTATGCGGACCAGAGAAGGACAGACCTAGAGTTCAAAGTCGGAGATATGGTCTTTGTAAAAGTTTCTCCGTTACGCAATGTAGTTCGTTTTGGAGCAGTTGAAAAGCTAGCACCAAGGTTCGTAGGACCGTTCCCTATCACTGAGAGGATTGGACGGATGGCCTATAAGGTAGACTTACCCAAGAAGTTATCTGGAGTACACAATGTCTTTCACATCTCGCATCTCCGAAAGTGCTTGCATGAGTCAGCCGAAGTAGTTGAGCCAAGCATCCTTGAAGACGTAGAAGTGGAAAAAGAAGCAACATTGAGGCGAGTTCCAATTCGTATCTTTGGAATGGAGATTAAGAAGCTAAGGAATCGAGAAGTCATGCTAGTTAAAGTGCAGTGGAGCGAAGCCCAAGAAGACGCAACTTGGGAAACCGAAGAAAAGATACGCGCACTTTACCCATTTCTTTTTTAGGGTACATTCTCGATCTCTTTTTTCCTATAAACTTGAGAACCTTTTTCGTATCATGCTTCTACTATCTACGTTTGCCTTGTTATCTTCTCGATCTTATCTTGAGAACCTTAGGTAGAACCATATGGATGTAAACATGTGATTGAAACATGTTATGGTTGATGTTTGCAAATGGTTGCAAGTGGTTGCAAGTGGATGCTAGTGGATGCATGACACACATTAGGCACTAGATCGGCTCAGTCACATTTTCATGTTGCATTTGCATTAGTGCTTATACTTGTATATGGAAGGAACTTGTTATGCTATCACTTGGATGTTGCATATGGATGAATGTTTGTGCACTCATGTAGAGATTATAAACTATGTTAGGAATTTGCATACATGTTGGATTCATTACACTAACATATTTTGCATTTAAGGAGGTTTACTGAATCAGTAACCGCCTGATCTTTTGCATTAGATAAGTGCATATACACACACTTTCTGCATATGTTCATACAGTACTAGAAATCTTTTAAGGACAATGGTTGCCTGTGGATGATGCTTTGAGTAGATGGATGATGGATGAAACACCCCACCTCCGTTAGGGTCACTCTCAAAGGGAATGCCCTAATTTTGGTGGAGGTTTATAAGTACAAGTCACAGATATACAAGACAGATATAAGAACACATATTTGTAAACAGCGGAAGAACAACAAACTTTTATTTCATAAAGTCAAATACGTGTTACAACAACATCCTTTCCAAAAACATAACATAACACTTTTATAATCTGTCTTGAGTACATTATTTAAAGAAGCATAAATAAAACATAGATAAACTGCAAAAGCCCCATAGTGGATTGTCCAAGGCCATAGTTCAAAACAGGAAAGTCCAAGCAATACATTTCTCTTCTTCAAGCTGGATGTTGAGGTTGATCAAGCTGCTGTGTTCCCTCCCTGAGGACCTGGGGGGGGGGGGGGAACGGAAGAAAGAAGACGAAAGAAAAGTAGAGTCAGACATAAAGCCTGAGTAAGTCTAGTACTATTTTGTCTATGAATAAAGAACTGGATATGATAAGTATAAACAAAAAGTGGGCAAACACAATAAACTTGGTTAAGTTGTCTAGGGTCGAATATACTATCGTACCCCATGTTAATCTCTGAACCCATATAAACTAGTTTCCAATCTGCACCCCATAATCAGGGTGATGTGATCCATTCTATGATGATCGGCTCCTACTCGCATAGTTACATGTGTCTTACGGCCCCCGATGTCTGTAGTTACCTACGCTGGTCCCACCATGGGGTGTATCAAGTCCCATGGCGGCGGCCCGACACAACCTTAGAGTGCACAGGTATGCTACTGGTGCCCAGTGCCTTATTTTTCTGCGTCGGAGTGCGTGCACGCCCGCACACCGTTAGAACCTACACTGCTACACCACCGCCGTCGCTTTGACCTCTTACAATCAGCCCAGTAATCGTGCCCCACCCTGCCTAGTTTCAGGGTATCATGATACACCTTTTAGGGTTACTGCTGAAAAGGGTCCCCCGTTACTAGGTTTTCTATTTCTAGCCAACATGCTAAGTTGGTTAAGTGTTTCCTAACCTAACCCCACCAGTCCGTTTAGTTTAGCATGTTCCATTTTGATTAAGTCTTTAGTTCACTTAATCCTAACAATCCTGACTCAGCCTTAATTGTCTTATTAAGGCCCTGACCTCTCACATTAGACAGGTATTGTTGTGGCTGCCTGTTGCCGGTTGGTTCCGGGCAGTCTTACTCCACAACTCAGTCTAACCTCGGGTCCTTGCTGGGCTCCATGTTTAACCTCCCACATTGGATAGGTATTGTTGTGACTACTGGACAGCCGGGCGGTTCCGGGCAGGTTTACATCACAACTCAATCCAACCTCGGGTTAAACACATCGTATGTTCTACATTTACATATCTTGTCATTCTTCTTTATTTCTTATATGTAAATATTTGCGGCCCATTATTAAGTTAATGGTGTAAAGGTTACACCAATCACGGGCCCAACCCATACTTGAATTTGGGCCCTTCTATTTTATATTTTCATTCATTAATTAATTTTTTAACCCAACGTTATTTTCCCCCGTTTTACACGTCCGTTTGTATATATATTGGGCTTAGCCTTTTAAAGCCCAACTTAGCCATGCGAAAAGGGGAGGCTTATGGCGTATACACAAAGAGGGGAAGGTGAGCGCATGAACTTGCAATACGACGTTGGAAATACAAAATAGAAATTGGTGTACTTGCATAGTGGTAACATAGGTGACATGAATCAAAGCATGTGAACGTGCATAGGTTTAACTACAACATGAACCTATATTCTTATTTAGGCATAATGTCAAACATAAGCATGTCATAAATATTCCTAGCATAAGCATAGCATAATGTCAAACATAAGCATGGCATAAATACTTTTAGCATAAACACGGCATAATGTCAAACATAAGCATGGCATAAGTAAAGTTAAATTTGTTCATGGCATAAACATAAACAAGTCATGTTCATAAGGTTTCTACATGTTTACAAAGGGGATACTTTGTTACTAACACAGAAGCATAGATCAACTAAATTTTGGTTTTAAGTCTAATCACATAACGATAGTATAAATATACTTATGCATAAATATTTCTAAACATGGTGTTTGCTTTAAACTTGCAAAAAGGGATTTTTGAGTCTAACCTAGCCATGTCTCACATATGTCATCATATAATTCTTGTAAACAAGATAGACTTAATCATAGATTTCAATTATGCCAAATATCATTCATAGCCTAGCCATATTCATAAGTTTTGCAAAAGCATGACTTAATACATGGATTATGGTGTCAAAATTCCAACATAGTTTCATATGAACTATAACAACCAAACTTGTTTCAATTACTTGCAAAATGATTTATGCACAAAAATATACATCATGATGGCATAATAACAAAGCCCCAAACTCGCATGAATTTCAATCAACTACATACATGTAGCTTCAACATAGATTACATAATTTGCGCAATATTCCAAACGTATACTTGCATAGAACTACCGCATGTAGTTCTTTATAATGAATAACATAATTTTGCACAAATATGAATTACTTTATTATCCCAATTCAAGCATACAAATCAATACAGTTGTTTATTCATACCAAAGTAATACTCTACTTACAATGGTTGCGGCGAATTCTCTAATTAAGAGATATGATTCCTTTGTTGAATTGATTGGCTTTAGGTTGCTTGAATTGCTTTAGGCTTTAGAACTTTCTTTCTAATTCTCTCTCTAGTCGGCGGCTACTCTTAGTCGTTCCTCAGCAACATGGCGGCTATGTTCTTAATTTGAATGAATAGATTAGGGTTTAGTCTAGGGTTGTTTATATAGAGGTTAGGAATTGATTAGGACCATTGATGTTGCTAGGTTAGATCGTAGCCATTCGTTAGATAGAGAGACCAATTAGAACCCGCCACCTAGCCCTAATGACAAAGCAGACCACAGAAATTCGACCAAACACAGACCTGGCCAGCCAGGTTGACTGGGCTCGACCAGGTCGACACCCCTGTCGACAGGGCTGTCGACAGCCCTGTCGACATGGGTAGCCCAGGTCGACAGCCCAGTCGACCTGGGTGGCCTTGGCGGGTGTTTATCCGCCCTGGCCCATTGGGCCCCATTTTCGAATTATTTTATTCTGTTTGAATTTTAAATTTAATTCAAAACTTCCGAAGGCCATATCTTCTTCATACGGACTCCGTTTTTCGAAAACTCGGACTCTATTTCGCGTATTTTTCCGAGACGAACGCAATGGCGTATCCCGTTTCCCTTAGTTCTTTGATTTCAGATTAATTATACTTTAATTTGTTAATTTCACAGTTATAGAATTTGCGGGGTGTTACATCCTCCCCCACTTAAAAGGATTTCGTCCCCGAAATCTTCAAGTTAGGAGGAATGTATATCCTAACATCCAATCATCCATCTACTCATCCATCAAACACGAGCATCCATTGTCCTTAAAAGACTTCTAATGCTTCATGATCATATGCGAAGTGTGTGTGTGTACATGAACTTATCTAATGCAAAATCAGGCGGTCTACTGATTCAGTTGACCTCCTTAATGCGAATTATGTAAGTGCCATGAATCCATTATGTATGCAAATTTTCCTATTCTTGATTCTACATGAGTGAACAATCATTCAATACAAATGCAGCATCCACATGTCAACACATTAAAGTTCAACCACATACGAATACAAACATATATGCATATGCAATATGAAGTGACTGAGCCGATCTAAAACCTAGATTGTGTGTGTATATGCAACCACGAGCAACCACTAGCAATCACTTGCAACCACTTGCAACCATTCATACATAACATGTTTCAATTACATGTTTCCATCCAAAGAGTTTCTACCTAAAAGATACGGTCGAGGAAATATGCCTAAAAAGATAGATAAAAGCGCAACTTAAGGAAAAAGAAAGATCAAGGATGTACCCTCGAACAGAAAAGGGTAGGCAGTGCGGATTCTAGCTTCAGTTTCCCAAGTCGCGTCTCCCTCGGTGTCGCTCCACTGGACTTTGACGAGCTTGACTTCGCGGTTGCGTAGCCTCTTCACTTCCGTTCCTAAGATGCGGGTTGGAACTCTCCTTATGGTTGCTTCGCGCTCCACTTCGGCCTCTTCGAGGATATTTGGCTCTACCACTTCAGCAGACTCATGTAGACATTTTCGGAGATGTGAAACGTGAAAAACGTTGTGGACTCCAGCCAACTTCTCGGGTAGCTCTAATCTATAAGCCATTTTCCCAATCTTCTCGATAATAGGGAATGGCCCTACGAATCTTGGCGCTAGCTTTCCTGTGGTTCCAAAACGAACAACGTTTCTTAGTGGTGATACCTTGAGAAAAACTCTGTCTCCAACTTCAAATTCAAGGTCGGTCCTCCTCTTGTCAGCATAGGACTTTTGTCTGTCTTGGGCCGTCTTCATCCTTCTTCGTATTAAGTCTACTTTCTCTGAGGTTTCTCGGATCATATCTGGTCCAAGTATGAGCTTATCCGTGGATTCCCACCAACAAGTGGGCGATCGGCACGGTCTTCCATATAAAGCTTCGAAGGGCGCCATTCCGATGGTTGCTTGATAGCTGTTGTTGTAGGCGAATTCCACCAAAGGAAGGTGATCTTTCCATGTCCCTCCGAAGTCGAGGACGCATAGCCTTAAAAGGTCTTCCAAAACTCTGTTCACTCTCTCTGTTTGGCCGTCGGTTTGGGGATGATAGGCTGTGCTCAAGCATAACTGCGTTCCTACTGCTTCTTGCAGACTCCGCCAAAATTCACTGGTGAAGATGGGGTCTCGGTCACTAACAATGCTAGATGGTATTCCATGGAGTCGAACGATTTCCTTGAGGTAAAGTGATGCTAGGGATGAGGCAGTTCATTTACTTTTGACAGGTAAAAAGTGGGCGCTTTTAGTAAGCCTATCCACTATTACCCAAATGCTAGTGTTGCCTCTCTTAGACCTAGGCAGCCCATCGATGAAGTCCATTGAGATGCTATCCCACTTCCACTGCGGGACCTCCAGAGGATGTAGTAGTCCGCCAGGCTTTTTCTGTTCCGCCTTAACCTGTTGGCACACCATACATTTAGAAACGAATTCTGCCACGTCCTTTTTCATGCCATTCCAAAAGAAAGTCCTTTTTATGTCTTTGTACATTTTATCCCCGCCTGGGTGTATCGTCATCTTGGAGTGATGTGCTTCCTCGAGAACCTTCTTTATTAAATCGTTTGTCTGTGGGACGCATAGTCTTCCGTCTCGCCTTAGCAAACCCTTATCGTCGATGGAGTATCTGTTGAGGTGACTTGAAGTCTCATCCCTAATTAGCCCATCAATTATTTCCACAAGTTGAGGGTCTTCGCGTTGTGCTGTCCCTACTGAATCCACTAAAGTTGGCCGTACTTCGAGATATGCTAGCAAGCCTGGTACGAAATCGGAGGAGGGCCTAAAGTCGAAGCTGGCTATGAACTCTAGGCTGTCTTTCAACAAACAACGGGCTTAGGGTCAATTTCTTTCGGCTCAACGCGTCTGCCACTACGTTGCCTTTGCCCGGAGTGTAGGAGATTTCGAAATCGTACGAGGCAAGAAACTCCATCCATCTTTGCTGCCTCAAGTTAAGATCCTTCTGCGAGAAAAGATATTTCAACGATTTATGGTCAATGTAAAGTTCGAACTTCTCACCTAGGAGATAGTGTCGCCAAGACTTGAGTGCAAAGACGATGGCGGCTAACTCAAGATCGTGGGTTGGGTAGTTCTTTTCGTGCACCTTCAATTGCCTCCCGCCATAAGCTACTACCCTTCCTTCTTGCATTAAGACGGCGCCTAGACCTGTCCCACATGCATCCGTATAAACAGTGAACATCTTGCTCCCATCTGGCAGCGTCAAAACTGGGGCTGTTGTAAGAGCCCTTTTCAGTCGTTGGAAAGCAAATTCGCAATCCAAATCCCATTTGAACACTAGATTCTTCTTGGTCAATTTCGTGAGCGGAGCTGAGATTTTCGCAAAATCCCTTATAAATTTTCGATAGAAACCTGCTAGTCCTAGAAAGCTTCGGACCTCAGTTGCATTCCTTGGTGTCTTCCAATCCTGTACCGCCACTACCTTAGCAGGGTCCACTGCTAACCCTTGTTTGGATATTATGTGCCCAAGGAACCTCACCTCTTCTCTCCAAAAGTGGCATTTGGAGAACTTGGCTTTTAGTTGATGGACTCGCAAAGTTTCCATGATTGCCCTTAAGTGTTGAGCATGTTCCTCTTCACTCTTTGAGAAGATAAGGATATCATCTACGAAGACCACTACGAATTTGTTGAGGAAATCTCTAAATACCCTACTCATCAGGTCCACGAAGTAAGCAGGTGCATTTGTCAAGCCGAAAGGCATGACAAGCCATTCAAAGAAGCCGTCTGGGGTTCTGAACGCCGTTTTATCGATGCTATCTTCAGCCACCCTTAGCTGATGAAAACCGGTTGCTAAATCGAGTTGGGAGAAAACAGATGCTCCTACAAGCTGGTCAAATAAATCGTCAATTCTAGGGAGAGGATGCCTATTCTTCTTCGTTAGCTTGTTGAGCTCCCTATAGTCAACACATAGACGGAGTGAACCATCCGCCTTTGTAGCGAACACCACCGAAGCGCCCCATTCTGAAATGCTCCTCCTAATGAACCCCTTTTCTAGAAGCTCTTTAATCTGTTTACTGAGCTCTTTCCTTTCTCGTGGAGCCATATGTCTAACGGGCAACGCAACGGGCTTTGCATTATCTACAAGATATATGTGGAAGTCTATTTCCCGCTTCGGAGGCAAGCCCTTCACCTCTTCGAAGACATCCGGATATTCCCGGACCACTCTAACTGATTGCAAATTTTCAACAGAGGCATCTAGCGATTCAAGATAACTAAGCATAACCGCATACGAGGGATTACAAGAAATTTCCAAAGTATTACCGAGCTGGGTTAGGAGCCTAACAACCCTTTTCTCACAATCAAGGATGGCCCCATTACGGGATAGCCAATCCATACCCAAAATCAAACCATACCCCGAAAAGCCCAAAACAAAGGCACTACATTGAAATTCAACACTTAGAATAGAAATTTTCAAATCCAAACAGATCATAGACAAATGAGCTGGGCCCCCAATTGGGTTTGAAACAATTAAGGGGTCCTCTACCATACTAGTTTTTAGGTGCAGAGATTCTACTAAAGCAGACGAGATAAAGGAGTGTGATGCGCCAGAATCAAATAAAGTGCGAACGGGGTGATCATAAAGATAAACTACACTTTCTACAGAAGTATTTATACCTCGCTGTTGCAGAGGTGGCGCTTCTAGCACATGGACCTGTGCCCCTGGGGTGGATCCAGCGCCCTGCCCCTGTCCTCGTTTCTTTGGGCAGTCCTTAGCCCTGTGGCCTGTTTGACCGCATGAAAAGCACCCACCATTCTCCTTGGCCTTCTTTTTCCGGCAGTCCTTTACTAAGTGCCCCACTTTGCCACAGAAATTACACTTCCTCTTCTCTTTGTTGCCTTTCCCGCCCTTCTTAAAGTCTGTCTTCTTGGGCTGCAAACCCTCTTTCTTCTTGCCCTTATCCTCTTCATTCAGCAATGCCATTTGCACCAATCTTTCATACGTGGCTCCCATGGGTATATGGGTCATGGCCAAACTGTGTAATGGCTCATTCAACCCTTTGACGAAACGGAGAGCCTTCTTGTGCGGGGTGTTGACTAGGTCAAGTCCAAACCTAGCCAGCTCATCGAACTGATTCACATACTCTCTGACAGTCTTGTCTCCTTGCTTAAGAAATAAGAATTTTTCCAACTGCAAACTTCTTTCTGCATCTGAGAGAAATTTGGTCTCAAACCTTGCCCTAAAGTCCTCCCATGTCTCCACTGGTCTTTCAGCATTAGTGACTTCCCACCAGTAGGAAGCCTCGCCCTTCAATAGCCACTCCGCCAGTTGTACTTTTTGTCTATCCTCTACCTCAAAGATGATGAATAGGTCTTCCGTTTCTTTCAGCCAATTCCTAGCTGCTACGAAGGACTCAGTTCCATGGAAATCCCTTCCTCCCATAGCTTTAAAATCTTTACATATCTTAGCAAAAGTGTTTCCCCGAGGAGGAGGTGGAGGAAAAGGTGCTGCTGCAGCTAGATGATTTCCTTCCGCTGGGGGAGGAGGAATGGTAGGACCTGGCTGAGTGGCCCTTGCTTCTAAGAACCGTCTAAACCAACCAGGTATTGGCACCCCTTCCGGCAAGTTAAGTTCTTGGGACATGCTGAAACAAAAAGGATAGATTCAAAACGAAGGATAAGAGATAGTACCTATGGCTTTGGGGAGTGGACTTTGCCTTTTTAAAATAAAAAAAATGCTTCTTTAAATTTCCTTTTTAAAAATAATTTTTCAAAACTTTTTATCTTATCTGGTAAACCTATGCTCTGATACCAAGTGAAACACCCCACCTCCGTTAGGGTCACTCTCAAAGGGAATGCCCTAATTTTGGTGGAGGTTTATAAGTACAAGTCACAGATATACAAGACAGATATAAGAACACATATTTGTAAACAGCGGAAGAACAACAAACTTTTATTTCATAAAGTCAAATACGTGTTACAACAACATCCTTTCCAAAAACATAACATAACACTTTTATAATCTGTCTTGAGTACATTATTTAAAGAAGCATAAATAAAACATAGATAAACTGCAAAAGCCCCATAGTGGATTGTCCAAGGCCATAGTTCAAAACAGGAAAGTCCAAGCAATACATTTCTCTTCTTCAAGCTGGATGTTGAGGTTGATCAAGCTGCTGTGTTCCCTCCCTGAGGACCTGGGGGGGGGGAAACGGAAGAAAGAAGACGAAAGAAAAGTAGAGTCAGACATAAAGCCTGAGTAAGTCTAGTACTATTTTGTCTATGAATAAAGAACTGGATATGATAAGTATAAACAAGAAGTGGGCAAACACAATAAACTTGGTTAAGTTGTCTAGGGTCGAATATACTATCGTACCCCATGTTAATCTCTGAACCCATATAAACTAGTTTCCAATCTGCACCCCATAATCAGGGTGATGTGATCCATTCTATGATGATCGGCTCCTACTCGCATAGTTACATGTGTCTTACGGCCCCCGATGTCTGTAGTTACCTATGCTGGTCCCACCATGGGGTGTATCAAGTCCCATGGCGGCGGCCCGACACAACCTTAGAGTGCACATGTATGCTACTGGTGCCCAGTGCCTTATTTTCCTGCGCCGGAGTGCGTGCACGCCCGCACACCGTTAGAACCTACACTGCTACACCACCGTCGTCGCTTTGACCTCTTACAATCAGCCCAGTAATCGTGCCCTACCCTGCCTAGTTTCAGGGTATCATGATACACCTTTTAGGGTTACTGCTGAAAAGGGTCCCCCGTTACTAGGTTTTCTATTTCTGGCCAACATGCTAAGTTGGTTAAGTGTTTCCTAACCTAACCCCACCAGTCCGTTTAGTTTAGCATGTTCCATTTTGATTAAGTCTTTAGTTCACTTAATCCTAACAATCCTGACTCAGCCTTAATTGTCTTATTAAGGCCCTGACCTCTCACATTAGACAGGTATTGTTGTGGCTGCCTGTTGCCGGTTGGTTCCGGGCAGTCGTACGCCACAACTCAGTCTAACCTCGGGTCCTTGCTGGGCTCCATGTTTAACCTCCCACATTGGATAGGTATTGTTGTGACTACTGGACAGCCGGGCGGTTCCGGGCAGGTTTACATCACAACTCAATCCAACCTCGGGTTAAACACATCGTATGTTCTACATTTACATATCTTGTCATTCTTCTTTATTTCTTATATGTAAATATTTGCGGCCCATTATTAAGTTAATGGTGTAAAGGTTACACCAATCACGGGCCCAACCCATACTTGAATTTGGGCCCTTCTATTTTATATTTTCATTCATTAATTAATTTTTTAACCCAACGTTATTTTCCCCCGTTTTACACGTCCGTTTATATATATATTGGGCTTAGCCTTTTAAAGCCCAACTTAGCCATGCGAAAAGGGGAGGCTTATGGCGTATACACAAAGAGGGGAAGGTGAGCGCATGAACTTGCAATACGACGTTGGAAATACAAAATAGAAATTGGTGTACTTGCATAGTGGTAACATAGGTGACATGAATCAAAGCATGTGAACTTGCATAGGTTTAACTACAACATGAACCTATATTCTTATTTAGGCATAATGTCAAACATAAGCATGTCATAAATATTCCTAGCATAAGCATAGCATAATGTCAAACATAAACATGGCATAAATACTTTTAGCATAAACACCGCATAATGTCAAACATAAGCATGGCATAAGTAAAGTTAAATTTGTTCATGGCATAAACATAAACAAGTCATGTTCATAAGGTTTCTACATGTTTACAAAGGGGATACTTTGTTACTAACACAGAAGCATAGATCAACTAAATTTTGGTTTTAAGTCTAATCACATAACGATAGTATAAATATACTTATGCATAAATATTTCTAAACATGGTGTTTGCTTTAAACTTGCAAAAAGGGATTTTTGAGTCTAACCTAGCCATGTCTCACATATGTCATCATATAATTCTTGTAAACAAGATAGACTTAATCATAGATTTCAATTATGCCAAATATCATTCATAGCCTAGCCATATTCATAAGTTTTGCAAAAGCATGACTTAATACATGGATTATGGTGTCAAAATTCCAACATAGTTTCATATGAACTATAACAACCAAACTTGTTTCAATTACTTGCAAAATGATTTATGCACAAAAATATACATCATGATGGCATAATAACAAAGCCCCAAACTCGCATGAATTTCAATCAACTACATACATGTAGCTTCAACATAGATTACATAATTTGCGCAATATTCCAAACGTATACTTGCATAGAACTACCGCATGTAGTTCTTTATAATGAATAACATAATTTTGCGCAAATATGAATTACTTTATTATCCCAATTCAAGCATACAAATCAATACAGTTGTTTATTCATACCAAAGTAATACTCTACTTACAATGGTTGCGGCGAATTCTCTAATTAAGAGATATGATTCCTTTGTTGAATTGATTGGCTTTAGGTTGCTTGAATTGCTTTAGGCTTTAGAACTTTCTTTCTAATTCTCTCTCTAGTCGGCGGCTACTCTTAGTCGTTCCTCAGCAACATGGCGGCTATGTTCTTAATTTGAATGAATAGATTAGGGTTTAGTCTAGGGTTGTTTATATAGAGGTTAGGAATTGATTAGGACCATTGATGTTGCTAGGTTAGATCGTAGCCATTCGTTAGATAGAGAGACCAATTAGAACCCGCCACCTAGCCCTAATGACAAAGCAGACCACAGAAATTCGACCAAACACAGACCTGGCCAGCCAGGTTGACTGGGCTCGACCAGGTCGATACCCCTGTCGATAGGGCTGTCGACAGCCCTGTCGACATGGGTAGCCCAGGTCGACAGCCCAGTGGACCTGGGTGGCCTTGGCGGGTGTTTATCCGCCCTGGCCCATTGGGCCCCATTTTCGAATTATTTTATTCTGTTTGAATTTTAAATTTAATTCAAAACTTCCGAAGGCCATATCTTCTTCATACGGACTCCGTTTTTCGAAAACTCGGACTCTATTTCGCGTATTTTTCCGAGACGAACGCAATGGCGTATCCCGTTTCCCTTAGTTCTTTGATTTCAGATTAATTATACTTTAATTTGTTAATTTCACAGTTATAGAATTTGCGGGGTGTTACAATGGATGGTAGGACACACCTCCCTAACTTAGAGATTTCGGGGACGAAATCCTTTAAGGGGGGAGAATGAAACAACCCGTGTTTTTATAACGTGTAATAACTATAAATCAAGGCAGGATTAATTTTTAAAATAAGAATCAAGGGAAATAGGTTACGCCATTGCGTTCGTCTCAAAATTCTACTTGGTAACGAGTCCGAGTTTTCGAAACTCGGAGTCCGTATGACCAAGTAATGACCTTTCGAAGTTTTCAGAAGTTTTCAAGTTCAAAACAGCTCAATTCAAATTCAAAATTCGAAATTCAAACCTCAGAATAGACTGGGCAGGAAATTTCCCGCCCAGGACCAGGTTGACCTGGGGTTCGACTATGTAGTTGACCTACCCAGGACTAGGTCGACCATAGTGTCGACCCGGGGGTCGACCTGGTGACCGAGCCCATTTTTGAAGATGGATTCACTTTGATGTTTATGGCCTCGTTTCTGTCCACATTCGTTGACCCGACCCTATAAATATAACCCCTAACACTAGTCTCTCTACACAAAATTCTTTCTGACATTATACTGCTCTAATTCTGGTTGAGAAGTTTGAGAAAGGGACTACTTCTTCTACGTTGAGACTGCGTTAAGAGAATTACTGATTTGGGGATTTCTGTTAAGCATATAAAATTCAACATCGACTATCTTTTTCTAATTCTCGAACCACGATCTACAAGCCACAGTTATTTTCAGATTTAAACTGTAAATGTAATATGAATATGATGTAAATTGAAATTGGACCTATGTATGATGACTGTTTTACATCCATTCTTGTTCATCTTGGATCTTGACTCTTGGATATTACTATGACATTGATTTGGGGCCTATTCATGTTGTAAATCAAAAAGAAAAACCCCTCATATTATCATGTTGAATCTGCTATTAGTCACAAGTTTATGACTATTGCCTTATGTCAATCGTAACCATGACTATACTATCACCTTATGTCAATCGTTACCATGACTATACTATCACCTTATGACAACTGTTATCTTGACTAGTACCTTATTTTGTTAGATTTGAAATCTTTATGTTTGAGGCCAATATTCCATATGCCAGTAATGTTATAATCTTTTATCAAGCCATACCATGCTATGCTAGTAATCACTTTTTCCACCTTATACCCATCCCTTTTTATGTTATTCCCTAATTAGATTTATTTGTATCGATTCAAGCTTACGTACGATGGGAATACGATTTGGGTAGACTAGGTAAAACATGAATTGACTTTGAACTTTAAACATGAACGTTGTTATAACTTGAACCTGGATATGGACTTGAGCTTGACACGATTTGACATGAAACATGACATGAAAACTCGACATGAATTTTGACATGAAAATTTGAATGTGGGCATGACAATTAGATAAACTTGAAAATGACCAACTTGAGGTTAGGTTGAGTTTGCAGTGTAAATCTACCCGGAACTGCCCGGCAAATCCAGTGGCTGCAAACAATAGGATCCAATGTGGGTAGTTGGTCATACTGCACGTAAAACCCGAGGTTAGACTATGTTGTGGTGTAAATCTGCCCAGAACCGCCCGGCAAATCCAGTAACCACAACAGTTAGTCTAATGTGAGAGGTTGAGGTGCATTAATGAATTAATGCCGCATGATAGGGTTAAGTCATGAACCACTTGAATATACTTAACCAACTTGACACAATGATTTGATAGGGTTAAGTCATGAACCGCTTGAACACACTTAACCAACTTGATACATGATTTGGATAGGGTTAAGTCACAAATTTGAATGACAACACTTAACCCATTAGAAACCCTAGTTACGCGATCCTTTTCAGCAGTAACCCACTTAGATGTACCACGATACCCTGGGACTAGGCAGGGTAGGGCACGATTACTGGGCTGAATGTAAGCGACAAGAATGACGGCTGAGTAGGTGCGCCATTGTAGGTTCAGGCGGACTATGGTCGTGCACGTAGTCCGGAGTTGAAAAAGTAGGCATTGGGCACCCGTAGATTTACACTGTGCGTGCTTGATTCGTGTCGGTGGTTGGCACCATAGGACTTGATACACCCTATGGTGGACCTAGCACAGGTAACTACATTTCAGGATAGGGCCGTATGACATAGACACATGACGAGCTAGAACTTGTAGGGAGCCGATCGATTTGTAGATCGTACCGTAGGACCCCGTAATGGGTCACTTCATGATATTGGGCCAAGGGATAATTTCATGATTAATACTTTACATGGGTTAGAACACTAGTACAGTTGGTGCAGCGAATCTCGAATATGCGATGCTAGACTTGACTTATCTTGTTATCTTAATTATCTTACCAGTTCTTTTATCATCCTTATGTTTAATTCCAGTTTTCACATGTCATGTTACCTTTACTAGTTTTCATACTGAAAGTCACTAGGGCTTACCAGTCTTTTTGACTGACCCTTTTTCTTTCGCCTCTTTTTCTTTCGTTCCCCCCCAAGTTCTCAGGGAGGAAACACTAGTTCTTAGCTTGGATTTAGCTTGCTTTCTGACAGCTCATGTACGGTTTGGTCTTGGGCTATGCTATGGCTGCTTCTGCTATTTATGGGGAATAATTTACTTTTGTTTTAAGTTTATGCTTCTTTAGTTGGAACTTGATGTAATGGAATAATTTGTACCTTGGATATATGAGGTTTTGACTCTTTTTCTTGAAAGAAATAAAAAGTTGGTTTTTAAATTCTACCACTGCGTTATTTATGTTCTGCCTTGTGATATCTCTAGGTATGTTTACCTAGATAATACTCCACCAAAACTAGTGCATTTCCTTTGTGAGTGACCCTAGCGGAGGTGGGGTATTACACACAAAAATACTTTTTAAACCTTTGTACTCTTTGTTGCCTTTATTTAGATTTTGAAGATTATTTGTTACATGATTTGTTGCCCCAATATCTAGATACAATGCATCATCTTGTATATCATCTATTCTTGCGTTATCATTAGTTTTCACTATATCATTTTTGTAAGTAGTATTCATGTGAACACTGACCATGTTTGCACTGAAATTCCTTGGTCTTAATGAAATATTTTTGTTGCTACTTGATGAATAGCTTGTGTTGTAGTTGTTATCAAACCTAAAGTAGCACTTGTTGGCTGTATGATCAATTTTCTCACAAAATTTAACATCTACGCCTATTATTGTTGTTAAACCTACCACCTCTTCTTCTCCCTCTAGGGTTTTGACCACACTGCAAAATTTTGGTTGTAGTTCATGTTTCTTGGTTAATTTTGAGTGTTGTAGTATATGGATATATTCATGTTTAGCTTATTGTGTTCAATTCTACATTCATAAGCAAGAAGTGTAGAGTGAACATAATCTAAGGAGGGAACAATTGGTGGGGATATTATCACTGTTGCAGCTGCTTCATAATCATCATCTAATCCATTCATTATATGCAAGACTTGGTCATTCTTAGAATTCTTATTACTAATTGCTTCAAGATCACAAATAGATTTCATTTTTACTAAATAATCTTTCATTGACAGGTTCTCTTTTCTTAAACTCTAAATTTGTCTTCTGTATTGCATATGATTGTGTGTTAAAGGTTTTCTCAATCTTTGGTCATATTTCATGTGCTGGTTTGCAACCAATAACTTAGATATAAAATTGGGTCCAATTGAAAAAGTAAACATGCACTGAGTAAACTTTCTTGCCTTGTATGCTTGATGTATTCATTATTGTTGATCATTCATCCATTAGTTTCAATGAACCTCGCAGGACCTGGTGCAATCCCTTTGATGAATTCACTCATCCCATATCCATCGATTGTTGTATCAACATGATACTTCCAAGATAAGTAATTTTTCTCATCAAGTTGATTGTTTATAAGTTGGCTTTGTGGGTTAATAATAGTCTTGGTGCTTTCATCGATACTAAACAATGGTTAATTCTTTGTATTGGCATATTGTTATTAATAGTGTCATCTCCCACGATGAAAACAAAACAAAGAACTGCAGTTCTTGAATCAAGAATAGAAAATGGTACACACTGGTTAAATCGAATATGAAATAATTGTAGGTGCAGCCCTAATCTATTTGAATAATGAAACGAGAGAAAGATTGGAGGTGAGGCACTTCAGGTGATAGGCTGAGACAAGTACAATAACACTTATCATAAGAAACTATGCTTTCATGATTATTTGTTGAGGTTTTGATTGCCAACAAATGGCTACTATGAAATGATGATGCAATTGAGTTTAGAAATTTGATGATATAGCCACAACGCAGCCAAGAATCAGATGATGATACTTCCCTGATGGTTCTTCGGTGTGGCACGGCCTCATATGGAATTTGCGGATTTGTGATTTGATTTACCAGAAAGATGTAATGTGCCTTTCAAGTTGAATTGTTGATATGTGATTTGATTTTCTAAAATGATGTAACGTTCCTTTCGGCTTAATGCTCTGATACCATATAAAAGTTTTGATAAAAACTTGTTGAATGAAAATTATTTTATTTCAAAATTTTCAGAGTAGAGTAAAATGTGCACGATTTACTAATGAATATATACACACACACATGTTACATAAGCACGATCGAAAAGAATGCAAAAATAAATAATGTAAATGGGCTTCGTGTTGATGGGTCGGCTATTGGGCCTGTATATACTTCATGTATATACATGAGAGATAAGCAGTGAGTCTTGATTATCTTTATTTACTACCCTAATATTTACCGAGATTATTTGTTTGTTTTGTTATTACATTATAGAATCAAGAGAAAAACTTATTGTGAAGGATAAGATTATATATTCGATGTAGAGATATCACCTGATAGAGAAATGAATGACAGATTTGTAGTTAGTACACTGAATTTATAATCATTGTTTTTTATATACTGTGCAAGTGATGTTCAAATGCATTATAAAAGTTCATTGCATATTCTATTTGTTTGCTAAATTTCTAATGAAAAATGGCATTTGCTAAACCGTGGCATTATTTAATTGAAGTTTTCATGTTTGGTTAAATATATAACAAATGGATTCCTAAATCTATTAAATAACTTATAAATGAGATTTTGGGTTTCAGAAAAAAATTCTCAGTTTTTCTTTATTCAGCTCTATTTTTACTGTCACATTATAAAATCATTTCCCATACAATTATTATCAGAAAATATCATACTTAGAGACTAAGACGTAATTTATAACTCGTTATCCTCATTTTGTTTAGCTAAATAATTTTCTTCATTTTTCCACATGTGTTTACTATTTTAGGATGTTGTAGACTTTGGTGCGATCCCTTGATGACTACATAATAGGGTCGGTAGCTAGGTTATATCTTATAGTCTCATACATTTTCTCGCTATATTATAATTAATGTCTTCTTCTAGAATGGATTCATTTTTACATCCATGATATTAAAATAAATTTATTATAACTAAGTAAATACACCATCTAACGGCTATTCATTTCTCCTTGTATTGTCTATGTGCATATGCTTTCACTTTTTATTTGCAGAATTTTCTGTGAAATGACTACAACAAAAATACCTTATTACAACTGTATTTCTACAATTATTGAAAAATCACAGTTGTAATAAAGATTTTATACAACTCTTTTCTCCAGAAGTTGTATTAAACTTATTTTCAACAACTTTTGTTTTGTCAGTTGTAATAGATACATAGTACAACCTTTCCTTTTCACTAGTTGTAATAGACGCGTATTTTTAACAACTCTTTTTAGTAACTAATATTTTACTAATTTTAATATTTTTTTGTTGATAAATAATTAATATCTAGTATTTAAAAAATAATTAATATTCAATAAATAATTAATATCAATATTTAATAAGTAGTTAAATATTTAATATTTGATAATAAGTATTAAAAATTATAACTACTTAATAATTAATATATATAGTTTATAAATTAATAATTAATATTTAATTTATAATTTATAAATAATTCACTATTAAATAACATAATTAATAATTAATAATAAAATTTTACATTAAATAATAATTAAGTCATACTAGTTAAAGTCAAAATTTAATATTGAATAATAACAGTAATAAATCTAAATAAATTAATAGAAACTTCCTAGCCGTTATAAATCAACTTAGTACTAAAAATATAAAAAATAATATATATGCTAAGAAAAATAATTTCAAGCGTTAATGTTTTACACATATTAGTAAATTTTACTTATATAAATTGCTAAATGACAACCTTCTTTACATGCTAAAATACACCAAAAACTAACAATGCTTTTGTTTAAAACTGGGTGGATAATTATCAGATGTGGATGTGACCACAGTTGTATTCATTTTTGTTTCTTGAATGTTGATAAATTTTTATTTTTGAATATGGATACTGATAGACTTTGACGTTTCGAATGATAATTATATAATATAAGATGGTAAGGCATACAATTTCCTTTTGGGCAAATTCTATTTCAACCCAGCAATTTGCTGAGTAGCCCCCCAGTTTTATAAAAAAATTCAAGGACGAAACTGGCCCTTTTCAGCTATATTTTTTTTTTACCACTTTCAGTTTACCTCATAGTGACTACATGGTTTTGTAGCGAACCTCATAGGGAAACTGCGTGGTAACTAATGATACCACGTATAGGCTCTAGTGGTATCATTACTTACCACGTAGTGGCCCTACGAGGTTCGCTATAAAACCACGTAGAGGCACTACGAGGAAGGGTATTATTGGATTTTTTAAAATAAAAGGGGGGCTACTCAGCAAAATGATGGGTTTACTCAATTTTAATGTTCTTTGGGGGGCTACTCAGCAATTAGCTGGGTTGAAATAGAATTTTCCTTCCTTTTGGCTCCAAATCCAAACATTGTTTGGCTCAACCAAATTTCCTTTTGGCTCCAAATCCAAACTTCCGTTAGGCTCCAACATAAATATTTTGGGCTACAAAGAACGTTTTCACTTGTATTCACCCATCCCTCTCTATCCCCGTCTTCCCTGCTAAATTCAAAAATAATCTCTAAACGTTCCTCGTCCAAAACCCAAATCTGATAAAAACAAACAAACCTAGACTCTTGATAAATCACATCTACATCGCGATCGACAATACATGATGGCGAATGCTCAGCAGTGGTGACCTAATTGTCAACGACGAATCCAATTTCGAGGAAACTATTGAGTATAACAATATGGTTTTTGTTTAATGATAACAAACATATGTATTATTTCATAAATGTGTTTGTAAACAGTACTATTCTATATTGCACAACACATACAGAAATGAATATTTATTTAAATAGAATACTAACACAGAGAATTGAGTATTCAAACAGTATTTCTATTTAAATAAATATTTTATTTTTGAAGTTGAAATAGTACATATACATCACTACAATATTTACAATCCAGTTAAATATACTTGGATATTTCTGTTTAGTTCAGACATGACACACTTCGATATATATCACAAGAAATTGTGCTATTAAAAGAATTCAAATAAAATAGACAAACTGAATTGAATAGCAAAAATATATTTTTATTTATTTCAATTCAATTTGTGAGTACAATTTTATTCACGTCTACAATCATTTTCATATACATAAGATCCTCAGTACATATCACTCAGTTATACATATACAATTACATAAACATTCACTGACACTAACACTGAGTCTTCACGAGCATCCAAATCAGTCCAGTCATCTCCATACCTATCACAGAAGAACATATAGTAAACTATATCAAAAAAATTAAATACAAGAAAATATAAATTAATTTTAAATTTTACTTGCCTCATAATTCTTGGTGTGTTTCTCATCATTTTTTTGATTTGGTTTGATTTATATCAAGTGCTCACATTTGTTAAAGTGTATCGAGAAGAAACCAGTATTGTAATTGAGGAGCAGCCTCGTGGACCAACTCAACTCAGTGCATATCAACACAAGCAAGAGAAACATCCAAATTCACATGGACCTCAATGTGTGATTGTATCAATTCAAGGCAGAAAGAACGCTTCAGCAAATCAAGTTTGTACTAGAAGCAAAGCATTTACAAGTTCAAGTACTCAGCTCAACCATTCAAGACACAACATGAAGCATGCCAATTTCATGAAAAGTACACAAGAATATGGTGCAACAAGATGGGACAAAGTGAATATGTCGTCATGGTGTACACAACAAAAAGGGTCAAGTTTCTTTAAGAAAAAAAACTAGGCATATATGGTAAAGCAAGCAAACATACAGTGAATAACAAATCTGAGAAAAGTTATAACATGGCGCAAGTACAAGCGACTCTTAACATGCACAATAGATGTATATAGCATCTATTCCTAATTAGTTTTTTTTTCAACTTTACATGGATACATTAGCAATACACCATGTCAAGGCCGAGCTAAGTAACATGCTAGTAAAAGATGCCGATTACCCAACACAAAGGTCCGGACATGGTGAGACAAACTAGCAACAAAGTAAATTTCCAGAGGATAGTGCAAGTGCAATACACATATATACATGCTGATAAGAATGCAAGCATTCAAAGGTTATTGGCATAAGAATTTCCGGATACAAAGAAGCAATGGACCAGCACAAGCATCATGTAATAGACTATAGTAAATTAAATGCAAGAAAAATGGCTCAACTTCACAGAGCAAATAGTAATGGCAAAGACTACATAACAATACCAAGTGATCAAGACAGTATCAGTTCATATCAGTTTTTTTAAGTACCAGAAAACATCATAAGCATGTCGAATGCAAAGATCACAAGGGCAGTATCATCTTCGAGGTTAAACAAGACACAATAAAGGGTTTAAGTCAAGTGTAGCATCAGTTCAAACTCAAGGAAAATCAAGTTTGGTACTAGTTCAAATTTGTATAGCATCAGTACTTATTTTTCGGTGAGACAAAATCAGTGTTGTAACTGCTCTTATCAAAGTATAGCAACTATTCTTATCTAAGTGTTTCAAGGCAAAGGCGTGTAAAATTTAAAAAGGTCCATTCGATTTTAATGGAAAAGTATAATTTAATAATGGACAAGAATTCATCATGCAAAAGTTCCAAAAACTATTGGCAAAAGTATTTTCCAGAAAAATATAAGAGCATAGAAAAAATAGGAGAAAGGCATGCAAATTCAAAGACAAGGAAGAATCAAATTCTAGAACTCACAGCAATAAACACTCAAGACCGATTCAAAGCCGAGAGGACTTCAAGCCAAAATTTATGCAATGTCTAATGACCAAATCACAATAAAAAATCAGAGAATATTTACGAATTTAAATCCCATATATGCACCACATCATCATCGGCGTTTCGCATCGAAAATTCAAGGAGAAAAATATAACAAATAAATTCAGAAGAACTCACATAAATTCGGCAATTTTCGATCGATCAACAGGCCAAATCGTTTGACCAATATCATCAACAAATTGGAGCGTCAGAGAGGAATTTCCTAAACAACATATCAAGTCGCGATTTGGGTCAGAGATTTCAAACTCTAGCTAAATCGCCTCCGCCATTTTTAATTCCAGAAAGAGAAAACAGAGGGGCCGAATTATTAAAGTGGTTGAAGGAAACAAAATGGCCGACCAAGCTATTAAAGGGACTAAATGTTTTTAATCTAGGGTTTTGATTTAGGGTTTATTTTTGTTTAAGGATTTTTATTTTTTATGTGTTTTAATTTGTAATCAAGTTTATAGTTTTCTAGTTTGTCTATAAAACTAGGGAGACGAATTACGAGGTTGTAATTCGGGGAAATCTGATTTCGGGGATAGAAATCAGTGCATGGTTTTGAGCATTGGGTTAGAACAGTTGGGAGAAAGTGTCGCGGGTTTATAAGGGATTGTACGTGTGGAGATTGTTTTAATTCCTAGTAGAACCTTGAGGAATGCAGCAGTATGCAGGGTATTGGTTAAGCTGGGTATATCTGCGTGTTATTTATTTTCCTCATTTACTCTGACTATTATCTGTGATTGATATTATCTAATTACTCAGCAAAAACAGTAATAAACCCTATTCTCCCCCCTCTAGGGTTATTTTAGATCCTACAAGTGGTATCAGAGCGATGTTTTTTTATTTTAAATAACCCTAGAATCATGGATTTCTCTAACGGTGAGTTTTCTAGTTGTCAATCTAGCGATAATTTTTCTGTATAACCCCAAGTATTTTTGATGGAACTGATTTTTTTAACTAGAAATTAAAAATGGAATTTTATTTAAAATCCGCTACCACTAGATGTTGGGGTATTATTATTAATGGGTATGATATGGTAGATAAGAATGATATTATAATTAATTCTCATGCTATGCACATTTTATATTCTTATATTAATGATGATCTATATAACCATATCTCTCATTGTTTGACTGCATAGGAAATTTGGAAAATTCTTGGTGCATTGTTTGGAAGAAAAGACGACAATAGCTCGAAACGCTCGAAAGCCAATTCAAATTCAGAATTATGCTTGACTGGATTTACAAAAGATGAATCGGATGATGACAGTGATGAAGACTCAATAGATGACGAGCACGGTGATTTTCCTTTTGAAAAGTTAATTCTTCTTTGTGATAAATTAATTAAAACTGTTGAGAGTCTCAAGCTAAGAAATAAAAATTTAAAATCTAAAAATGTTGAGTTGAGCAATAAAAATCATGATTTGGTAATAAAATTTAACAACCCGAAATTTAACAACATGTTAAATCAAGAATCAAGGCAGAATTATATTATAAATTCTGAATTAGGAGAAACGGGCTGTGCCATTGCGTTCGTCTCGGAAAAATACGCGAAATAGAGTCCGGAATTTCGTAAATCGGAGTCCGTATGACCGAGATATGGCCTCGTGAAGTTTGACGAAAAATTCAAATTCAAAACAGATTCAAAATTTCAGAAAATCAGGGTAGGCGGGAAAAATCCCGCCCAGACCAGGTCGACCAGGGGGTCGACCTGGGTGTCGACCTGGGTGGGACCAGGTCGACTGGGGAGTCGACCCCAGGGTCGACCTGGGGGTCGACCTGCCTGGTCGGACCCAGGCAGCCTGGTGCACCTGTTTTGCTGTTTGGCTCGGTTTTGGCGGCTTGTGACGATTTTTGAGGGCTTGGATCTATTCTAGGGTTAATCTAACGGCCTAAACTACTCCTAATCTCTATAAAAAGACCCCTAAGCCTACCCTAAAACCTCACAAATCACTCATGCCACGAAGTGCTGCCCAAATGCCAAGTGATCATGGCCTCCATCTCCAACCCCAAGAGACTATGCATTCAAATCGGATCCGAATCAAAAGGTGCAAGCTTGCTGCACCAAATCGAGGCCAAATCAACCTTGCTATGGCGTATTCATGACGGTTCTTCATCAAAGGAGCCACCTTTCTTTGTCAAAACGATTCATGCTCCTAGCCCTCTTGCCACGCTATGTAAGTTCTAGCTACTTCGAGATGTTAACGGTAGTTTAATCATGGCATGGAATAAAATGTGGTTAAACGTGAATGGTATAACCTATGCTAGCCTAGTTTGCTCCTTTAACATGAACATATGACTTTGGGTTATGTTTTAGCGACTAAACCATGCTATTCATGTTGCATTGGACTTAGTTTGCCATGCAAGATTGGACCTTTACTTGTAGTATGATAGCATGAACACTTAGAGCCACTTTGACTTGTGAAATAGATGCATAAATTGGACTTTGGGGCTTATGCATGTAAATGAAACCAACCCCCTTATAATATCATGTTTATGTAAGGTCAAATCCCGTTATGATAATATGCAAATTATGGCCAAATTTCTTATGGTAATATGCAAGTTTGTGGCCAAATCCTTTATGACATTATGCATGCTTGTGGCCAATCCCCTTTTATGTTATGCACGCTTATGGCCAATCCCTATATGACACTATTGTTCATGTTTTAAGACCCAACTCCCTTATGATACCATGCATGTTTGGAGCCAATCCCTTTTGTGGCATCGTGCATGTTTTGGGGTCTACATGTAGCCATAGTATACCTACTATGTTGACTCGCTTTTACTCAAGTGAAAACACGATTTTGGGATAGTTAGACAAACGTGAACGTGACACGAAAACTTGACATGGGGTTGCATGAAAATGTGACACTCTTGAAACACTTAAACATGAACATGACATGTACGAAAACATGGAACTTGAAACTAGACACGGGGGTTGTAAGTGTAATATGACACTAGACCAAACATGGAAGTGGCCAACTCGAGGTTGGGTTGAGTTTGTTGCATAAATCTACCCGGACCCGCCCAGCTTAACTAGTGGCTACAAACAATAGGATCCAATGTGAGAAGTTGGTCATGTCGCGCTTAAGACCCGAGGTTAGACTAGGTTGTGGTGTTAATCTACCCGGACCCGCCCGGCTTAACTAGTAACCACAACAAGGTCTAATGTGAGAGGTTGAGAGTGCATTAATTAAATTAATGCCACATGATAAGGTTAAGTAAATTTGACTACTGACACTTAACCGATATGACACGAATGGGTAGGTTAAGTTAAACCGGACTTGGTTCCTTAATGACACTTAACCATACAAGACAATTAGGGGATGGAGTTAAGTAATTTACGCTTAACTAATCCGACTTGGTAATTAGATGGGGTTAAGTAATTAAGACTTAACTAATCTAAACACGGTAATTCGATGGGGTTAAGTTAAACACTTAACCAATCTAAACTTGGTAATTCAATGAGGTTAAGTAACCAATACTTAACTAATTTAATATGATAATTTAATGGGGTTAAGTAACTTATACTTAACCAATTATACGTGATGATTTTATGAGGTTAAGTAACCTACACTTAACCAATCTAATACGTGGGTCTGGTAGGGTTAAGTCACAAGACCTTTTAAATTAGGCTTAACCATGGTAATACGATTAGTGGATGAGGTTAAGTTAACCTATACTTAACCAATCCGACTCGACAATCTGATGGGATTAAGATAATCTATGCTCAATCAATCTAACATGATAATCTGATAGGGTTAAGACAAATAAAATCTTAACCAATTTGACTTGATAGGGTTAAGTCATGAGCTTCTTAGTACACTTAACCAACTTGTAGGGATAAACCTTGAACTTGAGTACTTAGCCAATCTTGACATGATTCGTAGGCGGGTTAAGTCATGAACTTGGATAACAACACTTAACCCATTTGGCAAAACCCTAGATCAGGGGGCTAGGTTGGAAATCGTGGTTAACAAGGATAGCAGGAAGAGAAGCTAAGTGGTAAACCTTATTTAAGGATAACTAAGTAATAATTCTTAGCTAAGGACATGGGACTAGTTCATAAAGAGATGAGTAACCTGATACGGTAGGTCATCGCTTAGTATAAGAGGAGGAGCAACTTATCTGACTTGGATAAAAAGCTCCAGCGAACTGGGTGGCGAAGCTGTATCTTCGGGGTACGTGAGGGTACTCTTGGTATCCATCTGTGAGGTGGTAGATGGTCCATGAAACCCGGCCTCACAGGGGTTAAGGTCTGCGGTAGAAGAGCCAAGAGTATGCCTTGGTTGCTATGCGAGCGACCTAAAGACTGGGATGGATTAGCGTGGAGTCGACGATACTTGATTTTGCCCTGGATAGCATGTCGCCGACTACCTACCATCTTTAGTCAATCGTGTACGAACGGAAAGGCAGGGAACCCCCAACAGACCATGTTCTTGCTATCGAGTCATGGGTGAGGTTGGCCCATAGGAAAGTGGGGCTATAGAGGGGCCGGGATGTGGTTCTCATACATGATTTTTCTTGGATTGCCTTTCAGTAGTTGAGGGAGGGGTCACGTGGGACCATAGCCACGGGTACAAAAACAGACTTTGATATCTGCATCAGCAGACGACTTAAAGCTCCCGACCGAGTTCCGTATTTCCTGATTTGCCCTGGCACGGAACTCGGATGGCACATTGAGGAACAGGTGCGTCTAGACATGGAAAACGATTCACGATATATACGCGGGATAAAGGGCGCGGTTGACGGGTGGCATAATCCCTAGTGGCCCTGGGTGGCTGAACCCAAACCGAGACACGAAAACGTTCATTAGGTAGCATAATCCCTAGTGGTCCTAGGTGGCATAAATCCTAAGTGAATGCGCGATAGTTCATGGTAAGGAAACATAACTAGATCAATGGTAGCAGTCCAAAATAACCTCAAGGATAAAACGTTTACATGGGAAAGCCCGTATGGCCTACGGCAAAGGACTGAACTCATACATGGAAAGAAACATACGAGTTGGGAAAACCTACATATGCTATATATTAGGTTGACATGGACCATTACGTGACATTGGGCAAGGGACATTCATAGTTAACACATGACGCAGGTTGGGATACTAGTACGAGAGGTGCAGAGCAAATACACATGTTAGAACCATGAGAAATATACATGATAGATACCGTGGGATGTTATACAGGATAGATACCTTGGGATAGTATACTTTATAGAAACCTGACGATGTGATACCTTGATTTATCATGACACCGTAGTTTATCATGATATCTTAGTTTACCTTGCTACAGTAGTTCATCCTGTTACCCTGGTTTAGTTATCTATCTTGTCGTCATCCTTATGTTTACTTTCAGTTTATGCATGTCATGTTACCTTTACCTGTTTTTATACTGGAAGTTGATAGGACTTACCAGTCTTTATGACTGACCCCATTTTGTTTCGCCTCTTTGTCTTCCGTTTCCCCCCCAGGTTTCAGGGAGGAAACACTGTTATCTAGTTCGTACTTCTTCTGCCTGAAGATCATCACGCATGGCTTGGACTTTTCTTGGCTATGGCTACTTTATTGTTTTACTTGGGGAATAATTTATGAAATGGTTTTATGCTTCTTTACTATTGCAAGACAGGTTTTGATGTATTCTGATGTAAAAGGCTTTAGACCTTATTTTATAAGGTAATGAAATTTGTTTTACTTCCGCTGTTTTATATGTTCTGTCTTGTAATATTTCTGTGCATGTTTACCTCGATAATGCTTCACCAAACCTAGTGCATTCCCTTTGTGAGTGACCCTAGCGGAGGTGGGGTGTTACATAAAACTTGAAAACGTTAAAAAGTTTGAAAACTGAATTGCAACAAATGTTTAGATTTGGAAATTGATTTAGTTCATCTTAATGAAAAGTTTCAAAAGCTTGAAAAGGGAATTCTGTTTTTAAAAATAAACGAGATTGAATTAAAAACAGAAAATGATTTTTTGCAAAAAGAGTTGGATAAGTTTAAGAAGGTTAAAAATTTCAAATATGAAATTTTAGAGAAAAAGAGTTTATTGAAAACCGAATCGATTTTGAATGAGGTAGAAATTGAATCTGAGAAAATCAAAAATCTCAATTACGATAAATGCCCGACTTTTCAAAAAGAATTGTTTGAAATAAAAGAAAATTTTAAAATCCTTGAAAACAAAAACGTGATTTTGAAAAATAACGAATCTGAAATTACTCGTATAAATCACGATTTGGAAAAAGAAATTGAAAAATTCAAGGATTATGAAAAACTTGAAACTGAAAATCTTAAACGATTTGAACGTAAGATTTTTGGGTCCAATGTGAAAATTAAAATGCTTGAAAATGAAAATATGGTTTTGAAACAAAATGATCTCGATAAGAGAAAGATCACCATAGATTGTTATTCGAATTTAATAAAAGAAAATAGTGATCTTAAATTTAAAATTCAACGACTTGAATTAACCTTGGAGAAATTTGCCAAAGGAGAAAAATCATTGAACATGTTGTTAAAAAACTAATTTTTTGTTGCGAATATGAAAGGACTTGGCTATGGAAAAACTGATCCAATTGAAAAGCTAAATTTAGCGATTCTAAAAATCATTCAAATAGCCTTTAAAGTTCTAATTGGAAATTGGAATTCTAATAATTTCAAAGGGTTTTCAAATCATAAACGAAATGAAAACTCGTTTAAAAACAATTCAGTTAAACGTGTTTGGATCCCAAAAGATAATAAAATGAATTCCATTAAAATTAAATGAATTTGGGTTCCTGAGGGCACTTTAGTGGACGACACTGGATTGTTATGTAAATGGGTTTGGGTACCAAAACGTGTAAACAAAGCTAAGAGTGGAAAAATAGTCTTTGTTAAACCACTCGATGTTATAAATATTTAGGTATTGAGGGATGCTAAGGAAATATTGTGCTTAAGATAGATAAAATTCAAAATGTTCCATATTATTGAATTATTCAAGTATTCCTTGGCCATAGATTTCTGAGTTGGAGATTCATTGGTTCACATTGATAACGGTAAGTCAGGTATGATCTTTAAACTCGTGTTGTTATTTTCTTTTTAATGCTGATTTTTGTTAACACTATCGTAGTATTTCTGACATATCTTGAGCTTCTTAACTCCAAATTGCAAAATTCTTGATTTTCTGGAAATTAGATATAATTGTCTAACTTTTGCATTATGAATATTTCCAGATTCTGAACTTAAAGTGATGAAAAAACTGCAATTCATTTGAAGTTTAGTTTTTAGACTAGTAGCTGAATTTTTAATAGTGCTGTAGTATTTTGAGAATATCATGCACACTGTTAATCAGAATTTTAAAATTTTATGATGTTCTGAAAAGCTAATGAAATTTCACACATCTTTGCTATTTTGAGTTTCTTCTAATTTATCATGGAATATTGAAAAACTGCGCTCAATACAACACCCTACTTGAAAGCCATGATTGACTAGTTGTGAAAATTTCATTTTTCTTCTTTGCATTTCTATTTTGATTCTGAACTCATTTTTGGCTGATTTTTAAAATTCATGGATAAAATATTTGAATTTGAATTCTAAAAATAACTTTTTTATTAAATGATTTCACATAATTTGCTTTTGATTTGAATAATTGACCGTCTCTTGTTCTTGTGAAGATACACTGAAAAATTCTGTTTTTGACATTTGCTTCAGAACTGATTTTGTGCTGCTCTGATAATGGAAATTGATTTGTTAATGTTTGTTTGACTGTCTTGGTGATTGGATGATGAGTTTAAAAATCAGTGGCTAGATTTCTATAAATTCCATAGGCAATTCAGATTACATATACAAGTGTTTTGAAAATTGTCTAGGAGCAATCAGTCTTAAAAGTATTAGAAAATTTTGTACTCTACTGATTGATTTTTAAAACTGTTTTTCAACTTGCATTTTATTTCAAAAAACCACTCATGAAATTGATATTTTTAATTTTAAAATTATTTTTGATTATTTATTCAAAAATTGAAATTATTGATCTATTTGAACCATTTTGGAACTCATCAAAATTATTTATAGATTTATGAAGTTGGGATGAGTTGTGACTATGGTATATTTCATAACAAGAGAAAATATTATTTAAATTCTCATGGTGATTGGACAGATTTTATAATATTTTTGAATTAGTGCTTATTTCACGATCATCTTCAATTTTTACCATATTTATGTTACTCATCATGATTTTATATAATGTGGGGAGTTTAAATAAGTAAAATTTTGATGAAATTATTGAATAAATAAATAAATAATGATTTTCTTATCCGAGGTATTCACTCTCATTTAAATATCCTCGGGTTATGCATGGGTGAATCACCTTAATCTCTATGTGCTTCCATTCTCAATTAAAAGTCCTCGCTGTTTTGCATGGATGGATCTCATAAGAGAGGATAAAATCTAGGTTACTACTAACCCCAATTAAAAGTCCTAGCGGTTATGCGTGGTTAAAAAGTGCTTAAATAATTCTAAGTTGTTTCCTGCTTAAATTTGAAATTTATTTGAAAATTATGGAAATCATAATCCTATATTTGAAATTTAAAAACTCTCCTTATTTTATAAAATCAATCGTAAATCCATCATTCTGAAAAGTGAATTTTGCTTCTAATTTGAAGAATATTATGATTTTTGTTTAATTAAATGAGAATTACGATATGTATTTCCCTCCTGGTTTGAATTTATATTTCTAGTCTATATTCATCACTGTTTCGATTTCTATTATTCTTTGATGATAACAAAAGGGGGAGAATGGTTAAGATTTTGATTGATGAGTGAATAATACAAGAATATTTTAATATTGGAAATTCAATTAAATTTTTAAATCACTCATATATATATATATATATATATATATATATATATATAGGGTGTTCAGTTGTAGGGGGAGCATAAAATTTGGGGGAGTATTATATTTCACTTTCAAACACATTTATCACATTCAAAATCTTAGTGTATGTTCGTCATCATCAAAAGGGGGAGATTATTGAGTATAACAGTATGATTTTTGTTTGATGATAACAAACATATATATTATTATATAAATGTGTTTGTAAACTATAACACCCCGTATTTTCTATTAACGTTATAATAACAAATCCTAGAATACTTAATTTAAAATGTGAGAGTTAAGGGAAACGGGTTATGCCATTGTGTTCGTCTCGGAATTCTGTTTGAGATAGAGTCCGAATTTGCGTAAATTGGACTTCGTATGAAGGAGTTATGGCCTCTAGAAATTTCAGAAATTCAAATAAATTCAAACAGCTCGAGCCAGATTTCAAAATTCAAACAGAAGTCAGAATCGGGCTGGGCGGGAAAATTCCCTCCTAGGTAGGTCGACCAGGGGGTCGACCCTAGTGTCGACCTCCCCCCTAAAGGTTGACCTAGGGGTGGACCTTATGGTTGACCTGGGGGTCGACCTGGCTCTCGGCCAGATCTGAATTTTGAACCACTGATGACTTGCTACTGAGTCACTAGGGTTTCTGGATGGTCCTGATCTGGTCTGAGTGGCTATGATTAACCCTAGGTTCATCCGACGGCTATAATTAAACTAGAATTCTGTATAAACAACTCAATGCTCAACCTAAAAACACACAGAAAAATAATCCTAGAACTGAAATGCCGTCAGTAGAGAACTTGGAGTAGCCGTCACCGTTTTCAATTCAAAGACGAGTTAAAAGCTTACATCAAAAATCAAATTAAAACTAGTCTAATTCAACAATCTCCATCAAAGGCGCGCATCTCCAATTTCAGAATTCAGTTTTCAGAACGCAAGAATTCCTTTTTAGTTTGTAAGTTGGTTATTACGTAGATTTAAACATTCTTTCGATTGAATCATGACATGTTGTAATTGGGATATAGAATGATGCTTATGTATAAGATTTGATTCTCGTTTATCTTAAAGTATAATTGTAATTAATCATGTCTATATGCTTGTGGCGATGAACATGTTGTATATTTCATGTCTATATGCTTGTGGCGATGAACATGTTGTATATTAATCATGTCTATAAGCTTGTGGTGATGAACATATTTTATGTCATTAAAATCTATTATGATTTGGGTAATGAATTTATTCTGCCAATTAAATGGTAAAACATGTCATGCTATAATTTGGTGGTTATTTGCAAGTTAATGGTATAAAACACTTGCTTATATGTTAGATCAACACTCATGTATATTAATGTTAGGTTGAATCTAATTATGTTGTAAAAGTGGAATTGTATTCCTCTTATGTTTTTAACATCATGTTAAATTGTGACTAAAATTAATTACAATAGCTTTCTTATGTTTTGACATATATAAAATTATATGCTAAGTTGTGGGTTGAAACTATGATTATATGTTAAACTTCCATGCTAGACCTTTGTCAAGTTTACATGACCATTAGACCCAACTTAGTCACAAGTTCACCTTTACCCATTTAATTAAGGTTAATGATACATCTATGCCAAGTTACACATGACAAGTTGAAATGTATGTTATTTTATGTTTATTTCATATCTCTTGTTTATTACCCCTTTTCTTGTTTATTAGTTAGGCTAACTTGCTAGCCCAACATTTTATGTGATTCATGCGTACGTTCCACGGGGTAGCGATGGGAAATATGAAAATTCATAGCATAGATTTGTTCATTAAATGGTATATTTGATATACAATTTATGCTTAGCATAATCAAAGGATAATTATGGCGTGATTAAATTAAATTTAATCCACATAAAGAAATTAGACAGATATATATATAGAGAAAATATGAATTTAGAAAAGACGAATATGCCTAACCAGAGGTTAGAATGAGTTGAGGTGTAAATCTTCCCGGAACCGACCGGCATATCCAGTGACCAAAAAAAGACCTGTCTAATGTGGGTGGTTAGTGCATCAAGCCCAAAAAGAAACCGAGGTTAGACTGAGTTGTGGTGTAAATCTGCCCGGAACCGACCGGCACATCCAGTGACCACAACAAGACCTGTCTAATGTGAGTGGTTAGTGCTTTAATAAATTAAAGCTAAGTCAGGATTGGTAGGGTTAAGTAAATTAGGAAAACACTTAACCGATTCAGCATGTTAACTAAACGAATGGGCGGGGTTAGGTAAACTAGGACACTTAATCAAATAAACATGTTGATTAGAAAACCCTAGTAACGGGGACCTATTTCAGCAGTTACCCACATAGATGTATCATGGTACCCTGAAACTAGGCAAGGTGGGGCCCAATTACTGGGCTGAATTATAAGCGGTCAAAACATCGGCGGTTGGTGGGCCAGTGTAGATTCCGACGGTGTATGGACGTGCACGTACTCCGGAGTGGAAAAATCAGGCACTAGGCATTTGTAGTGTACATTGTGCATCTTGAATCGTGTCGGGTTGCCACCAGAGGGACTGATACACCCTATGGTGGGACCAACACAGGTAGCTATAGTCAAGCGGGGCCGAATGACACATGATATGAATGCATGCGAGTAGGAGCCAAACATTAAGGGGATCGTTTGTTATAAACACGTGGGGTTGGTTAAACCAATGGTTAAGTAGGTGCAGAGACTGTAGTAATGGGTGCGATCACATGTTACTCTTGTCTTATATTAGGGTATTGTCCTATGTTCTGTTGTCACTGTCATGATCTCTTTCCTTGTTTAAATACTAGTAATCACTAAACTTACCAGACTTATTGTCTGACTCATTTTCTCTCGTCCTCTTTTCTTCCGTTCCCCCCTCCCCCCAGGTCCACAGGGAGGGAATACTGCAGCTTAGTCAGACTCTTTGCAAGCTTCAAGAAAGTAGATGTATGATTTGGACTCTCTCCTACCTTGGTTATGGCTCTTGGAAATTATTCTTGGGGATTCATGCATTTTTACTTTTGGTTTATGCTTCTTTATTAAATAATCAAGACAGGAATTATGGTGTAACTTTTTGAAGTTATTTTGAGACAATTTGATGTAATGCTTTTGTATTGAACAACGTATGCAATAAATATTTGAATTCCGCTACTTAAATTTATCTGTCTTGTCAATTTTTCTGTGTCTTGTACCTATAACCCTCCACCAAAGTTAAGGCATTCCCTTTGTGAGTGACCTTAATGGAGGTGGGGTGTTTCACTTGGGATCAGAGCAAAGGTTTACCAGAGCAGATAAGAGTTTTTGAAAATTATTTTCAAAAGAAATACAAGGAAACATTTTACAAGAAAGTTTGTTGTTTCAAATTTTAAAAGGCATATTCCCCCAAAGTCATAAGCCCTATCATTTTATCCTTTGTTTTGAATCTTTCCTTTTTTTGTTTCACTATGTCGGGAAATCATAACCTTCCAGAGGGTGTACCGATACCTGGCTGGTTCAGGAGGTACTTAGAGGCTAGGGCCAATGACGTAGGCCCAGCAGATATTCCTCCTCCTCCAGCTGCAGCAGCTCCTCCTCCTCCGCCTCGTGCAAGTGCTTTCTATAAGATTTGTAGAGACTTTAGGGCCATGGGTGGAAAGGATTTCAATGGAACTGAATCATTCGTAGAAGCAAGGAGCTGGTTCAAAGAAACTGAGGATCTGTTCGTTATCTTCGAGGTGGACGATAGGCAAAAGATACAGTTAGCTATATGGTTGCTCAAAGACGAAGCTTCCTATTAGTGGGAAGTCACTAACATTGAAAGACCAGTTGACACGTGGATGGATTTCAGGATAAGGTTTAAGATGAAATTCCTCTCACAAGCTGAACAAAGTTTACAACTGGAAAAGTTCTTATCTCTTAAGCAAGGAGGTATGACGGTCAAGGAGTACGTTAATCAATTCAATCAGCTGGCCCGATTTGGACTAGACTTAGTGAATACTCCTCATAAGAAGGCTCTCCGTTTTGTCAAGGGACTGAATGAGCCACTTCACAGCTTGGCTATGACCCATATACCTATGGGGGCTACTTACGAGAGGTTAGTGGACATTGTACTCTTACATGAGGAAGACAAGGGAAAGAATGAGGCAAAAGCGGAAGTGCCTCAAGTTAAGAAGGGAGAAGTGTCACAGAACAAGAAGGCTGATTCAAAGAAAGGCGGGAAGAACAACAAACCCCGTGAAAAGAGAAAGTGTAATTTCTGTGACATTCTCGGGCATCTATCAAAGACTGCAAGAAGAAGAAAAGGAAGATGGGTGGCTGTTTCCACTCTGGTGAGACAAGACACATGGCTAGGGCCTGCCCAAGGAAGCAAGGGCAGGGAGCTGGACCTTCTTCTGGAGGACAAGATCACGCTCTCACGGCACCTCCGCAAGAACGAGGTAGAAATATTTCTGTTGAAAGTTTAGTCTATCTTTTTGATCATCCTGTTCGTACACCATTTGATTCTGGCGCATCACACTCTTTTATATCTACTGCTTTAGTGGAATCTATGCACCTAGACACTAGTATAGTAGAGGATCCCTTGGTTGTTTCAAATCCAATTGGGGGCTCAGCCTATTTGTCAATGGTTTGTTTGGATTTGGAAATATCTATCCTAAGCGTTGGGTTTAGATGTAATGCCTTTGTTTTGGGCTTCAAGGGCTATGGGTTGATTCTAGGCATGGACTGGCTATCCAGTAATGGTGCCGTCCTCGATTGTGAAAAGAGAGTGGTTAGACTCATGACTCGCCTCGGTAACACTCTCGAAATTTCTTATAATCCCATGAACTCCGTCATGCTTAGTTATCTAGAATCTCTTGATGCATCTGTTGAAAACTTGCAGCCTTTAAGGGTAGTATGTGAATACTCGGATGTGTTTGAAGAAGTAAAGGGCTTACCTCTGAAGTGGGAGATAGACTTCCGCATATACCTCGTTGATAATGCAAAGCCCGCTGCTTTACCCGTTAGGCACATGGCCCTAAGGGAGAGAAAGGAGCTCAGCAAGCAAATCAAAGAGCTGCTTGAAAAGGGGTTCATAAGACGGAGTATTTCTAAATAGGGAGCTCCGGTAGTGTTCGCGACCAAAGCTGATGGTTCGCTTCGCCTGTGCGTTGACTATAAGGAGCTAAACAAGCTAACCAAGAAGAATAGACACCCACTCCCCAGAATAGATGATTTGCTCGATCAGCTTGTAGGTGCGTCGGTTTCCTCCCAATTAGATTTAGCTACCGGGTTTCATCAGCTAAGAGTGGCTGAAGACAGCATTGATAAGACCACGTTCAGAACTCCCAATGGTTTCTTCGAGTGGCTTGTCATTCCCTTCGGCTTGACAAACGCACCCGCTTACCTCATTGATTTAATGAGCAGGATGTTCCGTGAGTTCCTCAATAAGTTTGTGGTGGTCTTCGTAGACGATATTTTGATCTTCTCAAAGAATGAGGAAGAGCATGCTCAGCATCTAAAGGAAGTCATGGATACTCTCCGTGCACATCAGTTGAAAGCTAAATTCTCCAAATGCCATTTCTGGGGAGAAGAAGTCAGGTTCTTTGGACACGTGGTGTCCAAAGAGGGGATAGTTGTGGACCCTACAAAAGTGGTTGTTGTGCAAGATTGGAAGGTTCCTCGAAACGCAACCGAAGTACAAAGCTTTCTCAGGCTAGCAGGCTTTTATAGAAAGTTCATCAAAGATTTTGCAAAAATCTCAACTCCACTAACAAGATTGACAAAGAAGAACCTAGCTTTCAATTGGGATTGCGATTGCGATATTGCTTTCCAACATTTGAAAAGGGCTATAACAACAGCCCTAGTTCTGACATTGCCTGATGGAAGCAAGATGTTTACAGTATACACAGATGCATGCGGAACAGGACAAGGCGCTGTTCTGATGCAAGAAGTGAAGGTAGTGGCTTATGGTGGAAGATAGTTGAAAGTACATGAGAAAAACTACCCAACCCACGACCTAGAGTTGGAAGCCATCGTTTTTGCGCTTAAGTCTTGGCTCCATTATCTCCTAGGTGAGAAATTTGAACTGTATACTGACCATAAATCGTTGAAATTACTTTTCTCGCAGAAAGATCTCAATTCGAGGAAGCAAAGATGGATGGAGTTTCTTGCCTCGTATGATTTTGATATTTCCTACACTCCTGGCAAAGGCAATGTAGTTACAGACGCCTTGAGTAGAAAGAAACTGAACTTAAGCCCTCTCTTTGTGGAAAGGCAAAGCTTGGAGTTCATAGCAAGCTTTAACTTCAGACCCTTCACCGACTTCATACCTGGCTTGCTAGCAACGTTAGAAGTGCGGTCAACTCTATTAGACTCAATCGGAGCCACGCAAAGAGAAGACCCTCAGCTAGCCGAAGTGATGGACAAGTTAATTAGGGGTGATACTTCTAATCACCTCAATAGATACTCCATTGATGCTAAGGGCTGGTTGAGATGAGACGGAAGACTATGTATCCCGCAAGCAAAGGGCTTGGTAAAGGCGGTTCTAGAAGAGGCACACCATTCCAAACTGACCATACACCCAGGTGGAGACAAAATGTATAAAGACATCAAAAGAGTTTTCTTTTGGAATGGCATGAAGCAAGACGTAGCTAAATTTGTTTCTAAGTGTTTAATATGCCAACAGGTCAAGGCGGAGGAGAAGAAGCCTGGTGGTCTGCTCCAACCTCTAGAGGCCCCACGGTGGAAATGGGATAGTATCTCGATGGACTTTATAGATGGGTTGCCTAGGTCAAGAAAGGGCAATACCATCATTTGGGTAATAGTGGACATGCTCACAAAAAGCGCCCACTTTATACCTGTCAAGAGTAGAAGGACTGCCTCATCTCTAGCATCCATATATCTTAAAGAGATAGTTCGACTCCATGGGTTACCCTCTAGCATAGTGAGTGATCGAGACCCTATCTTCACGAGCAAGTTTTGGAAGAGTTTACAAGAGGCTGTAGGCACATAGTTATGCTTAAGCACGGCCTATCACCCTCAAACCGATGGCTAGACAGAAAGGGTCAACAGAGTATTAGAAGAACTCTTGAGACTATGCATTCTTGACTTCGGAGGTACAAGGGAGGATCATCTACCTTTGGTGGAATTTTCTTACAACAATAGCTACCAAGCTACCATAGGCATGGCGCCTTTCGAAGCTCTATATGGAAGATCGTGCAGGTCACCAACTTGCTGGTGGGGGTCCACAGACAAGCTCATACTTGGACCAGACATGATTAGGGAGACTTCAGAGAAAGTAGACTTGATACGAAGAAGAATGAAGACTGCCCAAGACAGACAGAAGTCCTACACAGACAGAAGAAGAACTGACCTTGAGTTCAAAGTTAGAGACAAGGTGTTCCTTAAAGTATCTCCTTTGAGGCACGTTGCTCGTTTTGGATCCGCAGGGAAGTTAGCACCCAGATTTTTAAGGCCGTTCCCTATCATCGAGAAGTTTGGGAAGATGGCTTATAGGGTACAGCTGCCCAAAAGATTGGTCGGGATTCATAATGTCTTTCATGTCTCTCACCTGCGGAAGTGCTTACACGAGTCTGCGGAAGTCGTAGAACCAAGTATGCTAGAAGAAGTTGAAGTTGAACGAGAAGAAATTGTGAGGAGAGTTCCAACCCGTATCTTGGGAACATAGGTCAAAAAGCTACGCAACCGTGAAGTTAAACTCGTCAAATTTCAATGGAGTGACACCGAGGAAGACGTGACTTGGGAAACTGAGGACAGATTACGCGCAACCTACCCTTTTATTTTTGAGGGTACGTCTTTAATCTCTTTTTCCTTAAGTTTATGCTCGTATCTATCTTAGTAGGAATATCTCCTCGATCCTATCCTTTATCCATAGGTAGTAACCCAATTGAATGTAAACATGTAATTGAAACATGTTATGGTTGATGGTTGCAAGTAATTGCAAGTGTTTGCTAGTGGATGCATATACACACACATTGGGTATTAGATCGGCTCAGTCACTTCCATATTGCATATGCATATATGTATTGGTTTATGGATTAAAACTTGATGTGTTATCATATGGACATTGCATTTGTATGAATTATTGTGCACTCATGTAAGAAATTTTGAGTAGGAAAAATTGCATTCATAATGGACTCATGGCACTGACATAATTTGCATTAAGGAGGTCAACTGAATCAGTAGACCGCCTGATTTTGCATTAGATAAGGACATATACACACACAATGCATATGATCATGAAGCATTAGAAATCTTTTAAGGACAATGGACGCCTATGTTTAATGGTTGAGTAGATGGGTGTTTGGATGGTAGGATATAAGTTCTTCTCGACTTGGGGATTTCAGGGACGAAATCCTAAAAGGAGGGGAGAATGTAACACCCCGTATTTTCTATTAACGTTGTAATAAAGAATCCTAGAATACTTAATTTAAAATGTGATAATTAAGGGAAATGGGTTACGCCATTGTATTCGTCTCGGAATTCTGGTTGAGATAGAGTCCGAGTTTGCATAAATTAGAATTCGTATGAAGGAGTTATGGCCTCCAGAAGTTTCAGAAATTCAAATAAATTCAAACAAGTCGAGCCAGATTTCAAAATTCAAACAAAAGTTAGAAGCGGGCTGGGCGGGAAAATTCCCGCCCAGGTAGGTCGACCAGGGGTCGACCCTAGTGTTGACCTCCCCCATAGAGGTCGACCTGGGGGTCGACCTTAGGGTCGACCTGGCCCCCGGCCTGATCTAAATTTTGAATGACTGATGACTTGCTGCTGAGTCACTAGGGTTTTAGGATGGTCCTGATCTGGTCTAAGTGGCTGTGATTAACCCTAGGTTCATCCGACGGCTATAATTAAACTAGAATTCTATATAAACAACTTAATGCTCAACCTAAAAACACACAGAAAAATAATCCTAGAACTAAAATGCCGTCAGTAAAGAACTTGGAGTAGCTGTCACCGTTTTCAATTCAAAGACCAGTTAAAAACTTACATCAAAAATCAAATTAAAACTAGTCTAATTCAACGATCTTCATCAAAGGCGCGCATCTCCAATTTCAGAATTCAGATTTCAGAACACAAGAATTCCTTCTTAGTTTGTAAGTTGGTTATTACGTAGATTTAAACATTCTTTTGATTGAATTATGACATGTTGTATTTAGGATATAGAATGATGCTTATGTATAAGATTTGATTCTCGTTTATCTTAAAGTATCGTTGTAATTAATCATGTCTATATGCTTGTGGCGATGAACATGTTGTATATTTCATGTCTATATGCTTGTGGCGATGAACATGTTGTATATTAATCAATTCTATATGCATGTGGTGATGAACATATTGTATGTTATTAAAATCTATTATGATTTGGGTAATGAATGTATTCTGCCAATTAAATGGTAAAACATGTCATGCTATAATTTGGTGGTTATTTGCAAGTTTGTGGTCTAAAACACATGCTTATATGTTAGATCAACACTCATGTATATTCATGTTAGATTGAATTTAATTATGTTGTAAAAGTGGAATTGTAGTCCTCTTATGTTTTTACAACATGCTAAGTTGTGATTAAAAATGATTACAATAGCTTTCTTATGTTTTGACATACATAAGATTATATGCTAAGTTGTGGGTTGAAGATATGATTATATATTAAACTTCCATGCTAGACCTTTGTCAAGTTTACATGACCATTAGACCCAACTTAGTCACAAGTTTACCTTTACCCATTTAATTAAGGTTAATAATGCCTCTATGCCAAGTTACACATGACAAGTTGAAATATATGTTATTTTATGTTTATTTCATGTCTCTTGTTTATTACCCCTTTTCTTGTTTATGGGTTGGGCTAACTTACTAGCCCAACATTTTATGTGATTCATGCGTACGTTCCATGGGGGTAGCGATGGGAAATATGAAAATTCATAGCATAGATTTGTTCATTAAATGGTATGTTTGATATACCATTTATGTTGAGCATAATCAAAGGATAATTATGGCGTGATTAAATTAAATTTAATCCACATAAAGAAATTAGACATATATATATATATATATATGAATTTAGAAAAGACGAATATGCCTAACTCGAGGTTAGACTGAGTTGTGGTGTAAATCTGCTTGGAACCGACCGGCATATCCAGTGACCACAACAAGACCTGTCTAATGTGGGTGGTTAGTGCGTCAGGCCCAAAAATAACCCGAGGTTAGACTGAGTTGTGGTGTAAATCTGCCCGGAACCGACCGGTACATCCAGTGACCACAACAAGACCTGTCTAATATGAGTGGTTGGTGCTTTAATAAATTAAAGCTAAGTCAGGATTGGTAAGGTTAAGTAAATTAAGAAAACACTTAACCGATTCAACATGTTAACTAAACGAATGGGAAGGGTTAGGTAAACTTGGACACTTAACCAAACAAACATGTTGATTAAGAAACCCTAGTAACGGGGACCCATTTCAGCAGTAACCCACATAGATGTATCATGGTACCCTGAAACTAGGCAGGGTGGGGTACGATTACTGGGCCATCGGCGGTTGGTGGGCCAGTGTAGGTTCCGACGGAGTATGGGCGTGGACGTACTTCGAAGTGGAAAAATCAGGCATTGGGCATCAGTTGTGTACACTATGCATCTTGAATCGTGTCAGTTGCCACCAGAGGGACTGATACACCCCATGGTGGGACCAGTACAGGTAGCTACAGTCAAGCAGGGCCGAATGACACAGGATATGAATGCATGCGAGTAGGAGCCGATCATTAAGGGGATCGTTTGTTATAAACACATGGGGCTTGTTGAACCAATGGTTAAGTAGGTGCAGAGACTGTAGTAATGGGTGCGATCACATGTTCCTCTTATCTTATATTAGGGTATTGTTCTATGTTCTGTTATCATTGTCACGATCGCTTTCCTTGTTTAAATACTAGTAATCACTAAACTTACCAGACTTATTGTCTGACCCATTTTCTCTCGTCCTCTTTTCTTCCGTTCCCCTCCCCCAGGTCTACAGGGAGGGAATACTGCAGCTTAGTCAGACTCTTTGCAAGCTTCAAGAAAGTAGATGTATGATTTGGACTCTCTCCTACCTTGGCTATGTATCTTGGACATTATCCTTGGGGATTCATGCATTTTTACTTTTGGTTTATGTTTCTTTATTAAATAATCAAGACATAAATTATGGTGTAACGTTTTGAAGTTATTTTGAGATAATTTGATGTAATGCTTTTGTATTGAACTACGTATGCAATAAATATTTGAATTCCGCTGCTTAAATTTATCTGTCTTGTAAATTTTTCTGTGTCGTGTACCTATAACCCTCCACCAAAGTTAAGGCATTCACTTTGTGAGTGACCTTAACGGAGGTGGGATGTTTCATAAACAGTACTATTCTATATTACACAGTACATACAGAAACAAATACTTATTTAAATAGAATACTAATAAACATAATTGAATATTCAAACAATATTTTTATTTAATTAAATATTTTATTTCTACAGTTGAAATAGTACATATACATCACTCCACTATTTACAATCCAGCTAAATATACTTAGATATTTCTGTTTAATTCAGACATGGCACACTTGATTATATATCACATGAAATTGTACTATTAAAAGAATTCAAATAAAATAGACAAACTGAATTGAACAGCAAAAATATTTTTTTTATATTTCAATTCAATTTGTGAGTACAATTTTCTTCATGTCTACAATCTTTTTCATTTACAGAAGATCCATACTACATATTACTCAGTTATACATAGATAGTTATATAAACATTCACTAACACTAACACTGAGTCTTCACGCGCTTCCAAACCAGTCCAATCATCTCTATACCTATCACAGATGAGCACACAGTAAACTGGAACAAAAACAGAATTAAATACAAGCAAATATAAATTTATTTTAAATTTTATTTTCCTTAGAATTTTTGGTGTGTTTCTCATCATTTTTCTGATTTGGTCTGATTTATATCAAGTGCTCGCATTTGTTTTTGTGTACAGAGAAGAAACCAACATTGCAACTAAGGAGCAGCCTCGTGGACCAACTCAACTCAGTGCATATCAACACAAGCAAGAGCAACATCCAAATTCGCATGAACATCAGTGCTTGCATGTATCAATCCAAGGAAAAAAGAATGTTTCAGCAAATCAAGTATGTGTACAAGAAGCAAAGCATTTTCAAGTTCAAGTTCTCAACTCAACCATTCAAGACACAACATGAAGTAGGCCAATTTCAAGAAAATTACACAAGGATATGGTGCAACAGGAAGGGACATAGTGCATATGTGGTCATGGTGTGCACAGCAAAAAGGGTCAAGTTTCTTCTTTTTTTAAATAATAATAATAGGCATATATGATAAAGCAACCAAACATACAGTGAATAACAAATCTGAGCAAAGTTATAACATGACACAAGTACAAGCAGTCTGAAATGCATAATATGTAACAACCCGTATTTTCAATAACCTGTTATAACATAAATCGAGGCAGAATTTAATTCTAAAGTCTGAATCAAGGGAAACGGGCTACGCCATTGCGTTCGTCTCGGAAAAATACGCGAAATAGAGTCCGAGTTTTCGAAAATCGGAGTCCGTATGACCCGATTAAGGCCCGACGAAGTTTTCCGAAAATTCCTAAGTAAAAACAGATTTCAAATTCAAATCTGAAATTAGGAATTGGGCCAGTTGGGCCAGGGCGGGAAAATTCCCGCCACAGTACCCAAGTCGATAGCCCTGTCGACTTGGGAGTCGACTTGGTTTGACCAGGTCGACAGCCCTGTCGACTTGGCTGTCGACTTGGCTTAAACGGCAGGTCCAGCCTGGTGCACCATTTTGGGTTTGTGTTGAGCTTGGGGGCCAGATTCGATTTGGAGGGCTGAGATGAGAACTAGGGTTTAATCCTATGGTCTAAATCACTAGCCTAATCTATAAATAAGACCCTAACCTACCCTAAATCATCATTAATCTATCCTACAACTAAACTATGGCAAAATCCATCCTCTCATGGCCTCCACTCTCTTCATACAATTCCTAAACAAATTCCTAAGAGATTTCCATGCATACAAGTGTATTTAGGCTTGTATGATCCTCTTTAGCTTGCATTAAAGTCTTGTTTCTCTATTGTCATCATAAAGGAGGAGTCTTGATCAAGTTTGCTTGCATTTTGGGGTTTTATTTTGTTGCATAAGGGGTTTCTTACATTTGCTATACTCATTTGAGTCCGCATAAGCATTGTAAGCCCTATTCCTTTCATACTTGAACTTTTAAAGTTAAATGTATGATATGCAAGTTGCCATAAGTTATGCATGTTTGTTTATGCAAGTATGATATGCAAGTTGCCATAAGTTATGCAAGTTTGTTTATGCAAGTATGATATGCAAGTTGCCATAAGATATGCAAGTATGTTTATGCAAGTATGATATGCAAGTTGACATATGTTATGCAAGTTTGTTTATGCAAGTATGATATGCAAGTTGTCATATGTTTATGCAAGTATGTTATGCAAGTTTGGGATGGTCATGTGGTTCATGTTATCAAGTTATGCATGCTTTTGGGCCTAAAAATGTGATATGCAAGTGTATGATCACATGAACCTTTCATATGCCACCATGTTGAACTTGTGGCTCTAACACTTTTATGTCATGATTATGCCAAGTTCCCTCTTTCTATCCTTTATGCGCTATTGCGATATGTAAGCGATGGGATTGCGTTTGGGGTTGGGTAAACTTAAAAGACATAAAAACATGAGCTTGGGAATTTACCTTTTAAGTTAGGTCTACCCATTGGGAATTTACCTATTAAGTTAGGTCTACCCAATTGCTTGAAAACTTGTAATGAGATGGACATGACACTTAGAAAAGATAAGTGTGGCCAACTCGAGGTTGGGTTGAGTTTGTAGCGTAAACCTACCCGGAACCGACCGGCTTAACTAGTTGCTACAAACAATAGGACCCAATGTGAGAAGTTGGTCATGTTGTACCTTGGACCCAAGGTTAGACCAAGTTGTGGTGTAAAGCTACCCGGACCCGCCCGGCTTAACTAGTAACCACAACAAAGTCTAATGTAAGAGGTTAAGGAGCATTAATTAATTAATGCCTCATGATTAGGGTTAAGTCATGGACCATTTAATACTTAACCAATTTGGGCTCGGTTGGTTTATCGGGGTTAAGTCGTGAACTCACCGTTACACTTAACCAAGTTAATCCATGATTAGTGAAGGGGTTAAACCATACTTAACCCACTAGAGAAATCCTAGTAATGGGGGGTCCACTCCGCAGTAATCCCAAGTTTGTATCATCAAGGCCCTAGGGACTAGGCTAGGGAGGGGGCACGATTACTGGGCTGGAGGTAAGCGACCAAAAGCGACGGCCGAGTGGTACGCCGGTGTAGTTCTGGGCGGACTCTGGTCGTGCACATAGTCCGTAGCCGGAGAAATCAAGCACGGGTACTGGTAGATCGAGACTGTGCACTCATGTTTATGGTGTCCAGGGGTTGACACCCTAGGGCTTGATACACCCGACGGGTGGACCCGGCACAGTTCGACTACATTCATGTTTGGGCCGTATTGACACCAACACGTGACGAGTTAGGCTTAGGGAACCGATCGACTAGACCGTTGGGTTGGACCTCGTGGTAGGGTCACTTCATGGACCTCGTGGTAGGGTCACTTCATGGACCTCGTGGTAGGGTCACTTCATGGGCCTCGTAGGAGGATCACTTCATGTTATTGGGCCAAAGCTTGGGCCGTGGGATCAATACTTGTTTAATCAAGTCATGTTAATTTGCTAGTACACCCGTGGTGCAAAACCTTAATCCTGATTATGCGATGACACCTTTATCTACCTTGATAGTTAATCATCATGTCGTTATCCTTATGTTCATACTTGCTGCTCATGACAGTTAACTTTATCAGTTTACATTGATTGTAGTAGGGCTTACTCAGTCTTTTTGACTGACCTGTTTTCTTTCGCCTCTTTTCTTCCGTTCCCCCCCCCCCCCCCGGGGAGGGAATACAGGAGCTTAGCTTGGATCCTACTTGCTTTCTTGGATAGCTCATGTATGCTTTGGACTTGAGCTCACTATGGTTTTTCTGCTTTGGGGATAGCTACTTATGTTTTTCTGTTCAGTTTCAGATGATGTTGTTTTATGTACTAGACTTATTTATTTGGAAAATTGACATTATGATGTACTAGACTTGTGTTTGAAATGGTTTGAAAATCTTCCGCTGTTTTATCTATGTTATTTACTCTGATTACATACATATGTTCTTGTTCTGCCTTGATATATCATTATGCATGTTTACCTGATTCAAACGCCCCTCCAAAGTCAGAGTGCTTGCAAGAGTCACCCTGGCGGAGGCGGGGTGTTACAATTTGGTATCAGAGCATATGGTTTACGAGAAGGAACAAAAAGGTTTTTAGAAAACTTTTGGAAAACTATTTTCAAAATCAAGTATTTTCCAAAGAAAAGTCTAGTTTATTTTAAAAAGGCTATTCCCCAAAAAAAAAAAAAAAAAAAGCCATTAGCAAAATCCCTTCGTTTTTCTCCATTCTAAATCTGTCTTTTTCTTTTCCAGTATGGCTGATAACTTTGTTATTCCGGAGGGAGTGCACGTGCCTGTTTGGTATAGGAGACTTTTGGAGGCTAGGGCGACCGAAGCCGGCCCTGCAGATGTTCCACCACCTCCTCCTCCAGTAGTTAATATTCCTCCTCCTCCCGTTGCTAATGTTCCTCCTCCTCCTGTTGCTGAGGTTCCTCTTCCTCCTCCCCCTCACCATCCTCAGGCTGACTTTGCCAAGATTTGCAAGGATTTCAAAGCAATGGGTGGCAAAAACTTTCAAGGCACTGAGACTTTTGTGGAGGCCAGAAATTGGTTGAAAGAGACCGAGGATTTATTTGCTATCTTTGGGATAGATGATCAGAGGAAGATCTTGTTGGCGGTTTGGCTTATGAAGGATGAAGCCGCTTATTGGTGGGAGGTCACCAATGGTACTAGGCCTGTTGAGACTTGGGCCGATCTCAGGGCAAGATTCATGCTTAAGTTTCTATCTTCCGCTGAGGAGAATTTGCAGATGGAGAGATTCATAACTTTGAAGCAAGGAGATATGTCTGTCAAAGAATATGTGAACAAGTTTAATCAGTTGGCTCGTTTTGGCTTGGATATGGTGAATACTCCCCAGAAGAAGGCCCTTCGTTTTGCTAGGGGATTAAATGAGCCGTTGCAAGGATTGGCCATGTCACATATTCCTCATGGGGCCACGTTTGAGAGCTTGGTTGATATGGCGTTACTTCAGGGAGATGTCAAGAAGAATTTAGTTTTTGCTTGGAGCATAGAATGCGAGCTTGCTTTTCAGAAGCTCAAGAGAGCCCTCACATCAGCACCTGTTCTAGCTATGCCCGATGGAGGGAAGTTATTTATCCTATACACCGATGCATGTGGCACGGGGTTAGGAGATGTTCTTATGCAAGAAGGAAGAGTGATATGCTTTGGCGGTAGACAACTCAAAGTGCATGAGAAGAATTATCCCACTCATGACTTAGAGTTGGCAGCAATAGTATATGCACTCAAGGCTTGGCGCCATTATCTTCTGGGAGAAAGATTTGAGCTTTATACCGATCACAAGTCATTGAAGTATCTCTTTTCTCAGAAGGATCTGAATCTGAGGCAGCAAAGATGGATGGAATTCTTGGCATCCTATGATTTTGAGATAGCTTATACCCCTGGCAAGGGGAATGTGGTAGCTGATGCATTGAGTAGAAGAAGGTTGACCCTAAGTCCTCTATTCGTTGAGATGAAGAATTTAGAGTATGTGGCAACCTTTGATTTCTCTTTGGCGGTTGAGTCGATGACCGGTTCTTTAGCATCTCTAGAACTCAGGCCTACCCTTCTTGATCAAATTGGGGCTTCGCAGAGAGAAGACCCTCAAATAGTTGAGATTATGGACAAGCTGATTCGAGGAGAGACGTCTAGTCATCTCGCTCGATATTCTATTGATGACAAGGGTTGGCTGAGGAGAGATGGAAGGTTATGTGTTCCCATGGTGGAAGATTTAGTAAGAAAAGTTCTGGAGGAAGCGCATCGCTCTAAGTTGACTATACATCCAGGCGGAGATAAGATGTACAAAGATATGAAGCGTATTTTCTTTTGGCCTGGGATGAAGAAGGATGTGGCAGAGTTTGTCTCTAGATGTATCATTTGCCAGCAAGTTAAAGCTGAGTCAAAGAAGCCCGGTGGGCTATTGCATCCTCTAGACGTTCCACTTTGGAAGTGGGAGAGTATCTCCATGGACTTTATTGATGGGCTTCCAAGGTCAAGGAAAGGGAATACGAGCATTTGGGTTATTGTAGATAGACTTACGAAGAGTGCTCATTTCATTCCGGTGAAAAGCAAGAGGACCGCATCTTGGCTAGCATCCGTATATCTTCGTGAGATTGTGAGACTTCATGGAGTCCCTTCTAGTATTGTCAGTGACCGTGACCCAATCTTTACTAGTCAGTTCTGGAATAGCTTGCAAGAGGCTATGGGCATGAGGTTGAATCTAAGTACTGCTTATCACCCACAGACGGACGGTCAAACCGAGAGGGTGAGTAGAGTACTCGAGGATCTATTGAGGCTTTGTATTCTGGACTTTGGTGGTACTTGGGAAGACCATCTTCCTCTTGTTGAGTTTGCATATAATAACAGTTATCAGGCAAGCATAGGGATGGCACCATTTGAAGCTTTATATGGGAGGCCGTGCAAGTCGCCTACATGTTGGTGGGAGACAACAGATAAGCTCATACTTGGGCCTGATATGATTAGAGATACATCCGAGAAAATCGAGTTGATTCGGAGACGGATGAAAGCGGCCCAAGACCGACAGAAATCCTATGCTGATAAGCGAAGATCCGATTTGGAGTTCGATATTGGGGATATGGTTTTCGTAAAGGTTTCTCCTTTACGGAATGTGGTCCGATTTGGAGCCGTTGGGAAGTTAGCCCCGAGATTTGTTGGACCATTCCCCATTGTTGAGAGGATCGGGCAGATGGCTTATAGAGTGAAGTTGCCCGAGAAGCTTGCCGGAGTACACGATGTTTTTCATGTCTCGCATCTCCGGAAGTGTTTGCATGAATCAGCAGAGATTGTGGAGCCAAGTGTTTTGGAAGATGTGGAAGTGGAGAAAGAGGCTACCTTGAGGAGAGCTCCGATTCGTATCTTGGGGATGGAGGCCAAGAAGCTAAGGAATCGAGAGGTCAAATTGGTGAAGGTTCAATGGGGTGAAGCCGAAGAAGACGCAACTTAGGAAACCGAGGAGAAGATGCGTAGGCTTTATCCATTCCTTTTTGAGGGTACACTCTCAATCTCTTTTCTTTGTTAGCATATCTTTCTCTTTGCTATCCATATTTATCTAGTTTATCGTGTTAATCTTGTCATGAGAACCTTAGGTAGGAACCCTTTGGATGAAACATGTGTTTGGAACATGTTATGCTTGGTGGTTGCAAGTGGTTGCAAGTGTTTGCAAGTGGTTGCTCGTGGATGCATTATACACGATTAGGCACTAGATCGGCTCGCACACTCCTCATATTGCATATGCATGAGTGTTTATGCTTATTCATGGATGAAAATTGTGTGTTATCACATGGATGTTGCATATGGGTGTGTTAGCCTATTTTGTGAACTAGGCAACACAAAGTCAAGAAACCAGACATTGAAGAGCATTTTTAATTAGAAGACTTCGGTTCGGATTGGAGAAGACACTACAATCTAGATTGGATAGCAGCAGCTGTTCGGGTCGGGTCAGAGCAACATATCGGTTCGGGTCGGATAGAGTCCTCTGTTCGGATCGGTGAACTGCTGCTGAGGAAATTGGTAAGGTATATCTAATCGGATCGGAGGGCAACATGATTTCAATTGGATCGGAAAGCCACCTGTTTGCCACGAAAATGGATCGGAGCGGAGTAGATTAGAGAAGAAGAGAGCGTTGCATCCAAGCCAATCCGGGTCGGATCGGATATCCCGATCCGAACCCCTTATCTGTGCGTCTCCGACCAGAGCCCATGTTCCATATTATTCTCCTGCAAAAGCGCCTGGATATCCGGACCGGCTATGACCAGTTCCTACCCATAACGTCCGTTCCTTTGATGCGTTGTCAACATAATAGTTCATTCGAACCCGAAGATAGTGGGATGGACGACATGTGGCCCCGACCCGGATCAAGTTTCAAGCAAATTCACACCTATAAATACCCCGTCTGGAGACAAAGAGAAGTATCTTTTTTTCAGCACTTTGAGAATTCAACCACCTCCATAATCCGAACTCCATTACTCCCGGAGAATCCAAATCATCTTTCATTTTTTGTTTTAGTCAACTGAGTGAACATAAGTGAGTTGTGAGTGGAGTTGAGTGAATCTTACATTGTATTTGCAACTGAATCATTGAATATAGTGAAAGATAAGTGGACGTAGGCATTTCTTCGCCGAACCACTATAAATCCTGCGTGTTCATTTTTATTTTTATCTCATTTCATCTTGCTTTTAATCAATTTGGGTGTTAGAACCACTTTTGGGTCTAACATTTTGGTGCTTTCACTGAGAATCCTCATCTAAATTCTTTATTTTCCGGGATCTCTTTCTACTTTTTGGACCGTTGAGTTCAAAGAAGTGAATCCTTAAGTTTCTCCGCTTTTTTATATTTATTGAAGTGATTGTCAAAAACTCATGGCCAAAGGAAAAGGCAAGGAAGTTCAACCTTTTCGAGGAAATGGAGCTGGCGAAGATCAGCAAAATGCTGTTGTAACAAGGTCTCGGGGGCAGAGTTCAGCAGCAGGAAGAACCAATGCAGGAAATCCGAGCCGCCAGCAGGGGGAGAGCTCCGATCCGATCCGGTAGGAGATTCTGAAGCAGTGCATTCCCCCAATCTGAACCGACCTGAGCTGCTTGCCACGCACCGATCCGAGCAGGCTCCCCAGCTCCGAACCGATCCGACTTCCTACATCTGATCCGACCCGATGCTTGGTGAAGCTGGAACCTCTACTTGAGTCCCTACGAATGCTCCAATTCCAGCCACTAGGGTTGGTGATCAGGTCAATCCATCTGCGCCCATCACTCAAGGAGATTTCTCGCGCTTGCTTGACATGCTTGAGAGCACGAGGGAGGCCATGAAAGTTAACGAGCGCACTAATCTCATGATGCAGGAAAATATGAGGCTCATGAGTCGGGAGATTAGTGAGCTCCGTCGACAGAGAACTCCATCACCGGTTCGTCACACACTAGTAGATCAATCTTCATCTTCCGAGGAAGAGAGGCCCCGTGAATGAAGGCCACTCGAACGACCTCAGAACGTGGAGCAGCTGACATTTGGATCTTTGGGATCTCGTGAGGATATCGCACGAGCATTAGGAAACAATGACCCCACTCGGGGGCAAAGACTCCAGTCCCCTCCTCCCGAGATCGACCGGGAACGCAGGGAACGGAATCGAGCAGAGGCAGCTCGAAGAAGAAGGGCATATCCTGAGCAAGAGCCCAGAAGGAATTCGGATACTAGGGCCAGGGAACCTGAGCGGCCCCTAACTAATGCTGATGTACAGGCAATGGTTCGCCAGATTATGTCCGAGAGCCGGAATTATACAAACGAAGATTATGGCATTGAGCGAAGCCATACTCCCTTCACCGACGATATCCTCGACTTCCAATTTCCCCGACGCTTTAACTTGCCACAAATGGACAAGTACAACGGAAGGACTGATCCGGGACAGCATTTGATGCGGTATTCGTGGCTCATGAATGCTGCTGCTGCCCCTGATGAAGTGAAGTGCAAAGCATTCCCAATCTACCTAGAAGATGTGGCATTGTTCTGGTTTACCCGACTTCCTCCTCGTTCGATTTCTAATTACAAGGAACTAAGCGAGCGTTTCATGAACCAGTTCCGACTACATGCCCGAAAGTCCAAAAGTGTTATTGAATTATCGAGAATCAAACAGGCACCAGGAGAATCTTTAAGGGCATATCTTGATCGTTTTAACCAGGCTGTAACTGAGGTCAGTGACCCGCATGAGCCCACTATTCTGATGGCATTGAAGGAAGGAGTCGATCCTGAATCTGAGTTTGGAGACTACCTTTCTGGGAAGACACCCTCCACAAGGGAGATATTCTACGAAAAAGCCGATATTTATCTAAGGCGAGAGGAGGCCAGGGCAAACCGAAAGAGAAAGTCTGAGACGGCTTCAAAGGAGAATGTGCAGAGTAATATCGCCGTGAAGCAGTCTGGGGAGAATTCTGGCAAGGTTGAAGTAAATGTAGGAAACAAGGGTGGAAACAGCAGTACTGGAAGTGGGGGAAACAACAACAATAACCGTAATTCGAACGGTAACAGAAGAAACAGAAATATGGGAAGTGACCCTAACAAAAGACCCCGATTTCAGAACTACGAGGATTATACACCATTGAACGACACCCTGGAGAATATTTACCTAGATACGTATAATGTGTTGCAATACAAAAGACCGCCACCTCGTGATTCAACCGAGAAAGAAATGGCGACAGGGAAGTTTTGTTTGTTTCATGGAACTCACGGGCATTCAACTAATGAATGTCGACATTTAAGGGATGTGATTGAGAAACTGTTGCGTGAAGGGAAGTTGGATGAATACAAGGTTGCCCCGAGGGACAGGGGGCAAGGTGAGCAGGCTCCAAAACAGATTCTACCTGCTCCCAAGCCTACAGCGCAGCAGAAAGGTAAAGGAATTGTTATCAACTCCATAGTAGGCGGACCTCACCCGGCAATCCGAAGTTTCAGATCAATGGATCAATATGTGAATGCTGCCAAGAATCTAGACGTGAATGAAGGTGATGATTTGGAAGATGTCACCCCCATAAAACAACAGAAGACCATGTTCGACGACGTGGTATTTCGCAGCCGAGACAATACTGGGATACAATCACCCACCAATGATCCGTTGGTTATTACTACCACCATTGGGCCGGCCTTGGTCCATAAGGTATTAGTAGACAATGGAAGTTCCGTTAATATTTTGTTCAAGAAGTCATTTGATCAGATGAAGCTTGAGTCCGAAGATCTGAAACCTTGTGAAGGATGGATTAGAGGCTTCAACGGGGCGACGACAGCTCCCATGGGATACATAGAGTTGCCCGTGACCCTGGGGCAAGGAGAACGTAGAAGAGTGCGAATGCTTCAGTTCGTAGTATTGGACGTAGATTCACCTTATAACGCATTTTTGGGGAGACCTGCCCTCGCTGAATTTAGAGTTTGTATCGCCCCTTGGTGCTTGTTACTTAAGTTCCCAACCGAAGCCGGAACTGGAGTAATGAGAGGGGATCAAGTTTCCGGATGGGCCTGCTATGTGGCCGAACTAAAGATGTTGATGAAAGGACTTAACGTTGAGAGTAAGGATGCCTCGTCTCCCTCAAAGGGGGACTCGGCGTAGCAATTAGAGAAATTGACCCCGAAGGAGTTGCCCAAAGGAACGCCTGAAGACCTGGATCCCAGAAAAGACGAGGAACCAGAGGCTAGGAATGCAACTCCTAATGAAGCGACAGTGGAAATTCCCATTGATAAAGCTGATCCGACAAAAGTTTTAAAGATTGGTTCTCAATTGGATCCACGTCGAGCTAAAGAACTAACGGACTTCTTGAAGGCAAACTTAGACGTGTTCGCCTGGACCCATGCTGACATGTGTGGGATATCGCCATCCATTATAAGTCACAAACTGAATGTAAACCCGAAGCATCCGCCTGTGAAGCAAAAGAGACGCATGCTGGGCCCAGAGAGGTCGGCTGCTCTCAAAGAGGAAGTAGAGAAGTTGAAGCAGAATGGATTTATTCGAGATTCGACTTATCCCGACTGGATATCGAATCCCGTCATGGTAAAGAAGCCAAACGGAAAGTGGCGGACTTGCATTGACTTTTCAGATTTAAATAAAGCTTGCCCGAAAGATAGTTTCCCACTTCCCAGGATTGACCAGCTTGTAGACTCGACAGCAGGTCATGAACTTCTCTCTTTCATGGACGCATATTCTGGATACAACCAAATTCCTATGCACGTACCAGACCAAGAACATACGAGTTTCATTACGAATTTGGGGTTATATTGTTATGTTGTAATGCCATTCGGATTAAAAAACGCTGGAGCTACTTATCAGCGCTTGGTAAATAGAATGTTTTATGATCAAATAGGAAAAACTATGGAAGTTTATGTGGATGATATGCTTGTCAAATCAAAGCAGTCTTCCATCCATACGCAAGACTTAGCGGAAATGTTTGGTATCTTGCGAAAGTACCGGATGAAATTGAATCCTCTGAAATGCTCATTTGGAGTGGCATCGGGGAAGTTCCTTGGCTTCATTGTGAGTTCCCGAGGAATTGAAATCAACCCTAGCCAGATAGCAGCGATTAGAAACATCGAAGAACCAAGGAGAATTAAAGATGTCCAAAGTCTTGCAGGGAAAGTAGCGGCGCTGAGTAGATTCATCTCCAAAGCCACAGATAAATGTGCTCCGTTTTTTGATTTGATAAAAAGGGGAAAGAAGAACTTCCAGTGGACTCCGGATTGTGTTGAGGCCTTTCAAAATCTGTTGGAACTGCTAGAGAAACCGCCGATTTTATCAAAGCCCATAGATCATGAAGAATTGTTTGTTTACTTGGCAGTCTCGGCTCACGCTGTCAGCACAGCCCTGGTTCGAGAAGAAAACAAAATACAAAGGCCAGTGTATTATGTAAGCAAGAAATTAGCAGCGGCAGAGTGCAACTACCCAAAAATTGAGAAGCTTGCTTACAGCCTCCTGATCGCATCCCGAAAACTTCGTCACTATTTCCAAGCCCATCCAATAACCATATACACTGACCAGCCGTTAAGGCAGGTGTTACAGAGGCCTGAGGCATCGGGAAGGTTGATCAAATGGAACATAGAACTAAGTCAGTTTGATTTTAATTTTCAACCACGAAAGTCAATCAGGGGTCAAGCTCTAGCAGACTTTATTGCGGAATTCACCATTCCAGAGGAGGAAATAATCAATGACAGAGTGGTTAAATCCGAGGATGAACTAAAGATGAATCCGTGGAAACTATATACAGATGGAGCAAAGAATGACCGAAGGTCCAGAGCTGGAATTGTCTGAGTCACTCCCAAGGGACGGTCGTTATATTACGCCCTGCGATTAGAATTTTCGGCAACTAACAATGACTCAGAATATGAAGCCCTGATCGCCGGGCTGAAGCTTGCTAAAGACCTCGGAGTAAAAATGATGGACATATTTTGTGACTCTAAAATTGTTGTTTGTCAAGTGCGAGAGGAATTCGTGGCTCGAGGACCTCGACTTATCGCCTACCTCAAGAAAGTGAAAAAGCTATTGAATAGCTTAGATCGGTACAACATAACACATATTCCCAGAGTTGAAAACCAGAAAGCGGATAGACTGGCAAAGCTGGCTAGTTCCGACAATCCAGAAGAGACTGAAGTAATTCCAATTGAAACGTTGGAGTCGCCAAGCTTTGAGTCAATGGAAATTGAGTTCGCTTTTGAAGCAGAACCAGAAAAGGAGTCATGGATGACTCCAATTAAAAATTTCCTTAAGAATGGGACACTCCCATCAAAGAAGAGTGAGAAAAGAGCTGTAGTTCGCAAAGCTACCAGATATGTCATACAAGATGATACTCTCTATCGGCAAGGATTTTCTATGCCCCTGTTACGATGTATCGCACACGACGACATCAAGCGTGTACTAAGAGAAGTACACGAAGGTGAGTATGGAGATCATACAGGAGGTCAAACTTTAGCAAAGAAAATATTGCGATACGGATACTTCTGGCCTACGATCAATAAAGATGCAGCTGATTATTCACGACGCTGCGATAAGTGCCAGAGATTCGCCAAAATCCCCAGGGCACCGTCGACCCAACTTAAATCAATGGTGAGTCCTTGGCCGTTTGCCATATGGGGAATTGATATCATTGGAGTTCTACCAATTGCTAAAGGAGGAGCTAAATATGCAATAGTGGCTGTGGACTATTTTACGAAGTGGGTGGAAGCTGAGCCCTTGACCAAAATCACAGCAAGAAAGGTGATAAGTTTTGTGGTCAGAAATATTATATGCCGGTTCGGGATTCCAAGGACGATTATAACTGACAACGGAACCCAGTTTGATAGTACTGAATTCAGAAATTTCTGTCAGAGGTATAAGATAGACAAGCGATATACTGCAGTTGCCTATCCGCAGTCAAACGGGCAAGTAGAGGCAATAAACAAAGTAATAAAATCCATCCTCAAGAAACGGTTAGAGCGTGCAAAGGCGAGATGGGTTGACGAATTGCCTCTAGCTTTGTGGGCATATCGAACAACATTTAAAACGGCCACCGGTCATACCCCTTTCTCTCTCTCCTTTGGCTCAGAAGCTGTAATTCCAGTTGAACTAGAAGTTCCTTCCCACAGGGTGACATATTATGACCCGATGACAAATCGGGCACTTTTACTTGAGTCTCTTGATGAAGTCGAAGAAAAAAGGGATGAAGCGGATTTGCAGTCGGCAAGACATCGACGTCAGATGGCACGCTATTATGACAAAAAAGTTCATCTCAGGACTTTTGAACCAGGAGATTTGGTGCTAAAGAGAGTCTTTCCATCCCTCCCTCACCTCGGTCCGAAATGGGAAGGACCCTTTGTCATTCAACGGAAACTTGAAAAAGGAACCTTCAAGTTAACGACCGTGGATGGCGAAGAAGTCCCCAGAGCATGGAATGCCCAACACTTAATGCGATATTTGGATTAAAAACACTGTACTTTGTGTTATTTTCTTATGAATTCTGTAATAAGGCACGACTTGCCTTGGGAAAATATGACGATATGAATAAAGGACTATAAAGTGGATGTAGGCTACGACTTAGCTGAACCACTATAAAAATATTGTGTGTTATTTACCTTTATGCATTATGTATATATATATTTGTTAATTATTCTGTTGCAGGTATGAAGTACAGGGTGACTCACAGCCTAGAAAGGTTGAAAACAGTTTAGACATAAAAAGAAGCACAACGACTATTTGTGCGATAAGATATAAAAGAATGAGAAAACGACATTCTTAACTCTAACTCTCCAGAGAGAGAGAGAGTATAAAAGCGTCTCCGACTGAGCGCTGAAAAAGAGATTCTCCTCCTAACTCTAACTCTCCAGAGAGAGAGAGAGAGTATAAAAGCGTCTCTGACTGAGCGCTGAGAAAGAATTTTTTCCCCCGTTGAAAGACCGGGGAATAAACAGATGACTAAGCTCAAACTCTAACTCTCAAGAGAAAGAGGGAGAGTATAAAAGAAATGCCAGAAAAAACGATAGGTACTGACGACACAGGAAGTGCTATCCCATCAGAGAATTGGGAGCTTTCGGATTGCTTGATTAAGCATTAAATAATTTGTGGGAATTAACCGGGGACACATATGCATACACATATTTCCCCCCTCCACAACTTCGTCTCATAACTATAGACATGCATTTTTACATAAGTGCAGAACTACTGACAAATAAACATTGCAAAAAGTGAATTATTTTTATTTGCAGATGAATGAATTTGTACAGATAGCTAAAAAAGAAAGTACAGGAGCTGCTTTTGTAGCAGCAATTATTGGTTCACGCTAAAAAGATACAGGGCAATCCACTATTTAGATTTGGAATGAGCCTTGGATTTCTTGGCGGCTTTCTCCGCATCCTTTGCTTCCTTCTCGGCTTCAGTCAAGATTCATTTTGATTTCTTTTTCCCTGAAGATGCGGTACTAGAGCCAGTAGACTTCTTCCCGGAGGGCGGGGCACTGGAATCAAGAGAAGATTTTTTAGCAAGTTCTTCTGTAATAGATCTAGTTGAGAGCTTAACAACTAACCTTGAACCCGCATCCACAACTGCGAGGGGCTTGAGGACCTCAGGGTCTAGTTCTTCGGCCTTTAATTGCAAACGCTTGTCTTGGTCAGCCTTCATTGCAGCCAAGGTTACGTCATCAGCACTTTTTGACTCCCCGGTAATTGCAACTTCTGGTTCCTCTTCATGCCCCCCGTCTCCTCCGTCGTCCCTTAAAGCTGCTATCATTTCTTCATCATGGGGAGTGGTGACCTTAGTTGGCTCACTTCCTTCTCCCAAGTCTATAGAAGCAGCCTTGTCTTCCCTTTTTTTGGCCCTATCAGCGGGCTTTGTCCCAGCGGCAGCTCCTTGAGCTACATCTGTCTTTACGGATGATTCAACACCTACAGAATGAGAAGCAACAGTTATCAACTCAGGCGAAAACAATGGGTCTTTCATCGATTGTTCGATCACGTGGCGAAAAGTAGAAATAGCCTAGGCAATTTGAGGAGAAAAGATAAGGATACCTTCCGAAGGCTTTTCTGCGGGGGTGGCTACTGCCTCTGGTGTTGCTTCAGGAATGGGAGATAGCAGAGTTGTTCGGGGAATTCCCGGATTTTCGGGATCATACCCTTCTACTTCGGGAGTTGCAGGAGCAGAAGAAGAGGAACCAACTTCGAGAATGGTTTTTTGTTTAGACTTCCGTCTCTCTTCTTCCATGGCCTCGGCAATGAGGCGGCGCCCTTCAGCTAGGCGCTCCGGTTCATCATCTCTCAAGTATTTCTCCATCGGTTTATCTTCATCGAGGGAATCGACCTTAAGTTCCTCTTTTTCCCACTCAACGATTTGATTCCATACTTGAACCAGAGTGGATGGATAGTCCTCGATCCAAGAAATGTTTCGACGACGAATAATGTGTGCGAAGAATTCAATCATTAGTTCACCGAAGCCCTGAATATCAGCCTCCGCCTCTGATAGTTGCTTGCGGGCTTCCTCCGCAGATTTAATAGCACACTCCACATTGCCCTCGGCCAGAGCAGCCCTGTTCTCTGCCTCCGACAACTTTGAAGCCAAGTCAGCGTTCTTCTTTTCTAATTCAGCACTCCTCTTTGCTAACTCGGCGTTTTTCCGCTCAAGCTCAGCATAAGCAATGCGTGTCTTAGCAGCCTCTGACTTGGCCTCGTCAGCTTGCTTTTTTAATTCCGAACGCTCCTGAGTATGAGATTCAAGCAAATCGTGATAACGTTTTTGCATGTCCTCGAATTGTTGTTTGAAATTAGAAGCGTCCCTTTGAGCGACCGCTAGCTGAGCTTGAGTGTCTTCCAAATCTTTTCCTAGAGCTTTTAAGGCCGTAGCATCTTCCTCCGCGGTCTTTTGCATTGAATCAGTGTTTGTGATTAGAGTGCGGATGATTCTAGAAAGATTGCGTGAATATTTGAACATCTCAGTATATTGTTTTTGCACCGCATCAATCTTTGCTTTGGCCTCATCTGCCCAATTAGACGAAATAGGTTCAAGAGAAGGTAGAAAAGTCAGAGTTTCGAAGTAGTGTTCGGGAAATTGCTCTTTCAAATATGCCCGCTTTATTGCAGTTCCCGCATCTGGTGGGGGAGGAGCGAGGATTGTCAATTCGGTGTCCCTTCCTAAAGAGGATTCTGTAGTCTCTTTGTCTGTCCTAGGTCGTTTAGTAGCAGGGACCTTTTGCTTACTTCGAGACCCGGTTTCCTTTGGAGGACTTTTCTCTCTACTGCGTTTTTCATAGGAAGAGGAGGAATCTTTGGATTGTGGTCTATCCTCCTCCCTACGGCTTTGGTAACCTTTGTATTTCTCTTGTTCCGGCCTAACGGGTGAGCGAGAACGTGAGGGTCGAGAACGATAGGGATCATAAGGCCTTCTCTCCTCCCTACCACGATCATCCCGGCGGTCATACTCGACATCCTGAGGAGGATTGGACATGCTGCGACGAAGCTTTCTTATATCATAGTAGGATCGAGACATTGTACCTGCACGATAAAACGAACGAAATTTAGAATTAATGGATTCGCGAGGAAAGAGGTGCAATGAAGGTAAATGCTGTTATGTAAAGTGTATCCTAAGTGGTGTGTTTCCCCCCAACCAACCCGAGTCTGAAGCTAGACTAGTACGGGCAGGCTCTTTGGCCTTAGCGGGAGTGGTCTCTTCAAAAGAAGTGAAGACTAAAGGATCCTTCCTGAAATCCTCTGAAGTGTATATAGTCTCAGGTAAGGGGAGATCACCCAAACCCTGAAATATTTGATCATCAGTGCTAGGGGCATCCCCCTCAGAAGCGTGAAGTGGTGACTCTTGGGAAGATTTTGACTTTTCTAGAGAATTAGTTTCCTCAGGGGCAATATATCCTTCACGATGCTTTTCGGCCAGATTAGCCAATTCATCATCTTGCGTAGAAGATGGAGAAGGTGAAGTGTGAAGAGGCGCTGTAGGAATTCCTGAGCCTTCTCCTGTCTCTGGGACTACCTCCACTGGAGGAATGTACGCGTATGGAACCGTCCCATGTCCAATGCTACAAAAAACAGATAGCAGCCCATGAAAGTGAAGGTATTCATCTTTAAGGATCTCGTCGATAGTCAAGAATTTTTGATCGCCATTAAGAAGTCGGTGCATCCGATCAAAGAACACCTGATCTGATATCTGTTTGGGATTGTCGACTGCAAATAAAAAGGAAAACAGGTCAGGGTGATGATTCAAGTGTATAGAGTTCGGATTTAGAAAATCAAAGCTTTACTTGATTTTGTCCATCTCCTGGTGCATCCAGACTGTTGCTTTACGTAGAACCATTCTAGTCTGGAATCTCCAGCTTTACTGCTAAATGGTGCAGAGATTATCTTCCTTTTTGGGACTGATTCAAAGTAGCAGAAGGATGGAGTCTCTCGAGTCCGATGCTTGAAATTATAGAAGAAGTGAACGTCATCGAACGTGAGCTCTATGCCTAGGATTTCACGATATGCTATGTACAAGGTGTGCAAATAGGCATATGAATTGGGATGCAACTGCATGGGGGCAATCCGCATTTGTCTTAAGAAATCAACGATGAAAGGAGAGAATGGAGGAATGGCGCCGACCATGCACATCAATCGAGTGACTGTCATATATCCTTCTGGAGGGTTGTGGGGACAGTCAGAGCGTGAGGGCACTAGGGTGTCCCTTTTCATTATTCCATACTTTAAGCAAATTCGAACAAGTCGATCGTTGTCGATTGTCGATTCTACGGAATCTGGAGGTGATTCCAATATAATGGCTGATTCAAATTCGTCAGGGGCTCGATCATCACCGATCCCTCCTTCCTCCTCAAAACCAAGAGAAACCTCGTTCTCCGAAGATGCCTCGTTGCTTTCTCGATTTCCAACCCCATAGTCTGGACCCTCACTGTCCCATTCTGGATCAGACGAAGAAGATATATCCTCAAGAGTGATTTTGTTAGAAGTTTCCGTGGCTTCTTTCCTCTCAGCTAGTCGGGAAGAGCGTCTGGGTCTCATTGTCATAGAACTATTGAAGAAGCAATAGCACGGATTAGAGTAAATTATCCCGTGTCCCCCTGTGTATGTGTGTGAACTAAAATGTGTGCAGCAAATGTGAGAAATGCAAAGTAAAAGTACAGCAATGTAAGAAGAAACTTTTAAGAGAAAGTGATAGTCAGAGTAGTTCTTAATGTTCACTTATGTCTGCAAGGCACTATCCTAACTGTTCGTAAAGTTGGAAGTAATATCTTTTAAATAGTTGGACGAAAGCTTGTGTTTTAGATTGAGTGGTGTTCGGTTCGGGTGCAGACAACGGGTTCGGATCGGATGAGCAAAGGCCCATGCTCAGAAAGATATATCCGGATTGGTTCAGAGATTGACACCCGGAGCGGGTCGGATTAACTTGGATAACCAGACCCCTATTCTCTCTTTTGTTTTTCAATCAGGTCCGATCCGAGCGCATAAGTCGTGACCTTCATTGTATTCGTAGATCCGACCCGACCCGGTCAAGCAGTTTAAGACCCATTTCTTGGCCCTATTGCTCCGACCCGATCCGGCTCTGTAAATTTCCCTCTTTTCCTCTTTTCCTCCTACTGTTCCCCTACCCGAACCAACCTTCTTTAGTTTTCTTCCTCTTCCTCCTCTTAAATAGCGAACCCAACTCGAAATCCCAAGCTTTAATTAAAGTCGAGAGATTGAGTACTCAAGTGTCAATACTTTCCTCCAACGCTTCGAAATGGTGTCGATATCATTGACGACGAAGGCGGAGGAAGGAAGAAGGCGCAATGATGGAATTATTCAATTACTTTGTTAAAGTCGTTCAAATTAACCGTGAAGGTAAATTAAAAGTGATTATGGCAACAGGATTCAAGATTACAAGACTACCTATGTGTTTGATTCAAAGACGGAAGCGAAAATTTTGAAGTTTCTTGGAAAAGCTGGAGCTTTGATATGGAACCGGTTCGGATAAACGAAAACAATAAATGAAAGAAAAGAAGAAAGGAGAAGAGAATTTATATAAAAAACAAGCTGACTATTCGTATTCCCGATTGGACCGGCTCGAAAAGCCCATGAACACAGCTTGGCCCACTGGTTCATCGCAGAGTACAGGAGGAAGGAGATCTGTTCGGGTCGGAACCCAAGCCAGAAGTCTGTTCGTGTCGGAATCCGAACCGAACAGGATGGAGTACGACAACTTAGCGTGTGAATTCGAAAGGGAGGATGAAGCTTTTGTGTTATGACAGTCAAAGCATGCTCCGTTTCCAACAGAAGCATCCTTTGAGGGGGCAAAGTGTTAGCCTATTTTGTGAACTAGGCAACACAAAGTCAAGAAACCAGACATTGAAGAGCATTTTTAATTAGAAGACTTCGGTTCGGATTGGAGAAGACACTACAATCTAGATTGGATAGCAGCAGCTGTTCGGGTCGGGTCAGAGCAACATATCGGTTCGGGTCGGATAGAGTCCTCTGTTCGGATCGGTGAACTGCTGCTGAGGAAATTGGTAAGGTATATCTAATCGGATCGGAGGGCAACATGATTTCAATTGGATCGGAAAGCCACCTGTTTGCCACGAAAATGGATCGGAGCGGAGTAGATTAGAGAAGAAGAGAGCGTTGCATCCAAGCCAATCCGGGTCGGATCGGATATCCCGATCCGAACCCCTTATCTGTGCGTCTCCGACCAGAGCCCATGTTCCATATTATTCTCCTGCAAAAGCGCCTGGATATCCGGACCGGCTATGACCAGTTCCTACCCATAACGTCCGTTCCTTTGATGCGTTGTCAACATAATAGTTCATCCGAACCCGAAGATAGTGGGATGGACGACATGTGGCCCCGACCCGGATCAAGTTTCAAGCAATTTCACACCTATAAATACCCCGTCTGGAGACAAAGAGAAGGATCTTTTTTTCAGCACTTTGAGAATTCAACCACCTCCATAATCCGAACTCCATTACTCCCGGAGAATCCAAATCATCTTTCATTTTTTGTTTTAGTCAACTGAGTGAACATAAGTGAGTTGTGAGTGGAGTTGAGTGAATCTTACATTGTATTTGCAACTGAATCATTGAATATAGTGAAAGATAAGTGGACGTAGGCATTTCTTCGCCGAACCACTATAAATCCTGCGTGTTCATTTTTATTTTTATCTCATTTCATCTTGCTTTTAATCAATTTGGGTGTTAGAACCACTTTTGGGTCTAACAGGGTGTATGTTATGTGCACATATATAGATGATATACACTATGTTAGGAATTGCAAACATATGGATTCATTTCACTAACATAATTCGCATTGATGATATTTGCATTAGATAAGTACATATACACACACCTCTGCATATGTTCATCCAGCATTTAGAATCTTGTAAGGACAATGATTGCTCCTGGATGATGCTTTGATTAGATGGATGATTGGATGGTAGGATACGTTCTTCCTAACTTGAAGATTTCGGGGACGAAATCCTTTAAGGAGGGGAGAATGTAACAACCCGTATTTTCAATAACCTGTTATAACATAAATCGAGGCAGAATTTAATTCTAAAATCTGAATCAAGGGAAACGGGCTATGCCATTGCGTTCGACTCGGAAAAATACGCGAAATAGAGTCCGAATTTTCGAAAATCGGAGTCCGTATGACCCGATTAAGGCCCGACGAAGTTTTCAGAAAATTCCTAAGTAAAAACAGATTTCAAATTCAAATCTGAAATTAGGAATTGGGCCAGTTGGGCCAGGGCAGGAAAATTCCCGCCACAGTACCCAAGTCGACAGCCCTGTCGACTTGGGAGTCGACTTGGTTTGACCAGGTCGACAGCCCTGTCGACTTGGCTGTCGACTTGGCTCAAACGGCAGGACCAGCCTGGTGCACCATTTTGGGTTTGTGTTGAGCTTGGGGGCCAGATTCGATTTGGAGGGCTGAGATGAGAACTAGGGTTTAATCCTATGGTCTAAATCACTAGCCTAATCTATAAATAAGACCCTAACCTACCCTAAATCATCATTAATCTATCCTACAACTAAACTATGGCAAAATCCATCCTCTCATGGCCTCCACTCTCTTCATACAATTCCTAAACAAATTCCTAAGAGATTTCCATGCATACAAGTGTATTTAGGCTTGTATGATCCTCTTTAGCTTGCATTAAAGTCTTGTTTCTCTATTGTCATCATAAAGGAGGAGTCTTGATCAAGTTTGCTTGCATTTTGGGGTTTTATTTTGTTGCATAAGGGGTTTCTTACATTTGCTATACTCATTTGAGTCCGCATAAGCATTGTAAGCCCTATTCCTTTCATACTTGAACTTTTAAAGTTAAATGTATGATATGCAAGTTACCATAAGTTTTGCATGTTTGTTTATGCAAGTATGATATGCAAGTTGCCATAAGTTATGCAAGTTTGTTTATGCAAGTATGATATGCAAGTTGCCATAAGATATGCAAGTTTGTTTATGCAAGTATGATATGCAAGTTGACATATGTTATGCAAGTTTGTTTATGCAAGTATGATATGCAAGTTGTCATATGTTTATGCAAGTATGTTATGCAAGTTTGGGATGGTCATGTGGTTAATGTTATCAAGTTATGCATGCTTTTGGGCCTAAAAATGTGATATGCAAGTGTATGATCACATGAACCTTTCATATGCCACCATGTTGAACTTGTGGCTCTAACACTTTTATGTCATGATTATGCCAAGTTCCCTCTTTCTATCCTTTATGCGCTATTGCGATATGTAAGCGATGGGATTGCGTTTGGGGTTGGGTAAACTTAAAAGACATAAAAACATGAGCTTGGGAATTTACCTATTAAGTTAGGTCTACCCATTGGGAATTTACCTATTAAGTTAGGTCTACCCAATTGCTTGAAAACTTGTAATGAGATGGACATGACACTTAGAAAAGATAAGTGTGGCCAACTCGAGGTTGGGTTGAGTTTGTAGCGTAAACCTACCCGGAACCGACCGGCTTAACTAGTTGCTACAAACAATAGGACCCAATGTGAGAAGTTGGTCATGTTGTACCTTGGACCCGAGGTTAGAACAAGTTGTGGTGTAAAGCTACCCGGACCCGCCCGGCTTAACTAGTAACCACAACAAAGTCTAATGTGAGAGGTTAAGGCGCATTAATTAATTAATGCCTCATGATTAGGGTTAAGTCATGGACCATTTAATACTTAACCAATTTGGGCTCGGTTGGTTTATCGGGGTTAAGTCGTGAACTCACCGTTACACTTAACCAAGTTAATCCATGATTAGTGAAGGGGTTAAACCATACTTAACCCACTAGAGAAATCCTAGTAATGGGTGGTCCACTCTGCAGTAATCCCAAGTTTGTATCATCAAGGCCCTAGGGACTAGGCTAGGGAGGGGGCACGATTACTGGGCTGGAGGTAAGCGACCAAAAGCGACGGCCGAGTGGTACGCCGGTGTAGTTCTGGGCGGACTCTGGTCGTGCACATAGTCCGTAGCCGGAGAAATCAAGCACGGGTACCAGTAGATCGAGACTGTGCACTCATGTTTATGGTGTCCAGGGGTTGACACCCTAGGGCTTGATACACCCGACGGGTGGACCCAGCACAGTTCGACTACATTCATGTTTGGGCCGTATTGACACCAACACGTGACGAGTTAGGCTTAGGGAGCCGATCGACTAGACCGTTGGGTTGGACCTCGTGGTAGGGTCACTTCATGGACCTCGTGGTAGGGTCACTTCATGGACCTCGTGGTAGGGTCACTTCATGGGCCTCGTAGGAGGATCACTTCATGTTATTGGGCCAAAGCTTGGGCCGTGGGATCAATACTTGTTTAATCAAGTCATGTTAGTTTGCTAGTACACCCGTGGCGCAAAACCTTAATCCTGATTATGCGATGACACCTTTATCTACCTTGATAGTTAATCATCATGTCGTTATCCTTATGTTCATAGTTGCTGCTCATGACAGTTAACTTTATCAGTTTACATTGATTGTAGTAGGGCTTACTCAGTCTTTTTGACTGACCTGTTTTCTTTCGCCTCTTTTCTTCCGTTTCCCCCCCCCCCCCCAGGTTCTCATGGAGGGAATACAGGAGCTTAGCTTGGATCCTACCTGCTTTCTTGGATAGCTCATGTATGCTTTGGACTTGAGCTCGCTATGGTTTTTCTGCTTTGGGGATAGCTACTTATGTTTTTCTGTTCAGTTTCAGATGATGTTGTTTTATGTACTAGACTTATTTATTTGGAAAATTGACATTATGATGTACTAGACTTGTGTTTGAAATGGTTTGAAAATCTTCCGCTGTTTTATCTATGTTATTTACTCTGATTACATACATATGTTCTTGTTCTGCCTTGATATATCATTATGCATGTTTACCTGATTCAAACGCCCCTCCAAAGTCAGAGTGCTTGCAAGAGTCACCCTGGCGGAGGCGGGGTGTTACATAATATATGTATATAACATCTGTTCTTAATTAGTTTTTTTTTCAAGTTTAGATGGATACACTAGCAATACACCATGTCAAGGACAAGCTAAGTAATAGGCTAGTAAAACATGCTGACTACACAAAACAAAGGTCCGGACATGGTGAGACAAAATAGCAACAAATCAAATTTCCAAAGGACAATGCAAGTGCACAACACATATATACATGCTGATAAGAATGCTAGCGTACAAAGGTGAGTTGCACAAGAATTTCAGGATACATAGAAGCTAAGGACCAGCACAAGCATCATGTAGCAAACTATAGTAAGTTAAATGCTAACACAAATGGATCAACTTCACAAAGCAAATAGAAATGGAAAAGACTACATAGCAATACCTAGTGATCAAGTAGTATCAATTCATATCAGTTTTTTCTAAGTACAAGAAAACATCACAAGCATGCCAAATGCAAAGATCACTAGTGCAGTATCATGTTCGAGCATAAACAAGACGTAACAATGGGTTTAAGTCAAGTGTAGCATCAGTTAAAACTCAAGGAAAATAAAGTTTAGTACTAGTTCAAATTTGTATAGCATCAGTACTTATTTTTCGACAAGACAAAATCAGTGTAGTAACTGCTCTTATCAAAGTATAACAACTGTTCTTATCTAAGTGTTTCATGGAAAAGGCGTGTTCAATTTAAAAAGGTCCATTCGATTTTAATGGGAAGTATAATTTAAAAATGGATAAGAATTCATCACACAAAAGTTCTAGAAACTATTGGCACAAGTATTTCCAGAAAAAAATACGAGCACAGCAAAAATAGGAGAAAGGCATGCGAATTCAAAATCAAGGAAAAATCAAATTCTAGAATTCACAACAATAAACACTCAAGACCAATTCAAACCCGAGAAGACTTCAAGCCAAAATTTACGCAATATCTAATGACCAAATCACAATACAGAATTAGAGAATATTTAGGAATTTAAATCCTATATATACGCCATACATCATTGGCTTTTCGCATCGAAAATTCAAGGAGAAAAATCAAACAAATAAATTCATAAGAACTCACATAGATTCGGCAATTTTCGATCGATCAACAGGCCAAACCATTCGACCAATATCATCAATAAATTGGAGCGTCAGAGAGGAATTTCTTGAACAACATATCAAGTCGCGACTTGGGTTAGAGAATGCAAACCCTTGCTAAATCACCACCACTATTTTTAATTCCAGAAAGAAGAAATAGAGGGGTCGAATTATTAAAGTGGTTGAAGTAAACAAAGAGGCCGACCAAGCTTATTAAAGGGGCTAAGTGTTTTTAATCTAGGATCTATTTTTGTTTAAGGATATTTTTTTAGTGTTTTAATTTGTAATCAAGTTTATAGTTTTCTAGTTTGTCTATAAAACTAGGGTGACAAATTACAGGTTTGTAATTCTAGGAAATCTGGTTTCGAGGATAGAAATCAGTGCAAAGTTTTGAGCGTAGGGTTAGAACAGTTGGGAGCGAGTGTTGCGAGCTTACAGGGGATTGTAAGCATAGAGATTGTTTTAATTCCTAGTTGAAACCTTGGGGAATGCAGCAGTATGTAGGGTATTACAGAAGCTAGGTATATCCGTGCATTATTTATTTTTTGCATTTACTCTAATTATTACATGTGATTGATATTACTTAATTACTTAGAAAAACTGCAATAAACCCTATTCAACCCCGTCTAGGGTTAATTTTAGATCCTACATAAATGACTCAGATTCAATGAGGCAGCAAGTCCAATCTGAGGTGACTTCTCCATTTTTTCAAAGTCCAAGTAATTTTGAGTTCGTTGAATAGGAAGAGATTCTAACTATCCGTAGTTACAGACTTTATCAGTCACTTCTGAACTCGTTCGTACATCAGAAATAGATTAGATGCGAAATGCATAAGGTGCTATAGCATAGTCTTTTGGTGCAATTTACCAACAATCAAGGGCAAAGTCTGTTGTATCGTACTTTAACTATTTTGTACAGATATTCGTGTATGGTGTCACAGTCGCCTGAGTTATTATCTGAATGGCTTTGTGAATCTTTTAAAAAAGTAAGGCAGTTCTTGAGGATAGAAGGAACTTTTGCTTCTCATTGGAGGTTAGAGAAACAAGTCTTGATTCCAAACTAGTTTTTTATCCATCTTGGTTAGGATGTTTTTTCATAAGACTTAACAATCAAATGCTATCAGAAACTTTTATGCTGAGTTCATTTCAGTTATGTAATTATTGAATACTAACTTTTTTCTAGTAAATAAATTAACCCATAACATAAATCCAGATAGTTTTTGATACGTTTATGACACTGGTTTTTTTGTTTGACCACCGCACTATCTCTCTACTATTCGTTGATGGCTAGGATATGAATATATATCATAGTTTGATTATCCCATGCTTTGCATATTTTCTTGATCAACTTTTTCATCTGCTTTGGTTTACAACCAAGCATAGAAAGGTACACTCATTAGCATGAGTTTTTCAAAAATAACCAACTGGCCGGGGAAGAGTAGTTAGTAATGTCAATTACTATGGCAAAAGTGCATCAGTTGTTCGAAACATTTCTAGAGCAAAAATTGAGTAGCTAGATTTATGCAATAAGTCAGTGACTGGTACTAATTCAGTTAATTGTTGATGTAGTTTACATTTAATGAGCACTATTATTAATCTTTGGAAAAGATGAGATTTTCTTGGTGGGTGAGCTGAAGCAATGCTATTGTACTATAGTAATGCACCAACCCAGCTTAAATTCAGTATATTTTACTACTCGTTTATTTCTTGCAATTAAATTTGATATACTATTTCACTTCCATAGTTAATCTTATCTCATATAGCTAGCACTGTAAATGATTGTTGACATTGGTAACATAACAAACCACTTTGAATTCCATATATTATCTTGCCTTTTTTTCTCTTGCAATTGAATTTGATACGTAGATTCACTTCCATGAGTAGTTATTAGTGTCAGTTATTTGTTTCCATAATCCAATGGAACCCAAACTTTCGTAAATTGACAGACATTCGTGGCCAAAATTATGATAATTCAAATAGACTGGAGCCTGATGGGCCTCCATTGGATTATGGACTTGAACCATATAGTATTGTAGGTCGGTCTTCATGAACACATAAATAAAATAGACAAACAAATGAAATTCACCTAATGCAATACCACTTCGTCGGTTTGTCACTTGGATGCTTCATCCTTGCTTTATGGTACAACCATGGGCTATTAACATTGTCATTTATGTTGATATGCTCATTTATATGTTCACTTCACTATGCACAATTAGGGAACATTTTACTTTCAAATGAGTTAGTCCTCATAAACAATTAAACCTCACTTCTTAGGTGTATAATATTTCCAAATAATTACCTTTATGTAATTGAACCTTTATGATACTTCGACCCACGTTGCATAATAACTTCCGGGTATTATATACTAGGTTTGGAACTAAGGCGCATACGTAAAGAATTGGTGAACTATATTCCATGCTACATTGAATGGTTATAGAACTATATTACAAGGCAATCAACTTCACTCGATCACCTAGTGCTGTATAATATACACATTGAAAACAAATTGTTACATCTTAATTAGCAACCACATAAATGAATGATTCAATTGGTGGTGTCTACATTTACCGAGAAAGCTTACATATCGTTTTCTCCTATATAAGTTCAACAACACAGACTGCTCACTGACTATCTGAGTCTATAGTCGATAAGTTCTTAACATAGGTCCATGCATATTTGTTGTTCAGTATAAAACAATCCAATATTACACAACGGAAAAGTAATATTGTTCTTGCATTTATCCTGTTGTTCATGGTCGCTCGAGCTATCAATGGTTTTCGCCCCAGTTGTGAAATGATAATAATTTGGTGAAATATGTAGTCTTGGTCGCCAAATCATCAAATTGACTGTAACATCTATCAGATAATATTTACAGATAAAAATTGTCCTAATTTTTAACTGCATTAGACATTGAATAGGAATTCAATGTTTCTTTCATGCATAATGCATCAAAATTTAGAATTCCGTTCAATCCAATGTATTCGTTTGGCATCAGATATGTGAAATTATCATAAACTTGTCTATGATTTTATCAATGCATGGATATAAGTTTAAGGTGAAAGAATTTTTGAAGCTTTCATACCTTCAATAGTTTGATTGCAAATAGAGGATTTACATACAAAGTTTATTCTTTACCCAACTTCCATGTGCATTTTACTTGTTAAAGAAAAATCATTTTTACCCAAACTTCAATGTACTTCATTAAAGAATAAACTAAAATCAAAAGATAAAGTGAAAAGTCGCGTCTATTGAAGTGAAGAGTCATATCTATTGAAGTGAAAAGTCATGTCTATTAAAGAGAAGGGTCATGTCTATTGAAATGAAAAGTTGTGTCTATTAAAGTGAAAAGTCATGTCTATTCAGTAAAAGTCATGTCAATTGAAATGAATAGGTGTCTATTCAAATAGTTATGTGTATTGTAAGGGTAAGTAGTCCATTATAAATAAATGGTCAATTTGTTGTGTTGTAAGCAAGAAAATCAAGCAGGTATGAATGACAAATGAAGTAAGAAGTTGAATTATAAAGAAGTAAAATTATTTTTGTATCCTCCTCTAAAATTTCTCTTCTCTATTTAACAAATTGGTATCAAAGCTATGACAAATTCTAGATCATTGGTGGCTTATACTGCTTCCATAACTTACCAAGTTGAATTACGATAACAGGAACATTTAAATGTGTGCATTGCTAGGTGTACAAGATGCATGAGAAATATTTGAAAACGCCTAACTACAAACTTGTTGGCAAATCAGTCAAAGGCAAAATAAATGCATATAAAAGACAAGAACCCCCTCTATCTCTTGTTTCGAGAAATGGACGAATTGTGACTCAAAAAATTACCTATGTAGAAAATTCGAAAGGAACACAGAATACTTTGCAAAAATTCTACAAGGGCGCTGATCAAGTTAAATAAGTGTGGCTTCAAACACTTCGTGGCGAGTTGGAAGCAAGAAATATCCGATTATTTAACATGTGTGCAAACAGTGGTGAATCAACCAAAATGCAATGGAGAAAATATGACTAATGCAAGTGTTGTGGAGAAGATTCTGCATTCATTAACCGACAATTTTGAAAATTTTGTATGCGCAATTGAGGGTCGAAGAATTTGGCATAAATGACCATCGATGATTTTGTAGGTTCTCTTGGAGCACATGAACACGAAAAATAAAAATGAAACCAGAGCTACTCGAAGAGGCTTTGCAAGCTAAGGCAAGTCTCAAGGAAGACAAGGTAATGTACACAAGAATAAATTGAGGAAGAGGACATGATTGTGATTTTGATCATAGTACAGCTCGTGGATTTGGAAATAATCCCCAAGAGAAAGGTCAGCCTAAGCAACAAAATTGGCATGGCAAAGGATATGGTCGTGGGAAAGGAAGTCAGTCAAATCGTCAAAATGTTGAGTGCTACAACTATGGCAATATGGGCAATATGCAAAAGAATGTTATTATAAGAAAAAGCAGAAGAAAATGAAAACCTGGATGCGGAAAAAGAAACATGAGACGATGATGTTCACATGATGGCCTATAAGGAAAATTCCCATGTCAACAATGTATTATTGTATCTCGATACCTGTGCTAGTAATCATACGTGCAAGCCAAAACACTTTTTTGTGAAGATGCAAGAGGTAAAGGATGGACATGTGTCATTTGGAGATGCGTCAAAAGTTCAAGTCAAAAGCCAAGGAAAAATTTATTTTTCTCTAAAGAGTGGTTAGTTGATTATGTTAATAATGTGCTTGAATTGAAAAGTAACATCCTTAACATAAGGCAACTATTGGAGAAGGGGTATTCAGTTTTCACGGAAGATCGGATGCTATTTTTGAAGGACAAGAACAGCTATTTACTTGCATCTGTAGAAATAAGCAAGAATCGAATGTTCAAAATCAATATAGGAAACATGCAAGAAAGGTATTTGCAAATAGATATGGAGGATAAAGCCTCACTGTGGCACTTACGGTTTGGACACTTACATTATGGCGGTCTGAAAGAGTTAGCAAAGATGGATACGATTCATGGTCCATCAGATATGGATTACATAAATAAATTTTGCGAGGGATGTGTGCTCGTCAAACAAGAAAAAAAATATTTTATAATTAAGGTTGAATATCATGCGAGGAGGTCACTGGAGTTGATACATACTGATATATGCGGTCAGATCACTCCTAAGTCATTTGGCGGGAAGAGATATTTTATAACTTTCATTGATGATTACAGAAGAAAGATTTAGGTTTATTTTTTAAAAGAAAAATCCGAGGCACTTGGAGTATTCAAGAAATTCAAAGTGTTAGCAGGGAAGACGACTAGTCTTTATATCAAGGCTTTACAATTAGATAAAGGTGGATAGTATATGTCAATAGCCTTCACAAGCTATTATGAGGAACAAGGGATCAAAAGATTCTTAGCCGCACCATACTCACCTTAGCAAAATGGTGTGGTTGAAAAAAAACCAAACTATTATTGACGTGCTTCGATCAATGTTAAGAAGCAAAGACATACCAAACGAATTTTGGTCAGAAGCAGCCAATGTGCAATGTATGGGAAAATTGGTGTCCACATTCGATAAAACACCGTAGGATGCTTGGAGCGGACGAAAACCAACTGTATCACACTTAAAAGTATTTGGTAGTTTGGCATATGCACATGTACCAGATCAAAGAAGAACCAAACAGGATGATAAGAGCAAGAAATATATTGGGTATGACGAGAAGATAAAAGCCTTCAAGTTGTTTGATCCAATTGAAAAGTAGTGGTTGTGAGTCGAGATGTGTAGGTGAATGAAGAAAGCGCGTGAGATTGGAACAACCAAATGGAAGTGACGCGGAAGGAAGAAAAGGGAGAATCATCAACTACTACATTGGTACACACAACAATAATCCCTCAATCATCTAGTGACGAAGAAGTGGCAAGGAAACCAAAAATGCGAAGTTTGCAATAAATATATGAGTCAACAAATGAAGTGCACCTAATATGTCTTTTGGTATATGCTGAGAATATTACTTTTAAAGAGGTGGTAAGAGATAAAAAATGGAAAGTTGTGATGGATGAGAAGATGAGGGCTATCGAAAAAACTTGGTTTTGTTGCTAGAAGATATCATCCCATAGGAGTAAAATGAGTATATGGGAAAAAGATGAATGCCCAAGGTGGAAAATAAAGATATAAGGCACCGCTAGTTGTAAAGGGTTATAAACAAAAGGCGAGGCTCGACTATAATGAAATTTTTTCCTTGCTGGAGAGAATGGAAACAACCAAGCTTCTTATATCTCAAATAGAACAATTCAAGTGGCAGATATATAATGGATGTGAAATCGTCATTTTTAAATGGTGTGCTTGAAGAGGAAGTATACGTGGAGTAACCACCAGGGTACACGAAAGATGGGAAGGAAAGAAAAGTATTGATGTTAAGGAAAGCGTTATGTGGGCTAAAGCATGAGAGTGGTGCATGGAGCACTGGAATCGACACATACTTAAAGGATAATGGATTGATATAATGTCCTAACGAGCATACGCTATATGTGAAGAAAGAAAAATGCAACTTGTTTTTGGTCTTTATGTTGATGATCTGATATTCGAAGGGAATAACAAGGAGATGATAAAAGATTTCAAAAGTAGTTACGACTCGAGAGTTTGAAATGACAGGTTTAGGTTTGATGAAATACTTTCTTGGTCTTGAGGTTAGGCAAGGAAGATTTGGAATATTTGCATTACAGGAGGCTTATGTAAAAGGATTTTAAAGAAGAATAAAATGAAAGAGTGTAATCCAGCCGCAAAACTGATGGAACTCGGTGCAAAACTCTCTAAGTTTGATGGTTGAGGTTGAGTGGATGCAAACATATACCTAAGTTTGGTTGGAAGCCTAAGGTATCTCACGTGTTCTAAGACAAATATTGCATATAGTGTTGGCATAGTGAGTCATTTCATGGAAGAGCCGGAATACTCGCATATGAAGGCAGTTAAGAGAATTCTTCGATATGTCCGAAGAACAGAGTCACATAGGTTATTCTATTCTAAGACAAATGAATATTAACTGGTGGGTTACTCCGATAGTGATTGGTGTAGAGATATTTGGAAAAGCACATTAGGATATGCATTCTACATGGAAGAAACTGCTTTAACATAGCTCTCGAAGAAACAAGCAATAGGGACATTGTCAATATGTGAAGCAACATATGTGGTAGCATCTTTGTGTATATGTCATAGAATATGGTTGAAAAGTTTGTTATACGAGCTAAAACTACAACGACATGAGGCAATAGAATCACGAGTTGATAATAAAATAGCCAACCATATGAAATTCACCAAATCATATATTACTTCGTTGGTTTGTTACTTGGATGCTTCATCCTTGCCCTATCGTATGACCACGGGCTATTAACATTTTCAATTTTTTTGATATGCTCATTTACATGTTCCCTTCATCTTGCTCGATTAAGGAACATTCTACTTTTAAACGAGTAAGGCCTTGTTAAGCAATTAAACCTCATTTCTTAGGTGTATAATATTTCCAAATAACGACCTTTATGTAATTAACCCTTTATAATACTTCGACCCATGTTGCATAATAGCTTCCATGCATTATCTACCAGGTTTCAGAATACTCAGGAGCATATGTGAAGAATTGCTGAACTATATTCCATGCTATATAGAGTGGCTATGGAACTGCATAACAAGGTAATCATCTTCACTTAATCACCCAGTGCAATATAATATACATATTGAAAACAAATTATTACATCTAATTTAGCAACTACACATGTGAACAACTCGGTTGGTGGTGTCAGCATTGACATAGAAAGCTTACATACCGTTCTTCTCATATATAAGTTCAGCCACGTAGACTATTCACTGACTATCTGAATCTGTAGTCATTAAATTCTTGACATAGGTCCATGCATGTTTATTGTTCAATCTAAAACAATCCAATATTTGACAACCGAAAAGTAATACGGTTCTTGCATTTATCATGCTCACAGTCCCTTGAGCTATCAATATGGATTTTAGCCCCAGTTGTGAAATGGCAATAATTTGGTGAAATATGCAGTCTTGGTCGCCATAGTCATCAAATTGACTGTAACGTCTATCAGATAATCTTTACATATAAAAATTTCCCTAACTCTTAACTACATTAGACACTGAATAGCAATTTAATGTTTCTTTCCTACATAATGCATCAAAATTTTGAATTCCATTCGATCCAACGTATTTGTTTGGCATCAGATATGTGAAATTGTCATAAATTTATGGACAATTTTATCAATGCATAGATATAAGTTTAAGGTGAATCTTTTTTGAAGCTTTCACACCTTCAATGGTTTGATTGCAAATGGAGGATTTATGTACAAAGTTTATTCTTTGCCCAACTTCCATGTGTATTTTACTTGTTAAAGAAAAAGCATTTTTATTCCCAAACTTCAACATACTTTGTTAAAGAATAAACTCCAATCAAAGGATAAAGTGAAATGTCACATCCATTGAAGTGAAGTGTCATGTCTAATGAAGTGAAAATACGTGTCTATTGCGAAATGAAAAATCATATCTATTAAGGTGAAGGGTCATGTCTATTAAAATGAAGACTCATGAATATTCATTAAAATTCGTGTCTATTGAAGTGAAAAGTCGTGTCTATTCAGTAAAAGTCGTGTCTATTGAAATGAAAAGGTGTCTATCCAAATAGTTGTGTCTATTTGAAGGGTATGTAGTCCACTATAAATATGTGGTCATTTTGTTGCGGTGTAAGCAAAAAAAAAAAAAAAAAAAAAGCAAGTATGGATTACAAATGAAGAAAGAAGTTGAATTATAAAGAAGTAAAATTATTTGTGTATCCTCCTCAAAAATTTCTCTTCTCTGTTTAACAAATTAATATCGGAGCTATGGCGAGTTCTGGATCATTGGGGCATATACCGCTTCCATAACTTACCAATTTGAATTACGGTAATAGGAGCATTTAAATGCGTGCATTGCTAGGTTGGACAGATGCATGGGAAGTACTCAAAATAACTACACGAAAGTAGAAAACACCACGAAATTGTCGATAAATCGGATAAAGGCATTGAAAGAAATGCGTATGAAAGATAAGAATGACCTTCATCTCTTTTTTCAAGCAATGGACCAATTGGGACTCAAAAAATTACCTGTGCAGCAAATTCGAAAGAAACGTGGGGCCACTTTGAAAAAAGTTTACAAGGGTGCTGATCGAGTTAAACAAGTGCAGCTTCAAACACTTCCTGGCGAGTTGGAAGCAATGAAAATGAAGGAATCAGAAGGAATATCTGACTACATCACATGTATGAAAATAGTGGTGAATCAACCTAAACGCAATGGAGAAAACATAATTGATGCAAGGGTTGAGAAGATTTTATGGTGATTGACCCAAAATTTCGAAAATGTTGTATGCACAATTGAAGAGTCGAAGGATTTGGCAGAAATGACCATCGATGATCTTGCAGGTTCTCTTAAAGCACATGAACAACGAATAAATAAAAAAGAAACAAGAGCTACTCAAAGAGGCTTTGCCAGATAAGGTAAGTCTTAAGGAAAACAAGGTGATGCACGCACGACAAAATCTAGGAAGAGGACGTGGTCGTGGAGTTCATGGTTTTGGTTATAGTCGAGGCCATGGATTTGGAAATAATCCCCAAGAAAACGGTTAGCCTAACCAATAAAATTTGCATGATAGAGGATATAGTCGTGGAAAAGGCGGCCAGTCAAATCGCTAAAATGTTGAGTGCTACAACTATGGCAAATATGGGCATTGTGCAAAAGAATGTTAGTCTATGAGAAAGGAGGAAGAAAACATAAATTTGGTTGCGGAAGAAGAAACAAGAGACGACGTTGTTCTCTTGATGGTTTATAAGGAAAATGCTCCTGATTGCGATGTAGTATCGTAACTTGATATCGGTGCAATTAATCATATATGCGGGAAAAAAACACTTTTTTAGTGAAGATGCAAAAGGTAAAGGACGGACATGTATCATGTGGAGATGCTTCAAAAATTCAAGTCAAAGGCCAAGGATGAATATGTTCTCTCAAAAGAATGGTCAATTGATGATGTCTATTATGCGCCTGAACTGAAGAGTAACATCCTTAACATGAGGCAACTATTAGAGAAGGGGCATTCATTTTTCATGAAAGATTGGATGTTACTTTTGTAGGACAAAAATGGAAATTTACTTGCATATGTAGAGATGAGCAAGAATCGAATGTTGAAATTCAATATAGGAAATCGACAAGAAAGGTGTTTGCAAGTCAACATGGAGGATAAGGCCTCACTATGGCACCTACGGTTTCGAAACTTACATTATGGCGGTCTAAAGTAGTTAGCAAAGAAGGATATGGTTCATGGTCTACGAAATATGGATTACACAAATAAATTTTACGAGGGATGTGTGCTCAACAAACAAACAGGAAAATATTTTCAAAAGAAGGCTGAATATCATGCAAGGAGGTCACTAGAGTAGATACATACTGCTATATGTGGCCCAGTCGCTTCCAAGTCATTTGATGAGAAAATATATTACTTTAATTGACGATTTCGTATATAAGACTTGGGTTTATTTTTTGAAAGAAAATTTTGAGTATTCAAGAAACTCAAAGTGTTTGTAGATAAGAAAAGTGGTCTTGATATCAAGGCTTTATGATCAGATAGAGGTGGAGAGTATATGTCAATGGCCTTCATAAGCTATTACAAGGAACAAGGGATCAAAAGATTCTTAACAGCACCTTACTCACCTCAGCAAAATGTATTGGCAAGAAAAAAAATTGAACAATTGTTGACATGCTTCGATCGATGTGGAAGAGCAAAGACATATCAAATTTTTTTTTGGGTTGAAGCAATGTAATGTGCAATGCATATGCAAAATCGCTGTCAACATGCGATATTGGCCGATCAAACACCAAGGGAAGCTTGGAGCGAACGAACACCAAACTTATCACACCAAAAAATATTTGGTAATTTGGCGTACACACAAGTAGCAGATCAAAGAAGAACCAAGCTAGATGATAAGAGCAAGAAATATGTATTCATTTGGTATGACGAGAAGATAAAAGCCTTTAAATTATTCAATCCAATTGAAAAGAAGGTGGCTATAAGCCGAGATGTGTAGGTGAATGAAGAAAGCGCTTTGTTGAAATTAAAAAATGACTCCTTTAACACTTATGTACGTGTCCTTGTACGAAAATTAATATGCTTGGAGGCCATTCTCTCTGTGCGCCCATGCTTCAGTGCCACTCTATTGTTCGTATATAAACATTTCTCGTGAATGATTTAGTATACATGAAGATGCAACGCGCATACAAATACTGACTGATCCGATCTCTTGTATTAGCACAACGTTAAACTATGGATATACTTTGTGATCGACCCATACTATTGGTAGACGACCGACCGATCCGTAGTTTATAGCTGGGTCGACCGATCCATCTGAAAAGTATGAGTTCGACCCGACCACCTCATCAGGCGGTCGACGTATCAATTTGTGAAATGCGTTAATAACGGGGATAACATTTCCCCCTCAAAGCTTATATTTTTTGTATTAAAATATGAGCTTCGAAACGACTGGTTTTAATACTTCTTGCTTGAGCATATATTATTGGAAATAAGCTATGTTCGGGATTCGGTCATTTAATGCATCTCGACACACCACTGGTTGGATTAATTTCATCTCAACACAACGAGTTCCGAACTTGATTTTGAAATTTGAGTTTGCGGAAAATTCTAGAATGTTTCCCATGAATTTGTTCATTGCTGATGATGACTTGAAAATGAATTCATGCTTGAGACACTCAACACATTGTTTTTGCATTGATATTTTTACGCTTACAGTTGCACCGTTTTTGAATTCTAGAATTTGTCATTGATAACGCCGTGCTAGTGTGTGATTGCCCCGGTTTTAATTCAGGCTTGAGTACATGAAACAAGTGAAATTTACGATAGTCGCACTTAATTTTTCATTGAAACAGTCATGGCCAATTCACGCTAAATTACTTGTTTTAAGAACTCGCTAAGCCGTTGATTTTTACCGAAGCAACGCACACTTTCTAAAGAGAACAATGATCGTGCCTTTTTTCACTGCTATAACCTGTTCTGTTATAATAAAAACATTGCACATTTCTGGGTAAATATTTTGTTATCGACGGCCCATATCGACAATAGATTAGTCAGTTAGAATTTTTGATTATGGCGGATTTTATTTTGATTGGAATGATGTGTCTACACAGAACTGTTTTATTCAACGGTTTATAACTCGTCGAATATTATCTGCATAAACACGATATTCTAATTCAAATTCGTATTTACGCTTAAGATCAAATAATCAACAAAAGCTGACTATGGATTTCAAGCATCATTGTTTTAAAGGCGTATATGATGGTGAACAATATTTCACATCTGGGAAATACGTATGTGTGATTTATTTTCTGTTTCTTCTTGGAGAGGCTCTTGATATTCGTGCCCCTACCTTGGAGGTTGTCATTAGTCTTTATTGTTGAAATGAATTTAATGGCTCAATGTTTGTCTACTTCGTTGATTAGTTCTGACATCGGAGACTCCATTGGATGGCCCCCACTATGGAGAGATCATTTATAACCCAACGTTCGTCTTCTCCAGTCGACTGAAACAATGTTAAAGACTTTACTAAGGATAGATGATCTCTGCTGCAGAGAGATTGCTTCCTCTGTGGAATGATTTTTTGTCACCGCATCGTTTTGCAAAGCGAACACCTGCGAGGTTTGGGTGAGGTCGCATCGTTTTGCGTAATGAACTCCCATGCATCGTTTCACATAGTGAACTCCCACGCTTCGTTTCGCACAACGAACTCACAATTCCTTTGGGTGAGGTTGCATCGTTTCACATAACGAACTCCTCAAATCGTTTCTCATAGCTAAGTCATGTGCTTCGTTTCGCATAATGAACTCCTGCTTCCCTTGGGTGAGGTTGCATCGATTCGCGTAACGAGCTCCCGTGCATCGTATCTCATAGTGAACTCCCATGCTTCATTTCACACAATAAACGCCAGCTTCCTTCGGGTGAGGTTGCATTGTTTTGCATAGCAAACTCCCATGCATCTTTTCGCATAGCGAATTCCCACACATCGTTTTGCAAAATGAACGCCTGCTACCTTCGGGTGAGGTTGCATCTTTTCCCGTAACAAATTCTGGCGCATCTTTTCGCATAGTTAACCCCCGTGCATTGTTTTGTACAACGAACTCCCATGACCTTTGGATGAGGTTGCATCGTTTCATGTAACAAACTCTCATGGATCGTTTCGCATAGCGAACTCCTGCACATCGTTTTGCACAACGAATTCCCGTGACCTTTGGAGTTTTGGATCCATGGCTACTTGCTACTCTCTTCGCTGTTTCACTCATTGGGACTTTTTCAATCTTCCCTTGACTTGGTGTTGTCAGGGTTGTCTCACTTGGTTAAACTTTTACAATCAAACGCTTGTTGGATAGCCTGCAATGAAGAAATCCTCTTTAGCAAATTTTGTGTTAATGAAAATTTTGTAAGTAAAAGATTTATACAGGCTGGTAAGAATTTATTAGTAAAGCTATCGTTTGGTACAATGTATGTAAAACATTGCAGACTTTTACAAGAGATTCAAAAATAGCAAGAAGTAAAATAAGGGTGAAGAAGATCGCTTATTTTGAGCCACTGATATTAGATCACCACCAACGGTTATCAATTGATAACCAACCTTGTGTTGATGGCAAAAAATGTCATAAACACCAATGATTCCAATTACTAGGAATAGTTGATTAGGCCGTACAAATAAGAGTATGAAAATGGTAAATGACACAAGAGATTTATAGTGGTTCGGCCTCGTGAGGGGCCTACGTCCACTTTGAAGCGTTGTTGGAATTTTATTGATCACAAAATATTACAAGGTTGAGCCCATCACATGACACCTTATTACATTTTCTTGTAGGCTAGGTGATGTAATCATTATCATATATGATGTCATAATTGGCATATATTAAAGAATATTGGAAAATAAACTTTTTTCCTTCTTCTTCCTTAAATAGGAGATGCCATTAATGGAGCTCTCATGAAGTCTCAAGGTCTTAAAAAAATTCCTCCTTGAACTGTGAGGCCATTGGTATTTATAGGACAAGGATTAGGTAGGAGTAGGTGGGAGTAGGTAGGAGTAGGTAGAAGTAAGTGGGAGTAGGTAAAAATGGACCCCCATGCGATCCCTCTTCAACCTGTTTCCCTTACTTCTAACTATCTTCCTGATCCTACCTCCATGCGATGGGCCGAGCTGAGCATGTCCTATGTAATTTTGGGAACCGGACCAAAAGGCTGGTTAACATTTGCCCCCTAAAATACGTCTTGTCTTGTCATGATGTGCTCTGCATTGGTTGAGATAGTAGTCAGGTTGTAGACTTATCTGGTTAAAGAAGAACAAATGTTAGTTGTGGGGTTTTCTTATCGCAGACTTGCAAGCGAGCTGGCGTTGGCATGCCGGCATGCTCACGTCATTGAGTGTTCGCAATGTGTGGCCTTCGCGTGTTTGCGATGATCGACATATGTATGGAATACGTGTACGTGAGCGCATGGGGCGATGCTTTGAGTGTGGAGTTGCTAGAATTTTTCCCTCTCCCTTTTTTTAAGGTTTGAACCTCTGAATCATAGAGGTTCGGAATTTCGAACCCATGGTTCGAAATCTTGAGCTCTACGGGCTCGAAGTTCCAAGCCCCGGGGACTCGAGATTTCGAACCCCTAGGGGTTCGAAATTTCGAGGCCATTGGGTTTGAAATTTTGAACCTGCTACTTCAAAATCTAGGTAAGACGAAGGGACTTTTCCCTTTATCTATAAATAGGCCCTCCCCCTCCTCATTTCCTTCCATTATTTTTTTCCATGGCCGCCATTATTGTGAAAGCTTCAGAACTCAAAACTTTTAATCGAACCTAGGTAATGAACGGGTCGAACGAGTGAGGGAGAAGGGAGGTTGGGCGGTCGAGATCCAAATTAGCCTCGATGAAACTACTCCCTTAGAGACTTGAGTTCTCGAACCTCCAGGGGGTTCGAAATTTCGAACCTGGAGGTTCAAAATTTAGAACCCTAGAAGGGCTCGAATACCCGAACCTCCAAGTTCGACTTTCGAACTCCGGGGTTCGAATTTTCGAACCCTGATGGGGTTCTGTTATCCGAAACTCCGGAGTTTGATTTTCGAACCCTGGGGTTTGAATTTTCGAACCCTGAAATTTACGAATTTGCATACCCTGATGGGATTCGAATTTTCGAACCCTAGGAGGTACGAATATTCGAGCCCCGAGAGAGGCTCAAGTTTTCGAATCCCAGGGTGGATTGGTCTCTTTGTAGGGTCCTTTTGGAGTGGTTGCTTCGCGTCGCCCTTTGCCGGGGTGTTGCTTCTCTTGTGCGGAAATTCAATCTCCTGACTCCCCGCCCTTAGTTTTGCATGCCGCTTATTTATTCGTACGGTTGCGCCTAGCACACACGCAATTAACTGTGCGGACAGGGAGTTGGACCTTTCACATAGGATAACACATATGCTCGAACTATAACCGAACTATTGGCCTGTTTAAATTTTTTTCTGTACATCTTGACTTTGTATGACACCGCACGCACTTGTTAGTTTTCAACGTCACGTGGGGTACAGGTTATTCTCTTGCGATGTCTAATGTAACACCCCACAATTTTTCTAAGTAGTATATAAGTAAAGTGCATGTATATTAATGTTGAAATTTATAATACGCATGCAATTAATTACGTGCAAATGAATATATGCATAATTAAGAATAAATTAATAAATGGAAGGTTGTATTATTTATGCATACAATAGTTAAAACATACATATGCATGAAAAATAAAAATAAAAGAGAAAAGAGTGCATAACTTAATATATAAGAGGTAAAGAAAGAATTGATGTGTAAATGCGCGGAGTAATGTTTAAAATGAGGAACATTGTGCAATAAAAACAATAAATGCATGCAAGAGAGAAAGATTAATATGCTAATGCAATTAACTGTAGGAGCGAAGATGTGTCTGAAAAATAAGAATATTAATGCAATATAAAAATGGAAAAGTTAAATAAGAATGCGTGCAAATAAATAAATAAAAAGAAGAAAGAAAGAAAATAAATAAATGCATGAAGGAAAGAGGTTATTATGTAATGCGTTAAAAATAGTATAATATAGTGTAGTAATTAGAAAAGCATGAAAAAGGCATTAAATGAATTAATGAGCGTACAATTCGAATTTTATAAATAATATAATGACACATGGATATAAATGTAATGGAAGAATGCATTAATGGAAAATGAGCAATCAATGCAATGCAGTGTGAAAAGGGTTAAGGCGGATTCTTTTAATTAAAGGGGCATTCAGTGTGAAAAGCGTTAAATTCTAGAGTGTTCTTTTTTTTGTGAGGTGGTTGGTTCAGATAGGTTTTAGATTAAATCCAAAGAGCCTAATTCCTCTGACACACCTATAAATAGATGGCTAGGTTTTCTTTCACTCTCATAATTTTAGAGGAGATGCCAAAACTCTGCTCCTTCTTCTTCCTCAAGAAACCACTCTCCTATTTATTAGATCTATTTCTTTGATCTAATCAATCCAAACCTTTTCCTAAAATAAAATTTAGATCTAGGATTATTCCACTTCAAAATGATAGAAAAGAATTTAGATCTGCAATATAGATGCCTAGATCTACGCTGCGCGAGTGGTGAGTATTGAATCTGACCTATTTTTGAGTTCTTCTTCCCTTTTTCTTCCTCTTTTCCCTTTTCTTTTTGGGTTTAATTTACATATCCACGGCTCTTTAGGTTTCAAATTCAGTTAGGGAAACCATAGAGGAGTGGATTTGTTCAGATTCAAGATTTTGGAAAGCTTTAGGTGAGTTGAGATTATAACTTAGGTTATAATAAGTTACTAAGAGAATGGGATAACTGCTGAATTGAGTTAAGGGATACTTAATTGTAAATTAAGTAATTAGTAAAGGGGGAAAACCTGAAACCATTTAAGAAAAGTGGGAAAGTATATTGTATTAATTAAAAATTAAGTAATCTGTAAGATTGGAAGTCAGAAATCCGTTGATAAGAATGTTTAGGCTTGTCCTAGGGACAAGAGGAAATTATAACATAGGTTAAAATAAATGGGTAGAGAAACTTATTAATGGACCTTAGTTAATATAAATAAGTTAATAAGTAAACAACAATAAGTTGTATTGACAATGTAAAATGGAATTATGATTAAATGAGAAAGGATGAGGAAAACTTATGAAATGAAATAAGTTATATTTAATCATAAATGATAAGTGTCATGTTAATTAGAAAACATGTGAATTGGGATATACTTAATTACGTATTAAGTAAAACATGTTATTGTAATGATAAATCCAAACAAGAATATAAAGGGATTGTGGATCACAGACCTTGGACCACAATCTAGAGAATAACATGTTGTGGGCTTATTAATAAACTTAAATGGGTTAAGTTATATGATTGAAATTAATAAGCAAGAGAAAGTTGGAATAAGAATTCAATGTGAATAATAATAACCAAGTTAAATGGGAACCTGGTGTGGTAAGGCAATCACGTAAAAGATTGTTTAGACATGGGGTGTAACAACATATTAAAGTGAGGCGCTTGGGACCAGTCCGCATGTTTGAGGGTGAATAACCCAACGGGGTAGATCATCGTGTTGTTATAAGGCACGAGGGGAGCGAACATTTATTTGATTGTTCTGACGGCTCCGAAGGATTGGAAGGGGAAGCACGCTGCTTCCTGAGGGACATAAGGTGCTCCTAGTAGTCCTTTGTGTGGTGGCCAATGTCTTAGGCCATACTCGCAGAGGTTGGGTATGCGCGTAACTATTAGGTGGGTGTGCCTTGACTGCAAATGAAGCTATGCAGTCAGAATGCTGTGACGAGGTGACACTAGGATGATTCAGCGGTTGCCTCACGAGGAGGTAGAGAGGGTAACGACAGACAAGGATAGTAGACCGTTGGATACCCGTCATTGGCAGCCAGCGGGATGCGAAAAGACTAGAGCTAAACCTGAGATACGTTTTCACCTTTCACTATCGAGATACGGGATTGAGGGTAGACACCACATGAATGTTTAGATTGGTTGTTTGTATGGACGGTTGCTTAGCTCTTGTAGTCTTTACTAGTTGAGGGTGGGGCCGGAGTGGGGCCATAGCCACCACGGAAAACAGACCCCAGGAATATTTGTATTTGGAGGCTCTTAAAGGCGGGCCTGTACAGGTATGGAAAAGCTCCCAGTCGAGTTCCGTGTTTCATGTTTAGCCCTGCCACGGAACTCGGTGCACATTAGAGGACGTGCGATTGAGGCATTGAGCTACAATTGAAGATATGTATGATGGACATTCTAGATACATACACGTCGGTTCTGGTTGGTGTATCGTAGACTTGAGGGCACTACTCCGGTATGGAGTCTGATTCGAACAAAGGTGGCAGTCAGTACGTTTACATAGTAATGATAGATATATGCAGAACGTAGTATTGTTATCCGTACGTCACTATGGCGTAGGATGACAGATTGCGTATATACGGTGGAGACCATGCGATTAGGGTACCGTGGGGTGTACTAAGTTGGGGGTAGTTACATATACACTATATTAGGTTAATCTACTAGGGAGTAGATAGGTGCGACGTGTGTGTGTAAGCCTTGAGTGCTAATAACACAGATAACCTAATAAATAAGGAAATGTAATTGAACGGTTTTTGTAGGATTATCAGAAGTGTAATTTAAGTCCAGTCACTAGAACTTATGTTCTGAACTCCCTCCTCATAACTTTCGTAGGTTAGATTCATGACAGAGATTGTATAGCTTTGGATACTGGTTTAATAGTATTAGTATTAAGGTAAAGCTATGTTTTGATTACATTATATTTTGTTCCTTCCACTGTGAGATGTTTTCTGAACTCTGACATAATTTATGACTTTGTCTTTTCTGAAGGATACCAAAGCAAACCAATTCGAGTTTCGATAGATCGGAATTTTCAAAAAAAAAAATTGGTTTAATGAAATTGGGGTTGTCACATCTGGTATCATTACTTAGGTTTAGGATTCCTATATAAATAGTGTATGAACGTATTTGTATTTTTAAAACATATAAATATAATATATATTTACCTATATCCATAGAGGAACCCACTAAACAAAAAGAGTATAATATGGTAATAAATGGGATGTTAGTTTTGTACACTAGAGGAATGAATAAGGAAATCTGGGACGCTTAGGTAATTTGGGTGGAGAGTGTACAATGTACTTTATATGGAAAGAAAGTGAATCCCGTATGATTAGTATTTTGGGTTAGTGGGCTTAAAAACCTTATAAATTGGAAAAGGTTGGAAATCAAAAATTGGATTAGGAATATATAGTTGAGAGTATTGACCTTCGGAATTGTCTAGGAAAGCCTAGAAAATTGGAAACTCGCTTTGAGTCTAACCCCATTGTTAACTTTTAAGAAATTGAAATTATAAAAGTTTTGGGAAAAAGGTTTGTGGTGTTTTCAAGTTTTGATCTTAGAAGTTATAGTTTTAAATATGTAAAGTATACATATTGGGTTTTGAAGTAAAGTGGGATATATTTTGAAAATAGTAATTTCTTGCGAAAACTTTATCTAAAGTAAAATTCTCTCAATAAAAGGTGCATATTATAGAGCATGTATAGCTCGCTAGTTTTCTTGTTATATTTCATACAAGATTTTTTTTTTAATAAAGATAGATTTGAAATCTCTATTCTTATGACAACCCTTTTTGATAAATTGTTTTAAGATAATTCTGTGGGTGGACAAAATAAGTTGTAAAAAATGAGAATATTGTGGATGTTAGCACCTTGTAGTAATAGACCGAACCGACCTTATAGGTAAGAACTGGTCATAAACCTGATTGAGAAAAGATGAATAAGAATGGAAAATTTTCAAGATAAGATGAAGAGAAAATCAGTAATAAAAGAAAATTTTCTTATGTGTACTGTGCTTAGATAGGAAAATAGGGAATCTTTATAAATAGTTACATAAAAACCCAAGTACAGTTAGAAAAAGGTTGGAAAAGAAAAACGGAGGATGTGGAATTTTCCGTTTTCCACCTTCTGGTGACATAAAAAATCGAATTTAGAATATTAGATTTTTCTAAATTTTAAAATTTAATGATGGTTGGTAGGGTTTTGGATGCAACAATTGGATGAACTATGCTCTTATTCTATAAGAGTGTGGGAAAATTTAGGTGAAGATGTTTTGATTTTTCAAAAATATAGCATTTATATAGAACTGCAAGTATATTTACGATGCGAGCATAATGTTTTGAAAAAGTTTTTGAAAAGTTTTCATACATATAGGTGGTACCAAATTAGGCATACATGCATTATTAGGATGTATTTCACTTTGCACATGAGCACAATGTTTGCAAAAATTGGATGCACACATGATGGATAAATATTATGCGAGGGATTATCTATTTTACCTTCATCGAATTTCGGGGACGAAATTCCTCAAGGGTGGGAGAATGTAACACCCCACAATTTTTCTAAGTAGTATATAAGTAATAGTGCATGTATATTAATGTTGAAATTAATAATACACATGCAATTAATTACGTGCATATGTATATATGCATAATTAAGAATAAATTAATAAATGGAAGGTTGTATTGTTTATGCATACAATAATTAAAACATACATACGCATGAAAAATAAAAATAAAAGAGAAAAGTGTGCATAACTTAATATGCAAGCGGTAAAGAAAGAATTGATGTGTAAATGCACGCAGTAATGTTTAAAATGAGGAACATTGTGCAATAAAAACAATAAATGCATGCAAGAGAGAAAGATTAATATGCTAATGCAATTAATTGTGGGAGAGAAGATGTGTATAACAAATAAGAATATTAATGCAAGATAAAAAGGGAAAAGTTCAATAAGAATGCATGCAAATAAATAAATAAAAAGAAGAAAGAAAGCAAATAAATAAATGCATGAAGGAAAGAGATTACTATGTAATGCGTGAAAAATAGTATAATATAGTGTAGTAATTAGAAAAGCAAGAAAAAAAGGCATTAAATGAATTAATGAGCATACAATTCGAATTATATAAATAATATAATGACACATGGATATAAATGTAAAGGAAGAATGCATTAATGGATAATGATAAATCAATGCAATGCAGTGTGAAAAGGGTTGAGGCGGTTTCTTTTAATTAATGGAGCATTCAGTGTGAAAAGGGTTAAATTCTAGAGTGTTCTTTTTTTTAGTGAGGTGGTTGTTTCAGATAGGTTTTAGATTAAATCCAAAGGGCCTAGTTCCTCTGACACACCAACAAACAAATGGCCAGGTTTTTATTCACTCTCATAATTTTAGAGGAGACGCCAAAACTCTACTCCTTCTTCTTCCTCAAGCAACCACTCTCATATTTCTTAGATCTAATCAATCCAAACCTTTTCTTCAAATAAAAGTTAGATCTAGGATTCTTCCGCTTCAAAATGAGAGAAAAGAATTTAGATCTACAATATAAACGCCTAGATCTATGCTGCACGAGAGGTGAGTATTGAATCTGACCTATTTTTTAGTTCTTCTTCCCTTTTTCTTCCTCTTTTCCCTTTCTTTTCGGGTTTAGTTTATAGATCCATGGTTCTTTAGGTTTTAAATTCAGTTAGGAAAACCATGGAGTAATGGATCTGATCAGATTCAAGATTTTGGAAAGCTTTAGGTGCGTGGAGATTATAACTTAGGTTATAATAAGTAAGTAAGAGAATAGGATAACTGGTGAATTGAGTTAAGGGACACTTAATTGTAAATTAAGTAATCAGCAAAGGGGGTAAACCTGAAACCAGTTAAGAAAAAGGGGAAAATATATGTACTTAATTATAAATTAAGTAATTTGTAAGCTTGGAAGTCTGAAACCCGTTGATAAGAATGTTTAGGCTTGTCCAAGGGACAGGAGAAATTATAACATAGGTTAAAATAAATGGGTAGAGAAACTTATTAATGGACCCTAGTTAATATAACTAAGTTAATAAGTAAATAGCGATAAGTTGTATTGACAATGTAAAATGGAATTATGATTAAATGAGAAAGAATGAGGAAAACTTATGAAATGAAATAAGTTATATTTAATCATAAATGGTAAGTGACATGTTAAGTAGAAAACATGTGAATTGGGATGTACTTAATTACATATTAAGTAAATCAAGTTATTGTAACGATAAAACCAAACAAGAATATAAAGGGATTGTGTATCATAGACCTTGGACCACAATCTAGAGAATAACATGTTGTGGGGTTATTAATAAACTTAAATGGGTTAAGTTATATGACTGAAATTAATAAGCAAGAGAAACTTGGAATAAGAATTCAATGTGAATAAGAATAACCAAGTTAAATGGAAACCTGGTGAGGTAAGGCAATTGCGTAAAAGAATGTTTAGACATGGGGTCTAACAACATATTAAAGTGAGGCGCTTTGGACCAGTCCGTACGTTTAAGGGTGAATAACCCAACAGGGTAGATCATCGTGGTGTTATAAGGCACGAGGGGAGCACACATTCATCTGATTGTTCTGATGACTCCGAAGGACTGGAAGGGGAAGCATGCGGCTTCCTGAGGGACGTAAGGTGCTCCTAGTAGTCCTCGTTGCAGTGGCAGATGTCTTAGGCTGTGCTCGTAGAGGTTGGGTCTGCGCGTAACTGCTAGGTGGGTGGGCAACGACTGTAGATGTAGCTATGTAGTCAGAATGCTATGTCAAGTTGACACCAGGCTGATTCGGTGGTTGCCTCACGAGGAGGTAGAGAGGGTCACGACCAAAAAGGATAGTAGTCCGTCGGATACCCGTCATCAGCAGCCAGCGGGATGCAAAAATACTAGAGCTAAACCCAAGATACCATTTCACCTTTCACTATCGAAGTACGGGGTTGAGGATAGACGCCACATGGATGTTTAGATTGGTTGTTAGTAGGGGCGGTCGCTTAGCTCTTGTAGTCTTTACTAGTTGAGAGAGGGGCCGAGGTGGGGCCATAGCCACCACGGAAAACAAACCCTAGGAATATTTGTATTTGGAGGCTCTTAAAAGCGGGCCTGTGCAGGTATGGAAAAGCTCTCGGCCGAGTTATGTGTTTCATGTTTAGCCATGCCATGGAACTCGGTGCACATTAGAGAACTTGCGATTGAGGCACGAGCTACATTTGAAGATACTTATGGTGGACAGTCTAGATACATACATGTCGGCTCTGGGTGCTGTATCGTAGACTTGAGTGCGTTACTCCGGTATAGAGTCTGATTGAACAAAGGTGGCAGTCAGTACGTTTACGTAGTAATGATAGATATATGCGGAACGTAATATTGTTATCCGTACATCACTATGGTGTAGGATGACGGACTGCGTATATACAGCGGAGATCGTGCGATTAGGGTACCGTGGGGTGTACCTTAGTTGGGGGTAGCTACATATACACTTTATTAGGTTAATCTACTAGGGAGTAGATGGGTGCGACGAGTGTGTAAGCCTTGAGTGCTAATAACACAGATAACCTAATAAATAAGGAAATGTAATTGAACGGTATATGTAGGATTATTCAGAATGGTAATTTAAGTCCAGTCACCATAACTTATGATCTGACCCCCCATCCTCATAACATTCGCAGGTTAGGTTCGTGACAGAGATTGTTTAGCTTTGGATACTGGTATAGCAGTATTAATATTAAGGTAAAGCTATGTTTTGATTACAATATATTTTGTTCCTTCTGCTGTGAGATGTTTTCCGAACTCTGACATGTTGTATGTCTCTGTCTTTTCTGCAGGATACCAGAGCAAACCAATCCGAGTTTCGATAGATCGGAATTTAAAAAAAAAACTGTCTATTGAAATTAAGGTTGTCACATCTAATACCAGTGTATTAAAGTATAGCTAGCGATGCAAATAAGATCAAAGACTGGGAAGACCTTGGAGGCCGAGGCTTCCCCCCTCGCGTCATCATACACATCTGGCTTTACTAACAATGGTAACTTGAGTGACTGCAAGCTTAAGACTACCGAAGGTTCCATATCTTCTCGATCGTCTAGTTCGCTCGAAGTATCTGATCACAGGGAAAAAATTGAAAAGCTATATTCTCCGGTCATACGCGAGGAGATAGAGAATGTGGACATTATGGATGGAGACGCATTGGCGGCTCTGGTAGCTCCGGATATGCTGCCTGATACTGTCACCTTGGAGAACCCGGCGGACTCGGTACCGTCGCGCTTGGATGCTATAGCGGTTACGAAAATGGGCAATGGTTCAATATTCCAGTGGGCGAAGCCCACACACCGGGTGAGGGTGAAAGAGCTCACGCACCGCCCAAGGCTTGACTACTTGGAATAGGCAGGCCTGTTTTGCAAGTTGCATGCCCCCGTCCAATGATTTTATTCTGGACATGCTTTTCTACTTCCGCCTCACCCCTTCGCAACTACATCCGAATGCTTACACCTCACTCCTTGGCACGTATGTCCTATACCGAGAAAATTTGCACACGGAACCCACCGGGGAGGACATCCTGTATTTTTTCATCCTGAGGAGAACGTCCAACAGAACGCCTTCCCAATGGTCCCTAGAAGCGTCAGCCACCACCAAATTATTCATTGGGTCGTGGCATAGCCGTCGGTGTTCAAACAAGACTAGTTCTTTGTGCGCTTCACTCCTCGATTTGCAAGGAGGTGGATTGAAGGGAGTATGTATTTTCGAACCCCGTTCCTTGTTATAATGTTCCTGGAGCCCGTATCTCATTATTTCTAATCATGGTAGGGAACCCAGAGGCACCTACTGGTGAGGAATACCAGCAACGTCTTAATGCTCTGCGGGTGATCCCTGATGAGTTTTGCGAAATTGATACTGTGACAAGCCAAGAGCATCTTCACCGAGCTGGGTTGTTCCCCGATGATTGGGCTACAATTAGGCCCGCAGTGGCCAGCGGCATGCCAGAGGCGGTCGTGACGAAAAGCCTTGTGACTCCCGGTCAGAAAAGGAAGTTACCCGCTGCGGGGCCCAAGCCAAAAAGGTTGTAAAGTTCCAGGGAGAGGTTGGTGATGATGGGGCTCGTGGTGAGGAGGCCGCACCTGGGGACAAGGGCTCGATGAGTGTTCCCGTCCCGCCTCCAGCAGGGGGAGGGAGTGTCTATTAGGCCATTGTCTCTAGTGTTCGCTCCGGAAGCCGTGGCCCTACTTGAAGATGAGCACCAGTTTGATGGCTTAAATAAAATTTACTTGGACGTATCCCTGTGGCCGACTCCGGCTGGCATGGATGACTTAGCTCTTGCCGCGAGGGAGATAACTCCTTCGAGTGGAGTACAATTTGGTTTGTTGAGAAAACACTTAGGGCATACACTCATAATCATTGCATAGCATGGTGATTCTTTTGAATGCACGACTTGACCGGTCTTATTTCTTTCTCTTGTCAGGTGACATGGCTAGAGGACAAGGGGGACGAAGCCACGGGCCTGGAGACCGACGACAACAACATAGTTCTTTTCTCGGCGCCCTTATGAGAGGGGCTAGTTTGTATAGTGAGGCATCTCCTTCATAGGATAGTAGTGGCGGGAGCCGCCAACCCAATAAAACTCAATTGCCTTCGTCTCCTCCTCCCCCTCCCCCAATCCGGGTGCGTGTCGGAGATTCCCGTCTTGACTTAGGGGACTCGAGGCATGTTCCCTCAACAACCCCTTCTCGTACCATTCCTGAGGCTCATGTTCAACATGCTAAGGGGAAGGTGCCATCGCTTGCTCGACCAAGGTCGGACGACGCGGCTGTGAAAGAGATGGGAGATCTGACCGAGGCTCAGATTTCAGCAATTTCGATTGAGAAACGGAAAGCATTCTTTAAATATTACTTCTCGCGCCATTACTTTGATGAGCTAAAGTTTATTCCCGATCTCCGCCCCACCCCATCTAGGGAGTCTAAGGAAATTTGGATGCACGTGAAGGCTGCGTATCACTAGGCTAATGAACTCACCGATTATTCGCTTCATCTCTCGAATTTGATCAAGAAGAAGAACATGGAGCTGCTTAACCAACAACTGACTATTGATTGCGAGAAGACCATTGTTGCCACTCTAGAAAAGGAGATAGGTAAGTCTATCTGCCAGTATTTGGGAAATTTCCTTTACTCGTTCTTCTATCTTTAAATGCTAATTCTCGAATCTCATTGTTTTTAGCTAAGATGATACAAGGGTATGAGACACTGAAGAGGGAGGCTGATCACTCTCGTGTTGTTTACACGGAAACTATAGCCGACCTAACTACCCAGAACACGACACTAAAGAAGGACAAGGTTGAGACGGATAAGATCTACGTCGAGTTAGAAAAGGAGAACGCAAGGATCGCCCAGTTCCAATATGACAACAACGCCTTGAAGGCGGAGAATGACAACTTGAAGAGGCATCTTGAGGAGGTGAAGAAGGCCAACGAGGCTGCGGAGGCCAGTAATCGGGATGTGTTGGAAACAATGGATGGACTGAGAGCGGCTCATCTGAGAGAGGTGGAGGAACTGAATAAGGAGCTTGCAGATACCGAGGTCCGAGTGCAACTGTTTGTGGAGGAAGATAATCAAAATATGTTAGTAAAAATTCTGAGGTTCCACGGACTCTCGTGGGTCAATGATTTTCCCCGGGAACTAGCTCGGACTAAGAAGAGGTTTGTTCCATATGAGGCCCACTTGCGTCGAGTGGATGTTGGGTCCTTGGACGAACGACAGCTTTGAAATGATCTTTTAACCGTTGAGGAGAGCGAGAAGCTGGAGGAGGGTGAAAGGTTGTTGCTTGAGGATGCCGAGTGAAAGCGACTGGAGAGGCTCACTGCCATGACTGAGAGCGTTAGCGTTACAGAGACATTTGCAGAGGCAAGCTCATATCGGCCAATAGTCTCTGAATCGGTGGTGGTGAGCGGTCCCGCAGCGTTGATTCGGACTTCGACTGAGTATGACCCGGATCACCCGGGGCTAGGAGAGACTGGATTCGCATTACCTACTACACCGTGTTCCTCTTCTATTCTTTCCATGCCATCCCTGACTGGAGGTAAATACCTTTTACATTACATCCCAGAGGATGATATGATTACCGAATTCACAGACTAAAAGGTTATGTTTTTACCGTGCAGCCCTTCCTGAACCGACCATGACATCGGGCCCTACCCCCATGGTCCCACAAGTGATTGAGTCTAGACAAGAGCCTACGGAAGCGCAGTTTGGAGGAGGAGGAGGGGATCATCTTGACACCTTCTCAGATATACGGATAACCGCCCGTCTGTATGAGGGTTTGATGGATGAAGGGGCGATAGTTGATTGACAAAGCTTTCATGCCAGAGGTCCGGTGGAGGCCGACGTAACTTCGATGGAGGCTATGGTGGAAGCTCAGAAAGCCAGGATGGTGGCTAAGTGAAAAGAAGTGGAGGAGAAGCGAGAGCACGACGAGGCTGCTAGGAAAGAGGTCCTAGTGAAGACCAGGAAGGATGCTGAGGCGAGGGCCACCGATTCTGCCACGAAGAAGAGAGCCGATGAGGAGGCTAAGAAGAAGAGGGCTAATGACAAGGCCTAGAAGAAGAGGGAAGATGAGGAAGCACAGCAGAGGACTGCTGAGTCCTTCGAGAAAGCCAAAGCTGGTGACGTCACGCCGCAAAGGTCCCAAAAGCGCTCTGCGTGGAGGGCTGCCAAAGGGGCTAAGGAGAAAGCTGAGCGGGAAGATAAGGCGGTCCCGGAGACGAGCGGCGTTGTGGTCGGCCTCGCTATTGGGGGTGCCCCCAAGCTCACGCTGCATGCCACCGTCATTGATATTATCGAAGTCTCTGGTGGCGATGGGACGGGCGAGAGACGCCTCCCGACTTCTCATAAATCGACCACTTCTCGGAGGGGCCGAGATGGAAAGAGCGGGTCTGGTATGAAGAGGTCTGGTGCCACGGACGAACCGTTGAGCGCTGAATCTGCAAAAAATAACAAGCACAAGAATAGGAGGGAGAAACAAGATTAGTATTAGCAATCTTAGTAGGAGTTACTGTTTATTTTGGTAATGTAGGCCGGTAGTTTACGCGAGTACGACCCTCGCTTTTGGTTTTTCAAGAACCGGTGTGTTTCTCACGTACACCCTGTCATTAGAAAGAAAGTTGTTTAGATATGTAGTATGTTCTACTGTGTGTGTGTGTGTGTGTTCTAATTGAAATATGAATTAATAAAGATCACAATTTGTGTTAAGTGTTCGGATGTTCCTCTTATGTTTTCAGGCATCCCATACTTGTATAAGCATACTTATCGTTGCACTTAACAAAAAAGCAATTGTGTACCGCGCTTTGGGTCATTATTCCAGAGGGATGTGAATGGGTACTGCACTATGGGTTATTATTCCAGAGGGGTGTGATAGAGCGTAGGATTCTAGTAAGTTTCTCTCATCTTAGGAAACCCGTAGTTTGTGAAGCCAAGCTGAGCGCCTGCTGTGTTTGGGTTGCTCGTGGTTAATCCCAAGTGTAGAGTAGGCGTATGATGTCACGTTATGCGGCCCTTCCGGTGTATGTCTCTCCCATCGTACATCGGGTTGAGGCGAGCCGCAGGCGCTATTTATTCCCTTGAGAATTGAAGCCGGATCATCAGCCCGTAAGGTCCGATCGTGGCCATGGGCTAACCCTCAGCCTTTAGAGCTTCGGGGAAGAAACGGTTTAAGGGTTGGTCTTGGTGCTGCGCCAAGATTCTATCAGTGCCCTTAGCCGAGGGAGTGATGTACATCGCTCATGTCTGGCTGTTGGGTGGCCCCAAGTCGCTTGGGACTAGGGCGCGAAACGATTTATCCTCGATCTCGGCACAAAGCCAAGATTCGAGTTCGTGGTTATTTGTACTCAGTCGCGCCGTGGTCCGGCGAATCGAGTGGCGTTTCCGGCTCCCATGCTCACGATGCCCGACATAGCCATGGTACTTTGGGTCCCGAGGCTGGCTCGAGATTCGTACAGCGGCACCGACTCCATGCCCGGAGGCCGATATGACAACTGACTGTTTGAACGTAAGCTAGCTGTCAAGATTAATCAAATGCATCATGTGCAGAGTAAACACAGTCGAGAAGAGATGGGAAGTTGGACATTATTTCCACTAATAACTTTGGCAGTAACAGCCCTCACAATGCCTTGAATTGTTAGAAAACAAAACATTGTTGGAAAACGTAAATAGCTGTGTACTAAGTCAGGTAAAGTTGCGGCGGAGATGTTCATTATTCCATGCCCTTGATAGTTCAGCTCCATCCACGATTGAGAGTTTGAACGATCCATTGCTGAGCTTTCGCTGTATGGAGTACGGACCTTCCCAACGAGGGGCGAGGCCCGTCGGTGGAGGGAAGACCTGTTTCAAGACGAGGTCGCCGACGTTGAGGTCCTTACGACGAACCCTGGAATTAAAGTATCGGGGACTCGTTGTCGTTGGGGAGCAGCTCGGAGATTAGCATCATTCATTTTCTCTTCCAGCAAGTCAAGTCATCCCAAAAGTAAATCTTGGTTTGTCTTTGGATCGAAATAGGTGACTAGATGGGATGGAAGCTTGAGTTCGATAGGAATGACGACTTCTGATCCGTAGGCCAGGACGAAGGGAGTATGTCCGGTTGTAGTTTGTGGGTGGTTCGGTATGCCCATAGGGATAAAGGAAGTTCATCTGGCCACACGCCTCCAGCCTTTTCCAGGAGCTTCTTAATGACGGACCTAATGACTTTGTTGACCGCTTTAACCTCCCCATTGGCTTGAGGATGAGCTACTGCCGAGAATCTCTTTTCGATGTTATGTCGTTGGCAGAAGGCTTTGAATTTAGTGCTCTTGAATTGAGTACCATTGTCATAGATAATGGCTTGAGGGACCCATCGAGTAACGATATTGCATACAACGAAGTTGATCATCTTCTTTGTGGTGATTGTGGCGAGAGCTTCGGCCTTTGCCCATTTGGTGAAATAATCAACTGCGACAACGGCATATCATGCCCCGCCTCTGGCCATTGGAAGAGTTCCAATGACATCGATTCCCCACAAGGCGAAAGGCCACGAGCTAACCATTTATGTCAGTTCTTTAGGCGGGGCTCTTGGTATCTTCGAGAAGCGCTGGCACTTGTCGCATTTGCCAGCATAGTCTGTGGCATCTTGATTGAGTGTGGGCCAGTAATAACCATGTCTAAATATTTTTCTGGACAGGGTTTACCTCCCAGTATGGTCGTCGCACTCCACTTCATGTACATCGATTAAGACTTTGACGGCGTCATGACGGGCTACACATCTAAGCAATAGGACGGAGAAACCTCTACGGTAGAGCACCCCAACCATAAGAAGGTAGCGGGCCGATTGGCGGGTAAGCACATGCCTTTCCTTGTAGCTTCCCGGAAGGGTCCCGTGCTATAGGTAATTCTTAATTGGCATCATCCATGACTCAGACTCGGGTTCAGTTTTCCTGATCGCTTCAGCTTGAATCGGCTTGATGCTAGGAGAGTTGAGCACTTCGACGGGAGTGAATCCCAAGATTTGCAGATCCTTAGAGCTTGCTAGCTTGGCTAGTGAATCTGCTCTTTTATTCTGCTCTCGGGGTATGTGAGTGATGATGAAGTGGTCGAGGTACATGAGTAATTCCTAAACCTTGGTTAAGTATAAGGCGAGTCATTCCCCATTAGCCTGATATTCCCCTTTTATTTGATGCACGATGAGTTGTTAATCGGAGAAGATTTGGATCATTTTGAGCTTAAGCACGATCGCGATTCTAAGTCCAGCAATCAAGGCCTTATATTCCATATTGTTGTTGGTAACAGGGAAGTTTAGTTTTAGCGCGTAGCATATTAGGCATTCTTCCGGGGTGATGAATACGACTCTGGCCCCAGAGCATTTGCTGCTGGAGGACCCGTCCACAAATAGTTTCCATTGGGTGCTGAGAGACTTAGTGTTTTCCGCAAGGGTCTCCTCGGGGGCAGTGAATTCTACTATGTAGTCAGCGAGAGCTTGGCCAAGGATGGCTCGGCGGGGGATGAATGTTATCTCGAACTGGCTTAGCTCCATATTCCATTTCAATAACCGTCGGGTCGCTGCAAGACCGGTCGTAGTGGCTGATCAATGGAAACCTTTATAGGGTGAGATTGGAATTATGCTCGAAGCTTCCTAGAGGAGATTATCAAACAGAACGCCAGCATTTCCAACTTTGGGTAGTTCTTCTCTTCCCCTGTCAATCGTTTTCTTATGTAGTAGACGGGCCGTTGGATGCGGTCCTCGAGGCATATTAATGCCAAGCTGAATGCCTGCGTAGAAACATCTAAATAAATATATAAGTCTTCATGGTCTAGGGGCTTAGATAGGATAGGTGGTCATTCTAAGTGATCCAGAAGTTCTTTGAATGCGGAAATGCAGTCTGGGTCCACTCAAAATTGGGTTTCCCTTTCCTAAGTAAATCGAAGAAAGGAATGCATTTATCAGTGGCCTTGGATATGAATCGACTTAGAGTGACAACTTTTCCATTTAAACTTTGGACATCCTTGATGTTCTAGAGGATTTGGATGTCCTGAATAGCTTGGATTTTTTCTGGATTGGTTTTGATCCCCCGAGAGTTAACGATGAAACACAATAATTTTCTTGAAGCGAATCCGAAGGAGCACTTCAAGGGGTTGAGTTTCATGTCGTAACGGCGGAGGATATCGAACATTTCAAAGAGGTTTCAGACATGGCCGCTTGATATTTTGGATTTTACCAACATGTCATCCATGCAAACCTCCATGGACTTTCCGATTTGGTTTTTAAAGAGTCGATTAACCATTCGTTGATAAGTAGCGCCGACATTCTTTAGGCTGAAGGGCATGAAGCGATAGCAGTAAAGTCCGAGGTCTATTATAAAGGAGGTGCGATCCCGGTCGCAAAGATTCATTGAAATTTGATTGTAGCCTGAGTAGGCGTCCATGAAAGATAGTAGCTGGTATTCGGCGGTTGAATTGATAAGTCAGTCGATCTTTGGGACTGGGAAACTATCCTTGGGACACGCCTTGTTCAAGTCGAAAAAGTCGACACACGTCCGCCATTTACTGTTGGCTTTCTTGACCAGAACCGGGATGGAGACTCACTCATGGTAATCGGCTTCGTGAATGAAATTGTTGTTGAGTAGATGGTCTACCTCCTCCTCAAGTGCCCTGGACCTCTCTAGTCCCAAGAAGCGGCGCTTCTGCTTGACTAGAATTGTTGTATGATCGATACTTAGACAATGACAAGCGATCGCAGGGTCGATGCCTTTCATATCGGAATGAGTCCATGCGAACACGTCTAGGTTTACCTTCAAGAAATCCAAAAGATCCTCTTTGATTGTTGGGTGAAGTTGTGATCCTATCTTTAGCACTCTAGACGGATCATCAGGGTTAACGGGAATATCTATTGTAGACTCGACCGGGGTAGCCCTCTTGTACTCGGGCTCTTCGTCCTTCCAAGGGTCGAGGTCCTCGGAAAGACGGCAGTGGTACCTCAACTAATGCCCAGACGTCGCTGATTGCTATGCTGAAATTGTCTGGGCACAAGAAGGCGTGGGTACTTCTTTTCCCTTGTCCTTATTGCGCGCGTTCTTCCATTCTATTGCATAACACTCTCTAGCGCTCACTTAGTCACCTCTAACTGTTCTGATACCGTTTTCCGTTGCGAATTTCATTAGTAGGGACCATGGCGACATGCAGATTCAAAACTTTGTGAGAAAAGGGTGTCCAAGGAAGGCGTTGTAAGGGTGTTCGATGTCTATAACCACGAAAGTGAGGATTCGGACCCAGCTTCGATCCCCCTCGCCTAGCTCCATAGGTAGATCGACCATTTCCACTGGGGAGCTAGAGGCCCCATTGAAGCCATGGATGGAGGCACGACACAACTTCAAGTCATTCGTTTCCAACTTCATCTGGTCGTAAGCAGCTTTGAAAATGATGTTGACTGAGCTTCCAGAATCAATTAACACCTTCTGTACGGAAGCGACACCGATCTGAGCTGGGATAACTAGCGATCGGTGGTTGGGATTTCCACCCCAGCAAAATCTCTTTCTCAAAAAATAATGTCATCTCGCATGGTCTTTTGGAGCTAGCTAGGACGGATTTGTTGAGCATGGAGCAAGTTTCATAAGTAACATGCTTTATTGAACTAACATACTCTTGCATTTTTTGAAAGATGTCATGTGTGGGATAAGGTCCGCCACATATGGTGTTGATTACGATCCCATGCCTTGGGTTAGAAGGACCTGGAGCTTCCTTGGCGGCTGCTTGAGGCGCTCGTGCCCGAGGCTTTGAATTTGCTTCGGGAGGGAAAGGTTCTTTGATGTATTGCTCAAGACACTTCTCCCTTATGATCTTGTCAATTGCATCCCTGAGCTGGCGTCACTCATTAGTAGTGTGGTCGTACGCGTCATGGTAGCGGAAGTACCTCCTAGTATTCTTCTCAAGGTCGGTCGATTCCCTGGTGCACGACTTCTTATATAGCTAAGTGTTGCATGTCTCTAAGTAAATTGTTTCTAGGTACTCATTTAGCGGGGTGTATGTCTCGTGGGGCCTGGTAAGAGCCGTGCTTTATTTGCTCGATCGGGGCCTGATCGTCGGTCCGACCACCTTGGCTACCATTGTTTAGTCTTTGCCTATTGGGACCTGCCCCCTTGTTTTGATCAAAGAGCTCTCCTACTTGTTTTCTTCTGAGGCTGTTATTTGCAACGTCTTCCTGAGAGCCGTTGGGGCGACTGGTGGCTGAGAGCCGGTTGCGTCTCGCCTCTTCTTGGCACAAGTACTGATCTGGCTTCTCATAGAAGGCATCGAGCCTTTTTGGCTGCTTTCGATCGATCCACGCCCCAAATTCGGAAGTAAGGAGGATACCTTTAGCCAACTGGAAGAGTATGGTGCGAGGGTCCGGATCCTCGACTTCGGCAAGGGCAATGTTGAATCTGGAGAGGTAGCTTTTGAGTGACTCGGCGGGCACTTGGTATAAATTGGAAAGGGTGAAGGCATTCTTCGGAGTTGGTACATGCATCCTGAATTGCTTGACCAACTACGTCGGTAACGGGCCGAAGTTGTTAATGGAATCAAGTGGGAGGCCAAAGAACCATAACAGGGCAGTTCCTAACAAGAATACCGGGAAACACTTGCATTTGACCGGATCGTTGCCCCGACACGAGTCCATTTTCCATTCACACCGATTGAGGAAGACACAATGGTCAGTGGTGCCATCGTAGAGCAACATTTACGGCATGCTAAAGTGTCACAGCCATTCAGCTTCGTTTATCCTTCTTATGAAGGGATGACGCCTAATGTGCACTTCCATGAATCATGCACATTTCCCTCATAATTCTTCGGACCATGTCGGGAAGGTAAGTTGGATGCGGGTCCGCCATTGGGACCTATGGGTTTTGGTGAGGTTCCGGAGTCCTGTTGCGAGTGCTTCTTCTAGGATGGATGTCCGGATCATCTTCCTCCATGTCCTTGACATCTATGATTGGGTCTTGGTATGGAAGGTGAGGTGGAGCGGGGTGATGCAGATCCTGTTCTGGAGGAGCGCGGGCCGTTGGAATAGCAGGCCCATCACCTTGATTAATGACCATCGGGTTGTGTTAAGGAAGAGGTTGGTTTGTAGGATGTGGTCCGTCGTTAATGATCAAGCGAGAGTGGTCTCGGTACTATGCCCCCTCGCTATATGTGACTGTAGTTCGATCGCCGTTGTCGTTCCCATTTCCATTAGCATGGTTGTGGCCTTTGCCGAGAGCGTGGTGCGAGCGGTGATGTTGTTGAGGAGGCTAAACCTCCTCCTTTGATGCAGGCCCCTTGACTCGGAAGACGAAGTTTCGGATATAGTTGGTCGGTGTCGAGCGTTGTTCCGAGTTAGTTGAAGTCGAGCGACGACACGTTGACTTTCTTGAAGTTGCCGCATAAGGTCGATGTTATTCCTTAATGCTTGGTTGAGCTCGACCGCAGTGTTCTCTTAACTTTCATTAAGCGCGAAAATTTAAGCTTGCGTGACGGGCGCTTCGGGGTCCACAATAGGAGGGATGGTTTCATTAGTGGCCGGGATATCTGCCGGTTGAGGCTGTTGGGATGTACCGGCCTTGGCTACGGCTGAAGAGCCGACCATTGCGTTCTTTGACTTATTTAACATCGTAAGCGCACTTGACAGCAGGTTGAGCAAGTAACTTTAAGCTCGTCGAAGTCGAGATGATAATGTGGGAGAAAGACGCAAATCTCGAGTTCAGCTTTCAGTGAAAGCACCAAATGCTGACGACAAAAAATGTCATAAACACCAAAGATTCTAATTACTAGGAATAGTTGATTAGGTCATACAGACAAGAGAATGAAAAGGGTAAATGACACAAGAGATTTATATTGGTTCGGCCTCATGAGGGCACTACGTCCACTTTGAAGTGTTGTTGGAATTTTATGATCACAAAAGATTACAAGGTTGAGCCCATCACATGACACCTCATTACATTTGCTTGTAGGCAAGGTGATGTCATCATTTTCATATATAATGTCATAATTAGCATATATTAAGGAATATTGGAAAAAGACACTTTTACCCTTCTTCTTCCTTAAAGAGGAGATGCCATTAATGGAGCTCTCATGAAGTCTTAAGGTATCAAAAATCCTCCCCCTTGAAGTGTGAGGCCATGGTGTATTTATAGGAAAAGGATTAGGTAGGAGTAGGTGGGAGTAGGTAGGATAGGTAGAAGTAAGTGGGAGTAGGTAAAAATGGACCCCCACGCCCAGAAATTCGCACCCGGTCCGCATGCGTGCTAGAAATTCACACCCCCTCCCTGGGGTGCGAAATTCGCACCTCGTAGGGTGCGAAATTCGCGGCCCTACAAATTTTTAGCCTGTAGGAATGCGAAATTCACAGCCATGGATGAATTTTTCGCACCCCTACAGGGTGCTAATTTCGCACCCAGCTGGGTATGAATTTCGCACCTGGCGAGGCGCGAATTACGCACCCTGCTAGGTACGAATTTTGCACCCAGCTAGGCGCGGATTTCGCACCCTTGGGGGTTCAAAGGTCGCGTTATGGGGGTGCAAAGGCCTCGGGCACAAGTGCTATGGTGGTTCGCGGTTCGAGTTGCGAGGTTTTCCAATGGCGCGATCCCTCTTCAACCTGTTTCCCTTACTTCTAACTATCTTCCTAATCCTGTCTCCATGTGATGGGATGAGTTGAGCATGTCCTGTGTACTTTTGGGAACCAGACCAAAAGGATGGTTAACACCTTGCATTGGTTTGACCGGAAGCTCCATTGCTTGTACCGGACTGGCCATTTGATGCCCCTTCCCCATAGGGAGTTGTAGAAGGATTTGCATCTTGGAGATTTTTCACATATTGTTGCAGGTTTTTCTTTCTAATCAGCTCTTCGATCAATGATTTCAGATGCCTACATTCATTGGTGTTATGGCCTGGCTGGTTGTGGAATCGACAGAACTTCCTAGATTTGTTTAGATGGTCATTCATCTTTATTTGCCGAGGCTCCGAGTAATCCTCTGCATCCTCAGTGTCAAGGTAGATGTTTTCAGGAGTGTTATTCAGAGGAGTTAGCTCTAATGAGTCATGAAGGCGAAACTTCTTATTAGCCTTGTTGTTGTTCCCATCATTGGCTCGCTTCATCCCTTGAGCTTTTTGCTGATTAACTTGAGCATTAGCATCCTTTTTATCCCCAGCAATACCGTTTGTGCCAAAAGCCTGGCCAACAGGGTGATTGCCATCTACTCTCATGTACACTTCTGCTTTTTTTATAGAACTTATCAACCGTACTTGTTTCCTTCATCTTTATCCATCTCCCAAACTCGTTTCCCTTGTCTATAGCATTGAGTAAAGCCATGAGGATTATGCGAGGCTCTTGATTCCTCACTTTGGACAAGGCAACATTAAATTGACAGAGAAAAGATTTAACGAATTCCCCTGGATTCTGCTCCATTGCTGAAAGTGTTATAGCATCTTTGGCTTTTGTAGCATACAATTGGAACCGCTCCTTGAAATTTTTGATCAAGTCAGAGAATCGATCTACGAACCTAGGTGGTAGCTTCGTGAACCATAATGACACAGCTCTTTCTAAGTAGAGAAGAAAGTATAGGCATATCATCTCGTCTATTGCCTTTGCTGCACTCATATGCCACTCGTACTTGAACAGAAAAAAGTTAGGATCAACAAGGCCGTTGTACCTAGGCAAAGTTGGAGGAGTGAATTTCCTCGGACACTCCTCAGATTCTCTCGGTAAACGGAGTCCTATCGGGAGAAAAATCCCATTCTCTTTCATTGTCATTGCTAGCTTGATTCTTCTTTACGATATGTTCTATCATACCCGAGATGTACTTTTCAGTGTTACGTCGTTCCAGATGGAAGATTTTAATCCCTTTACCATGTTCTCTCCTAGGCAAGCGATCGTGGTCTGAAGACTTAGGTCCTTTATCTATCCAACGAGGAGATGCACCTTGGCGAGACTAGTAACCCTTCCAGTGTTTCCATCGAAATGATTGTTATCTTTTGTCTTCAAGTCTTCGACGTTAGCTTCGTCTTTGTCACTTAACCAGTCATTAACATCTTCCATGTTATCGTTGTAGTTTTGATCAGAAGCGGACGAATCGGCATTTCTGTCAAGATCAACATGGACCATCTAAGGGGCTGGATTTGGTCGAGCATTAAGAATCACATCTAACTTCTCCATCAAAGTCTTGGTAGAATTATCCATTCTATGGTTCAAGTTGGCAACAACTATGTTTAACTCATCTTTCGTTACACCAGCTCTACCCTTAGAACTTTGGCTAACTTCGAGATTTTTCGTTTGTGGCATAACTTCACGAACAACAACATCAGAACCTCAGACGGATTTACTTCCAACTTTCTTCGACTTAGATTGTGCCATTACTTCAGACAAGCTTTTGAACCTCAAAGATAATCTCTTAACATGCCTAGACATTAGATCGTGTAGATTTATCATAAAGAATAGCCTTCAAACTAGGATATTTCACAAAACTCTTAATTCTTTGAAAGTGCACGTGGCCCCACTGTCGGTGCCAAATGTTGAAATCAAAAAATGACCATAACACCAAAGGTGTTTGTATAACACTTCACCAAATGGTAGAGTTCGAGATTGTGGAGCCAGAAACACAAAATAAAAGAAAAATAGTAAAGAACAAAGAATTTTAGAGTGGTTCGGCTTAAAAATAGCCTTTTGAATTTACAAAATACATGAATTCATTCATATCACCCATTTCTCTCTTCTATAATGATCTCCTTTATTTTCTCTCTTTTTTTATGTTGATTTGACTTGAATCCGCGAAGGAATTAGCTCAGCTTTTCTAAGTGCAAGCAGTATAGTGTAGGTCTTCAATCTCTCGGACATTCGAATATTTTTGGATGATTCCATGGAAGATTTAGTGTTAAATCTGAGCTTTAGAGAGAACTAGTGGAGGTTAGAGAATTTTAGATTGGTGGAGAAATGGAAATGGCAGCACTAAGGGGTCCAAAAATATGTTCTTTAAATGGTTGAGAAATGGGATATTTATAGGTGTAATTGGGAGGTATGGCAGAGTTGTAATTTAGGTATGCAGGGTACGGGTCATTCGTAAATATATTTACAGAAATGCCACTGGACAGCTGTACATAGCTGTAGCTAGCTGGACGACCTACCCAAAAAGTAGTAACCGACCAGAAATATATATACATGAGCGACCAGAATTTGGGTACGACCGACCCTAGAGTTGTACTACCAAACGTCCCAAATTAATATAACGCATGACCGACCACTATACTTTATGTTGACCGACCATTATTTACAACTTTTCCACCGTATTGCAAACAATCCACATTCCTCTTTCTGAAGCTGGTCCACGTGCACTTCAATCATATTGCCATATTGCATGCTATACTATAAGGCTGACCACTTCACAAATTGAAATGCTGCTGCGTACACTCATGTTCACTTGTTTAAGCCGGAACCATTTGTACGTCGATGAACAAATTATTTGCATACATTTAATCCTTGCAATATGAGACTGTTATCCTCATCTGGTCACGTGTCATCATATTCCTTTGTATATAAAATCATGAACTAGTTCACGAAAATGTGTATGCCGATCCTTACATTAATGTAATTGTCGGTCCACGCAGTGCCGACCCAGTAAATATGGTGCCCCAGCCCAAAATTATGAAATGTTGCCCCACCCCAAAAATATGAACTTGCGTTAGAGGGGAAAAAACTGCAATAGAAGGTGGCTGCCAGGTGCCCATCATAATGGAACAACCAAAAAGTATAGGCAGAGCCGGTCCTTAGACCAGGCTGATCAGACATTTGCCTTGGGCAACCCCCCGAGCGGGGGCAACAAGATGGACGGAGGAGGAACGTATGAGAGTTAATTTTATGCATGTAACATAGATATTGCTTTCCTAAAGAAACTGAAGAAGTAACTGGTGCAGCGGTAGAAGGCAAGCTTTAATGCTCGTGGCACCTGGGTTCGATTACCAGTTAGACAGTAATTTTTTTGTTTTAATCTTCCCACTTTCAAGACCTCCCCAGGCAACATTTTACCTTAACTTTCACCCTTACAGTCCGACTTGCCTTGGGCAACCCATGGGGAAGGACCGGGCATGAGTATAAGTCCGATGTCAGCATTTAAATTACTCACATGTTAATTGATAGAGCAGCAATGCACAAGCAAGTATGGCCGTATGGAAATTGGCGACACATGTTTAAAGTGTTGTCAACTATAGTATTTCAGAGCACAAGGAAGATACATATACAAAATAATTTGTTCATACACATGTATAAATTAAACGCAGCAAGGTAAAAAAATTGGTGAATCCACATTGACAGGTATTAAGGCATGCACATAGTAACATGGTATTCGGCAAAAATGTTTTAAGCATGTCAGGAAGCAAAACTAAAATCATAGTGCAATTCCAACATAACAATAAACATCAAGTGACTAAAATAAATTTGCAGCAACCGCATGCATGACATATGAACTAATACATATTATAATTAACTAAGTGTTCATCTCTTATTTCATAAGGTTCAGTTCCGCCAAGGGGATCAGGCAACATTTGTTGTAATAGCGAAATAGGTTTCTGGATTATCAAATGTATAAGTCAACAAGCACAGGAAAAATATATGCTGTGAAACACCCATGCAAGATGAACATGGAAAAATGAGTATAGCACAAAAGTTCAAAGACTAACAACATTAGAAAAATTAGTAATATTTACAGGACTCCTTTCAAACGAAGATGAGGTGATGAACTGTGGATATGGATGTCGGAGAAGAAAAATATGAACTTACGTTGGAAAAAAAGTGCAATGAAAGGCAGCTGCCAGGTTTTGAACTCTGCCCATCTTGAGGCAAACCTTACACATTTCCACTCAACCAAATTATTTAGCTGCTTTGTTTTGTTGCTGGTTGTTTATATCTAAAACATATACAACTATATTTTTTTAAAAAAAAAATTGCCCCGACCCAGTGGGCTTCCCTCTGGGCCGGCCCTGGGTCCACGTGGCATCCTGTATTTCACTACATGATCCCTTCGCTACATATCCACGTTTCAAGGTCTGCAGCGGGTACTAATGCCCAATGTTTCAGCTCCATTGTAAATATATGTACTTCTCGAGCCAACTTAATTTATGAGCATGCCACCTCATCATTGTATTATTGACTGTAACTAACCTTTGCATGCATATAGTATGCTCAACCCATTATTCCAGAATACTGCTCTATCATCAAAATGACTTGAACGACCGACCAACTAATTGAGGTGCTCGACTGACCAGCAAAGTGAGGCACTTGACTGAAGTGAACGACTAGCAAATATGATTATTGCTTGACCATACTTCCGGGCGGTGCTCGATCCTGATGAAAAATAATTTGGGAGGAAGAGATTAAAAGTTTTTTGGAGAAGACAATATTTTATTGCTTTTTTTTCTTCAATTGCTTAATTGACAGATTACAAAAGATGCATGCATTATTTATACATGCTTAAGAAAATTCTAGATAAGATCGCATTAATACATTTCCAAACATAACCAAATAGGCAAAAATAGGAAATGTAATTAGCACATGCAACACTTAATGCAATATTAAACACATGCAATTTAATGAAAGTTTAATTTATTCCAACAATGTCTCCCCTAAATTAAAACTTGCTTATTATTTCCAAATTTTCTGCACTTTCTTGAAGATTCATCCGCTATGTGCCTTTGTTGAAATATCAGTCATCCGGTCACCTTCTTTGAGAACATCTCGATTTATACCTGACGTGTTTTGGCAAGAAAAATAATGATATTATCCAGACCTTTTTAATTGTGCTCTTCTTCTGTGGGGACATCAACTTATCATGCAGTGCACGCATATGCATTGTACATTTTATAGCTACATCTCGTGCATATGAGAACTGGGTTGAACTACGCATCAGAGATCTTGCTATATCTTCCCAATTTCTTTTTTCTTCTTTCCAAGCATCCATCGTTTTCCATATTACTGTACTGTGTTTGTCACTTTTCTCTTCCTTTGGTTCATAATCTTTTTCAACATTGCTGAACATTGCAGCATGCTCCTCCTTAGCTTGCAACAATCCCTGCAGATTGTCCTGCTTTTGTTTTGAAATCTTTTCCTCGCATTTCTTTTCCATCTCTTTTATGAGTTTAATAGCCTGAGAAGCCAATCCATAGTATTGTTCAAATACATGTATCATTTTGGCAAAATGATTCAAAACAGTCAGGGTTTCTTTGTCCAGTTCTACAACTTTGGCAAACAAATTGTGGACTACACTTTTTAGCCTATTGAATTCTTGAACCGATTCATCTAACTTACATTCTAGACCATGCTTTTCATTCTGTAAAGCCTCCGCACTTGCTTTTAAGCTTCTGAAAAACTCTTCTTTTATTGTAAGATCATGTTTTGCTTCTTGAAATTGGGAGCCAACAGTTAGCAACTGTTTCTTGTTTTCTTCAATATCATCTTCTAGCTTGTGTGAGTTCGCTTCCTGGTCATCTTGTTGGCTTTCATTAATCACATTCCAGTGTAACTGTAATATTGCTCTTTGCTTCTCTTCCTTCTCCTTAACATCGCCTTCTTCATTTTCATCTCCTTTACTTTTACTCTTCTTTTCTTCTTCATCCTTCACTTCTTCATGTTCATCCTTTTTGTATTTATCCTTCGTTTCTTTCCTTTCTCTCTTCTCCTTTGCATCATCATCTGCATTTTCGTCTTGTTCTTGTTTTCCTTTCTTTTCTTTTTCTTTTTTCTTCTCTACCTCTCTTGCTTTTGGTTTTTCCTCTGCTTCTTCTTCTTTATAAGCTTTCTCTTCTTCCTCCTTTTTTAACGTGTTTTCTTTCTCCACCTTCTCCTTTTCTTTTACTTCTTCATCTGCCTTGTCAGCTTCTACATCGGCTATGTTAGCATCTTCATTAGCCTTTGCAGGTTCTACATCATCCATATTAGCATCTGTATCTGTCTTTTTAGCTTCGGTTGCTTCCTTTTCAGCTTCTTTTCTTTCATCCTCTTCTTCCTCTTCTTCGACCTCCTCTTCATCTTCTTCTTCTACTTTTGTGTTATCCATTGCATACACCTCTTTCAATAAATTCCACGAATCTTTTGCGAATTTTTCTCCAAGAATATGGTCGAAAGCTTCTCTATCAACGTTCTCACTCATCAAAATCCGAGCTTGAAGATCTTTCCGTCTCAAGCTTACAAATGCTTTACTCTCTTTCTCTGTCATGTTTTTAACATTTTTTGACCATTCGTAGCCACTTTCAACGATCTCCCAAAGCCCTTTGGAGATCAATTCTGTAACACCCCGCAAATTCTATAACTGTGAAATTAACAAATTAAAGTATAATTAATTTGAAATCAAAGAACTAAGGGAAACGGGATACGCCATTGCGTTTGTCTCGGAAAAATACGCAAAATAGAGTCCGAGTTTTCGAAAAACGGAGTCCGTATGAAGAAGATATGGCCTTCGGAAGTTTCTGAATTAAATTTAAAATTCGAACAGAATAAAACAGCTCAGAAAAAAATAGTTTTAATTCCAAAATCGGGCCCAATTGGCCAGGGCGGGAAAACTCCCGCCTAATGCACCCAGGTCGACTGGGCTGTCGACCTGGTCTAGCCAGGTCGACAGGGTTGTCGACAGGCATGTCGACCTGGTCCAGAGCCAGGTCGAACCCAGCCCAACCTGGCTGGCCTATTCTCTTTTAGTCGATTTTCTGTGGTCTGCTTTGTCATTAGGGCTAGGTGGCAGGCTCTAATTGGTCCCTCTTGCGAATGAATGGCTACGATCAATCCAAGCAACATCAATGGTCCTAATCAGTTCATAAACCCTATAAAAATGGCCCTAGACTAACCCTAATCTATTCATTCAAAAATAAGAACAAAGCCGCCATGTTGCTGAGGAACGACTAAGATGAGAGAGGATTAGGAGGCAAATTCTAAGGCATAAGGCGACCTAAACAAATCAAATCAACAAGGAATCGTATCTCCAAATCCCTAAATTGGAGAATTCGCCACACCATTGTAAGTAGAGTATTATTTTGGTATGAACAAATAATTGTGTTGGTTTGTATACTTGATTTGTGGCGATAAAGTAATTCATATTTGTGCGTTACTATGATTCTTATCGATTTGGAATATTGTATACATTTGGATATTCTCGAATTGTGTTATTCAATTATGAAAAACTACATGCGGTAGTTTTATGCAAGTTTACGTTTGGAATATTCGCAAATTATGTAATCCATGTTGAAGCTACATGTATGTAGTTAATTGAAATTCATGCAAGTTTGGGGTTTTGCTATTATGCCATCATAATGTGTATTTTTATACAAACATCATTTTTGTGAAGTAATTGGAATAAGTTTGGATTATCATAATCCATATGAAATTGGGTTGAAGATTTGGCATCATGTATTAAGCCATGCTTTTGTACTAGAAAACCTATTTGCAAACTTATGAATATGACTAGGCTATGATTGATATTTTGCATAATTGAAATCCATATTGTTAACAAGAATTTTATGATGACATATGTGGTACATAGCTAGGTTAGATTCAAAAATCCCTTTTGCAAGTTTGCATGACTAAAGTAAAAGTCATGATTTCATGTTAGAAATATTTATGCCATAGTTATGAGAATAGATTAAGTTGAACTATACTTTTGTGTTAATAACAAAAGTAAGTACCTTAGTAACCATGTAGTAATCTTATGGACATGATTTGCTTATGTTTGATGTAACACCCCACGCCCGCTATGGTCACTCACTAAGGGAATGCCATAGCATCGGTGGAGTATTTTAGTGAATATAGAACAGAAAAATTACAACAAGACAGATATAATTAGTACTTGAAATTTAAAAATATCATCTCACAACAGCGGAAATAAACATGTCTGGTTACATCATAAAACCATGATAAAAGTCAAGTACAATATCCGTCAAAATAAAGAAGTACATAATCCCACTCTCTCATACAATAGCCATAACAAAAGAAAAGATAACTGGATAACTGGAGCTTTACATCTACCCAAGCTCCTAAAGACTGGAACAGCAATCCGATCAAGCTCTACTACCGCTAGGATCCACCGTAGGACCTGAGGGTTGGGAAACAAGAAAAAAACAACGGGGTTAGACATAAGTCTGAGTGAGTCCTATAACTTTAACAATACAATCATTAAAGTAACCAGAGAAGACATAAACTTGACCTACGGTAATATCTGGGGATGAATGGCTACACTAAGCAGCTTGGTAGACTTAGGATAAACTAAGATAACCGTCAGGACGCATCTACCCACCCAAGGATAATTACTAACTGCACCACACCAGTCACTCCTACTTAAAGGTTGATCCCTTCCAAGGACTTAGAAAATTTCCCCAGTAGTTTCGTGTACTCCTAGCCCACTACATAGGTGCCGTCTGCCCCTATCTCCACTAGGTGTACTCAGTAATTCTTACCCAGTAGTTTCGTGTACACCTACATAGGTGCCGTCTGCCCCTATCTTCATTAGGTGTACCCACTACTCCCCATCGATCGGCTCCCTACCGTAGATACCCGTGCTGGTCCCACAGTGGGGTGTATCACTCCCCTAAAGTGGCTACCCAATACTAACGGTGCACGGCTTTATATCTACACGATGCAACAACGGCTTATCTACCAGCCCGGGCCCACACACGCATATGAAACCCGTTGGACTTGCGTTGCCACCGCTAACCCGTTTTGGCCTCTTATAATCAAACCCAATATGCGTGTCCCATCACTCGACATGGGTCGAGCCCACAAAGATACGTTTGGGATATTGGTTGAAATGGGCCCCCACAAGCTACCCACTTAAGCTTGTCAAATATCTAGTGTATCCCACTTAACCCTTTAATCATGTTTAATTACATGTTTCCACTTGGTTAAGTATTCTAATCGTATTTTCTATTGCCACCCAAGGCAACCCACTAGATTCCACATGCCACCCAAGGCAACCACAAAATTTCCACATGCCACCCAAGGCACCCACTTAACCCCTCATGTCCCACTACATGCTAATATGGTTAAGTGTTTCTTAATTAATTAAGACCGTGATCTCCCATAAAGACCTCCCACATTAGACTGGCTGTTATGACCGCCTGGTTAAGCCGGTAGAGTCCGGGCAGTCTTACGTCATAACAGAGTCTAACCTCGTGTCTTTACCTTAATCTCGTATTTAATTCATGGCTAAGACCTCACATTGGGCTGACATTTGTAGCAACTGGTTAAGCCGGTCGGGTCCGGGCAGTTTTACACTACAAATGAGTCCAACCTCGTGTCTTAGTCGATTAATTACACCTAATTAATCACCCCCATATTAATTATCCCTAATTAATATCAAGTTTTCCATAACATGGGTAGACCTAACTCAATAGGTAAATTCCCATGGGGTAGACCTAAATCAATAGGTAAATTCCCACTTATGGTAATTTATTTTTATGGTATGCTTAATCATACCCCATCATTCATTTATTAACATATTTACCAACCCCATCGTTCCCCACGTAAATCGTTCTCATTTCATGACATAATAAAAGGGGAAGATCCATCACAAATATCATGGGTTTAGCATATAACTTTGTCATGGGTTAAGAGGATGTCAACTTGCATAAATGTGCACATATTAACCCAACTACATTTTACCCAAACTTGCATATTATCATACACATGATTTGCATAACATGTTGCATATGAGCTTGCATATTATCATACACATATCTTGCATAACATGTTGAACTTGCATATAGGCATTCTCATAACTTGCATAACATGTTAAACATGCATTTAAGCATACACATAACTTGCATAAGCATTCACATACTTGCATAAGCATCCACATACTTGCATAAACATTCACATACTTGCATAAACATGCATAACTTGCATATCATGTCATTTAAGCATATACATATCTTGCATAAGCATTCATATACTCGCATAAGCATGCATAACTTGCATATCACATAAATCTTGCATTTAAACATATACATGACTTGCATAAGCATCCATATACTTGCATAAGCATGCATAACTTGCATATCACATTAAACTTGCATTTAAACATATACTTAACTTGCATAACTCACTTTGTTAAACATGCATAATTCCACTCATTAAATATGCATAAATCCACTTGTTAAACATGCATAAACCAACTTGTTAAACATGCATAAATCAACTTATTAAGCATGCATAAACCAACTTATCAAACATGCATAAACATAGAACAACATAGAGTAACATATCATTATAAATGATTCAAACTCACTAATCCGCATTTAAGACCATAAGTCTCATTACACCCAATCTACTTACTTTAACAATCGATGTTAAAGTGATAGAAACTCACCAAACCCAAAATTAACCAACTTATGAAGAGGAATTAGTTGCTAAATATGAAGATGGTGATGATTAGAGAATGATTTGAGGGGGATTAGCTTGAAACTTCCTTCTTAGATAAATGGAGACTCCTTCTAGGATTTAATTTGGCGGCATGAGGCCTTCATTTCTATTTTTAGTATGGATTAAGGTAGGTTTAGGGTGTATTTATAGATTAAGAGAGTGTTTTAGGCCCTTAGATTAACCCTAGATTAATTTAGGTCCGTTAGATTTAGGAAATCTCTAGAACCCAGCCCAGCCCTAGCCAGAAAACCAGATCTGGTGCACCCAAACTTCTGGCTCGAGACGCCGTGTCGACAGGCAAGTCGACAGGCAAGTCGACACCCCTGTCGACAGGCCTGTCGACAGCCCTGTCGACATGCTTAGGGCGGGAATCTTCCCGCCTGGCCCCGCTGGTTCTAATTTAAAATCTAAATTTAAATTCCTAAATCTGTTTTTAGCTTTAAATTTTCTGCAAACTTCTTTGGGCCATAACCGGGCCATACGGACTCCGATTCTCGAAAACTCGGACTCTATTTCGCGTATTTTTCCGAGACGAACGCAATAACGCAGCCCGTTACCCCCAATTCCCACATCTGAGATTATTTATCCTATAATTAGTGAATTTTAGTATTAACTAAAATTCGGGGTGTTACATTCTCCCCTCCTTAAAGGATTTCGTCCCCGAAATCTCTAAGCTAAGGAGAATGCATATCCTACCATCCAAACAACCATCTACTCAAATCATCAACCACGGGCATCCATTGTCCTTAAACAGTTTCTAATGATGTATGAGCATATGCAAACGGTGTGTGTATATGTTCCCTATCTAATGTATGAACATATGCAAACCATGATAGTGCCATGCATCCATTATGTATGCGAGGGAACCCTATCGACACATACAATATCTACATGAGTGCACAATCATTCACCAAAATGCATCATCCATGTGATAACACAACCATTATACATCCATAAATATATTTTCCTACCCACAATTTTATGCAATATGCAATATGAAGTGACTGAGCCGATCTAGTGCATAGAGTGTGTGTATATGCATCCACGAGCAACCACTAGCAAACACTTGCATCCACTTGCATCCATCAACCATAACATGTCTCAAACACATGTTTCAACCATAGGTTTACCCTATCTAAAGGTCAAAGGTACTAACGAGAGGACATACCAAAGATAAGATAAGATAAGTACTAGACAAGCGATAAAGGAGAAAGTAAAGACATACCCTCAAAAAGAAATGGGTACAATGAACGCATCTTCGCTTCCGTCTCCCAAGTTGCGTTGCTCTCATCTTCTCCCCATTGCACTTTGACTAGCTGAACCTCTCTGTTTCTCAACTTCCTAGTCTCTGACCCAAGGATGCGAGTAGGAGCTCGTCGAATAGTCGCATCACGCTCTACCTCTAAATCTCTAAGCAAGCTCGGCTCTACCACCTCTGCCGTCTCATGTAAGCACTTCCTCAGATGTGATACATGGAATACATCATGAACACCACTAAGTCTGTCGGGCAACTCCACCCTATATGCCATCCGTCCAATCCTTTCCTTAATAGGAAACGGCCCAACAAACCTCGGTGCTAACTTCCCAACGGATCCGAAGCGAACAACATTTCTCAACGGAGATACCTTAACAAAAACCATATCCCCAACCTCAAACTCAAGATCCGTCCTTCTCTTGTCCGCATAAGATTTTTGCCTATCTTGCGCTGCTTTCATCCTTCTTCGAATCAAATCGATCTTCTCTGAAGTCTCCCTAACCATATCAGGCCCAAGCAAGATCTTATCCGTAGATTCCCACCAACATGTAGGTGATCGACAAGGCCTTCCATAGAGAGCTTCGAAAGGAGCCATACCAATACTGGACTGAAAGCTGTTATTATATGCGAACTCCACCAATGGAAGATGCTCTTCCCATGTACCTCCAAAATCTAAGATACAAAGCCTCAAAAGGTCTTCCAGAACATGATTCACCCTCTCAGTCTGGCCGTCCGTCTGAGGATGATATGCGGTGCTCATACACAATTGAGTCCCCACTGCTTCTTGCCAACTTCTCCAGAACTCGCTAGTGAAGATAGGATCTCGATCACTTACTATGCTAGAGGGTACCCCATGTAATCGAACTATCTCTCGAAGACATACTGAAGCTAGCCATGGAGCAGTCCTCTTGCTCTTCACAGGTATGAAATGGGCGCTCTTAGTAAGTCTGTCTACCACCACCCAAATTCCTGTATTACCCTTCCTCGACCTGGGTAACCCGTCAATAAAATCCATCGAGACGCTATCCCACTTCCATTGCGGAACCTCTAATGGGTGAAGCAACCCACCTGGTTTCCTTTGCTCCGCCTTCACTTGCTGGCACACCAAACATCGAGCGACATACTCGGCCACATCTTTCTTCATACCGGCCCAGAAGAAAACCCTCTTCATGTCTTGATACATCTTGTCCCCACCGGGATGAATGGTCATCCTAGAACGGTGTGCGTCATCAAGAATAGCCTTCCTCAAACCCTCGTCTTGCGGTACACAAAGTCTACCGTCTCTACGCAAGCACCCCCTACCGTCTAGGGTGTACCTACTCAAATGGCTGGACGACTCCCCCTTCATGAGCTTCTCTACCAACTCAACCAACTACGGGTCGTCCCTCTGGGCTTCTCCAATCCGCCCCAAAAGAGTAGGTCTGACCTCCAAGGATGCTAGCAAACCGGGTACATAGTCAACGGAAGGTCTAAAATCAAACATCGAGATAAATTCCAAGCTTTGTCGTTCCACGAACAATGGACTCAAGGACAACCTCTTCCTACTCAAGGCGTCCGCCACCACGTTACCCTTGCCAGGGGTATACGCTATCTCGAAATCATAAGATGCTAAGAACTCCATCCACCTTTGCTGTCTTAAGTTTAAATCCTTCTGAGAGAATAAGTACTTCAATGATTTATGGTCAGTGAACAACTCGAATCTCTCACCAAGAAGATAATGGCGCCAAATCTTAAGCGCAAAAACAATAGCCGCCAGCTCTAGATCATGGGTAGGGTAATTTTTCTCATGTGCCCTCAACTGCCTTCCACCATAGGCTATTACCCTTCCCTCTTGCACTAAGACTGCGCCAAGTCCTGTCCCACAGGCATCGGTATAGACAACAAATGGCTTGCTCCCATCTGGCAACACTAAAACTGGAGCCGTGGTTAAAGCTCTCTTTAACCGTTGCAACGCATCATCACAATCTACGTCCCATGTGAAAACAAGATTCTTCTTTGTTAAGCGGGTTAATGGGGCTGATATCTTCGCGAAGTCTTTGATGAACTTCCTATAATAACCCGCCAACCCCAAGAAACTTCTTACTTCGGTAGCATTCTTCGGAACCTTCCAATCCTGAATTGATACTACCTTCGCGGGATCCACAGCTATCCCTTCCTTGGAGACCACGTGCCCCAAGAACCGCACTTCCTTCCTCCAGAAGTGACATTTAGAGAATTTAGCCTTAAGGCTATGTGCTCGAAGAGTCTTCAACACCTCCCCAAGATGTAGGGCATGCTCTTCTTCACTCTTAGAAAATACTAAGATATCATCCACAAAGACCACCACAAATTTATTAAGGAACTCCCTGAACACCCTACTCATCAAATCAACAAAGTATGCAGGGGCGTTCGTCAACCCAAATGGCATCACCAGCCACTCATAGAAACCATCCGGAGTCCTAAAGGCAGTCTTGTCTATGCTATCCTCAGCCACCCTCAACTGATGAAACCCCGTGGCCAAGTCCAACTGAGAAAATACTGAAGCGCCAACCAACTGATCGAAAAGATCATCTATTCTCGGCAATGGGTGTCTATTCTTCTTTGTGAGCTTGTTGAGTTCTCTATAGTCTACACAAAGTCTGAGGGACCCATCCGCCTTCGTAGCAAATACTACTGGAGCACCCCACTCCGATATGCTCCGTCTTATGAACCCCTTCTAAAGCAACTCCCCTACTTGCTTATGGAGTTCCCTCCTCTCACGAGGAGCCATGTGGCGCACTGGTAAAGATACCGGTTTAGCATTATCCACCAAATATATTCGGAAGTCAATCTCCCGCTTCGGAGGTAAGCCCTTTACCTCCTCAAACACATCCGGATATTCCCAGACCACTCTAACAGATTGCAAACTCTCGACCGAAGCGTCAAGCGATTTAAGATAACTTAGCATAACAGAGTCCCTGGGATTACAAGAAATCTCGAGAGTGTTACCCAAGCGGGTCATGAGCCTAACAACTCTCCTTTCGCAATCAAGAACGGCACTATTACTGGATAACCAGTCCATGCCCAAAATCAACCCATAGCCCGTGAAGCCCAACACAAAAGCATCACATCTAAACTCAATGCTAAGTATAGAAATCTTCAAACCCAAACATATCATGGACAAATAAGTGGAGCGCCCAATTGGGTTTGAAACAACCGAGGGATCATCTACCAGACTGGTGTCTAAGTGCAGTAACTCAACTAATGATGATGAGATAAACGAATGCGATGCGCCTGAATCAAACAATGTACGGACAGGATGGTCAAATAAAAAAACCAGACTTTCAACGGAAATAGTTCTACCTCTCTCCTGAATCGGTGGAACCGCGAGAGCCTGTACTTGCCCCCTAGCCTGACTCGGTGCCATAAGAGCTTGCACCTGTCCTCCTGAGGTAGATCCCGTCCTTTGCCCTTTCTTAGGGCAATCCTTCACTAAATGCCCTGCTTCGCCACAGTGGAAGCAGCCAGACTTCTTCTTCTTGCGACAATCCTTGCTTACGTGGCCAGGTGTCCCACAATTGAAACACTTCTTCTTCTTGCCCTTGCCACCATTGCCTTTCCCACCTTTGCTTTGTTGTTGTTGCTGAGGTCTCTTTTGATCTCCCTTCTTCTCGGGTGCCCTATTAGCATTGGGACCCTTCTCTTCTTCATACATGAGTGCCATGTCAACTAGCTTCTCAAAGGTGGCCCCCATAGGGATATGAGTCATAGCCAACCCATGCATCGGTTCATTCAAGCCCTTCACGAACCGCAAAGCCTTCTTCTCCGGTGTATTCACCATATCTAGGCCAAACCTTGCCAATTGATTAAACTTGTTAACATATTCCTTCACCGAAAGATTTCCTTGCTTTAGAGTCAAGAATCTTTCCATATACAAGTTTTCCTCCGCCCTTGAGAGAAACTTTGCCACAAATCTTTGCCTAAAATCCGCCCAAGAGTCAACGGGGCGTTCTCCATTAGTGACCTCCCACCAAAATGAGGCCTCTCCCTTCATTAACCAAGCAGCCAACTTGACTTTCTTCCCTTCTTCCATCTCAAAGATATCTATCAACTCTTCCACCTCCTTAAGCCAATCTCTAGCCTCCACAAAAGTTACAGATCCTTGAAAAGGTTTCCCTCCCATAGCTTTAAATTCCTTGCAAGTCTTAGCAAAAGTATCCGTGCGAGGAGGAGGGGGAGGAGGAAGATCGGGTGCTACAGTTGGTGGAGGAACATTTGCTGGACCCGCAGTGGTGGCCCTAGCCTCCATCAATCTCCTATACCATACTGGTATCGTCACACCCTCCAGAAAGTTAAGATTCTCGGCCATGCTGAAACGAAAAAGGAAAGATTCAAAACGGAGAATTCGAAGGATATAGATATGGCTATTGGGGATTATGCTTTTCTTTCGAAAACTTTTCTCTTAAAAGACATGTTTTTGAAAATATCTCTTCCAAAAATGTTTTAGAAAAATAGTTTTCTAAAAATTTTATCTGTTCCGGTAACCTTTGCTCTGATACCACGTGTAACACCCCACGCCCGCTATGGTCACTCACTAAGGGAATGCCATAGCATCGGTGGAGTATTTTAGTGAATATAGAACAGAAAAATTACAACAAGACAGATATAATTAGTACTTGAAATTTAAAAATATCATCTCACAACAGCGGAAATAAACATGTCTGGTTACATCATAAAACCATGATAAAAGTCAAGTACAATATCCATCAAAATAAAGAAGTACATAATCCCACTCTCTCATACAATAGCCATAACAAAAGAAAAGATAACTGGATAACTGGAGCTTTACATCTACCCAAGCTCCTAAAGACTGGAACAGCAATCCGATCAAGCTCTACTACCGCTAGGATCCACCGTAGGACCTGAGGGTTGGGAAAAAAGATAAAAACAACGGGGTCAGACATAAGTCTGAGTGAGTCCTATAACTTTAACAATACAATCATTAAAGTAACCAGAGAAGACATAAACTTGACCTACGGTAATATCTGGGGATGAATGGCTACACTAAGCAGCTTGGTAGACTTAGGATAAACTAAGATAACCGTCAGGACGCATCTACCCACCCAAGGATAATTACTAACTGCACCACACCAGTCACTCCTACTTAAAGGTTGATCCCTTCCAAGGACTTAGAAAATTTCCCTAGTAGTTTCGTGTACTCCTAGCCCACTACATAGGTGCCGTCTGCCCCTATCTCCACTAGGTGTACTCAGTAATTCTTACCCAGTAGTTTCGTGTACCCCTACATAGGTGCCGTCTGCCCCTATCTTCATTAGGTGTACCCACTACTCCCCATCGATTGGCTCCCTACCGTAGATACCCGTGCTGGTCCCACAGTGGGGTGTATCACTCCCCTAAAGTGGCTACCCAATACTAACGGTGCACGGCTTTATATCTACACAATGCAACAACGGCTTATCTACCAGCCCGGGCCCACACACGCATATGAAACCCGTTGGACTTGCGTTGCCACCGCTAACCCGTTTTGGCCTCTTATAATCAAACCCAATATGCATGTCCCATCACTCGACATGGGTCGAGCCCACAAAGATACGTTTGGGATATTGGTTGAAATTGGCCCCCACAAGCTACCCACTTAAGCTTGTCAAATATCTAGTGTATCCCACTTAACCCTTTAATCATGTTTAATTACATGTTTCCACTTGGTTAAGTATTCTAATCGTATTTTCTATTGCCACCCAAGGCAACCCACTAGATTCCACATGCCACCCAAGGCAACCACAAAATTTCCACATGCCACCCAAGGCACCCACTTAACCCCTCATGTCCCACTACATGCTAATATGGTTAAGTGTTTCTTAATTAATTAAGACCGTGATCTCCCATAAAGACCTCCCACATTAGACTGGCTGTTATGACCGCCTGGTTAAGCCGGTAGAGTCCGGGCAGTCTTACGTCATAACAGAGTCTAACCTCGTGTCTTTACCTTAATCACGTATTTAATTCATGGCTAAGACCTCTCACATTGGGCTGACATTTGTAGCAACTGGTTAAGCCGGTCGGGTCCGGGCAGTTTTACACTACAAATGAGTCCAACCTCGTGTCTTAGTCGATTAATTACACCTAATTAATCACCCCCATATTAATTATCCCTAATTAATATAAAGTTTTCCATAACATGGGTAGACCTAACTCAATAGGTAAATTCCCATGGGGTAGACCTAACTCAATAGGTAAATTCCCACTTATGGTAATTTATTTTTATGGTATGCTTAATCATACCCAATCATTCATTTATTAACATATTTACCAACCCCATCGTTCCCTACGTAAACCGTTCTCATTTCATGACATAATAAAAGGGGAAGATCCATCACAAATATCATGGGTTTAGCATATAACTTTGTCATGGGTTAAGAGGATGTCAACTTGCATAAATGTGCACATATTAACCCAACTACATTTTACCCAAACTTGCATATTATCATACACATGATTTGCATAACATGTTGCATATGAGCTTGCATATTATCATACACATATCTTGCATAACATGTTGAACTTGCATATAGGCATTCTCATAACTTGCATAACATGTTAAACATGCATTTAAGCATACACATAACTTGCATAAGCATTCACATACTTGCATAAGCATCCACATACTTGCATAAACATTCACATACTTGCATAAACATGCATAACTTGCATATCATGTCATTTAAGCATATACATATCTTGCATAAGCATTCATATACTCGCATAAGCATGCATAACTTGCATATCACATAAATCTTGCATTTAAACATATACATGACTTGCATAAGCATGCATAACTTGCATATCACGTTAAACTTGCATTTAAACATATACTTAACTTGCATAACTCACTTTGTTAAACATGCATAATTCCACTCATTAAATATGCATAAATCCACTTGTTAAACATGCATAAACCAACTTGTTAAACATGCATAAATCAACTTATTAAGCATGCATAAACCAACTTATCAAACATGCATAAACATAGAACAACATAGAGTAACATATCATTATAAATGATTCAAACTCACTAATCCGCATTTAAGACCATAAGTCTCATTACACCCAATCTACTTACTTTAACAATCGATGTTAAAGTGATAGAAACTCACCAAACCCAAAATTAACCAACTTATGAAGAGGAATTAGTTGCTAAATATGAAGATGGTGATGATTAGAGAATGATTTGAAGGGGATTAGCTTGAAACTTCCTTCTTAGATTAATGGAGACTCCTTCTAGGATTTAATTTGGCGGCATGAGGCCTTCATTTCTATTTTTAGTATGGATTAAGGTAGGTTTAGGGTGTATTTATAGATTAAGAGAGTGTTTTAGGCCCTTAGATTAACCCTAGATTAATTTAGGTCCGTTAGATTTAGGAAATCTCTAGAACCCAGCCCAGCCCTAGCCAGAAAACCAGATCTGGTGCACCCAAACTTCTGGCTCGAGACGCCGTGTCGACAGGCAAGTCGACACCCCTGTCGACAGGCCTGTCGACAGCCCTGTCGACATGCTTAGGGCGGGAATCTTCCCGCCTGGCCCCGCTGGTTCTAATTTAAAATCTAAATTTAAATTCCTAAATCTGTTTTTAGCTCTAAATTTTCTGCAAACTTCTTTGGGCCATAACCGGGCCATACGGACTCCGATTCTCGAAAACTCGGACTCTATTTCGCGTATTTTTCCGAGACGAACGCAATAACGCAGCCCGTTACCCCCAATTCCCACATCTGAGATTATTTATCCTATAATTAGTGAATTTTAGTATTAACTAAAATTCGGGGTGTTACATTTGACATTATGCCTAAATAAAAATATAGGTTCATGTTGTAGTTATGACTATGTGTCAATAATGATATCCAATTTAGATTCTTATCTCAACTACAGGTTTACATGCTTTGATTCATGTCACCTATGCTTTATGACCAAAGTATATGTTACTATTATGCAGGTACACCAGTTTCTATTTTGTAGTTCCAACGTTATGTTGCAAGTTCATGCGCTCACATTCCCCTTTTTGTGTATGTAATCACGCTTTAAGCCTCCCCTTTTCCTCATGGCTAAGCTGGGCTTAAAAAGGCTAAGCCCAACATATATATAATAAACGGACGTGTTAAACGGGGGAAAATAACGTTGGGTTAAATTAATTAATTAATAAATGAAAATATAAAGTAGAAGGGCCCAAATTCAAGTATGGGTTGGGCCCATGATTGGTGTAACCTTTACACCATTAACTTAATAATGGGCCGCAAATATTTACATATAAGAAAATAAAGAAGAAAGACAAAATATGTAAATGTAGAACATACGATGTGTTTAACCCGAGGTTGGATTGAGTTGTGATGTAAACCTGCCCGGAACCTCCCGGCTGTCCAGTAGTCACAACAATACCTATCCAATGTGGGAGGTTAAACATGGAGCCCAATAAGGACCCGAGGTTAGACTGAGTTGTGGCGTAAGACTGCCCGGAACCAACCGGCAACAGGCAGCCACAATAATACCTGTCTAATGTGAGAGGTCAAGGCTTTAATAAGACAATTAAGGCTGAGTCAGGATTGTTAGGATTAAGTGAACTAAAGACTTAATCAAAATGGAACATGCTAAACTAAACGGACTGGTGGGGATTAGGTTAGAAAACACTTAACCAACTTAGCATGTTGGATAGAGATAGAAAACCTAGTAACGGGGGACCCTTTTCAGCAGTAACCCTAGAAGGTGTATCAGGATACCCTGAAACTAGGCAGGGTGGGGCACGATTACTGGGCTGATTGTAAGAGGTCAAATCGACGGCGGTGGTGTAGCAGTGTAGGTTCTAACGGGGTGCGGGCGTGCACACACTCCGGCGCAGAAAAATAAGGCACTGGGCACCAGTAGCATACCTGTGCATTCTAGGATTGTGTCGGGCCGCCACCATGGGACTTGATACACCCCATGGTGGGACCAGCATCGGTAACTACAACATCGGGGGCCGTAAGACACATGTAACTATGCGAGTAGGAGCCGATCATTATAAAATGGATCACTTCACCCTGATTATGGGTTGCCAGTTGGAAACTAGTTTATATGGGTTCAGAGATTAACATGGGGTACGATAGTATACTCGACCCTAGACAACTTAACCAAGTTTATAGTACTTTCCCACTTCTTGTTTATACTTATCATACCCAGTTATTTATTCATAGACAGAATAGTACTAGACTTACTCAGGCTTTATGTCTGACTCTACTTTTCTTTCGTCTTCTTTTCTTCCGTTTCCCCCCCCCCCCCCAGGTCCACAGGGAGGGAACACTGCAGCTTGACCAGCCTTAACATCCAGCTTGAAGAAGAGAAATGTATTACTTGGACCCTTTTGTTTTGAACTATGGCTTTGGACAACCACTATGGGGCTTTTGCAGTTTATCTATGCTTTATTTATGCTTCTTTAAATAATGTAATCAAGACAGATTATGAAAGTGTTATGTTATATTTTTGGAAAGGATGTAAGACAATCATGGTGATGTTGTTGTAACACGTATTTGCTTTTATGAAATAAAAGTTGTTGTTTTTCCGCTGTTTACAAATATGTGTTTTTATATCTGTCTTGTATATCTGTGACTTATACTTATAAACCTCCACCAAAGTTAGGGCATTCCCTTTGAGAGTGACCCTAACGGAGGTGGGGTGTTTCACTTGGTATCAGAGCATAGGTTTACCAGATAAGATAAAAAGTTTTGACAAATTTATTTTCAAAAAGGAAATTTAAAGAAGCATTTTTAAAAGAAAAATATTATTTTATTTTAAAAAAGGCAAAGTCCACTCCCCAAAGCCATAGGTACTATCTCTTATCCTTCGTTTTGAATCTATCCTTTTTGTTTCAGCATGTCCGAAGATCTTAACTTGCCAGAAGGGGTGCCAATACCTGGTTGGTTTAGACAGTTCTTAGAAGCAAGGGCCACTCAGCCAGGTCCTACCGTTCCTCCTCCCCCAGCTGCAGGAAATCATCCAGCTGCAGCGGCACCTTTTCCTCCACCTCCTCCTCGGGGAAACACTTTTGCTAAGATATGTAAAGATTTTAAAGCTATGGGAGGAAAGGATTTCCATGGAACTGAGTCCTTCGTGGCAGCTAGAAATTGGCTGAAAGAAACGGAGGACCTATTCATCATCTTTGAGGTAGAAGATAGACAAAAAGTACAACTGGCAGTGTGGCTATTGAAGGGCGAGGCTTCCTACTGGTGGGAAGTCACTAATGCTGAAAGACCAGTGGAGACATGGGAGGACTTTAGGGTAAGATTTGAGACTAAATTTCTCTCAGATGCAGAAAGAAGTTTGCAGTTGGAAAAATTCTTATTTCTTAAACAAGGGGACAAGACAGTCAGAGAGTATGTGAATCAGTTCGATGAGCTGGCTAGGTTTGGGCTTGACCTAGTCAACACCCCACACAAGAAGGCTCTCCGTTTCGTCAAGGGGTTGAATGAGCCATTACACAGTTTGGCCATGACCCATATACCCATGGGAGCCACGTATGAAAGATTGGTGCAAATGGCATTGCTGAATGAAGAGGATAAGGGCAAGAAGGAGACAAAGGCAGAAAGCTCTCAAGGAAAGAAAGAGGGTTTGCAGCCTAAGAAGACAGACTTTAAGAAGGGCGGGAAAGGCAACAAAGAGAAGAGGAAGTGTAATTTCTGTGGCAAAGTGGGGCACTTAGTAAAGGACTGCCGGAAAAAGAAGGCCAAGGAGAATGGTGGGTGCTTTTCTTGCGGTGAGACAGGCCACAGGGCTAAGGACTGCCCAAAGAAACGAGGACAGGGGCAGAGGGCTGGATCCACCCCAGGGGCACAGGTTCATGTGCTGGAAGCGCCACCTCTGCAACAGCGAGGTATAAATACTTCTGTAGAAAGTGTAGTTTATCTTTATGATCACCCCGTTCGCACTTTATTTGATTCTGGTGCATCACACTCCTTTATCTCGTCTGCTTTAGTAGAATCTCCGCACCTAAACACTAGTATGGTAGAGGACCCCTTAATTGTTTCAAACCCAATTGGGGGCCCAGCTCATTTGTCTATGATCTGTTTAGGATTGAAAATTTCTATTCTAAGTGTAGAATTTCAATGTAGTGCATTTGTTTTGGGCTTTTCGGGTTATGGTTTGATTTTGGGTATGGATTGGCTATCCAGTAATGGGGCCATCCTTGATTGTGAGAAAAGGGTTGTTAGGCTCCTAACCCAGCTCGGTAATACTTTGGAAATTTCTTGTAATCCCTCGTATGCGGTTATGCTTAGTTATCTTGAATCGCTAGATGCCTCTGTTGAAAATTTGCAATCAGTTAGAGTGGTCCGGGAATATCCGGATGTCTTTGAAGAGGTGAAGGGCTTGCCTCCGAAGCGGGAAATAGACTTCCGCATATATCTTGTAGATAATGCAAAGCCCGTTGCGTTACCCGTTAGACACATGGCTCCACGGGAAAGGAAAGAGCTCAGTAAACAGATTAAAGAGCTTCTAGAAAAGGGGTTCATTAGGAGAAGCATTTCAGAATGGGGCGCTCCAGTGGTGTTCGCTACAAAGGCGGATGGTTCACTCCGTCTATGTGTTGACTATAGGGAGCTCAACAAGCTAACGAAAAAGAATAGGCACCCTCTCCCTAGAATTGACGATTTATTTGACCAGCTTGTAGGAGCGTCTGTTTTCTCCCAACTCGATTTAGCAACCGGTTTTCATCAGCTAAGGGTGGCTGAAGATAGCATCGATAAAACGGCGTTCAGAACCCCAGATGGCTTCTTTGAATGGCTTGTCATGCCTTTCGGCTTGACAAATGCACCTGCTTACTTCGTGGACCTGATGAGTAGGGTATTTAGAGATTTCCTCAACAAATTTGTAGTGGTCTTCGTAGATGATATCCTTATCTTCTCAAAGAATGAAGAGGAACATGCTCAGCACTTAAGGGCAATCATGGAAACTTTGCGAGTCCATCAACTAAAAGCCAAATTCTCCAAATGCCACTTTTGGAGAGAAGAGGTGAGGTTCCTTGGGCACATAGTATCCAAACAAGGGTTAGCAGTGGACCCTGCTAAGGTAGTGGCGGTACAGGACTGGAAGACACCAAGGAAAGCAACTGAGGTCCGAAGCTTTCTAGGACTAGCAGGTTTCTATCGAAAATTCATAAGAGATTTTGCGAAAATCTCAGCTCCGCTCACGAAATTGACCAAGAAGAATCTAGTGTTTAATTGGGACTTGGATTGCGAGTTTGCTTTCCAACGACTGAAAAGGGCTCTTACAACAGCCCCAGTTTTGACGCTGCCAGATGGGAACAAGATGTTCACTGTTTATACGGATGCATGTGGGACAGGGCTAGGTGCCGTCTTAATGCAAGAAGGAAGGGTAGTAGCTTATGGCGGAAGGCAGTTGAAAGTGCACGAAAAGAACTACCCAACCCACGATCTTGAGTTAGCCGCCATCGTCTTTGCACTCAAGTCTTGGCGACACTATCTCCTAGGTGAGAAGTTCGAACTTTACACTGACCATAAATCGTTGAAATATCTTTTCTCGCAGAAAGATCTTAACTTGAGGCAACAAAGATGGATGGAGTTTCTTGCCTCGTACGATTTCGAAATCTCCTACACTCCAGGCAAAGGCAACGTAGTGGCAGACGCGTTGAGCCGAAAGAAATTGACCCTAAGCCCGTTGTTTGTTGAAAGACAAAGCCTAGAGTTTATAGCCAGCTTCGACTTTAGGCCTTCCTCCGATTTCGTACCAGGCTTGTTAGCATCTCTCGAAGTGCGCCCAACTTTAGTGGATTCAGTAGGGACAGCACAACGCGAAGACCCTCAGCTCGTGGAAACAATTGATAGGCTAATTAGGGGTGAAACTTCAAGTCACCTCAACAGGTACTCCATCGACGATAAGGGTTTGCTAAGGCGAGACGGAAGACTATGCGTCCCACAGACAAAAGATTTAATAAAGAAGGTTCTCGAGGAAGCACATCACTCCAAGATGACGATACACCCAGGCGGAGATAAAATGTACAAAGACATAAAAAGGACTTTCTTCTTGAACGGCATGAAAAAGGACGTGGCAGAATTCGTTTCTAAGTGTATGGTGTGCCAACAGGTTAAGGCGGAACAGAAAAAGCCTGGCGGACTGCTACATCCTCTGGAGGTCCCGCAGTGGAAGTGGGATAGCATCTCAATGGACTTCATCGATGGGCTGCCTAGGTCTAGGAGAGGCAACACTAGCATTTGGGTAATAGTGGATAGGCTTACTAAAAGCGCCCACTTTTTACCTGTCAAAAGTAAAAGAACTGCCTCATCCCTAGCATCACTTTACCTCAAGGAAATCGTTCGACTCCATGGAATACCATCTAGCATTGTTAGTGACCGAGACCCCATCTTCACCAGTGAGTTTGGGCGGAGTCTGCAAGAAGCAATAGGAACGCAGTTATGCTTGAGCACAGCCTATCATCCCCAAACCGACGGCCAAACAGAGAGAGTGAACAGAGTTTTGGAAGACCTTTTAAGACTATGCGTCCTTGACTTCGGAGGGACATGGGAAGACCACCTTCCTTTGGTGGAATTTGCCTACAACAACAGCTATCAAGCAACCATCGGAATGGCGCCCTTCGAAGCTTTATATGGTAGACCGTGCCGATCGCCCACTTGTTGGTGGGAGTCTACAGATAAGCTCATACTTGGACCAGATATGATTCGAGAGACTTCAGAGAGAGTAGACTTAATACGAAGAAGGATGAAGACGGCCCAAGACAGACAAAAGTCCTATGCCGACAAGAGAAGGACCGACCTTGAATTTGAGGTTGGAGACAGAGTTTTTCTCAAGGTATCACCGCTAAGAAACGTTGTTCGTTTTGGAACCACAGGAAAACTAGCACCAAGGTTCGTAGGGCCATTCCCTATCATCGAGAAAATTGGGAAAATGGCCTATAGATTAGAGCTACCCGAGAAGTTGGCCGGAGTCCACAATGTTTTTCACGTTTCACATCTCCGAAAATGTCTGCATGAGTCTGCGGAAGTGGTAGAGCCAAATATCCTCGAAGAGGCCGAAGTGGAACGCGAAGCAACCATAAGGAAAGTTCCAACCCGCATCTTAGGAACGGAAGTGAGGAAGCTACGCAACCGCGAAGTCAAACTCGTCAAAGTTCAGTGGAGCGACGCCGAGGGAGACGCGACTTGGGAAACTAAAGCTAGAATACGCACTGCCTACCCTTTTCTTTTCGAGGGTACATCCTTGATCTTTCTTTTTCCTTAAGTTGCACTTTTATCTATCTTTTTAGGTATATTTCCTCGACCTTATCTTTTAGGTAGAATCTTTTTGGATGGAAACATGTAATTGAAACATGTTATGTATGATGGTTGCAAGTGGTTGCAAGTGATTGCTAGTGGTTGCTCGTGGTTGCATATACACACACAATCTAGGTTTTAGATCGGGTCAGTCACTTCATATTGCATACGCATATATGTTTGCATTCGTATATGGTTGAACATTAATGTGTTGTCATATGGATGTTGCATTTGTATTGAATGATTGTGCACTCATGTAGAATCAAGAATAGGAAAATTTGCATACATAATGGATTCATGGCACTTACATAATTCGCATTAAGGAGGTCAACTGAATCAGTAGACCGCCTGATTTTGCATTAGATAAGTTCATGTATACACACACTTCGCATATGATCATGAAGCATTAGAAGTCTTTTAAGGACAGTGGATGCTCGTGTTTGATGGTTGAGTAGATGGATGATTGGATGTTAGGATATACATTCCTCCTAACTTGAAGATTTCGGGGACGAAATCCTTTTAAGTGGGGGAGAATGTAACACCCCGCAAATTCTATAACTGTGAAATTAACAAATTAAAGTATAATTAATTTGAAATCAAAGAACTAAGGGAAACGGGATACGCCATTGCGTTTGTCTCGGAAAAATACGCGAAATAGAGTCCGAATTTTCGAAAAACGGAGTCCGTATGAAGAAGATATGGCCTTCGGAAGTTTCTGAATTAAATTTAAAATTCGAACAGAATAAAACAGCTCAGAAAAAAATAGTTTTAATTCCAAAATCGGGCCCAATTGGCCAGGGCGGGAAAACTCCCGCCTAATGCACCCAGGTCGACTGGGCTGTCGACCTGGTCTAGCCAGGTCGACAGGGCTGTCGACAGGGCTGTCGACAGGCATGTCGACCTGGTCCAGAGCCAGGTCGAACCCAGCCCAACCTGGCTGGCCTATTCTCTGTTAGTCGATTTTCTGTGGTCTGCTTTGTCATTAGGGCTAGGTGGCAGGCTCTAATTGGTCCCTCTTGCGAATGAATGGCTATGATCAATCCAAGCAACATCAATGGTCCTAATCAGTTCATAAACCCTATAAAAATGGCCCTAGACTAACCCTAATCTATTGATTCAAAAATAAGAACAAAGCCGCCATGTTGCTGAGGAACGACTAAGAGTAGCCGCCAAATTTGAGAGAGGATTAGGAGGCAAATTCTAAGGCATAAAGCGACCTAAACAAATCAAATCAACAAGGAATCGTATCTCCAAATCCCTAAATTGGAGAATTCGCCACATCATTGTAAGTAGAGTATTATTTTGGTATGAACAAATAATTGTGTTGGTTTGTATACTTGATTTGTGGCGATAAAGTAATTCATATTTGTGCGTTACTATGATTCTTATCGATTTGGAATATTGTATACGTTTGGATATTCTCGAATTGTGTTATTCAATTATGAAAAACTACATGCGGTAGTTTTATGCAAGTTTACGTTTGGAATATTCGCAAATTATGTAATCCATGTTGAAGCTACATGTATGTAGTTAATTGAAATTCATGCAAGTTTGGGGTTTTGCTATTATGCCATCATAATGTGTATTTTTATACAAACATCATTTTTGTGAAGTAATTGGAATAAGTTTGGATTATCATAATCCATATGAAATTGTGTTGAAGATTTGGCATCATGTATTAAGCCATGCTTTTGTACTAGAAAACCTATTTGCAAACTTATGAATATGACTAGGCTATGATTGATATTTTGCATAATTGAAATCCATATTGTTAACAAGAATTTTATGATGACATATGTGGTACATAGCTAGGTTAGATTCAAAAATCCCTTTTGCAAGTTTGCATGACTAAAGTAAAAGTCATGATTTCATGTTAGAAATATTTATGCCATAGTTATGAGAATAGATTAAGTTGAACTATACTTTTGTGTTAATAACAAAAGTAAGTACCTTAGTAACCATGTAGTAATCTTATGGACATGATTTGCTTATGTTTGACATTATGCCTAAATAAAAATATAGGTTCATGTTGTAGTTATGACTATGTGTCAATAATGATATCCAATTTAGATTCTTATCTCAACTACAAGTTTACATGCTTTGATTCATGTCACCTATGCTTTATGACCAAAGTATATGTTACTACTATGCAAGTACACCAGTTTCTATTTTGTAGTTCCAACGTTATGTTGCAAGTTCATGCGCTCACATTCCCCTTTTTGTGTATGTAATCACGCTTTAAGCCTCCCCTTTTCCTCATGGCTAAGCTGGGCTTAAAAAGGCTAAGCCCAACATATATATAATAAACGGACGTGTTAAACGGGGGAAAATAACGTTGGGTTAAATTAATTAATTAATAAATGAAAATATAAAGTAGAAGGGCCCAAATTCAAGTATGGGTTGGGCCCATGATGGGTGTAACCTTTACACCATTAACTTAATAATGGGCCGCAAATATTTACATATAAGAAAATAAAGAAGAAAGACAAAATATGTAAATGTAGAACATACGATGTGTTTAACCCGAGGTTGGATTGAGTTGTGATGTAAACCTGCCCGGAACCTCCCGGCTGTCCAGTAGTCACAACAATACCTATCCAATGTGGGAGGTTAAACATGGAGCCCAATAAGGACCCGAGGTTAGACTGAGTTGTGGCGTAAGACTGCCCGGAACCCACCGGCAACAAGCAGCCACAACAATACCTATCTAATGTGAGAGGTCAAGGCTTTAATAAGACAATTAAGGCTGAGTCAGGATTGTTAGGATTAAGTGAACTAAAGACTTAATCAAAATGGAACATGCTAAACTAAACGGACTGGTGGGGGTTAGGTTAGAAAACACTTAACCAACTTAGCATGCTGGCTAGAGATAGAAAACCTAGTAACGGGGGACCCTTTTCAGCAGTAACCCTAGAAGGAGTATCAGGATACCCTGAAACTAGGCAGGGTGGGGCACGATTACTGGGCTGATTGTAAGAGGTCAAATCGACGGCGGTGGTGTAGCAGTGTAGGTTCTAACGGGGTGCGGGCGTGCACACACTCCGGCGCAAAAAAATAAGGCACTGGGCACCAGTAGCATACCTGTGCATTCTAGGATTGTGTCGGGCCGCCACCATGGGACTTGATACACCCCATGGTGGGACCAGCATAGGTAACTACAACATCGGGGGCCATAAGACACAGGTAACTATGCGAGTAGGAGCCGATCATTATAAAATGGATCACTTCACCCTGATTATGGGTTGCCAGTTGGAAACTAGTTTATATGGGTTCAGAGATTAACATGGGGTACGATAGTATACTCGACCCTAGACAACTTAACCAAGTTTATAGTACTTTCCCACTTCTTGTTTATACTTATCATACCCAGTTCTTTATTCATAGACAGAATAGTACTAGACTTACTCAGGCTTTATGTCTGACTCTACTTTTCTTTCGTCTTCTTTTCTTCTGTTCCCCCCCCCCCCCAGGTCCACAGGGAGGGAACACTGCAGCTTGACCAGCCTTAACATCCAGCTTGAAGAAGAGAAATGTATTACTTGGACCCTTTCGTTTTGAACTATGGCTTTGGACAACCACTATGGGGCTTTTGCAGTTTATCTATGCTTTATTTATGCTTCTTTAAATAATGTAATCAAGACAGATTATGAAAGTGTTATGTTATATTTTTGGAAAGGATGTAAGACAATCATGGTGATGTTGTTGTATCACGTATTTGCTTTTATGAAATAAAAGTTGTTGTTTTTCCGCTGTTTACAAATATGTGTTTTTATATCTGTCTTGTATATCTGTGACTTATACTTATAAACCTCCACCAAAGTTAGGGCATTCCCTTTGAGAGTGACCCTAACGGAGGTGGGGTGTTTCAAATTCTTCTTTCTTTTTATTACTCCACTCTTCGAAATTTTCTTTTGTGAGGACAAACGGTGAGGAGAATAGAAAATCCATAGTCTCAACCAGGCTTTGATACCAATTGATGAAAAATAATTTGGGAGGAAGAGATTAAAAGTTTTTTGGAGAAGACAATATTTTATTGCTTTTTTTCTTCAATTGCTTAATTTACAGATTAAAAAAGATGCATGCATTATTGATACATGCTTAAGAAAATTCTAGATAAGATCGCATTAATACATTTCCAAACATAACCAAATAGGCAAAAACAGGAAATGTAATTAACACATGCAACACTTAATGCAATATTAAACACATGCAATTTAATGCAAGTTTAATTTATTCCAACAGATCCTTGGTCTTGTGGTGCTCGACGCAAGTAAAATATTGCATGCTGCTCCATTATAATTTATAATATATGTTGAACATCAATACAGGTCTAAGCATATGCATACAAAGTCCTTTGTCTTTGGGAGCCAAATGATCATTTCCTCTCAAACATAATTGGTGACCGCCTCATATTTCACGCATGATTGATCCCCTGCCATGTGTTTATGTTCCCATGCACGACTTCCTGAAGCTATTAACACATGCGTTCGTTTTATTGTAAACATGTACATTACTCCTTTAACACATATGTATGTGTCCTTATACGAAAACGTAATATGATTGGAGGCCTTTCTCTTCGTGTGCCCATGCTTCAATTTCCACTCTATTGTTCATATATAAATATTTCATGCGAATGATTCAGTATACATGAAGATGCACCGCGCATACAAATACTGATCGACCCAATCTCTTTTATTAGCACAGCGTCAAACTATGGATATACTTAGTGGTCGACCCATATTATTGGTTGATGCCTGACCAATCTATAGTTTATAACCGGGCCGACTAATCCATTTGAAAAGTATGAGTTCGACCCGACCGCTTCATCAGACAGTCGACCTATCAATTTCTGAACCGCGTTAATAACGAGGTTAACACCCGTAGGACTAGAACATCCAAATGGAAGTGACATTGAAGGAAGAAAAGGGAGAATCATCTACTACTACATTGGTACACACACCAATAACACCTCAATCATCCGATGATGAAGAAGAGCCAGGAAAAAAAAGCGAAGTTTGCAAGAACTGTACTAGTCAACAAATGAAGTGCACTTAATATCTCTTTTGATAGATGCTAAGAATATTGTTTTTGAAGAGGCAGTAAGAGATAGAAAATGAAAAGGTGCGATGGATGAAAAGATGATGGCTATCGAAAAAATTGAAACTTCGGACTTGGTGGAGTTGCCAGCAGGATGTCAGCCCACGGGAGTAAAATGTGGATATAAGAAAAAGATGAATGCCCAGGGTTGGTAGAAAGATATAAGGCGCGGATAGTTGCAAAAGATTATAAACAAAAGGAAAGGTTCGACCATAACGAAAATTTTGCCTTGGTAGCGAGAAAGGAAACAATAAGACTTCTCATATCTCAGACAGCACAATTCAACTGGCATATTTATCAAATGCATGTGAAAACAGCATTTTTAAATGGTGTGCGTGAAGAGGAAGTATTTGTGGAGCAACCACCAGGGTATGTGAAAGTTGGGAAGGAAAGAAAAAATATTGAATTTAAGGAAAGCGTATATGGGTTAAAGAAATCACTTCGTGCATGAACACTAGAATCGAGACATACAATAACGATAATGGGTTGGTAAAATGTCCCTTCGAGCAGGCACTATATGTGAAAAAAGAAAAATGCAACTTTTTTTTTGTTGCTCTTTATGTTGATGATCTGATATTCGTGGGGACTAACGAGGAGATGATAAAATAGTTTAAAGAATTAACGACTCGAGAGTTTGAAATGGTAGTTTTAGGGTTGATGAAATAATTTCTTGGTATTGAGGTTAGGTAAGGAAGATCAGGAATATTTGTGTTACAAGAAGCTTATGCAAAAGACATTTTTGAAAAAGAACAAGATGTAAGAGTGTAATCCAGTAGCAACACTGTTGGAAGCCGGTGCAAAACTCTCTAAGTTTGATGGGTGGGGTCGAGTGGATGCAAACAAATACCCAAGTTTGGTTGGAAGCATAAGGTGTCTCACGTGCATTAGAACTAATATGCATATAATGTTGGCATATGGAGTCGGTTCATAGAGGAGCCAAAATACTCACATATGAAGGCTGTTAAGGGAATTCTTTGATATATCTGAGGAACAGAATCACTTAGGTTACTCTATTCTAAGACAAATGTAACAACCCGAATTTCAACAGATCGATTTTATTTTTCAAAAATCTAAATCTGTCGAAGCTCGATATGTTTTATCTGGTATCCTGCAGAAAGTCAAATATAAATATATCAGAGCTTATAATAAAAATCTCACAGTGGAAGGAATAAAATATAATAGTAAGTAAATGCTCACCAACATAATGGTACGATTTAACCAGTGTCTCCAAGCTGCAGAATTTAACCATCTGTCTAACCTTTAGGTTTATTACGAGGAGGGGTCCAAACAAACGTTCTGATGAACGGATAGATTATACTTTCTACAAATAACAATACATATACCGTTATGTTACTGATATATATTTATTAAGTTATACGGGTTTATTTCACAATACACTTTTGATTCCTCCGTATAAATGCTATCTATTCGCTCCTTAGTAGATTAACCTAATAAATAATATATATGTAGCCACATACCGAATATACCGAGGTACTCCCCATAGTACCCTCCTCGAGTGGTCCCCATCGTCGTACTACGATAACGTACTGGACTTCCAACACTATGCCACAAAAGCTACTACTAACTTTCAAATTTAATTAATGTATATTAATTATTATCTCTAACCAATAAATCTAGGCTACTACTAACTTTCAGATTTGACTAATGTATATTAATTACTATCTCTAATTTATTTCTTCTTTTTGTTTTTCACAATTACATTAAAAATTGACACAATTTGATTTACATCTCTTTTCTTCTGATCCCTACAATTCATGCATATTTTGGTTTAAATCTGAAAAGGGATTTCTTATGAATAATATATAAATTCACAAATCTTCTCATTTATTATAATATTGAGACAATATGTTCTTTTAGCCCCAATCGTTAAATTTTCCTCTTTTTTTCATAATTTCAATTTATTGGTGCATAACTGCAATTCTATAATTTTGTTCCTATCTACAATTCAATTATTCAATTTTCACATAATCACAATTTATTCAACTTTTGCGCACAATTAAAATTTGACTTAAACGGTATATTTTGGCGTAGAAGAGAGGAAGGAAGAAGAAGATGAACACATTGTAAATTTCAGCATAAATCAAAAATACTGTTATTGAAAAATTTAATTTAATCCACTCACCTGACTATGCACAATTCCTTAATTTAATTTGGATTTGCTATGCTCTCTTTTTAATTTGGATTTGTTGATTTGTCTGGATGAAGGATCAAAGCATCTATAACTTAAATCGACAATCTTTATCTCCAAACCTTGAATCAGAAATCCTAAAACTAATATTTTTATTTTCTGAAGAATTTGGAGGAGAAAAGAAATAGTAGAGCTCTGGCGCCCTCTCGGAAAATATGAGTTGGAGGATAGACCCTATTAGTTTATTTATAGGTGCTCAAACGGACCTCGTATGTTGGACAGAAACAGATAAAATCAGAGCCATTGAAAACGTTAAATCCAGTCACCTTTCCCAACACTGAGTCGACCAGGGCTTCAAGTGGGTCGATCCTTGTGTCGACCTAGTACTCGGGTGGGTCGACCCACTTATGGATTAAGTTGACCCATTTACTGGGTCACGAACGTTATTTTCTTTCCTGTTAAGTTTTCCTTTACTGTTACACTCAACGTTCTTTTTCTTACCTAATATTCTTCTCTATATTAATTCTTCCATTTATAACGTATGTTTTAGATTTCAAACTTGAATTTGTGCGTATATATTCGTGCACAACTTCGTAAATTTTATTCATTAATAGACGCACAACAAACGTTATTATTAATGTTACAATTCTTAATTTTTTCCTTATTCTTTAGTCTTATACATTTCAAATTTCAAATGCGAACTTAATATGCATATATAATTTTTTTTCTTGTTTTAAATTTCTAAGTGTTTGTTCCCTTCTTAATTCAATTAATGTTATCTTTAACATTTATTTCCATTATGTTACATGCCATTTTTAACATGCATAATTCTTATTTTAAATGGGCACCTTTAGTGTATTAATATGCGTATATCCTATTCTAATTTGACAAGCTACTTAATTAACGTTATTTTAAACTTCTTTTTTATAGCATAATTTTGTACTGTTTATGACGTGCATTTATATTGTGTATTTCTTCTGCAATTTAGGTCTATATTTTTTGTTAATGTCAATTATGACATGCGTAATCAATTAGTAGGAACGCTCAATTTTTATACCAATTACTATCCTCTTTCTGAATGTCCATGTATTTCAATTTCAAATGACCATTTTTCTAGGAATTTATGTACATAAATAATTTTAAAAATATAAATTATATTTGTAAACATTTACATACAAATATTTTCTGACGCAAAATTTCATATGTTCTTCAATTTTTTGTACGAACTTCGTTCGGAACATATTATATACGTAAATTTATCAGAAAAATACAACGAACGCAATGGTACATGCTTCAAAGCCCAATTCAAACAATTTTTAAATATGTTTGTTTTTCATTCATCGTTTTCTGTAGTTATTTAATTGAATTAATATTATAAAAAGTGAAAATTAAGGACACATCCCTAAAAAGCATTATTAACAATATTTTTCGTCAACACCGGAGATAGGTCTATGGAAGTGGACCTAAAGGAAAACATGGGATTATACAGCAGCAGACCAAAACATCTTCGGAAGTGTAATAAAGAACAATATAATATGTGGAAATAAAAAGAGCACACAATTAATAGTTGTTCGGTTTGGATTGAACCTACGTCCACTTTAAGGCCTTTGATGATTTTATTCATAGGAGGTTACATAAGAATTATCCAAACTGATTCAGAAATTGGGGTTTGCTCTCTTGAATATGAGAGGAAGAATGAGGAATGAGAAAAAGTATCCTCAAAATGTTTAACCCTAGGGTCTCATTTATAGAGGTTTTGGGCCTCCTTTTGCTGCTTCTTTTTCCGACACTTTTTTGGAGTCAACTTTTTTCTCTCTTTTTTAGCTTTTGTGTTTTTTTGTCTTTTTCTGCCTTTCTCCAGCTTTGTGTACCATTCTGGTCTCGTTTTTTGTTTTTTCTGGCTTTCTCCTGCTTCTTACAGCCTTCTGTTGTCGTTTTTATCCTTTCCCGGCTTTCTCCTGCTTCCTACAGCCTTCTACTCTCGTTTTTGTCTTTTTCTGGCTTTGCCCCTTTCGTTAACAGCCTTTCGTCAACATCCTTTCATCACTAGCCATTCGTCAACAACCTTTTGTTACCATCCTTTCGTCAACAACCTTTCGTCACCAGCCTTTCGTTAAAAGCCTCTCGTCAACAGCCTTTCCTCATCAGCCTTTCGTCAATAGCCTTTTGTCACCATCCTTTCGTCATCAACCTTTCTTCAACAGCCTTCGTCAATAGCCTTTTGTTACCAGCCTTTGTTAAACTTATTTAAGCCATTATCCCCAAATGATACGTCGGTTTGTTTAATGTGACCACTCTAGGGAATGGGAAACCATCATCTAAGTCCAATGGAAGCAGTTTTAGTTCTGAATCTCCCACCAATAAAAAGTTATAGGCGAAACAAGATTTCATCTCCTTCTTTTGATGTCAACATAGATATATCCAAGGCTTTTCCTTTTATAACTTCCTAGTATTGGAGCTTCTGCTTCTTTATATTTGGCCAATGCGAATTTTGGTGTTAACAGTTAGCCCCCATAGTATAAAGAAGCTTTTGTTCTTTAGGAAAAAATCCTATGGCTCCTGCACAGCTTGCCTATCACTCAAGAACCAGTAAAAATATTTTGTGTTTCTTTCGTATAACCAAGAGTAATGATGCAAGGGGAAGCATAAACTTTCCTTAATCAAATTGGGCCTGAACATGAAGCCAAAGTTATTAATTTTTTGTGGACATAGTGTGCAAATTCAAACTTGTATTCATGCGGGATGATGTGCTTTAAAGCACAACATTCTTCTATCAGTGATGGACGAGCATTATTATTGTTACTTAAACATTCAATTATCAAGAATTCATTCTGGAAAGTCTGATATAACAAATCCAAAATTTACATTCAGGTATTTTCAATCAGATGTTCATCATTAACGAATATAATGTGTTAATAAAAGTAACATGACTTGCATAGTGAGCGATATTTCACTTATAATATGCGAAGCATTGTTTTTCATCCAAACTTATAGCAACATGATTTGGGATAAGAATAACATAAGGTCAGAAACTTCCCTTCGTTAGGGACTAGGGAATTTAACCTTTTCTTAGAGATTTCAAGTAAGAGACTAGAAATGCCAAGCCGAGTACTTATGATACATGGTTAGAACCATGCAAACCGGAATCTGTAAAAACCCCCAAGATTCATATTTGGGTAAATAGGAATTAGAAATCATATGGAAACCCAAAGATTGATACTTGGGTAAAGCATAAATTAGAAATCATATGGAGACCCCAAGATTCATATGGGGTAAAGCATAAATCATAAATCATATAGAAGCCCGAAGATTCATACTTGGGTAAAGCATAAATCAGAGATTCATGTCAAAGAACCATATCTTAACTGAGAGTTATTAACAAATGTCATAGCTAAATAAATGCCCTAATAAAGGGATAGAAGAAACACAGAAGGTTAATTAAGGATCATCCAATGAAAGCATCACAAACCATCCAAAGACTATACATATGTATAGTGTCAACCTATCAAAATATTATTGAAAGTGATCAAGCAACCATAGATTATGTGTGTGTTTATCGGAGGTTCGCTCAGAGAACATTTGGAAGAAAGAGACTTAAATATTCCAAGAAGTAATCTTCGGGTGTGTATATATAGAGGACGACTTTTGTAATAATATAACCCTATCCTGAGATGATTGGACATTCAGCGGATGTTTCTCTCAATTTTCTAGCCTTTGGTGTCTAATGTCTAGTCTTATTCCTAACCCATTCAATACGCAAATGAATGAATGCTCTCTGAGAGTGACTTTGGTCCCTTTATATGGGAAGATGTGGGAATTACTAGTCCCACTTAGGTGTATTATAATTTGTAGGGGGTTTTAGCCTCACGTAGGAGGCGACTCCACAAGATGGAGATGCAACTTTGTTTGTTAGTCCCACTTAGGAGGCGACTCCACTAGGTGGCGATGTAACTTTGTTTGTTAGCCCCACTTAGGAGGCGACACCACTAGGTGGAGACGTAATTTATGGCTTCTCTTCTTGAAAGCTTTATTTTCTGCTCCACTTCTGGAGGCTTTGTTTGATGCTCCTCTTCTGGGAGGTTCTGTTTATTGTTGCTTCTCTCTTTTGAAGCTTTGTTGATGTAGCTTCTCCCCTTGGAATCTTTGTTGATGTAGCTTCTCCCCTCGGAAGCTTTGTTGATGTAGCTTCTCCATCCGGAAGCTTTGTTGATGTAGCTTCTCCCCTCGGAAGCTTTGTTGATGTAGCTTCTCCATCCAGAAGCTTTGTTGATGGAGCTCCTCTCCTAAGAAGCTTTGTTGATGTAGCTTCTCCCTCTGGAAGCTTTGTTTATGTAGCTTCTCCCTTCGGAATGTTTGTTGATGTAGATCCTCCCCTCGGAAGCTTTATTGATGTAGCTCCTCCCTCCGGAAGCTTTGTTAATGTAGTTTCTCCCTCCGGAAGCTTTGTTGACGTAGCTTCTCCCTCAGGAAGATTTGTTGATGTAGCTTCTCCATCCAGAAGCTTTGTTGATGTAGCTTCTCCCTCTGGAAGCTTTGTTGATGTAGCTTCTCCCCTTAGAAGCTTTGTTGATGTAGCTTTTCCATTCGGAAGCTTTGTTGATGTAGCTCCTCCCCTCGGAAGCTTTGTTGATGTAGATTCTCCGTCCGGAAGCTCAGTTGATGTAGCTTTTCCCTCAGGAAGCTTTGTTGATGTAGCTCCTCCCCTCGGAAACTTTGTTGATGTAGCTCCTCCCTTTGGAAGCTTTGTTGATGTAGCTTCTCCCTCCGGAAGCTTTGTTAATATCATTTATCAAGGGTAAGTTCCACACCTTTCATAGAAGCATTTAAGTATGTCAATATAACATGTTTGACAAAGTCATGATATTCTAAAATAGGGGAGATAAGTTTTAGAAGACTCTTATTTGAGCCGAGCTATGTTGAGCGTTTAATCATTCCTTTGCTGCATATTTGTATGAATAGCTTCCACCGAAGTTTGTCTTTGATTGATAACTTTGTTGTATATTCATTCATGTATTGCGTTTCTTTAAGAGCTTCCATTTGACCTTTCATTCCATCTCATTGGATGAGACATAAATAGAAAGTGATCCACTTGAGCTTTTGTTATATGCATGAGCCTGAACACGGTTTGGTTTTTACCTGTAATAGCACTCGAACTTACATTAATATTTGTTTAACTATAAGTAAAATGATAAATAAAGACGAATAATAAATGTAATCTTTTGAGATAAGAGGCTTATTGTTAAGTTCCCATTCCCATGTTGCGTTTTCTCTGACCAACTTTCCTACTGATTTTACTTTGAATTCTCAAACGAGCTTTCTTTTCTTTTGGGCTTGAAGTATCTTTATCAAACTCCAACAATGTCTGATTTTGTGTCCTTTTGTCTTGCGATAAGAGCAATAGTCTTTCCTTTTGTTCAATTTTGTAGAACCTTCTGCAAGGGGATTGGAACCAAGCCCTACTTCCTTCTATTCTTGCATCAAGCTTTTCCTTGCATTAAGTATTTCTTCCATAAGAATGAATTTATCAGATCTGGAATAAAATCGTCCAAACTTCCGCACTCATTTAAGATAAGCTCCTTCCAAAAGGGGGATGGTACGAGCAACCCTGATCGTATAGCTCTCAGTTTCTCTCTATCCGTCGCCCCTTTCACCTTAAGTTGTGAAACCTCTTTAGATAGCAGTTAAATTGACTCCTCGGGTCTTTGTTTGATTTTATCTAAATCGTAAATGCAATTTGCCGAATCCTTTTGCATATGGAATTGTGTGCTAAATTCGGTGGACAATTGGTTCCAAGATATGATGAGAGGGCCATGATAATGTTTGCGCCATTTAAGAGCTCTTCCATGAAGAGTTGTCACGAAGATCTTGCATCGAAGGGTTTCAGAAGCGTTATATGTATCCATGTAATTCTCAAAAAGGGATAGGTATTCCTCAGGGTCTGTAGTCCCATCATACAAGAGTTTGTTTTCTTGTATTTCAGACGGGACCTTCACCATCGTTATCTCTCTTTGGAGAAGGGGATTCCTTGCAACGTTCTATCTTCTTTCTATGTCAGGCTTGCATTTTCTTCTAAACTAACCGCCTCCTTTGATGTTTGGTTGTTTCTCTATGAGATTGGGCTGTTATGTAGATTTGATGAAGACTCAATTTGAATATAAAGTTCGTGAGGTGCTATGATCCTTGATTCCGCTTCATAGGGTTCTGCTTTAGAGGATCTTCGGACCATGTCTGCTTCAGTAAATATCCTAGTGATATCAATTTGCGTAACCAGTTGTAATATTTCCAACTCATCTTTTGTTAAATATGAAGATCCTCCAGTTTCTAGTTTGGCTATTTTGATGTTGTTTTCTGGAATGGACGATGTGTTGGATCCCTCTTTACCACTTTTCCCCAATTGAATCATCTTTTACTTAACTTCCAGAGTAACTTGGTATTCAGAAGCTCCTTGTTGAGACTCCTTTTATAATCTTGCCTCTTTAAAGCTTAGACGAAATCGGGACAGAACAACACAGTTAGAAATGTGGCAATTCTATCCAAAAGGTTAAAGGTAGCAATGGAGACGGAGGTTCAGGCCCACCTTCTAGCACCAAAAATGTTAACGATATTTTTCGTCAACACGGAGATAGGTCAATGAAAATGGACCTAAGGGAAAACATGGGATTATTCAGTAGCATATAAAAACATCTTCAGCAGCGTAATAGAGAACAGTATAATACCCGGAAATAGCAAGAACACACAATTTATAGTGGTTCGGTTCGGATTGAACCTATGTCCACTTTAAGGGATTTTATGATTTTATTCATAGAGGAGGTTACATAAGAAATCCCCAAATTGATTCACAAATTGGGGTTTGCTCTCTAGAATATGAGAGGAAGAATGAGGAATGAGAAAAAGGATCCTCAAAATGCGACCCCTGGGGTCTTATTTATAGAGGTTTTGGGCCCCCTTTTGCTGCTTCTTTTTCCCGCCCTTTTTACCACTTTTTTGGTGTCAAATTTTTGCTCTCTTTTTTGGCTTTTCTGTTTTGTCTTTTTCTTCCTTTCTCCAGCTTCATGTACCATTCTGGTCTCTTTTTTTTTCTTTTTTTTGGGTTTCTCCTGCTTCCTACACCCTTCTGCTGTCGTTTCTGTCTTTTTCTGGCTTTACCCCTTTCGTCAACAGCTTTTCGTCAACAGCCTTTCTTCACCAGCCTTTTGTCAACAGCCTTTCATCACCAGCCTTTCACCACCATCCTTTCGTCACCATCCTTCGTCAATAGCCTTTCGTCAACAGCCTTTCTTCATCAGCCTTTTGTCAATAGCCTTTCGTCACCAACCTTTCTTCAAATGCCTTTTGTAAATAGCCTTTCGTCACTAGCCTTCATCAGCAGCCTTTGTTAAACTTGTTTTAGCCATTATCGCCAAACGATACGTCTTTTTTTTTAATGTGACAACTCTACGGCATGGAAAACCATCATCTGAATCCAATGGAAGTGGTTTTAGGTCTGAATCTCCCACCAATCAAAAGTTATAGGCAAACAAGATTTCATCTCCTTCTTTTGATGTCGACATAGTTGTATGCAAGGATTTTCCCTTTATAATTCCTGGTATTGGAGCTTATGTTTCTTTATATTTGGCCAATGCGAATTTTAGTGTTAACAAGTATCAAAATACAAACGGCATCTAGTCCAATTTGAAATTCAAAGCGAGACCCTATTTTGCCAAGTTACATGTTTTTGAAAGAAAAAAGCGTTACAACATTAAAAAAAAAAAAAAAAGAATTGCAAATATTCCCAAAAGCAATATGAAAAGAAAAAAAGCTACTTACATCTCTACATAAATACTGAATATATGCATACATGTATGCATATATTATGTATTACATGTAGACATGTATGCATATAAAGACGAACTAATATCCACGTGCTACGAATTGTTGCAGTAATGTATGCATATGTTCTTTTTAAATGCAGAAATGTATGCATAAAAGTTAAAAAGTATGAAGGCTTATGAAAATGTGCATACATGTATGCATTTATTGACTACATATGCAGAAATGTGCGCATAAAGGCGTATGCTTGGAAAATCAGGCCAGGATTGAATTGATGCATCAAATGATGCATATATTACAGTTTAACTGCGTACATTTCTGCATAAATAGTGTGTTTGAGCATAAATGCAATTTATCAAGAAATGTATGCATGTATTGCAAATATATGCATCGTTTGATGCAATATACTACTGTTTTGTTGTGTTTCATTTTTTGGTTTTTGGTGTGCTTTTTGGTGGTTTTAACGTCTGAATTTGATAATGATTAGTTGTTGTATTCAATCATAAATTTACGTGATTTTTTTTATTTTTTACATGATTTTTTATGAATTTATGTAAAATAGGGATGTAATTTATATGAAAAGTTTGACTGTATGTGACATGAATTTTGAAACTGATTAGCGACATGAGACAAACTGACCCTTATAAGAATGTGGGGTGTTACATTCTCTCACCCTAAGGAAATTTCGTCTTCGAAATTTGGTAAGCGTAAAATTAAGTAATTTCTCACATAATTTAGAACCACCATGTGTACATCCAATTTTGCAACCAGTTGTGCACTTGTGCAAAGTCTAACACAACATAAAAAATACATTAATGCAATGAATGCCTAAGTGGTAACTTCTGTATGACTACAAATTTTATCGAATTGTTTTTGAAAACATGATGAACGCATCCTAAATATACTAGTAATTTCTATAGCAATGCAATGTTTTGAAAAATTAAAAACACTTTTTCACCCAATTTTTTTCCATACCCTTGCAGATTAAGATCGTAGTTCATCCAACTTTTGCATTCAAAGCCTATCAACCAACTTTAAATTTTCAAATTTTAGGAAACTAATTTTCTGAATTTGGTTTCATATGTTAAAAAAAGGCATAAAATGAAAAATTATATTTTTTCCATCCATTTTTATGCAACATTTTCCCCATATATGGAAATCTTAATTGCCGATCTTAAATAAATTCCTATTTTATATTCCAAGTACAACATACATAAGAGAAATTTTTCTTTAGTTTTCCAAACATGCTTTGAAAGAATTCATTTTATTTTATAGTTCTCTATTTTGCAGTTGTCATGTTTGTTTGTTTTTCTTTTAGTTGTTCATCTTTTACCTTCATTTTCATTTTGTCCACAACATCCTATGTTTTTGTTCTTACCCAGCGACTATCACAAACACGTAGGAAGAAAATATCCCAATAAACTATTCTATTTTTCTATGATAGAACCCTACACAGGAATGTAAATAATTACTAAAAGAAAACTTTACTTCTTTCTCAAGGATGCTGAAAAGAAGTTTTGTTAATCACTCACCAAGTCATAAATTTTACATATAAAAATCTCAGCTTGCATTTTCTATTTATTTCCTCTTTATTTTTATTACATTAAATCATGCAAATTTTAAATTTACTTCTTACCTCTTTCTATTTAGTAGTAACCACTTGAAATATCCTTTCAAAATTTACTAATTGTCCATGCGTACCAATCAGACCATTTCATACTAAATTATTTTTAAAACAGTAAAATTTCATATTCTCAAAAGTTAAAATCAGAGAAGATAGGATTCTGTAATTTGACTTCGTTGAAGCTTTATTTATTGTAATTTACATTTCATTTTCAAGAAGGATTAATATGATTAAGTTTCTATGATTCTTTTCTAAAGAGGACTTTTGTGTTCTGTGTAAAGTATATTTCCTTGCCACTCTAATAAAGCATGTTTACTTACAAGCTTAGTGATTCATAAACCTTTCTTACGATTCTTCTTACTCTAACAAGTTAAGTTCTTTAAGAAAATTTTGTATATTTTATTTCACTCATGGTCACCTTGCACCCCATCTGGCCAACTCATTTATTCACACTTTCTCCTAACCACTTATATCGCTTAACCCACAATTTGCTAATGCATTCAATACTTTTTGAAAACAAGTTTGCTACATTTTCTCCAAAAAAATCATTTTAACGCAACTCTTAATATTGCAAACCAATAAATTTCTAAAATTGTAAATTTTTTAATTTTTGAAACTTGATTTTTTTCCAAGAAATCCTTTTCAACATTTACATATTTTTTCAAGTTCTAACTGTGGGGCTAAGTACAAAATGATTTCTAACTTTTGCATTTTCCAAACTCTTTGCTTGAAATTACATATTTTGTCCTAAATTTCTCCTTCACATAAATTCCCTTCAAATTATGTCTGAACTGAAGAATAACGTTAGCACCACTTTGTGCCAAATGTGTGTATATATAAATTCCTAATCCATTTTACCCTTTCTTAATTTTTCTCAATTTGCAACGCCTTACTGCCTAATCCACTCATCCGAAATACCAAAATTTCAAATATTAACACATGGAATCTTTTCTCTTTTTTTTCAAACATTTCATACACCTTCCATCCTAGCCACTGATGGGTCTAGAATACTCAAACTTCCATAACCATTTCTTAAGTGTACAAAATTAACATTCCAACTTCCCTCATGTGTTGTTAACTTAATTAACGGTTTCCTCTACGGTTATAGGTATATATATAATATTTATATATTTTTTAAAAATACAAATAAGCTCGCTCTCTATTTATATAGGAATCCTAAACCTAAGCTCTAATACCAAATGTAACAACTCAAATATTGACAGACCATTTTTTTAATCCAAACCTATCGAAGCTTGAGTTGGTTTATCTGATATCCTAGAGAAAGTAAAATAAAAATATATTAGAGCTCATAATAGAAACTCACAGTGGAAGGAATAAAATATAATAGTTAGTAAATACTCATTAATATAATGACACTATTTAACCAGTGCCTTTAAGCTTCAGAATCTAACCACCTGCCTTGCCTGCGGGTTTGTTATGACGAGAGGGTCAGAACAAAAATTCTAGTGAATCGATATATTATACTTTCTACAAATAACACTACATATATCGTTCTATCACCGATTCCTATTTTTAAGTTATTCAGATTTATTTCAAAATACACTTTTTATTTCTCCACATAAATCATACCTATATACTCCCCAATATATTAACCTATTAAATAATATATTGTAGCTATATATCCAATATATCGAGGTACTCCCCACAATAGCGTCCTTGAGTAGTCCCCATCGTCGAACTACAAAAATGTACTGGACCTCCAACGCTATGCCACAAAAGCATACTAGGCTATGTTGCGAAAGTGTATATGCCTCTGCTGATGTGCCATAAGGGCGCCGTAATCCCTGAGTTTCTTCATGAAACTCAGTCGAGGGCATTACACATACTTGTAAAGTACAACCTTGTCAGGCCCACAAGATATCCAAATTTAGGTCTATCTCTTCGATGATTCTCCAGGGCCCCACTCCATCCTACCCCCAATATAATGAAAGAATATTAAAAAGAGCTAAATGACCGCCCTACCATCCAATCTAAACAAACATGTGGTCTCTCATCAATGACTCGATGGTAAAAGTTCATTGGCCTATTTTTGTAACGTCCCGTATTTTTACCACTTCAGCTCTGAATATTTAAAATAGTTTAAATATTGAATTCATAATATAAATGGATTTTTATATTAACTAAAACAAAGTTTAATACGTATAAATATATATAAATCATAAACGGGCTCGAAATAGTGTGGTAGTTCGTTATTTTACGATTTGAACTTTAGTTGAGTGTACATGACCCGTTATAGGCCGAAATTCGCTGAAACAAGAAATATTTGAATTTGTTAAACTATAATTTCATAATGAAAGAGGAAAATTAGAATTTCATATTTTATATTGAAAGTTATGGCCAAATCGAATTTTGAAATAGTCGTTATGGAATTTACTTATAAACCATAATGATTCATTAAACAAAATAAATCGATTGAATACTGGTTTAACTAGATAATGTAATATCGTGTTTAAAAAAATTATATTAGTTTATTCTGGGAATTGTATGAACTCAGTTTATGTATATTTATTTGATAATAATAATTTTTTTGTTTATATTAAATCGAAGTTAACGTTAAATTATCAGTTTAAAATTTATATCTTTCGTACATGGTCAAATTAGACCATGGATATGGTTCCAGTTTTTTCAGAACAATGCTAGAACCCTAGAAATGCCATATGTTGCGTTTAGATAAGAGTTTGGTAGCACGTGATATGTTAAATGGGATGAAGCCACACCGGTTCAACCGAAAATAAAAATATAATAAATCAAGCACATGCTACTCTGTAGTGCTACCCTCCCGTCTTCTCTTTTCAATTTCACATCGAACACTTCCTTCTCCACAAAGCTTCGCTGTAACCTATCCTACCTCTAAAGGCTACTGAGTTGACATTGATTCTATCTTACATCCTCCGCCTATATAAGGACCCTAAATCGGACCAACAAGATCACCCCAATCGCATTTCTTCCTTCTTTAATTTCTACCATTCGAAACAATTTTTGTCCAACTTCCTTGTCCCCCTTTTCTTCTAATTCACTCCTTAGATAAAAAAGAGAAAAAAAAAGAAATCAAAAATCAATATCGAAAAGGAAATCGCAACTCTTATTTATCGCGATTCAAACCCATGAGAAGCTGAAGATCATCAACGTCTGGAGCAGTTGCGGTTGTGGTGCGATGCTCCTATTACTGAACAGAGGGGACGATGAGGAAATGGGTGAATTAGGAAGTACGATATAGAGGGTTGCGGTGTGTGCATAGAAGAGGGGTTCGATCTATGGGAAGGTCGATGTTGTTTTGGTTAATTGCAGTGTGCCTGGATTGGGATAAGCGGTGTGATGGTTGCAGGTTCGAATCTGGGTTAGTGTAGTAGTGAATTAGGGGGGATTTTTGGCAGTGAGAAAGTTCGATACTGGGGTGATGTAGTGGCGTGGATGACGAAGTTCAACAGTGTGAGGTTTGCAATGTTGCATGTGATGTTGAAGATAGGGAAAAGATGTTGTTCTGTTGATAACAGTGTGGTTGTGCGACTTGTCAAGTGGTGAGTGAACTGGAGTTAAAAACGTGGGGAGTTTGGGAGCTACTGAAGTGAGTTGGATTGTGTATCTAGGGTTATTTATAGATTCGACGGTATGGTATATGAGGATGTAGGTATGTGATTTTAATTTGGTAATGGTGAGAAACTGATAAAGAATGAGGTAGATATGAGGAGAATTCGAATGCATTGTTGAACATGATTTTTGGGATGATGAAGGTCTAGACGAGGACCACTGATGAGTTGGACTGGATGGTATGAACATGAGGTGTGGCAATGGTTATTGGGGTTCAGGATATTGTTTTGAAGAGTGTATCGATAGCAGCAGTGGTTAGGCAGTAACACCACAGTTGTTATTGGTAATAAAATGAAATGGAGTTGGTCGGCAAGACGTTTGGTGAAATGTGATATTTGGAGCTGATTGCATTTGTTAGAGCTATTCAGCGATTGTTGCATAGATTAGTCGAGTAAAGCAAGGTATACGTTTTTTTTATTAAAAACACATAGATCAATTTATTATTCATTAAGTAATTTTTATAAATATTTAATCGATAAAAAAAATCATAGGTAAATTTATTCATGCTACATGAATAGATGCGTGGTCGAGACAACACAGAATTTTATTGAATATTCAGCAATGGAAAACAGAGGTGAGTTAAACTCACTCAGTTAAATTTTTAGGAACTATTTTTAATAGTTCAAATTTATTTCATTTGCTTGTTGGCTGATAATTGATTGATATAAAGTGCTAATAGTATATAATAATATTATATAATAATAATATTGGTGATTGGTTGTTGGATATTCCCGCATTATCTTTAGCGGATGCCCCAAGTACCATTAGCGGATGATTTCCCTATGCACCCCGTAATATATATAGTGGATGACCTTCTATACCGCGATCTCCTGCCTCGAAGCAGGATGGGTATTATTATTATTGACTAACATCTGTGGATGCAGGAAAACAGGTTGCAGGGATCCAACTGGATCCCTCGACATTTATTTATTTGTTTCCATATATATGTTGTTATATGGTATGATTGATCACCTGTGATAGTATATGACATGTTTGGGGGTGTGATAACACTTGACCTTGGTTTTTGATATTCTTGAATGTCAAAAATAATATGTGGATTTGAATACAGAATTTAAATAAATAAAAGTATTTAAAGAATTTATTTTAAATAGACATGTTATTTGGAACTGTATAAATGGAATTGAATGGTAAAGATTTATTTTAAATAAAAATAAAACAAGAAGTTGATTTTATAAGTAACATTTATAAAGAAGTGAAATAATAAAAATTATTATCGAGGAATTCAGAAAATATAATCTGAGTAAGAATTTGGAAGATGTATGGGAATTGGGCCTGAATCGATATTTAAATATATTTATAATTTTCAATTACAAATGGAATTTATGGGCAAGATTATATGAAAATTACTTTATCATTTGAAGTCATAAATTAAAGTTTAAATCTGAAAATATTCAAATACGAATTCAAGTTGACTAAACAAGTCAAGAATAGATTTTATTCACAGGTGGAGTGAATAGGGGATAATGCAAATAGTTTACAAATGTAGATTAATTAAAAGAAAATATAAAAGAGATTATGTAATTAGAAGTTATCAATAGATTGAAACTCGAAGTTTTTACTAAAATCGAATTTGATTTAAATCAAGTCTAGTATGGATTTGTATTTAATTATTATTGACGATTAAGGTGAACTAAAGTAAGTGGTATGGAAAATAGAATTGAAATATAAAAAGAACTTAAAAGAAAATATTTATTTTCAAATGGAATTATGTATTTAGAAACCGAATTAAATAAAAGTAGGGGTAAATATATGTTTTAACAATAAAATGAGAAATTGGTTTTATAAGTGACATTTATAAAGAAGCGAAAACCCTTATTTTGGAGTATTTGAGAAAATTATATTTTTAGAATGATATTGGGAAATGAAAATGTTGTTTGAAAACTAACATTTGAAATGGATTAGAATTTTCCAATTACTAGGGAAAATATAAAGGGGATTTTATGAAATAACTCAACAAGAAGTTTTAAATAGAATTTAAATTTTGAAATTTGTAAGTATGAATTCAGGATGACTAGTTAAGTCAAGAATAAATGTAGTAGGAAATAGTATTCACGGTTGAGATAAACAAGGGTAGAAGCAAAATCTTGCAAATAAAAATTTATTGGAAGGAAAATCAAAAAGGGTTTTAAATTTGTAAATTCTAATCGAATTTAAGCCAAACTGATTTGAATAATATAATATAGGTTAGATTAAAGAATTTTAGATAATACTTATAGATGATAATTATGATAAGTAAAGAATTAACAAAGTATATTTTGATATAAAATGCAGTTATTGAACAAAACTAAGATGAGTTGCAATAAACCTATAATATGTTTTATGAAGATTATTTTTGTAAAACCTGGCTTTTCAAAAAGGTTAAACGAAAATTGAGTTGATTAATGAAATGATATCGTTATAAGAAAATATTTGTTCCAGTTAGAAATAAATAATATTTAGCAAACATTTTGCTGAATCATATCTTTCAATGGAATATTCGATGATAGTTGTAGCAATGTTTTTCTGAAATCATATATTAGAAATATTGATAAATAAAGGTAAATAGCTCGCTTAAAATGGTACTGAATAACTGGAACTTTTAGAAGTTAACAAACGAAGTTAAGGGAATTTGAACCGACTGGAGATTAGTGGGTTGAATGGTTTACGGAGTATCGGTCTGATGTTGGTTTTGGCCTTTGGGACAAATACTTAGGAAATTATACTCTTACTAGCTTACAGTTAGAAACTAATGACCGAGATGAGAAATACGTGTTAAAAGGGATTTTAAAATGGAAGGGGTTTTTGAATATGCTTATATATATAAATATATAAAAGGAAAAACGAGTATTTCAATTATTGGAAAAGGAAGAGAAGTTTTGAATTAACGAATGATAAATCTAAAGAGGCTACAATGGTAATGACTATTAAATTAGTGAATTCAAATTTTCATTTATGGATGAATGGTTGTTTTATTTGATAGTAAAATAACCGACTATCAAATCTGGTCTGTACGCTCGTTGATACGGAAAGACCGGGATCGACTTTATATTCGAAAACCATTCTGAACCAACAAATACGAAAACGTAAAATATAAGAATTGAAGGTGGAGCAATGAAGACCATGGATCTTCATAAGTGAAAGGACTACGTTGAATTCTCTGGAGTCGCGCCCAAAGATGTTCAAATAGTGATCATGTCGTGGTTGAAATCAAAATATTGCAAGGACTACTCGCTACTGATCCATAAGGTGATTCCTAGGATGCAGTAGGAGAGTGCCTTCGGTTTGTCCAATCCCAGGATAACTTGTATGGACGAAATGTCTGACAGAGTATTTCCCAAGGGATCACGTACGTTGATTTTTTACAAACATATTTCAGTTGATGGCGGAGAACGGTCGTTCTCTTAGCTTGAACACTAGAATATTTTTGCGAACGTCAATTAGTGATATCTGACGGATCTGACGATGTGGCATTCAAAGTGAACGGTGGCCAGATGATCTAGAAGTACGATTATGATCTCAAGCCTCATCAACCGGGAAATGTCAAAAATCGGGCAGGCAACATGGCTATGTGGGTCGCACCCATTAGGGTGTATTGTCACCATCTAGAGAATATTCATATTTGTTACTTCTTTGCGCTTCTGTATCTCCCGGGAACGGTTTTGTTGCTAGCAACTGTAGGTTACAATGTATTAGATACACTCAAGAGAAATGAGTGGTCGGTCATGTGTGGGCCGGGTTGCAAGACGTTCTTGTTGAACCCAGTGTATTTCCCTTTGGAGATACACTATCGGAAGTGGTCCCATACCTTGTCATAGTTGGAAATCCAATCTCCAATAAGCGCCCACGGTTTTGATTGTATACTATATATTTAGAGCGTGAGATGCAAGCGTTCTACCAGATTGACATTTATTTGTATTTAGACATTATCATAATATCAGATAGTTATGATTTCAAAAATGGTTTTGGTTATCGTAAGGTAAAAACCGTCCGTGTTTATGTGTGGACTGGTCTTACGATTATCTTTTTCTTTTGAAAATGATTTTTAACTTTAAAATCAAGATGGATGATACCAATAATTTAGTGGTTTTTTCTCACGCTGGTTCACCAGACTGACCTGTGGCGTTTGTAATGCTCGGGTTAGACCGAGTTAGGTCTGGCCGAGTTTACAGGTTTAGGGTAAGATGATATGGACATCAGGAGACAAGATGGAGGAGTTCAGACTATCATATATATAGGATTCCGCTGTGTGTTGTAAATAAGGACAGACTGTTATAACTGTCCAGATGAATTAAATGGTCGTTGTTCTCTGATGAATTGTAAGTATTATTTCAGGTTTTCAATAAAGAGTTATCTCTGTATTATATTTTATTCCGCTACGATGTGAGTTGTTCTTCTTCTTTTTCTTCTATTCTGATCTTTCTTATTTTTTTCTCACCCTCTAACTTCTTTCTTTAACGTTCTGGATTTTCGGTACTCGAGTTTGGACATGGGATTAGTTGTATCGAAAATTCGAGCATCGAATTTTCCGGTTCGTTACAATTTTCTTGGCTCCAGTCTTTCCCGCACATGCTTCGATTGATGATGACGAGTATCCAACGGCCTACTATCCTTGTTGGGCCCTGACCACAAAGCCTCCCTCCTAGAGGTAGTCATCGAATCATACTAAGATCATCCTCTTATCATTCTTTAGGCTGTCCATCATCCAAGATACATCTAAGGCATACTCATCGAATTGAACCGTACAGACCATGCCTCTATGGGTACAGCTTCATTAGGCTTGCCACAGAGGGCTATTATGGAGTATCCTCATGTCCTATAGAAGTCTCACATTTCCCTCCAGTCCCATCGAATAAGTTGGACATGCTCCCACCATATCTCCCGACACTTTCGATAATCTACCCCCATTGGGTACTTCATCCTTACGTACCAGACCTGATACATATCGTTATTTTATTAGACTCTATATCTAATTTATTCTTATGCATTTTGCTTATTTTATGTTTTTCATTGTTTTACAATATTCATTAATCTATTCTGTTGAATATTATTTATTTATAAATTAACTTTGTTGTTTACCAAATAATATTGCCTAATTGCAAGGCCACCATCGAATATCTTTAGGCTTATTAAACTTAATTTTCAATTTAATGTTTATCCATAATAAGCGTTCCTTACTTTTCACTTTCCAAATTATTACTTTTATGTTATAATTTTTTTACATATTATTTTACTGAACAATGCTTATTATATCCCAATTATAGGTTTATAATAAGCTTTTATCCTTTAATAACTACTTTCAGCTATGTTACCTTTCTTTTTCATCTTTACTATTCATTCTTTTTAGGAAGTTAGCAATATTCCAAATTGATTGGTTCCAAAACTATAGTAAAATCCATTTCACAGTTTTAGGTAATTAATATAATAGGAACTCATGATTGCAAAACATTCCTTTTGCTTATTTTTGATCATAAAATTTGTGTGCAATATGATTAACACCCTATTTCACACTAATCTTCATTTATTTATAGTTTCAGTTTGCAATCATGTTTCCTATTTTCCTTTATTTAGCCAAACTATGCAAATACATTTCTTCTTCTTTCCTATCCAATCAATCAAAGCTACTACTAACTTTCAGATTTGAATAATGTATATTAATTATTGTCTCTAACTTATTTTTTCCTTTTTGTTTTGCATAATTATTGAAAAAGTTAACACAATTTGATTTACATCTGTTTTCTTTAAATCTCTACAATTTCTGCATATTTTCATTTAAATCTAAAAAGGGATTTCTTACAAATAATATGTAAATTCACAAATCCTCCCATTTATTACGATATTAACACAATATGTTCTTTTAGCCCCAATCGTTAAATTTTCCCCTTTTTGTTCATAATTTCAATTTATTTGCGTATAATTGTAATTCACTAATTTTGTGCATATCCACAATTCAATTATTCAATTTGTGCATAACCACAATTTATTTAACTTTCGTGTATAACTAAAGTTTGACATAGACGATATATTCTAACGCATAAAAGTGGAAAGAAGAAGATGAACATATTGTAAATTTAGTAGGAATCAAATGATACAAAAATACTATTAATGAAAAATATAATTTAATCTACTCACCTGACTGTGCATAATTCTTGAATCTGATTTGGATCTGCTCTGCTTTCTTTTTAATTCAAATTTGTTGATTTGTATGGATGAAGGATTTGAGCATCTATAACTTACATTTATTATCTTTATCTCCAAACCTTGAATCAGAAATTATAAAATTAATATATTTATTTTCCTAAGAATTTGGAGGAGAATAGAAAAAGCAAAGCTTTGGCGCCATCTCAGAAAATATAAGTTGGAGGCTAGGCCCTACGGGTCTTTGTATAGGCGCTTAGAGGGACCATAACCATTGGATTGAAATAAATAAAATCATAGCCATTAAAAACGTTAAATCCATGTCACCTTGCCCAACACTGGGTCGGCCCGGGCTTCAAGTGGGTCGACCCCTATGTCGACCCAGTACAATGATGGGTCAACCCACTTATGGCATAAGTCAACCCATTTACTGGGTTATGAACGTTAATTTTGTTCTTATTAGCTTTTCCTTTAACATTACACTCAACGTTCTTTTTCTTACCTTATACTCTTCTTTATATCAATTCTTCCATTTATAACATATGTTTTAGATTTCAAACTTGAATTTGTGCGTATATATTCGTGCTTGTGCAGTTAATGCGCTCAGCGAATCCAATGCGGTGGAGGTGCAAAAAGTTATAGCGGGGATAAAGCAAGGAAATAGCAGGATATAGCAGATGAGTCTAAAATAGCATATAAAACTCATCTTTAATGCTTTTACAAACATATATGATGATAAATAAATTCTATTTTAACGTGTATAAATTCTATTCCAAATGTGCACCATCAATATATTAATATGCGCATACCTTATTCTAATTTGAAACGCTACTTCACTAACGTTATTTCAGACTTCCTTTTTATTGCATAATTTTGTACCATTTATGACATGCGTTTATATCGCGAATTTCTTCTACAATTTATATCTAAATTATTTCATTTTTAATGTTAATTATGACATGATTTATTAATTAATAGGAACGTTTCAATTTTTATACCAATTACTTTCCTCTTCCTAACTGTCCGTGTATTTTAACTTTAAATGACCATTTTTCTAGGAATTTATGTACATACATAACTTTAAAAATATAAATTATATTTGTACACATTTACATACAAAACTTTTCCTATGCTACACTTCATACGTTCATAAATTTGCCATATGAATTCCATTCAAAACATTTTGTATATTTAAATTTATCAGAAAAATGCAAAGAATGCAATTGTATATGTTCCGAAGCCCAATTCTAACCATTCCAAAAATATCATTTTTTATTTCATCATTTTCTATAATTATTTAATTGAATTTATATTATAAGAATGCATGGTGTTACAACAAATGAATACAAACTGGTGGCTTACTTTAATAGTGATTGGTGTGGATATATATATACGATTTTAAAAGCACATCATGATATTTGTTATACATGGGAGATACTGCTTTCACATAGCTCGAAGAAACAAGCAACATGAACATATCAACATGTGAAGCAGAGTAAGTGACAGCATCTTAGTTTGTACGTCATACAGCATGGTTGAGAAAGGTTTTGTACGAGCTAAAACTACAACAACATGAGTCAACAAAAATACGAGTTAATAATAAATCGTTCAATTGAGTTAGCGAAGAATCCGGTGCACTATGAAAGGAGAAAGCATATAGGTGTTAGATTTCATTTCATTCCAGAACATATGAAGGAAGACAACGTGCAAATAAGTCATGTTGCAAGTCGTGACCAGGTGGCAAATGAATTTACAAACCAACTATCAAAAGTGTTGTTTGATAACTGTAGGATGATGATCGGAATGAAGAATGGAAATTGTTTGAGTTTAATGGAGGATTTGTTAAAGAACAAACTCAAATCAAAAGATAAAGTGAAAAATTTTGTCTGTTGAAGTAAAGATCCATGTCTATTGAAGTGAAAAGTCGTGTATAGTGAGAAGTGAAAAGTCACGTCTGTTAAAGTGAAGGGTCATGTCTATCGAAATGAAGAGTCATGTGTATTATGTAAAAGTCATGTCTATTGTAGTGAAAATCCGTGTCCATTCAGTAAAAGTCGTGTCCATTTAGTAAAAGTCGTGTTTGTTTAAATGAAAATGTGTCTATCTAAAGAATTGTTTCTCTTTGTAAGGGTATGTAGTCCACTATAAATATATGGTCATTTTGTTGTGTTGTAAGCAAGAAAATAAGCAAGTATAAATGACAAATGAAGAAAGAAGTTGAATTATAAAAGGGAGTTGTTATTGACACTCCAAATATTGTTAAGGGGAGGTCATTTTTTTTAAAATAAAATTTGTTAAGGGGAGTACCAATGGAATGAGCACCCCCTTAACAAATAAACTTTATTTTGCCAAATTAGCCTTCTTTACAATGATCTCTTTTTTATTTGTTAATCAAAAAAGTTTATACGGTATATTAGTCAACTACATCATATTTTTATATGAAATTATTAATAATTTCATTTGTCAGATTAGATGAAAAAATATCATTGATGGGAAATCGATATACATATATCAAACAATTATTATTTTTAATACGGTATTACATTATTTGGTCATACCATTATTTCTCCTCAAACAATCACTTTTTTTTGTTTTCAAATAATTTAGGGATTTTTTTTTTGCATTTGAAATTGATTTAGATTTGGGATGGTAACTAATGTTATTACCAGACTTTATTACGAGGGTAAAAGGGAACTTAAAAAATAAAGTGTGTGACCCCCCTTAACATTATTTTTATGATTGGAGTGTTTTTAAAATTTGACCTCCCCTTAACAATATTTGGAGTGTCAATAACAATGCCCTTATAAAAAATTAAAATTATTTGTATATACTCCTCTAAAATTCCGCTTCATTGTTTAACATACTTTGATATTTTTCTCATTACCGACCAATTCCATTTGCTTGACAAAGGGAACATGTTTTCATCCTACATTTATCACTTTTGTAATTTTTAGTTAAGTTGTAATATGTTTTATTCTTAAAAGTTATGGATTTTTCAATAGTCCTTAGTATGCTTTAAAGCATGTTGTGACATCATTGTCATTGTACTTATAAGGGGTTTATCTGTATGCTTCTGCCTACAACTCGATTTACTTTGCCTGCTAATATATTTGCTTAGCATGGGCTTTTGGCTTACTATCTTTAAGCGAACTATCCATGTCGGTAATATTTTGTCTTAGTACCATCCTGGGGGTTTTCGTGTAACAACCCGGAAAATCGGAACCAATTAAATTTTTTATTTTAGCAATTTTAATGTATTTTGAATATTTAAAATGATTTATTTTAAATAGTAACGAATACAAATTTATTTAAATCGAAGTTAAAATGAATAAATTTATTTTAATTATAAAACGAGCCTGAAATGACGCGGTAGTTTGAAATTTCGATTTCAAATTTCAAACGAATGTATAGGATTCAAAATAAATCGGATTTCAGTAAAGCAAGAAATATTTGAATCTGTTTAATAATATCTTTCCAACGAATGTGAAAAAATGGAATTTCATAATAGGAATAAAAAGTTATGGCCGGTTGAAAATTCAGAATAGTCGCTATGGAATTTATATAATATATAGCCCTTAAAAATAGTCATTTTGCAAACGACCTCCGTTTTCAACAAGACCACTTTTGTTGGATCCAGAATGTCAAATTATTATTAGATTCCAATTTGCATAATTTTTGGGACCAATATGTAAGCGCGGTGAATTTAAACGTGTTTGGTAAATTCAGTTTGAATTTAATCGACTGGAAAATGACCTTTTTTCAAATGGTCTCCAAATTCAACAAATTAGTTTTGTTAGGACCGTACCGTCAAAACATAGCCAGATTTATTGTTCTGGAATTTCTGGAGTTAGTATGTTGCCCCAGTAAATTGAAATGTACATTGAAATCAATTTTGAACATTATATTAATTTATATTTCAAATTTGATAAAAATAGATTGAAATAGTCGAATTGTCCTATGGGACATATCCCATTGTGTTCGAAATAGGGGTATTTAGCTAGGAATGATAGTCGTTGGGTCTCGTTTCAAGTTCGAATAAAATAAAAAAATACAACTTTATGGAATAAATTAATTAATTAAATTATATATATATATATATATATATATTGGCCCCCTTTCTTTCTCTTTACTCAGTCAACGAAATTAAAAAAAGAAAGAAACCCACCCACCTCGCCGCAACCTCCCCTTCTCCTCCACCTCCCCTCCACTCGCCCTCTCCTGCCGCGAAGACCAAAGCTGATGCCCTCTCCATAAATCCCCAAATCGAGACCGCTTGTAACGACCCGCATTCTACACATCGGAGGATCCTAGAATATTTATTTCATTTTCGTATGAGGTCGTATGGTCGTGAAATCTTGGGGAACGACTATTAGGGCCATTTTCCATGTTCACGGTTTTTGCTGATTTTTAAATGACTATTTTCCCCCTGGCGAATCTTGTTTTGCTTATAACTTTTGATTGGTAAGGAGTTTTGACCTGAAACCACTTCCATTGGATTTATATGATGGTTTATCTTTCCGTATAGTTGTCACATGTCTCAAAAGGACTTATCGTTTGGGATATATGGATGAAATAAGGTTTGGAAGGTGAAAAACTGCTTAACCGGGCCAAATTAAGTAATTAGCAGCTAGGCCCATAACCCATTTCGGGATTAGGGTTATGGGAGGGCTGATAGGGTTAGGAAAACAATTCATTTTAGTTTTTGTAGCTGCCAATTTCATCCTTTGAACCTTAGCAATTGCCTCCACCTTTTAAATCACCTTTTTGTCACTAATTAAGCAAATCAACGCCAAATCTAGCCAAATTAGCATCTAATCAGAGTTGGGGCTGCTGCTATACATTGGAATTCATGCCAAAACAGTAGAGTTTCATATATAAAGTTTTATTTGCGGCTAAGGTGAGTGATTTGCATTATTTTTCACTAATAACGGCTAATTAGGGGTGATTAGTGTTAATTAGCAAATTATGCATGTTAAAATCCTAGAAAAATATGTAAAAATTCTTAAATATTGTTTTAGTGCTATGATAAAAATTTGGGTTAATTTGTACATGTTTTGTTAATTCTATCATTAGTTATGGTTAAACATGATTAGGGGGAAAACCATGGGTTTTGGGTATATTTGATCGATAATAACCTATATGCTTGATGTTTTGACCTTGTTGATTTATCCTATATGTTACTTCTACTGTTTGGAATGTTGTATGATTGATTAGTAAAGTTAGAATGGTTGAAAACGCCGTCATATGGCGAGAATGGACAATATAAGCTCGTTGGAAAAACTGCAGGGACCCGGATAGGATAGGATTGGTCGAAGCGAACCAACACCAGGGACAAGGAATCCGAACAAACTGGAGTCCAGGAAGAAGAAAGAGTATGGCAACAAAGGAAGGTCACTAGCTTGGAGTTGGAGTTGGAGTGAAGCATTGAACCGGACCGAGATCCATGGGCACCGAACCAGATGAGGGCACCCGACCCGAATGGAGTACCACGACCAAACCGACCCGGAGGGAGTTGACTGTAACGACCCAGAAAATCTGAACCAATTTAAAAATTTTAAATTGGCTAAAATAATTGATTTTAAAAATTTAAAATAAATATTTAAAATAATGGCAATGAAAAGTGAGTTTGAATAGACAATTGAAAACGAATATAATTAATTATAATTATAAACAAGGCCTGAAATGGCGCTGTAGTTTCAAAAATTAAATTCAAAGTTTGTCGGACTGTACCGGGTGCAAAACAAAACGGATTTTAGTGCAACCAAAAATATTTAAATCTGTTAGTGAATACCTTTATAACGAATCTGAAAAATTGAATTTTCATAGCGTTAAGCAAAAGTTATGGCCGAATGAATTTTCAAAAAGGTCGCTATGGAATTTATATAGCCCGTGAAAGTGGCCATTTTGCATACGACCTCGGAATTCGACGAAACGACTTTTGTTGGATCCAGGATGGGAAGTTATTGCTAGGTTTCAAATTTCATAATTTTTGAAGCTAGTATGTGAGCGTGGCAAAGGAAAATGTGTTTTGGTCAATTATAGTTAAATTGGATCAACCAGAAATGGGCCTTTTTGCAAACGGTCTCAGAATTCGACGAAACTAGTTTTGTTGGGACCGTATCGTCAAAACATAGCTAGATTTATTTTTCTGGAATTTTTCGAATCAGTTTGTGGCCCTGGCAAATTGAAATGTACGTTCAAATTAAATATTGAATGTTATATATTTTAATTTAAAAGAAAACTGACGGAAACAATCGAATGGGCCTACGAAACATATCCCATTATGTTCAGAATGGGGGTAATTAGCTAAGGGCGACAGTCGTTGGGTTTGAAAAGGAGTTCGTGTGCAAAACCGTATTTTTGAACTAAATAAATACCTCCGGCCAATCAAAATACTTCATTCAGAAAAAAAACCTTTTCTCTCTCCCCGAACGAACGGCGAAAACCATTCGAAGCTTTCCGACGCGATTCCGGCCGCCTCCGCCACCACTCGACTCGCCACCTCCTCCTCTTCAAATCAGAACCGACCCCACCCTCTCTCCCTTTGCCAGCGTCGAGAACGACGCCTCCAAAGTCGTCGACTTCCAGTCGACGCCGAGATCGCCAGAGGTGATCGGATCTGAAGCCCCGACCATCGCCAGGAGCGCCACGCCCCCCCCTCTTCCACGTCGCACCCTCTGATCTTCACCACGATTCACGGATTCGACAAAAATCGAAAACCTAGTTTCGAAGAAAAAAACAGGTATATGGCTAATCTATTTTAAACTGATTTTTACACTTTTAAGTGTTGCAAACCTTGTAAAAATCATATCTTTTTCGTTTCTAGACGAAATTCAGTGAAACAAGAGACAGTGGACTCGTGTGGACGTCTTCTACATTTTAGAAGAGACCGCATATTTTTCTGAGCCTTCTGCTATTTTTGGTGGAGTGGAACCCAATGTCCGATTTCTAATTTATAAACGATATGGAGAACGACGATGTATAAATTATATAGTCGATGTATGATTTATATAAGCGTTGTACACCTCTTGTATAAGCGTTGTATAAGTTGTATGTTCGGTGTATAAGTTATATATGCGTTGTAAAAATTATATATGTGTTCAAATAGAAGTGAATTGCTATATATACATATATATGTATGTGTATATATATATATATATATATATATATATATATATATATATATATACGCCCCTCGTCCACAAACCATGGACGATATTTATTGGTTGTGATTGGTGTGAAAATTGATTGATAGCAAATGGTTGTTTGTGATTGTTTGTGGTTGATATTGATTGATTGTGGTTGAAAAATACCCGTTTGTGGTTGAGAAATATTTGGTTGAAACCACATAGGATTAGTTTGTGGAAATGAAATAAATATATACATGCCGCCTGCGTGCGAACTAGATGCATGATCCCCATTGTCAAAAACCGCGAGGTTTTAAGGTAGAGTGAGGAGCCGTACTAGAGACGGTCCCGGTTTTAACTACCCTGCCGTTATGCTGCCGAAATTTTGAATAATATTCATGTGTTTGAATTATTTTCATTTGCTGAATCGATATTCATTCGTTGATTAGAAATTCATGTGTTGAATGGTATTCGTGTTTTAAATATAAAAATCACATTTTTATCTATATATAGAAACTATAGAAAACCTTCATGTGTTGAATCGATATTCATTCGTTGATTAGAAATTCATGTGTTGAATGGTATTCGTGTTTTAAATATAAAAATCACATTTTTATCTATATATAGAAACTATAGAAAACCTTCATGTGTTGAATCGATATTCATTCATTGAATTGAAATTCATGTGTTGAATGGTATTCACGTTTTGAAATGAATTGTTTTATAATAAAAATCACCTTTTTATCATCTATATGAGCTATGTAAAATGACCTTATTTTGAAATAAATTGTTTTATAATAAAAATCCCAATTTTAACATCAATATAAAATGTATAAAATAATCCTGTTTTGAAATAATAGTGTTTTACAATAAAAATCACATTTTTATTATATACATGAATGGTTGAAATGTGAAGTGTTAAAAATAGCAACTCGTTCAAATAAATATGCATGAGTCGAAATATTCATTAATTAGCTAATGATATGATTTTGCCTATGCATGCAACATTAGAATGAATGGTGTTTTTAAACCAAATGGAATCAAATGTGAAGTGATTAGAAAATGATAAGTGATAAGAACTGTATATATGTGCATGCACATTTATTGAACAGGTTATAGCAAAAGGGGCTAGAGAAGAGGAATAAAATTTTGTGCCCGACAAATAGGTACACATTTACTGTTTTGTTTGGGTGATGATTTTATGAGCCTGTTGGCTAGCCGCTTGGCTTTTTCTTTTTCTTTTTGACATGAGACGCCCGTGTGGCTATTTGGGAATTTTCCCAGCCCCTCCCATACAAAGGAGGTTATGGCGAAATTTTCCAAAATTTAAAGGCGTTAGTGAAATATTTGAAGGGAAAACGATATTGAAATTGTTGAATGAAATATATTTATATAAATATATAAATATAAGTAAAACTAAAACGAAACGTGGCCGTGCAGTTCGTGTTTTGAAACCGTGATTTCAAACAACTAGTGCGGGAAATCCGACCATTGGATTTTCCCGAAACCACAACCGTTGGGTTCGCCTTGGAAAAATCTTTCCAACGGCACCCACTTTGTAAAAATCCAACGGTTGGATTGTCTGGAATGTTTAATTCAAATCTGAAGAAAAACAGATTCAAATCTGGAATGTTTAATTCAAATATATATATAAATATAATTATATTTAATCGAATAACGACGCTGCAGTTCGTATTTTGAAATCGAAACTTCAAATGATTGTACCGGGAGATCCGACCGTCGGATTTTCCCGAAACTGGAACCATTGGATTCGTTTTGAAAAGACCTTTCTAATGATGTAAATTTTGTGAAGATCCAACGGTTAGATTTTTAGATATGTGTATATCAAATCTGAAGAAAAATAACGCCACGGCCGCGTTATGGCCCGAAGCGTCGTCTTGAACAAATTGGCTATTTTAAAATAAATAAAAATAGCGATAAATCATTATAAAATACCATAAACAATATGGAATGGAAATAAACTGAATTTTCTCGATTTATGTGGTATTTGATGGTTGAATGTGTTTGGTGTGCAAATTACCTTAAAGAACAAAATTGGTGTTGTCGAATAATTTAACCATTGAAGTAAATTGATTTGAAATTCTAAATATACGTGAATTATTTGAAAAGGCCGAGTTAATTCTCATTTCAAATAATCAACCGACGATTGAAATTCGAAGATGAAGACGGTGGTCGAAGACCGGAGATCTTCACCTCGTTTGGATGGTAACCGAGGTCCTGATTGGGAGGCATCCCGAGATATGGATAATGAGTGGTGATCGTCCAGACGTACGTGGTGATCGATGGGTTTGTGTGGTATTTAGTGCCTCCGGTTTCGTTCAGACCCAGAACGGACTTGTAAATGGACTGTGTGTTTGACATTGGATTTTATTCTGTGTTGATTGATCTCTATTAAATATACATCTGTTTGGCGGCGGAGAATTTATTCTTTTTCTTAACGCCCTTCTCTGAAACGCACGAGCTCAGAGGTTGTATATCGATGGACATCAGTCGCATGGCATGAATTGCTTGTGTGGCATGCTAAGATGCAGTGATCAGGGCTTCTGTTGAAAAGCAAAGTCTTGTGGTGATGATCAAAGCACCATCGGTGTGGCGTAGCTTTGTGTATAACGTAAAATCGCGAGCCTCACCCCCCTGTATGAACCAGAAACGGGAGAGGACATCAGGGAGGGCCTGCGTTTCTTTCTAGCTAGGGTGGTGTCAGTGACCTACCATCCCTGACATTATATACTTTTCACCTGTGTGGTTGTTTCTGTTGCGAGGAGCCTCGGTTTGATCGGACGATCCGGGTCCGATGGAGTCATTCGCTGGCTCGTTTACGCCCCAAAGGGCGGGGAGACGTTGTGTTCAGGCATAATAATCCACATCGGTGGACCGGCCCTGACGATCCAAGGGGCAGTTGCGGCTGTTCCTGAGACACGGGCTAGAGCGTCTCGAATTCGGTAAGGACTATCTTTTGCCTTGGTTCATGACGGAAATCCAATTTCCAAATACGTGACTGTGCGGTTTTGATTGTATATATACATGGCGACATGATATATGGTACCCATGCCATCTATGATTGATAGTTACGATTTAAAATTGTTTTCAAAACATATAAACACTAGCAATATTATCAAATGCCTTTGTTTTATTCGTATCAAGCATATTTTGGATCTTATAAGGTAAAAACTCTATCCTCCGGTTTGCGTTGCATTGTGTGATGGGAACTGAGTCTTATAACGGTTACATTTTTATAAAAACATAGCGATGTTTAAAAGAAAGATTTGTTTTAAAGCACTGGCAATCCAATGGAGTAAACTCGTTCCACGAAAGTGGCCTGGTCCTGTGATTAGCCATATTATAAATGTGTTGAGTAGATTTCTCATACCAGTCCCATGACTGACTCGTAGTTTGTTTCACTTTCAAACTCGGGTGCCCCTTTTTCTACACGGGCAGCCTTATATTCAGGTTTAGCTGGTTCTTTCTGGATAGCTGGAGCTGAAGATGGATTCTATCATTTATCTCTTTTTATGCTGTTCAGCTCCTATTGTACATATTTTGTTTGTTTTCCGCTGTAGACATATATGTGTAGTTGAACTGTATTTGTACTAAGTATGATCCTGTATACTGTGTAACTCTGATGATTACTTTTATCCAGTATATTCTACTGTTCATTATCTGGTGTATTTATTTATTTTTGTTCTGCTATTATCTGTTTCTATGTTATATTCCACGGATTACCCTTGCCGCCGTGAGTACGGGGAATGGGGTCGTCTCATTTGGTATCAGAGCTTTGGTTAAGCTTAGTTCTGGAATATAACATTTGAACGAACTCGTCAGAAATAGAACCAGTAGTGTTCTAGGACGGGTAACTCTATACATATAGGATCAGCAATATCCTAGTATAAGCAAAGCAGAATGGAATACAACCCAGTAGGCACATTTACATTGAAGTATTTGTCTCTATATTTTGAAATATCTTTTCTATTGACCTGACACTTTGTCTGCTAATTGCAGACGCACTAGAAAATGAGTGACAGGAACAGAAGAAATAATCGTATGGCTCGACCAGCTAATGAGCCAGTTGTGCTACCGCAGCCAGAATCCGATATAGAAGTTCGATTTAAGAGATTTCGAAATCTGGGTGGATCGCCATTCTTAGGCAAGGAGTCCATTATGGAAACACAAGCTTGGATTCGTTCTGTAGAGAAAATCTTTGAGGGTTTAAAGTTGAGAGACGATCAGAAAAGATTACTGGCGCCTTGGGCACTCAAAGAAGAAGCTTTGTTTTGGTGGGATTCAATTATTAAAGATAATCCAGAAGGTGATATCAACTGGGACAGATTCAAAGTGATTTTCTTAGAAAGATTTACTCCTCCCGAAGCAACCGAGAGATTATATGATGAATTTTCTTATTTGATACAAGGTGATATGACCATCCCAGAATATCATAAGAAATTCAATGAACTTTCTCACTTTGCCCCTCATCTAATTGAAAATCCGAAGAGGAAGAATATGAGATTTATTAATGGCCTGCAAAGAAAATATCAGAATAGTGTAATGTGGAATGTGAAGCTCCCCTTTTCTGAAATGATATACATGGCCTACCAGTATGAAGATCTCGACAAAAAGGGCATGTTGCGCGACGAAGAGGAAGTCATTTCTAGCGATAAGGTTGAATCAGAAACTGATCATCCTGAGGGCAGTACCATGTCTGAGGTTAGTAAGGAACCCAAAGTCAATCGAAAAAGGGTCAGACCAGGAAAAGAACCGGTAAAGACAACCGTATGCATTAACTGCCATCTGAAAGGGCATTTGTTGATAAACTACGGACCTTTAAAGAAGCAATTAAAAGGTGGACTTTGATCCAAAGAAGGATTTCAAGTGAATAGAAAATGCAATCTCTACCATCAGGTTGGTCACGTAAAGCAAGATTGCTGGAAGATGAAGAAGCCTGAAGTAGTTTAAGTGAATGAAGTAGCAGAAACTTCTGATCCCTCAGCAAGTCAAGGAAGATCTGATGTTTTAGAAGGAATGGTTACTGTCAAAAACATTCCAGTTAAAGTACTGTTTGACACAGGCGCGTCACGAAGCTTTATTGCAAAGAGTGCCGCTAAGAAGCTAGATTTTAATTTGAGGAAGCTCAAGGAACCAATGACTGTCCAGAATCCGGTCGGGGGTTCTATCAATCTCAGTTGGATTTGTGCAGTACCTGTCTCCTTTTCTTGCTATAAATTCCCAATTATCTCTATCGTCATGAATTTTAATGAATTCGATATTATTCTGGGATTGGATTGGCTAACCAAATATGAAGCAGAGGTTAGATGCGTCGAGAGTGTTGTTAGAGCTAAGATTAAATCAGGGAGTTATATAACCATACCGTGTGAAGGTCAGAAATCTAATAGAAAAGACTTCTGGGCAGCTTTGAATGTTTCTCCAGCCCAAATAGAAAATATCCCTGAAGTTACAGAGAATATTCTAGACCTCATCAAAGATATTCCTGTCGTCAAGAACTATGCGGATGTGTTCGAAGAAGTTGTTTGCTTACCTCCGCAGAGAGAAATAGATTTCAAGATCGCTTTGGTTCCCAATGCAAGGCCGGTAGTTCACGCTATTCAAAGAATGTCCTTGAAAGAAAAAGAAGAACTTGACAATCAAACACGACAGCCAGTATGGAAAGGTCTGATCAGGCCTAGTTTCTCTAATTGGGGTGCAGCAGTGGTGTTTGTCCCAAAATCTGACGATACTCTATGGCTATGTGTGGATTATCGTGATTTGAACAAACAGACAATAAAGAACAAATATCCATTGTCGCGGATTGATGATTTGTTGGATCGATTAAATGGAGCACAAGTATTTTTATGAATGGACCTAGCTACAGGCTTCCATCAACTTCGAATTGCCGAAGAGTGTGTTCCAATGACAGCATTCAGAGGTCCCGACCTATTTTACGAGTGGTTAGTAATGTCGTTCAGCTTATGTAATGCTCCTACTTACTTCGTTGATCTGATGAATAGGTTATTCAGGGGGGTTTTGAATAAATTTGTTCTGGTTTTCATTGACGATATTCTAATCTTCTCTAAATCAAAAGCCGAACATGAAAAGCATCTGGAACAGGTTCTAGAAATTCTGAGACGGAATGTATTAAAAGCCAAATTTTTCCAAATGTATCTTCTGGAAAGATGAAGTAAAATTTCTAGGCCACGTCGTATCGAAAGAAGGAATCGCTGTGGATCCAAGCAAAATCACAGCTATTCAGAATTGGAAACAACCCAGTACCCCCACTGAAGTCCGCAGTTTTCTCGGATTGGCTAGCTATTACCGGAAGTTCGTTAAAAACTTTTCGAAGATATCAGGTCATTTAACGAAGCTTACGAAGAAGCACTCTAAGTTCAAATGGACTCCAGAAAGTGAGGAGGCTTTTGAAGAGCTAAAATTAAGACTAACGACTGCTCCAGTGTTAACCATCATCGATGGCAACAAGGATTTGAAAGTCTGGACTGATGCTTCTTGAGAAGGCCTTGGCGCAGTGTTAATGCAAAGAGGCCAAGTGATTGCTTATGCTAGCCGTCAACTGAAGCCGCACGAGAAGAACTACGTAACTCATGATCTTGAGTTATTGGCTATTGTGTTTGCTTTGAAAATCTGGAGACACTATCTACTGGGCGAGAGATTTGAACTGTTTACAGATCACCAGTCGTTAAAGTATCTGTTCACCCAGAAAGACCTGAATCTGAGACAGCAATGTTGGCTGGAGTTTCTTGCAGCATATGATTTTGAAATTATATACACTCCAGGAAAAGCCAATGTCATGGCCGACGCGTTAAGCCGAAAGAATGAAATGATCGCTAGTTTTATTATCACGACTTCATTGCTAGATAAAATATCTGCTCTTCAAAAGGATGATCACTTCATTCAGAAGATCAGAGAGATAATTCAGAAAGGAGAGCCCTCGAGTTTTCAAGTAGATGAGGAGGGGTTTCTAAGGCTGAAAGGTCGAATCTGTGTCCCTAACATTCCTGAGCTTCAGAAGGAAGTACTGGGTGAATGCCACAAGTCAAAACTTAGTATCCATCCGGGAGTAGCCAAAATGTATAATGACATCAAACGCACTTTCTGGTGGAGGTCGATGAAGAGGGACATTTCTTTATATGTTAGTCGATGCCCTACTTGTCAACTAGTCAAAAGCGACCAACAGAAGCTGGCTGGATTGTTACAACCACCAGAAGTTCCTGGCTGGAAGTGGGAACATATTTCTATGGATTTCATCGATGGTCTGCCTAGAACCAGAAAAGGAAATGACAGTATTTGGGTGATCGTAGATCGCTTCACGAAGACCGCCCATTTCATACCTGATAGATCAAACAGAACTGCTCAGAGTCTGGCGCAGATATACTTCAGGGAAATAGTTAGACTGCATGGAGTGCCGCTCAATATAGTCAGTGATAGAGATACAATATTCACTAGCAAATTCTGGGAAGCATTTCAAGTCGAGCTAGGAACTAAGTTGAACTTAAGCACCGCTTATCATCCTCGGACAGACGGTCAGACTGAGAGGGTGAATCATATTTTTGAAGATCTATTGTGGACTTGTGTTATAGATTTCGGTGGATCATGGGAAGACCATCTGCATTTGGCTGAATTCTCTTATAGCAACAACTACCAGGCGAGTCTGACAAAGTCGCCATTTGAAGCATTATATGGTAGACAGTGCCAATCTCCTGCTTGTTGGGTCGAACCTGGAAATAGACTTGTGTTAGGGCCTGATATGATTCGAGAAGCTGCCAACGAAGTCGATTTTATTAAGAAACGATTACTGGCCGCTCAGAGCCGACAAAAGAGCTATGCCGATAGAAGAAGAAGAGATATATCCTTTGTGGTTGGCGACTATGTATATCTGAAAGTATCGCCGATGTGAGGAGTTATCCGGTTCGGTAAAATTGGGAAATTGTCTCCCAAATTCATTGGTCCGTTTCCTATTCTGGAACGGATCGGAACTCTCGCTTATAGGGTCAAATTGCCTGATTGGTTTCCTGGAGTTCATGATGTATTTCACATATCTCAACTTCGAAAGCACGTTCATGATCCAGACTTGATCGTGGAAGAAGCAGCTCAGCAGGATATTGAAATTACTCCAGAATTAGCTGTGAGAAGAGAGCCGCTAAAGATTATCGGCAAAGAAACCAAAGAGCTGAGGAACAAGAAGGTTCACTTAGTCAAAGTGCAATGGAGTGGAGATCCACGAGATTGTACTTGGGAAACTGAGGAGAGCATTCAGAAAGCTTATCCTAGATGCCGAGTGGATATCTCTGATTGACTCTGGTGCAAGGTACATTTACCCTACTTTGCATTACCATTTAATTCTCTACTCTATTGTTATTTTCTTTCCATGGATGTGCACTTTTTAATTCTATAGTCTGAATGATTTTAAAAAGAGTATAGAAATTGATTAGTATATTTTTGAAAGTTTGAAAACAATTTGATTATTGGTTGTGTTGTGTGATTGTAGATTTATCAAACCACTTTCGACTTTGTACCTTTTCGGGGACGAAAAGTTTTAAGTGGGGGAGATTGTAACGACCCAGAAAATCTGAACCAATTAATTTTTTTTTAATTGGCTAAAATAATAGATTTTAAATATTTAAAATAAATATTTTAAATAATGGCAATGAAAAGTGAGTTTGAATCGACAATTGAAAACGAATATAATTAATTATAATTATAAACAAGGCCTGAAATGGTGCTGTAGTTTCAAAAATTGAATTCAAACTTTGACGGACTGTACCGGGTGCAAAACAAAACGGATTTTAGTGAAACCAAAAATATTTAAATTTGTTAGTGAATACCTTTATAACGAATCTGAAAAATCGAATTTTCATAGCGGAAAGCAAAAGTTATGGCCGAATGAATTTTCAAAAAGGTCGCTATGGAATTTATATAGCCCGTGAAAGTGGCCATTTTGCATACGACCTCGGAATTCGACGAAACTACTTTTGTTGGATCCGGGATGGGAAGTTATTGCTAGGTTTCAAATTTCTTAATTTTTGAAGCTAGTAAGTGAGCGTGGCAAAGGAAAATGTGTTTTGGTCAATTACAGTTAAATTGGATCGACCAGAAATGGGCCTTTTTGCAAACGGTCTCAGAATTCGATGAAACTAGTTTTGTTGGGACCGTATCGTCAAAACATAGCTAGATTTATTTTTCTGGAATTTTTCGAATCAGTTTGTGGCCCTGGCAAATTGAAATGTACGTTCAAATTAAATATTGAATGTTATATATTTTAATTTAAAAGAAAACTGACTGAAACAATTGAATGGGCCTACGAAACATATCCCATTGTGTTCGTAATGGGGGTAATTAGCTAAGGGCGATAGTCGTTGGGTTTGAAAAGGAGTTCGTGTGCAAAACCGTAATTTTAACTAAATAAATACCTCCGGCCAATCAAAATAATTCATTCAGGAAAAAAAACAAAACCCCTTTTCTCTCTCCCAGAACGAACGGCGAAAACCATTAGAAGCTTTCCCACCCGATTCCGGCCGCCTCCGCCACCTGCAGCCACCGCCACCACTCGACTCGCCACCTCCTCCTCTTCAAATCAGAACCGACCCCACCCTCTCTCCCTTCGCCAGCGTCGAGAACGACGCCTCCAAAGTCGTCGACTTCCAGTCGACGCCGAGATCGCCAAAGGCGATCGGATCTGAAGCCCTGACCATAGCCAGGAGCGCCACGCCCTCCTCATCCACGTCGCACCCTCTGATCTTCACCACGATTCACGGATTCAACAAAAATCGAAAACCTAGTTCGAACCGGATTGATGGCCAGGAGATGAAGCTTGCCGAACCGAACCACGGGAGGGCAACTGAACTGGTTTTCTACTACCGCATGACGACTCTTCTGAAGGCCAACTCCAATTCGACCAAAACCCGAGATGCAAAGGAAGTCTAAGTGAGAAGTTAGAACTCAGGATCCAGAAGGGAACTAACAAGTTAACTTCCTGAGTTGGATTTTGCTGTGAGACGTGTGCAAAGGGGTTATTGATGTCTATAGCTTTGACTCACCACTAAGGAATGGGTTATTTGCTATGTATCAGTGTAGTGGAGTTGTTATGACTCCATGGGGCAGGGTGATCATAGCAAGGCTATGAGCCAGTGTAGTGGAGTTGTCATAACTCCATGGGGTAGAGTGGACATAACAAAGTATTAGTGGCTATGGATCAATGCAGTGGAGCCGTCACGACTCCATAGGGTAGAGTGATTATAACGACCCGAAAAATCTGAACTAATTTAAATTTTTTAAATTGGCTAAAATAGTGAATTTTAAATATTTAAAAATAAATATTTTAAATAATAGAAATGAAAAATAAGTTTGAATCGACAATTGAAAAGGAATATAATTAATTCTAATTATAAACAGGGCCTGAAATGGCGCGGTAGTTTCAAATTTTGAATTCAAACTTTGACGGACTGTACCGGGTGCAAAACAAAACAGATTTAAGTGAAACCAAAAATATTTAAATCTGTTAGTGAGTGCCTTTCTATCGAATCCGAAAAATCGAAGTTTCATAGCGGAAAGCAAAAGTTATGGCCAAATGAATTTTCAGAAAGGTCGCTATAGAAATTATATAGCCCGTGAAAATGGCCATTTTGCATACGACCTCGGAAATCGACGAAACCACTTTTGTTGGATCCAGGATGTGAAGTTATTGCTAGGTTTCAAATTTCATAATTATTGAAGCTAGTATGTGAGCGTGGCAAAGGAAAACGTGTTTTGGTCAATTACACTTAAATTGGATCGACCAGAAATGGGTCTTTTCGCAAACGGTCTCAGAATTCGACGAAACTAGTTTTGTTGGGACCATATCGTCAAAACAAAGCCAGATTTATTTTTTCTGGAATTTTTCGAATCAGTTTGTGGCCCTGGCAAATTGAAATGTACGTTCAAATTAAATATTGAATGTTTTATATTTTAATTTGAAGGAAAACTGACTCAAACATTCGAATGGGCCTACAAAACATATCCCATTGTGTTCGGAATGGGGGTAAAACGCTAGGGACGACAGTCGTTGGGTCTGGATTGGGGTTCGTGTGTGGAAGTGGGTAAATTAAATGGAAAAATCTGATTGGCCACTCCATCTTCTCTCTCTCCCCGATCATCAGGCGCGCACGACGGAAAACAATTCCCAACTTCTCTCTTCGATTTCTCTTCGTATTCTCAATGAAATCGAGCGTTCTTGGATCTATTTTGAAGCTCGTTCCTTCCTCTACAAATCTATACCTGTATTGGATTTTATCGTTGTGTAAATCGTGCGAATCACCTCCACAAAGGCAGCGCCTTTGGACCGCCGCCGAGCTCACCTCAGGCCACCGAGCTGGCCCACTCCCCCACGCGCGCGAAGCTCTCTCCTAGCCCTTTGACGCTGCGAAGGTCGATCGTCCTCTAGCTTCACGGATTTTTCGATAATTCAAAACCTAGTTTTGAAGGAGGAATAGCGGTAATGGCTTTGTTTATTTTCAACTGTTTTAACACCTTTAAACCGTTGCAAACTTTGAAAAATCGTATCTTTCTCATGTATTGATGAAATTCAGTGAACCAAGAGACAATGGACTCGTGTGGACGTCTTCTACATTCTAGAAGAGATCGCATATTTTTCTGAGCCTTCTGCTATTTTTGGTGGAGTGGAACCCAATGTGAGATTTCTAATTTATAAACGATATGGAAAACGACGATGTATAAATTATATAGTCGATGTATGAGTTATATAAGTATTGTACACCTCTTGTATAAGTGTTGTATAAGTTGTACTTTCGATGAATAAGTTGTATATGCGTTTCAAAAATTATATATGTGTCGAAATAGAAGTGAAATACTATATAAATATATATATATATATATATATATATATATATAAATTTATATACGCCCCTCGTCCACAAACCTTGGACGATATTTGTTGGTTGTGATTGGCGTGAAAATTGTTTGATTACGAATGGTTGATTGGAATTGTTTGTAGTTGAAATTGATTGATTGTGGTTGAAAAATACCCGTTTGTGGTTGAGAAATATTTGGTTGAAACCACATAGGATTAGTTTGTGGAAATGAAAAAAAAATATACATGCCGCCTACGTGCGAAATAGATGCATGATTCCCATTGTCAAAAGCTGCGAGGCTTTAAGGTAGAGCGAGGAGCCGTACTAGGGACGGTCCCGGTTTTAACTACCCTACCGTTATGCTGCTGAAATTTTGAATAATATTCATGTGTTAGAATTATTTTCCTGTGTTGAAATTGTATTCGTCTGTTGAATAGAAAACCTTCATGTGTTGAATAGAAATTCATTCGTTAAATCATATTCATGTGTTGAATGGTATTCGTGTTTTGAATAAATTGTTTTAACAATAAAAATCACATTTTTACTCTATATATACAAACTATAGAAAACCTTCATGTGTTGAATCGATATTCATTTGTTGAATTGAAATTCATGTGTTGAATGGTATTCATATTTTGAAAGAAATTGTTTTATAATAAAAATCCTATTTTTATCATCAATATGAACTACATAAAATAATCTTGTTTTGAAATAAATTATTTTATAATAAAAATCCTATTTTTATCACCCATATTAACTATATAAAATAGTCGAGTTTTGAAATCGAAGAATCGATATATATTTATAAATAGAATTGAAATATATCGAATAACGAAGCTGCAGTTCGTATTTTGAAACCGTGATTTCAAACGATTAGTGTGGGAGATCCGACCATCGGATTTTCCCGAATCAACCGTTGGGTTCGCTTTGGAAATATCTTTCCAACGACACCAACTTTGTAAAAATCCAACGGTTGGATTGTCTGGAATGTTTAATTCAAATCTGAAGAAAAACAGCGTCAGAATCGATTATATATATATATATATAATTATATTAAATCGAATAACGGCGCTGCAGTTCATATTTTGAAATCGAAACTTCAAACGATTATACCGGGAGATCCGGCCGTCGAATTTTCCCGAAACTAGAACCGTTGGATTCGTTTCGAAAAGATCTTTATAATGATGTGAATTTTGTGAAAATCCAACGGTTAGATTTTCAGATATGTGTAAATCAAATCTGAAGAAAAACAGCGCCACGGCCGCATTATGGCCCGAAGCGTCGTTTTGAATAAATTGGCTATTTTAAAATAAATAAAAATAGCGATAAATCGTTATAAAATATTATAAACGATATGGATGTGAAATTTAGAAACTAACTGAAGGTTGGCTAAGTCGAATGGTTTCCTGGGTGTTGATCTGATGTTGGTTTCGTCCTTCGGGGTTAATATTTGGGAAATCGTTATCTTACTGATTGACAGATAGTGACTAATGAATTGAAATGATGCGTATGTATGTTAGTGTTGCACTTGTTTATTATATACGCGAGTTGCTCAGAAAGACCGGGTTTATCCCATTCTGAATAATTGAATCGACGATAAGAAGTCGAAGATGAAGATGGGGGTTGAAGACCGATCTTCACCTTGTTTGGATGGTAACTGAGGTCCTGATTGGGAGGCATCCTGAAATATGGATAATGAGTGGTGATCGTCCAGACGTACGCGGGGATCGATGAAAATGCGAGGTATTTAGTGCCTCCGGTTTCGTTCAGACCCAGATCGGACTTGCAAATGGACTGTGTGTCTGACATTGGAATTTATCCTATGTGATTGATAGTCATCAGTTGCATGGTGTGAATTTCCTGTATGGCATGCTAAGATGCAGTGATCATGGCTTCTGTTGAAAAGCCAAGTCTTGTGATTGATGATCAAAGCACCGCCTGTGTGGCGTAGCTTTGTGTATAACGTGAATTCGCGAGCCTCACACCCCGGTATGAACCAGAAACGGGAGAGGACATCAGGGAGGGCCTGCGTTTCTTTCTAGCTAGGAGTTGTGTCGGTGTTTTTACATGGCCTGACATTTTACTTATGTGGATGATGGGTAGCGAGGCGCCTCAAATATATCGGTCGATCTGGGACCGATGGAGTCATTCGTTGGCTCATTTGCGCCCCATAGGGCGGGGAAACGTAGTGTTCAGGCATAATAATCCACATCGGTGGACCAGCCCTGATGATCCAGGGGGCAGTTGCAGCTGTTCCTGAGACATGGTAGGCTAGATTTTCTCGAATTCGGTAAGGACTATCTTTTGCTTTGGTTCATGACGGAAATCTAATTTCCAAATATGACACCGTAAGGTTTTGATTGTATATATATATATATATATATATATATATATATATATATATATATATATATGGCGACATGATATATGGTACCCATGCCGTCTATGATTGATAGTTATGATTGAAATTGTTTTCGAAACTTATAAACACTAGTAATAATATCAAATGCTTTTGTTTTATTCGTATCAAGCATATTTTGGCCATTATAAGGTAACACTCTATCCTCCGGTTTGCGTTGCATTGTGTGATGGGAACTGAGTCTTATAATGGCTTCATTTTTATAAAAAGCATTGCGATGTTTAAAAGAAAGATTTGTTTTTAAAGAACTGGCAATCTAATGGCGTAAACTCGTTCCACGAAAGTGGCGTGGTCCTGTGATTAGCCATATTATAAATGTGTTGAGTAGATTTCTCATACCAGACCCATGACTGACTCGTAGTTTCACTTTCAAACTCGGGTGCCCCTTTTTATACACGGGCAGCCTTATATTCAGGTTTAGCTGGCTCTTTCAGGATAGCTGGAGCTGAAGATGGATTCTATCATTTATCTCTTTTTATGCTGTTCAGCTCCTATTGTACATTATGTTTGTTTTCCGCTGTAGACATTCATGTATAGCTGAACTGTATTTGCACTAAGTATGATCCTGTATACTGTGTAACTCTGATGATTATGTTGATCCAGTATATTCTATTGTTCATTATCTGTTTATGTGTTATATTCAAAGGATTACCCTTGCCGCCGTCAGTACAGGGTTTGGAGTTGTCGCAATTTGGTATCGGAGCTTTGGTTAAGCTTAGTGCTGGAATATAACATATTAACGAACTCGTCAGAAATAGAACCAGTAGTGTTTCAGGACGGGTAACTCAATACAGAAAGGATCAGTAATATCCTAGTATGAGTAGCAGAATGAAATAACACCTTGATAGACACATTTACGTTCAAGTATTTGTCTCTATATTTTGAAATATCTTTTCTGTGACCTGACACTTGATCTGCTATTTGCAGAAGTACTAGAAAATGAGTGCCAGAAACAGTAGAAGTAATACTGACCCAGATATAGAAGCTCTATTTATGAAATATAGAAATCTGGGTGGAAAACCCTTCTCGGGTGAAGAATCAATTATGAAAACACAAGCCTGGATTCGTTCGGCTGAGAAAATCTTTGAAGGATTAAAGCTGAGAGATGACCAGAAAAGATTATTGGCGTCCTGGGCACTCCCAGATGAAGCTTTGTTCTGGTGGGATTCAGTTATCAAGGATAATCCAGAAGGTGATATCACCTGGGATAGATTCAAAGTGATTTTCCTGGAAAGATTTACTCCTCCTGAAGCAATCGAGCGACTATGTGATGAATTTTCTTATCTGATACAAGGAGATATGACCATTCCAGAATATCATAAGAAATTCAATGAACTTTCTCACTTTTCCCCTCATCTAATTCAAAATCTGAAGAGGAAGAATTTGAGATTTATCAATGGGCTTCAAAGAAAATATCAGAACAGTTTAATGAGGAATGTGAAGCTTCCTTTTTCTGAAATGATATACATGGCCTACCAGTATAAGGATCTCGATAGGAAAGGTATGTTGCGAGACGAAGAAGAAATCAGTTCTAGCAGCAAAAGAAAATTTGTAGCTGCTAGCCCAGAGACAAGTGTGCAGCCTTAGGCCAGTACGAAGGCTGAAGTCATAAAGAGGCCATAGATCAATCAGAAAAAGGTAAAGACAGTAATATGTCTAAAGTGTGATCAGCAAGGGCATTCGATGAGAAACTGTAGATCTTCGAACAGACGAAAGAATGACGGATTTAAATCCGGCGAAAAGCTTCAAGAAAATAGGGGATGCAATCTCTGCCAACAAGCTGGTCATGTAAAGCAAGATTGCTGGCTTTTGAAAAAGACCAAAGAGGCTCGGGTAAATGAAGTGGCAGAAGTGCCTGCATCTTCGTCTGCTCAGGAAAGGGCTAATGTTTTAGAAGGCACGCTCAATGTCAAAAACATTCCAGTTAAAGTGTTGTTTGATAAAGGCGCGTCACGAAGCTTCATAGCCAAGAATGCAGTTAAGAAGTTGGATTTGAATTTGAAGAAGCTCAAAGAACCAATGACTGTCCAAAATCCGGTTGGGGGTTCCATCGATCTCAGTTGGGTTTGTGCAGTACCTGTCTCTTTTTCCTGCTATAAATTCCCTATTATCTCTATCATCATGAATTTTACTGAATTCGATCTTATTCTGGGATTGGATTGGCAAACCAAATATGAGGCAGAGGTTAGATGCGCCGAGAGAGTTGTTAGGGCTATGATTAAATTAGGGAATTATATAACCATTCCCTGTGAAGGTCAGAATGCTAATAGAAAAGATTTCTGGTCAGCTCTTGATGTTTCTCCTTCTCAAATAGAAAATGTCCCTGAAGTCACAGAGAATATTCCCGACCTCGTAAAAGATATTCCTGTCGTCAAGAAGTATGCGGTTGTGTTTGAAGAATTTGTTTGTTTACCTCCGTAGAGGGAAACTGATTTCAAGATCGCTTTGATTCCGAATGCAAGGCCGGTAGTTCACGCTATTCGAAGAATGTCCTTGAAAGAGAAAGAAGAACTTGACAATGAAACACCACAGCTAGTATGGAAGGGTCTGATCAGGCCTAGTTTCTCTGATTGGGGAGCAGCAGTGGTGTTTGTCCTAAAATCAGACGGTACTCTGCGACTATGTGTGGATTATCGCGATTTGAACGAGCAGACAATAAAGAACAAATATCCATTGTCGCGAATCGATGATTTATTGGATCGTCTGAATGGAGCACAAATATTTTCAAGGATGGACCTAGCTACAGGTTTCCATCAGCTTCGAATTGCCGAAGAGTGTGTTCTAATGACAGCATTCAGAGGTCCAGACTTATTCTACGAGTGGTTAGTAATGTCGTTCGACTTATGTAATGCTCCAGCTTACTTCGTCGATCTGATGAATAGAGTGTTCAGAGGGGTTTTGAATAAATTTGTTCTGGTTTTTATTGGCGATATTCTAATCTTCTCTAAATCAAAGGCCAAACATGAAAAGCATTTGGAACAGGTTCTGGAAATCCTTAGAAGGAATGTATTAAAAGCCAAACTATCAAAATGTATATTCTAGCAAGATGAAGTGAAATTTCTAGACCATGTCGTATCGAAAGAAGGAATTGCTGTGGATCCAAGTAAAATCTGTTGTATATAACGGTGTTGTATACACAATTATATGATTTTTGTTTGATGATAACAACCAAATATATTTTATAAATGTGTTTGTTACTGTACTGTTCTATATTTACATCACAGACAGGAATGTAATATTTATATTTAAATAAAATACATTTGTACAAGAATTCAAATATTTACTATATTTTATTTAAAATATAAATATTATATTTCTAACATTCAAACGGTACATCTATTTAACTCCACTATTTAATCACTTCACATATTTGTACTTATAAATAAACAGAATAGAATAGACAAGTCTGTTTGACAACTATGAAATGATATTTTATTTCAAACAGATTTTGTTTATTACAAATAATCAGTACTATCACTTTATTATATATATTAGCTCCTCACTATATCACTCAACACTTAGTACTTTTTCACTTATACATTCACAGACTCAATATACAGACACTTTCACTGCTACACACACTGTTCTTGTTTTCTGCCTTCTGTCTTCTTGTCTTCTGTCTTCACAGCTTACAAGACAGCCTAGTCTTCACAGTCAGTCCAGTCTTCATGCCTGTCATACAAATGAACACATACACAGTACACTGCAATAGAAATAATATTGAATACATGTGAATATAAATTTTATTTTTAAAATTTTATTTGCCTCAGTTTTCTGGTGTGTTTCTCATCATTTTTCTGACTTGATCTGATTTGTTAATCCGACTGTGTCTAGACAGTATATAGTACAGGGACAGGAAAATTCGTCTGTTGGCTGCATATACACACGTGTATAAATATACACGTGTGCACTGCCTCGCCAATCAGTGTGCAACTGAGGAGTAGCCGCGTGGGCCATCTCCACTTAGTGCACAGTCAACAGTGGGAAAATCGAATACAAGGGACAACTCAAATTCAAGTACACAGCACAACCCAAATAAAATGGCCGAGCACATATGCATCAATGAACAAGTGTGCATACACAACAACAAAGCATAGGGATGAAAGTCAGGACAACATGCCACAACACAAGACAAACAGGTCAACAATGTTCAAGCAAGTGAAATTGTTTTTCAATGTCAAGCAAAGTGGTGTGCACTTCAGTAGAGTACAAGTGTATAAACCTAAGTTCAGACGAAGAAAGAAACAAGTTGACAAGCATCTGACATGGCTGCTACAAGTGGTTCAGAATAAGGAAGATTAGATTTCATCGTAGGACATATACACAAAGCTTTAAAGTTCAAAGCCATGGTCAGCAAACAAGTACAGCAGTGAATGGCAACAAAATGTTTCAGCTCAAACTCATGTCAAATTGGTCGAGCCATAACAGCTCTGCAATACTAAGCAATGCAACAAAGAAGCATGTCAAAGTTCAAATGAAAATATTGTTCACTGCATAATGAAGGCAAAACAGTTCAGCACAACATGGACAGGTTCAATCAGTGAACTAAAATCGATGGTCCAGCTCATACATGTTCAAAACAGTTCAAGTCTGTGTAAAGTAATTAACAAGTCTCAACAAGGTGGGTGCATTCTACATATTCATGGACAAATGGTCAAGACCAACCAGAAATGAAATAGCAGCTCAAACAAGTGAAAAAGTGAATATGTGCAATCACTAACAGGAGTCTCCAGAAAATACTCAAGTTAATTTTTGGCAACAAATTGATTTCAAGAAAAAATCATGTTTAAAATCAAAACTGGAAATTAGCAAATCTCTTTCAAGTGGTCCAGGCAAACAAATACACGCAAGCATGGTTATAGAAAATTAAATTCCAGAAATCAATTCTTATATTTTTGGCAAGTGTTTTTTGTTTCCAAGAAACCATTCTTTCAATTCTAGCAAGGTTTTTAAATGGGACACAAGTGCTCAAGAATGCACATGTCAAGAATGGTGCAACAATGTGTCGAGACAAGTTTCTCATTCATACATGCAAGAGGTGATAATATGCAAGTGCTACAAATCAATTCAAGTTTCAATATGTTTCCAGAATTTTCCAGGTTTGAAAAAGTTTTTAAAAGGAGCAAGAATGTTTTTTGCATCTACTAAATGAAAACAGAATTCACTTTTATTTTTATTATTTTTGGCAAACAAAAATTTAATTTGTTGATCCAGAAATATAAGCAACAAATCAGGGATTAAAGACAAATGGGAAATCAGTTTTGGCAAGTTTTTTTTTGTTTTTTTTCAGAGTTGCAGAAATCAGAGAATATCAATTCGACACTGTTTCCAGAAATGCTTTTTAGGCAAGATGGTAATGATTTCAAGATATTAAATCACACAGTAGACCAAAGAAAACAAATCATTAAATGATTTGGCAAAAGCATAAAAGGAAATCCCAATTTTTGTGCAATAATTAATTCAGCAAACATACTTGTGGCAAGTAATCAATCAGAGAATTCATTCAAGGCATTTTTTCATTTTATTCAAGTGACGGAATCATCCAAGAATTCAGTGTCAGGAATCAGTCACGCAAGTAAATCAAAGCAGCAAAAGGGGCAAGTTTTTATTCTTCCAGAATCATCAATTCAAAAGAGGAAACCATGGCAACAAGCAATAATTCAATTTCATTTTTAAAACCGTCATGCCAAAAGGGGAAAGCAACAATTCATTTTTCTTTTCAAATCAAAGCCGTGGCTTTTAAATTAAAAAGGGGGAAATCTATTTTAAAGGCCACGCAAAATTCAAAATCAATACAGGCAACAAAAAGAGGAAAGCACCGCAACAAATCAGCCAAGTAACATTGTAACACCCCGTATTTTCTGTAAACATAAGAGTTAAAAATCAAGGTATAATTAATTTTTAGGAGGAGAAATAAGGGAAACGGGTTGGGCCATTGTGTTCGTCTCGGAAAAATACGCGAAATAGAGTCCGAATTTGCAAAAATCGGAGTCCGTATGAAGAAGATATGGACGAACGAAGTTAGGCAGAAAAACCGGAAACAGGCCAGAATACACTGGCGCACTTGTGAAGTGCGCCAGTACAAAAATACAATGGCGCACCTGCCAAGTGCGCCCATATAAATCCAGCACCGAATTCTAGAGTGTTCTGAGGTGACGTGTCTTCTTTTGAGTGGCTGGATGATGTGTATTCGAGCTGTACGATTCTGATGACTTCTGGACTGATCTGAAGGCTCTAAATCACCCTATTCTCCTATAAAAGCACCCCAAACCTCACTTTCTCTCCACACAACTTCATTCTACCTATACTCTGCCTTTATTCTAACTAAAATAAAATAATGGCGTCGCTACTCTGCTGGAATCAAAACTAGAAGATAATCAACATCAGCCTAAGCAACTCAATTCAAACTAGAGATTAAAGTTTCTGCAAAGATTCTACAACAAATTAAAGTTCTTTCTTTAATCCAATCAAGGCAAGTACAGTTATTTTCCGATATAAACGTTAATTCTGATTGTGACATGAATTGTAAATATGAATATGAGATTATATCTGTTCTTTTCTGTTCTGTTTGGATCTATCTTATCTCTTTCCTCTTTTTGTTCTATAGCCAGGCTACCACGAGCCTGAGCCAATCTCATAAGAGATTAACATACGCTAAAATATTTGGGACAATAAAATGAATGATGCATAATTGGACTAATTTGTGACTGATTTGAGTGATGGACATAGGTTGTAAACTAGATCTAGATCTATGCATATATGACAATTTGGGATTATCATATGATAATATATGACTTGTAAATCTGGAATATAAGGCATGTTAAAAATTAAGATCTGAATAGAAAGACATAATACAAGTTAGATCTAGATCCTTGGGCATATTTTATATAACGGACTATGACTTTAAAAAAAAGGAATATGGCTTAGGTAGAAATATTTACATGGAAGTAGGATATCTATTATGTAAATAAACACCTAAGTAAGGGATCTTTGGGATATATGACATGCATAGTAATCTATGGTTATATTTGTTATAATCTATATATGGATCTTCTGTACTTTGCAAGTTTAATAAAAAGGGGAACATATGATATATGGTAAATTATGACCATAATCTGTGCTATGTGAATTTAATGCAAACATGGGATAAATGATCATATTGGGAATCATGACTATTATTTATGCATGTGAACTTGGGCAAGATTTATATTTAGGCAAGATATGTTGTGAAACCTTAAGGAATGATTAAATCTAATATATTTGCCTAATTTGCTAGTTCTAATCTGCCAGTTCTGCCTAAACTGCTAATTAGATTGAGATGCCTAGTCTGTTAAATTTGTCTGTTGAGATGCCTAATCTGTTATATGCAAAAATCTGCTAGTTTGTTTAATCGGCTAAATCTATTAAGTCGCCTAATCTGCAAAACTTGTTATCTGCTATATCCGTTAAGTTGATATATTCAGTCTGTTGTTGTCATTAGCTATGAATAATTGACATGTATATTAGGCATGAGTATAAATGGTAAATCATTAATTAATTGGCCGCAAAGATAAACATGGCTAACTCGAGGTTAGAATGAGTTTGCGACGTAATTCTGCCCGGAACCGCCCGGCATATTCCAGTGGTCGCAAACAATAGGTTCTAATGTGAGAAGTTAGTCATAACGTGCTTGAAACCCGAGGTTAGACTCAGTTTGCGACAGAAACCTGCCCGGAACCAACCGGCCTAACCAGTAGCCGCAAACTGTCAGTCTAATGTGAGAGGTTTGGGCATTAATATTTAATTAATGAAAATCTGAGATAATTGTGATGTCTAAAACGTGTTGGGTAAGGTTAAACCAATTGGACCAATGAATCTGATAAACCCGTTTCGTGAATCCATAGGCCCAATACAAAGTTAGATAATCTGGAACCAGTTAATCTGTAAGCTGTTAATCCGAACATCTGATCCGTTAGTCTGAAAACCTGTTAACTTGATTGCCTGATCAGTGAACTAGTTAATCTAAATTTTGTATGTCTGAAACTTGTAGACAAGTTAAACTGAAATCTGTTAGTCTGGGGACACAAGGTTAGGAGGGGAATTACTTGTGTCATCTGTTGTTTGGGACCCATATTAGTCAGTAACCCTTTCTGGTATCAAAACTTTGACACAACAGGAAGTAGGGTCCGGGCACGCTTACTGAACTAATTATAAGCGGTTCATTCTGATAATGGCGAGGGGTGTTGATGGTGCGTTCCAACCGGGTCATGTGCGTGCATGGATCCCGGTCTGCCTCTGAGGATGTAAGACGCCGTGACATCTGTAAATAGGTTTGTGCCAATTGGTTGTCACTTTAGGGAGTGATACACCCTATTGTGGGGCCGACACAGGATATTTATGTATTAGGGAGCCGATCGCTTGGGGTAGGGTTTTAGGGTACACTTAGTTCTGTCTGTTTCTGTTGGTACCGTCTGTTTCTGTTGGGTGGTAACACCTGTCTGTTTATGCGTGGTACCGTCTGTTCGGGTGGTAAAGGCCCATTACTAGTGTACACCTAATTCTACATTCTGTTTCCGTAGGGATTAATCTGTTTCTGCTTCTGTCTGTTTCTGATCGGGTAGTAAAGGCCCATTATTAGCATCCTGTTTCTGTTAAATTATTCTGTACCCGTTTCTATTTCAGTTTAGACATTAGGGTGACACCTAATTCTGTTATACTAGTATTAGTGCAGAGAAGTGTAAAGCAATAGTCTATGTCATTCTGTTCTTCTGTTATATCTGCTACACCTGTTACAGTTATCTCTCATCCAGTTTTATGTTCATGTCATATTATTATTATCTGTTCATATGCTGAAAGTCACTGGACTTGCCAGACTTTTTGTCTGACCCTTGTTGTTTCGCCTCCTTTCTTCTGTCCCCCCCCAGGTTATCCAAGGAGGGAATACTTTAGCTTGATCCGGATTTCTCTCTGCTTGAAGTGCTTAAAGTATGGCTTGGCTCTGTATAGCTCCCGTTCTATGGGGATTATGATTTTAAAACATGCATTTTGAAGGCTTTTGTACAAGACTGATATTTGTACTTGAATTCTGAGATTTGAAAGGATGTAACCATATTGATTTCAGTTTCTACTGTAATAAAGTTAAAAATTTTCAAGTACTGTTTTATCTGTCTTATAAGTTTCTGTTCTGTTTACTAAAATGCTCCACCAAAGTTAAGACATTCCCTTTGTGAGTGACCTTAACAGAGGTGGGGTGTTACAAACATAGTGAAATCAGAGTCTGTTTAGGTTTTTTTCTCTACCCTATATAAACTACACCAATTCATCATAGGCCTGATCGAAAACTACAATCAACTCGAGAGCAAAATTTTAAATTAGAGAAAACTCACATCTTTCCAATCGTTTTCGACCGAACAAATTCCAAATCGAAGTTGTAGAAAGCAACAGAGAAGTCGAGCATCAGAGAACTTCATTTCATCAAGAAATCGATTCGATTTGGGGATTTATTGGAGAAACCCTAGCTGCCATTTCTAATTCCATAAGAAAAGGGATCGGGGCAAAGAAAATAACAAGGGTGGAACCTAAATCGATATGGCCGGCCAAGATTAAAAGGGGATAACCCTCTTTATTTAACTCCTTGGGTTTCAATTTCTTTTTAGTTTTTTTTTTTAATTCGAGTTGTAAATTCAAACAATCATCTGAGCAGTTTTCTAGTGTGTGTATAAACTAGAGTGAATCAGTCAGGGTGTTGACTATCAGTTTCAGAGTCTGTAAAATCTGAGTTACGGATTACGGGGTTGTAATTCGGGGAAATCTGATCAAGGGGATATCGATCAGTCTAGGGTTTTGAGCGTAGGGTTAGAATAGGAGCAGGGTTTGCAAGTGTACATGGTCTTGTATGCGGGATCTATTCTATCACCTAGTAGAAACCTTAGAAATGCAGCAGTAGGCAGGGTTTTGCCGAAGCTGGGTATATCTGTGTGTGATTTATTTTTTGCATTTCTATATCTGCTATATTCTGTGATCTGTTTATTATTTTAATATCCTGTTAGTTTTTCAATTCAGTTAAAAACTGTGATAAACCCTATTCACCACCCCCCCTCTAGGGTTAATCTAGATCCAACAAGTGGTATCAGAGCAGGTATTTTTTTTAACTCTAGAGTCATGGGTAACCCTAGCTGTCTATCTAGCGAGAGTCAATCCAGTTCATCTCCAACTATTTTCACTGGAACAGATTTTTTAAACTGAACATCCAAAATGGAATCTTATTTAAAATCTGTTAATACTAAATGTTGGGATGTTGTTATCAATGGGTACGATATGATAGATAAAGCTTTTAATTCTCGTGCTACACATATTCTTTATTCTCATCTTAATGATGATCAATACAGTCTGATCTCTCATTGTTTAACTGCGCAGGAAATTTGGACAGTTCTTGATACGAAGTATGGGAAAATTGACAACAACTACTCACAATCCCAAAATATCAACTCAGTTTCAGATTTATGCTTGAAAGGAGAAACAGATAGATCAAACGATGGAGAATCAACAGATGGTGAAACAGAAAATTTCTCTTACGAAGATTTAATTTATATGTGTGCTGATCTAACTAAGTCTGTAGATAAACTCCAATCTAAAAATAAAAGTTTGAAATATAAAATCTTGAATTGACCGGCAAAATGGATGATTTGGAATTACAACTAGAACTTTTTAAAAATTCTTCAAATTCAGATTGCAAAAATTGTTTGAAATTGAAAACCAATCTTGTTCATCTCAATAAAAATATTCAAAAGTTTGAAAAAGAAATTTTGATTTTAAAAGAAATCAAGATTGAGTTATCAAGTTTGAATAATTTTTTACAAAAGGAATTTGAAATTTTTAAGAATGATATATATACCAAATTTGAAATTGCTGAAAAGGAGAATTTGTTGAAATCCGATTTGATTTTGAAAGAACTGGAAAATGAGATTGAGAAATCCAAGAAATTTGAGTTTGAAAAACAAAAACTTTTTGAATCTGGAATTTCTGAATCCCAAGCCAAAATTAAATTGCTTGAAAATGAGAACTTGGTTTTGAAACAGTTCAATGCTGAAAAGAAGATCGCTATAAATAATTCCTCTAATTTATTAAAAGAAAATAGCGATCTAAAATCCAAAATTCAACGATTAGAATCAACTTTGGATAAATTTTCTAATGGGGAAAATCGTTGAATATGCTATTACAAAACCAAGTTTCTATTAGAAATAAATCTGGTCTTGGCTTTGGGGATATCAATCGTTTTGATAGAATGAATTCAAATGATTTTAAAGACACTTCAAATTATCTTGGAAAAGATTGTTTTGAATTTTTAAACTCTGGCAATTCAAAAGATTTTTTGAGACATAAACAAAATAAGAATTTGGTTTATAACAAATCGTTCTATCATTCTTGGACCTCAAAAATAAGTAAAGTGAATTCGTCTAATTTCAAACAGATCCGGGTCCCTAAAGGTACTTTGGTAAATTCTGATGGATTGTTATATAAACAAGTTTGGATACCTAAAGCTATGAACAAAACTGCGAGTGGTTTTACAAATTTTGTTAGACCACTCGATTCTCAAAACTGTTAGGTACCAGAGGTGGCTGAGGAACTGCTAAGCAAAAGAGATTTGGATTCAAGCTGCTCAATACTTCTGTAATCATTCACAGTTCCTTAAGCCAAGTCTGTTGAGTTAGAGATTCTGATTTTCATTGGATTCTGATATGATCTCTAAACTCACCTTTGTAAATATTCTTTTTTTATTTCTCCTTCTATCCCTTATGTTTATTTTTCTTTGTTTTCTTTTGATTTGTCACTGTCATACCTTTGTAACTTCTTAGCTTCATTAACCTCATATTGCAGAATTCATATTCTTTCTGAAAATTTGCTTCATTTCTATAAAACCCTGATGTGTTTAATCATGTCCAGATCTTGAATTTATTTTTGTAAATATCTGCAATTGATTTGAAGTTTTTTTTATTCTCTGAATTCATAACAGTGTTGATGTATTCGTGCCATATCTTGAACACTATTAATTTGAATTCTAAATTTTTTGAAGATCTGAATAATTAATGAAATTTCACACTCTTATGCTGTTTTGAGTTTCTTCCGATTAATTTTGGAAACGCTTAAAATGTTATACTCATTACAGCACACTGCTATTTATCTGTTGTGAAAATTTCATTGATTTTTGAATTGGCTTGGAAATTAATCTGTCTTAAATCTCAGTGATACATCTTGAAAACCATCATTACTCACGATCATTATGGCTAGAATTTGTTTGTTTGAAATCATCTGAAATTATTGATATTTTGAATAATCACACACCTCCTAAATTTGAAATTATCAAACTTGTGTGACTGATTCATTATATCCCAGAACTTGACATTGATTAAATTGATTTCAAATAAATTATTCTATTCTTCTAGATCATGAATAACTTTCAAAATTGATATAGATGATCTGAGATTTCTTTTAGGCTTGTTCGAATTTTTTTTGTGAAAATTTGATTTGAAAATCAAGTCTTAAAAATCACTGTTATTTCATGATAATTTAATTTGAATATCTGTTTGTTCAAAATCATTTGAAATTATTGATTCACTGAATCTCACACATATCTCGAATAAAATTTTTACAATCTAGTGTGATCAATTCATTAAATCCTGATATTTTCACATTTCTTCAAGTGATTTAAAATAAACTGAATTATATAATCTTGGATCATGGAATATATTTTAGTGACCATCAGAAACATCTTCTGACAAGTATGTTGTGATATTGTTCTCTGTACCGCTCTGATACAGTTTTTCAAAGAACTGCCTGTTTTAACCTGTCTGCTGCTTGGCTAATTTGTTATACTATCTGCTTGGTCTTTAAATTTCTGCTAACTGTGATATCTTGATTTGTCCCTGGTATCTTTGTGATTAAAATTTATTAATAGAGACACCAAGTGGTATCAGAAGTGCCTTATATTTGTTTCACCCATCTGATATTGTTTTGAAAATATTCTGTAATTGCTTGTTTATGATCTGTTTGCTGCTCTGATACTGTTCTTCAAATAATTGCTTGTTCTTGTCTGCAGCTCTGATAAATGTGCCAAATTTGTTAGTTTTTGTCTACTTGGGCTTTGTGTTTGAAATTTCTTTAATATGAGATATCTAGGGTGTGAATAAATTCCTCGATAAGGGAGACTACAATTGGTATCAGCTTTTTCGTCCATTTGTCTTGATTTTTCATTTTGTATAGACACCATACACATTTTTTCCCTTGTATAAATTTGTATAAATTCCTCTTGTAATTGATTTTCAATTTTAAAATTATTTATTGATTATTCTTTCAGAAATTGAAATCAATATCCAAATTGAACTGTATTTATAATTCATCAAAATTATTATCAGATTTTGAAATTGTGATGAATTGTGACTGCAGTATATTCCACAACAAGAGGAGATTTTATTTGGATTTTCATGATGGTTGAATATTTATTATAATATCTTTGAACTGGCAATTATTTCACGATCATCTACTTTTTCTATCACCCGTCTGCCATCCATCATGTTTTTATATTAATGTGGAGAGTTTATTTTTTAAAATCATCTTGTTTTAAAACAGTGAAAATTATTTGTGATAGAAATGAGACTATATTTGTATTCAGAATTAGTGATAATTGAAAATTATCAATAATCCCAGTACAGTCAAGCTTATCTCGTAATATAATTAATTTAGAAATTTATTTCATAGTCCATTTCTGTACCTACCACATTTCTTTCCTCCATATTGGTTTCATATACCGAGGAGTTTTTCCTTTATAATGCTGAAAATAATAAATATAATTAATATATAAGAGTGTCTCTAACCTCATTTAAAAATCCAAGTTCTGGTTATGCATGGTTATGAGACGCCTTATAATTTAAGCTGTGACTGATCCCATTTAAAAACCCAAGCTCTGGTTATGCGTGGTCAGTGTGCTCTTAATTAATAATAATAAAAAAAGGAAATAAAGTGCTAAAAATAGAAATTAATCTGAAATTCTCCTCAGTGTATAAAAACCAGTCTATCTATCCATCTTTTTAATCTGTGAAATGTGTTGAAATATTATGACGTATTATGATTTGTTGATTGATAGATATTAGGATTTGAGATTATTCGATCTTGTCACTTAAATTGAATTATTGATTATAGTCCAAATCCATCACTGTTTTTGTGCTTTATTTTTTATAAAAATCCTTTGAAAATAATTAGAAATGAATTGTTTTTTAAAACTCTCTCCATTTTATATAAAATTCATCGCATATCCGTCATTCTCTACAACGTGAAATATAACACCTGTTCTTAGGATATTATGATTTTTGTTTGACTGATTGAAATTTATGATGACCGTTCTTCCTCTTAAGCTGATATTGTATTTGTTAGTCATTTTTCATCCATATTTTAAATTCTGTATCTTTTTGATGATAACAAAAGGGGGAGAATGGATTAGATTTTGATTTATGAGTGAATATTTTATAAATATTTTTTTTTTGAAAATTCATTCAGTTCAATTCACTCATGCACAGTTATAGGGGGAGTTTTCTGTTGTAGGGGGAGCTAATAAATAGGGTGAGTTCATTTTTTCACTGTAAAACACATTTGTTGGATTCAAAATCTTTTATTTGTTTGTCATCATCAAAAGGGGGAGATTGTTGTATATAACGGTGTTGTATACACAATTATATGATTTTTGTTTGATGATAACAACCAAATATATTTTATAAATGTGTTTGTTACTGTACTGTTCTATATTTACATCACAGACAGGAATGTAATATTTATATTTAAATAAAATACATTTGTACAGAAATTCAAATATTTACTGTATTTTATTTAAAATATAAATATTATATTTCTAACATTCAAACAGTACATCTATTTAACTCCACTATTTAATCACTTCACATATTTGTACTTATAAATAAACAGAATAGAATAGACAAGTCTGTTTGACAACTATGAAATGATATTTTATTTCAAACAGATTTTGTTTATTACAAATAATCAGTACTATCACTTTTTCATATACATTAGCTCCTCACTATATAACTCAACACTTAGTACTTTTTCACTTATACATTCACAGACTCAATATACAGACACTTTCACTGTTACACACACTATTCTTGTTTTCTGCCTTATGTCTTCTTGTCTTCTGTCTTCACAGCTTACAAGACAGCCTAGTCTTCACAGTCGGTCCAGTCTTCATACCTGTCATACAAATGAACACATACACAGTACACTGCAATAGAAATAATAATGAATACATGTGAATATAAATTTTAATTTTAAAATTTTATTTGCCTCAGTTTTCTGGTGTATTTCTCATCATTTTTCTGACTTGATCTAATTTGTTAATCCGAATGTGTCTAGACAATATATCGTACAGGGACAGGAAAATTCGTCTGTTGGCTGCATATACACACGTGTATAAATATACACGTGTGCACTGCCTCGCCAATCGGTGTGCAACTAAGGAGTAGCCGCGTGAGCCATCTCAACTTAGTGCACAGTCAACAGTGGGAAAATCAAATACAAGGGACAGCTCAAATTCAAGTACTAAGCACAACCCAAATAAAATGGCCGAGCGCATATGCATCAATGAACAAGTGTGCATACACAACAGCAAAGCATAGGGATGAAAGTCAGGATAACATGCCACAACACAAGACAAACAGGTCAACAATGTTCAAGCAAGTGAAAGTGCTCTTCAATGTCAAGCAAAGTGGTGTGCACTTCAGTAGAGTGCAAGTGTATAAACCCAAGTTCAGCCGAAGAAAGAAACAAGTTGACAAGCATCTGACATGGCTGCTACAAGTGGTTCAGAACAAGGAAGACTAGATTTCATCATAGGACATATACACAAAGCTTTAAAGTTCAAAGCCATGGTCAGCAAACAAGTACAGCAGTGAATGGCAACAAAATGTTACAGCTCGAACTCATGTCAATTTGGTCGAGCCATAACAGCTCAGCAATACTAAGCAATGCAACAAAGAAGCATGTCAAAGTTCAAATGAAAATATTGTTCACTGCATAATGAAGGCAAAACAGTTCAGCACAGCATGGACAGGTTCAATCAGTGAACTAAATTTGATGGTGCAGCTCATACATGTTCAAAGCAGTTCAAGTCTGTGTAAAGTAATTAACAAGTCTCAACAAGGTGGGTGCATTCTACATATTCATGGACAAATGGTCAAGACCAACCAGAAAAGAAATAGCAGCTCAAACAAGTGAAAAAGTGAATATGTGCAATCACAAACAGGAGTCTCCAGAAAATACTCAAGATAATTTTTGGCAACAAATTGATTTCAAGAAAAAATCATGTTTAAAATCAAAACTGGAAATTAGCAAATCTCTTTCAAGTGGTCCAGGCAAACAAATACACACAAGCATGGTTATAGAAAATTAAATTCCAGAAATCAATTCTTATATTTTTGGCAAGTGTTTTTTGTTTCCAAGAAATCATTCTTTCAATTCTAGCAAGGTTTTTAAATGGGACACAAGTGCTCAAGAATGCACATGTCAAGAATGGTGCAACAATGTGTCGAGACAAGTTTCTCATTCATACATGCAAGAGGTGATAATATGCAAGTGCTACAAATCAATTCAAGTTTCAATATGTTTCCAGAATTTTCCAGGTTTGAAAAAGTTTTTAAAAGGAGCAAGAATGTTTTTTGCATCTACTAAATGAAAACAGAATTCACTGTTTTTTTTTTTTTTTGGAAAACACAAAAATTTAATTTGTTGGTCCAGAAATATAAGCAACAAATCAGGGATTAAAGACAAATGGGAAATCAGTTTTGGCAAGTTTTATTTTGTTTTTTTCAGAGTTGCAGAAATCAGAGAATATCAATTCGACACTGTTTCTAGAAATGCTTTTTAGGCAAGATGGTAATGATTTCCAGATATTAAATCACACAGTAGACCAAATAAAACAAATCATTGAATGATTTGGGCATAAAAGGAAATCCCAATTTTTGTGCAAGAATTAATTCAGCAAACATACTTGTGGCAAGTAATCAATCAGAGAATTCATTCAAGGCATTTTTTCATTTTATTCAAGTGACGGAATCATCCAAGAATTCAGTGTCAGGTTTCAGTCACGCAAGTAAATCAAAGCAGCAAAAGGGGCAAGTTTTTATTCTTCCAGAATCATCAATTCAAAAGAGGAAACCATGGCAACAAGCAATAATTCAATTTCATTTTTAAATCAGTCATGCCAAAAGGGGAAAGCAACAATTCATTTTTCTTTTCAAATCAAAGCCGTAGCTTTTAAATTAAAAAGGGGGAAATCTGTTTTAAAGGCCACGCAAAATTCAAAATCAATACAGGCAACCAAAAGAGGAAAGCACCGCAACAAATCATCCAAGTAACATAGTGAAATCGGAGTCTGTTTAGGGTTTTTTCTCTACCCTATATAAACTACACCAATTCATCATAGGCCTGATCGAAAACTACAATCAACTCGAGAGCAAAATTTTAAATCAGAGAAAACTCACAATTTTCCAATCGTTTTCGACCGAAAAAATTCCAAATCGAAGTAGTAGAAAGCAACAGAGAAGTCGAGCATCAGAGAACTTCATTTCATCAAGAGATCGATTCGATTTGGGGATTTATTGGAGAAACCCTAGCCGCCATTTCTAATTCCATAAGAAAAGGGATCGGGGCAAAGAAAATAACAAGGGTGGAACCTAAATGGATATGGCCGGCTAAGATTAAAAGGGGATAACACTCTTTATCTAACTCCTTGGGTTTCAATTTCTTTTTAGTTTTTTTTTAATTCGAGTTGTATATTCAGACAATCATCTGAACAGTTTTCTAGTGTGTGTATAAACTAGAGTGAATCAGTCAGGGTGTTGACTGTCAGTTTCAGAGTCTGTAAAATTTGAGTTACGGATTACGGGGTTGTAATTCGGGGAAATCTGATCGAGGGGATATCGATCAGTCTAGGGTTTTTAGCGTAGGGTTAGAATAGGAGCAGGGTTTGCAAGTGTACATGGTCTTGTATGCGGGATCTGTTCTATCACCTAGTAGAAACCTTAGAAATGCAGCAGTAGGCAGGGTTTTGCCGAAGCTGGGTATATCTGTGTGTGATTTTTTTTCCGCATTTCTGTTTCTGCTATATTCTGTGATCTGTTTATTATTTTAATATCCTGTCAGTTTTTCAATTCAGTTAAAAACTGTGATAAACCCTATTCACCCCCCCTCTAGGGTTAATCTAGATCCAACAAAATCACGGCTATTCAAAACTGGGAACAGCCCAGTACTCCAACAGAAGTCCGCAGTTTTCTCGGATTGGCTAGTTATTCCCGAAAGTTCGTTAAAAACTTTTCGAAGATATCTGGTCACTTAATGAAGCTTACAAAGAAGCACTCTAAATTCAAATGGACTCCAGAATGTGAGGAGGCTTTTGAAGAGCTAAAGTTAAGATTAACGACTGCTCCAGTGTTAACCATTATCGACGGCAATCAGGATTTAAATGTTTGGACGGATGCCTCTAGAGAAGGCCTTAGCGCTGTGTTAATGCAAAGAGGTCAAGTGATCGCTTATGCTAGCCGTCAGCTGAAGGCGCACGATAAAAACTATGTCACTCATGATCTTGAGTTGTTGGCTATCGTATTCCCTTTGAAAATCTGGAGACACTATCTTCTGGGTGAGAGATTTGAACTGTTTACATATCACCAGTCGCTAAAGTATCTGTTCACCCAGAATGACTTGAATCTGAGGCAGCAACGTTGGCTGGAGTTTCTTGCAGCATATGACTTCGAGATTATATACACCCCAGGGAAAGCCAATGTCGTGGCCGATGCGTTAAGCCGAAAGAATGAAATGATCGCCAGTTTTATTATCACGACTTCATTGATAGATAAAATATCTGCTCTTCAGAAGGATAATCACTTCATTCAGAAGATCAGAGAGATAATTCAACAAGGCGAACCCTCGAGTTTTCAAGGTTATAATGACGGGATTCTAAGGCTCAAAGGTTGAATCTGTGTCCCTAACATTTCTGAACTCCGAAAGAAAGTACTGGATGAATGCCACAAGTCAAAACTTAGTATCCATCCGGGAGTAAGAAAAATGTATAACGACATCAAATGCACTTTCTAGTGGAAGTCGATGAAGAGGGACATTTCTTTATATGTTAGCCGATTCCCTACTTGCCAGCTAGTCAAAAGCGACCAACAGAAACTGGCTGGATTGTTGCAACCGCTTAACGTTCCAGGCTGGAAGTGGGAACATATTTCCATGGGCTTCATAGATGGTTTGCCTAGAACCAGAAAAGGGAATGACAGTATTTGGGTGATCGTAGATCACTTCACGAAGACCGCCCATTTCATACCTGTCAGATCAAATAGAACTGCTCAGAGTCTGGCGTAGATATACTTCAGGGAAATTATTAGGCTACATGGAGTGCCGCTCAGTATAGTCAGTGATAGAGATAAAATATTTACTAGCAAATTCTGGGAGGCATTTCAAGTAGAGCTGGGAAAAAAGCTGAACCTAAGCACCGCCTATCATCCTCAGACAGATGGTCAGACTGAGAGGGTGAATCGTATACTAGAAGATCTATTGCGGGCTTGTGTTCTAGATTTCGGTGGATCATGGGAAGACCATCTGCATTTAGCTGAATTCTCTTATAACAATAGCTACCAGGCGAGCCTGACAATGTCACCATCCGAAGCATTGTATGGTAGACCGTGCCGATCTCTTGCTTGTTGGGTCGAACCCGGTAATAGACTGGTGTTGGGGCCAGATATGATCCGAGAAGCTGCCGACAAAGTCGTCTTTATTAAGAAGCGATTACTCGCCGCTCAAAGCCGCCAGAAGAGCTATGCCGATAGGAGAAGAAGAGATATATCATTTGTTGTTGGCGACTATGTATATTTGAAAGTATCGCCGATGAGAGGAGTTATCCGGTTCGGTAAAACTGGGAAGTTGGCGCCCAAATTCATTGGTCCGTTTCCTATTCTTGAACGGATCGGAACTCTCGCATATAGGGTTAAATTTCCTGATTGGTTGCCTGGATTTCATGATGTATTTCACATATCTCAACTTCGAAAGCACGTTCATGATCCAGACTTGATGGTGGAAGAAGTAGCTCAACAGGATATTGAAATTACCCCAGAATTGGCTGTGAGAAGAGAGCCGCTAAAGATCATCGGCAAAGAAACCAAAGAGATGAGGAACAAGAAGGTTCACTTAGTCAAAGTGCAATGGAGTGGAGATCCGCGAGATTGTACTTGGGAAACTGAGGAGAGCATTCAGAAAGCCTATCCTAAGTGTCGAGTAGATATCTCTGATTAACTCCGGTGCAAGGTACATTTACCATACTTTGCATTACCAATTAGTTCTCTACTCTGTTGTTATTTTCTTTCCACGGATGTGCATTGTTAATTCTATAGTATGAATAATTTAAAAAGAGTGTATGAATTAATTTGTATGATTTTGAAAAGTTAAAAACAAATTGATTGCTGTTTGTGTTGTGTGATAGTAGATTTGATTAATTAAAATTATTGAAACGATAGTTAATTTAATCAATAATAGAATTAATGGTAGGATTTATTCGATTAACTCACACATTGAAATGATTTAAAAATAGATAGAAATATATACATGTGCATTATATATGTTTGAACTGGTAAATGGATTAGCTGTTGAGTAAAGATTTTATTTGCGTGCCCGACAAATAGGTAAACCTTAATGAGTTGGATGACAAATATTATTATATCAACTCCTGTGATTGCCATTGGATGCGGAGTGCTGGTTGTTCTATGTGTAATCATAAACATCGCCATAGGATAGTAACAATTAATTTTGAACTACACTGCATGGCATACTTCTTGAAGATAGGCATACTTCATCATATACCACATAAGCATTTGGAGCTTGTGTGACGAGGTGGAAGATTTACCATACGAGCGAGAGGCTTGTATGGCGATGACTATATTTTACAGATTGAACTGATGACTGATATAGACTATTTAAATTGTAACGATAAAATTGCCAGATAAATAAAAACCCCACACGGGTCTGGAGTTGACAATAATCATGTCTCTCTAATTATTAGATACGACACATAGACTATTTATTTCCTACACAGGACGAGGTGACGAGGATTTATCCTCTTGAGCAATTAAAATACACACTCCCTCGGGCTTTGACAGGGTGACGAGAATTTATTCTCTGGAGTTATTATCTATAGACGCTCCCCTGTAAACACCAGAATATACCATTATAAATATGTGTATGCTTTATAGGATTTATTGGGTACCTAATACGGCCCAATAAATTTACAAACCTCTCCCGGTACAAGGGAGGTTATGGCGAAATTTTTCGAAAATTCCGGGTGTTAGCAAAAATTTTGAAGAATTTGAAAATTCTCAGAAACTGAAAAGTTGGAGAATGGAAGCCAGATTGAACGTAGAATTGATTAATCAAACCACTTTCGACTTTGTTCCTTTTCGGGGATGAAACGTTTTAAGTGAGGGAGATTGTAACGACCCGGAAAATCTGAACCAATTTAAAAAAAATTAATTGGCTAAAATAGTGGATTTTAAATATTTAAAATAAATATTTTAAATAATAGCAATGAAAACTGAGTTTGAATTGACAATTGAAAAGGAATATGATTAATTCTAATTATAAACATGGACTGAAATGGCGCGGTAGTTTCAAAATTTGAATTCAAAGTTTGACGGATTGTACCGGCTGCAAAACAAAACGGATTTAAGTGAAACCAAAAATATTTAAATCTGTTAGTGAATACCTTTCTATCGAATCTGAAAAATCGAAGTTTCATGGCGAGAAGCAAAAGTTATGGCCAAATGAATTTTCAGAAAGGTCGCTATAGAAATTACATACCCCGTGAAAATGGCCATTTTGCATACGACCTCAGAATTCGACGAAACCACTTTTGTTGGATCCGGGATGTGAAGTTTTTGCTAGGTTTCAAATTTCATAATTTTTGAAGCTAGTATGTGAGCGTGGCAAAGGAAAACGTGTTTTGGTCAATTATAGTTAAATTGGATCGACCAGAAATGGGCCTTTTTGCAAACGGTCTCAGAATTCGACGAAACTAGTTTTGTTGGGACCGTATCGTCAAAACATAGCCAGATTTATTTTTCTGGAATTTTTCGAATCAGTTTGTGGCCCTGGCAAATTGAAATGTATGTTCAAATTAAATATTGAATGTTTTATATTTTAATTTGAAGGAAAACTGACTCAAACATTCGAATGGGTCTACGAAACATATCCCATTGTGTTCGGAATGGGGGTAAAACGCTAGGGACGATAGTCGTTGGGTCTGGATTGGGGTTCGTGTGTGAAAGAGGGTATTTTCTAAATTAAAAAATATATAAATTAAATGGAAAAATCTGATTGGCCACTCCATCTTCTCTCTCTCCCCGATCATCAGGCGTGCACGACGGAAAACCATTCCCAACTTCTCTCTTCGATTTCTCTTTGGATTCCCGACGAAATCGAGCGTTCTTGGATCTATTTTGAAGCTCGTTCCTTTCTCTACAAATCCATACCTATATTGGATTTTATCGTTGTGTAAATCGTGCGAATCACCTCCACAAAGGCAGCTCCTTTGGACCGCCATCGCGCTCACCTCAGGCCACCGAGTTGGCCCACTACCCCACGCGCGCGAAGCTCTCTCCTAGCCCTTCGACGCTGCGAAGGCTGATCCTCCTCTAGCTTCACGGATTTCGCGATAATTCAAAACCTAGTTTTGAACGAGGAATAGAGGTAACGGCATTGTTTATTTTCAACTGTTTTAACACCTTTAAACCATTGCAAACTTTGAAAAATCGTATCTTTCTCATGTGTTGATGAAATTCAGTGAAACAAGAGACAGTGGACTCGTGTGGACGTCTTCTACATTCTAGAAGAGACTGCATATTTTTCTGAGCCTTCTGCTATTTTTGGTGGAGTGGAACCCAATGTGAGATTTCTAATTTATAAACGATATGGAAAACGACGATGTATAAATTATATAGTCGATGTATGAGTTATATAAGCATTGTACACCTCTTGTATAAGCGTTGTATAAGTAGTACATTCGATGTATAAGTTGTATATGCGTTGTAAAAATTATATGTGTTGAAATAGAAGTGAAATGCTATATATATATATATTTATATATACACGCCCCTCGTCCACAAACCATGGACGATATTTATTGGTTGTGATTGGCGTGAAATTTGGTTGATTACGAATGGTTGATTGGAATTGTTTGTGGTTGAAATTGATTGATTGTGGTCGAAAAATACCCGTTTGTGGTTGAGAAATATTTGGTTGAAACCAGATAGGATTGGTTTGTGGAAATGAAAAAAAATATACATGCCGCCTGCGTGCGAACTAGATGCATGATTCCCCTTTGTCAAAAGCTGCGAGGCTTTAAGGTAGAGCGAGGAGCCGTACTAGGGACGGTCCCGGTTTTAACTATCCTGCCGTTATGCTGCCAAAATTTTGAATAATATTCATGTGTTAGATTTATTTTTCTGTGTTGAAATTGTAATCGTCTGTTGAATAGAAAACCTTCATGTGTCGAATAGAAATTCATTCGTTGAATCATATTCATGCGTTGAATGGTATTCATGTTTTGAATAAATTGTTTTAACAATAAAAATCACATTTTTACTCTATATATACAAACTATAGAAAAACTTCATGTGTTGAATCGATATTCATTCATTGAATTGAAATTCATGTGTTGAATGGTATTCATATTTTGAAAGAAATTGTTTTATAATAAAAATCCTATTTTTATCATCAATATGTACTACATAAAATAATCTTGTTTTGAAATAAATTGTTTCATAATAAAAATCCTATTTTTATCACCTATATTAACTATATAAAATAGTCGAGTTTTGAAATCGAAGAATCGATATATATTTATAAATAGAATTGAAATATATCGAATAACAAAGCTGCAGTTCGTATTTTGAAACCGTGATTTCAAACGATTAGTGCGGGAGATCCATCCATCGGATTTTCCCGAAATCGAAACCGTTTTGGGTTCGCTTTGGAAATATATTTCCAACGACACCAACTTTGTAAAAATCCAACGGTTGGATTGTCTGGAATTTTTAATTCTAATCTGGAGAAAAATAGTGCTAGAATCAATTATATTTATATATATATATATAAATATAATTATATTAAATCGAATAACGACGCTGCAGTTCGTAATTTGAAATCGAAACTTCAAACGATTATACCGGGAGATCCGACTGTCGGATTTCCCCGAAATTAGAAACGTTGGATTCGTTTCGAAAAGATCTTTCTAATGATGTGAATTTTTTGAAAATCCAATGGTTAGATTTTCAGATATGTGTAAATCAAATCTGATGAAAAACAGCGACATGGTCGCGTTATGGCCCGAAGCGTCGTTTTGAATAAATTGGCTATTTTAAAATAAATAAAAATAGCGATAAATCATTATAAAATATTATAAACGATATGGGTGTGAAATTTAGAAACTAACTGAAGGTTGGCTAAGTCGAATGGTTTCCTGGGTGTTGTTCTGATGTTGGTTTCGGCCTTCGGGGTTAATATTTGGGAAATCGTTCTCTTACTGATTGACGGTTAGTGACTAATGAATTGAAATGATGCGTACGTATGTTAGTGTTGCACTTATTTATTATATACGTGAGTTGCTCAGAAATACCGGGTTTATCCCATTCTGAATAACTGAATCGACGATAAGAAGTCGAAGATGAAGACGGGGGTTGAAGACCGATCTTCACCTCGTTTCAATGGTAACTGAGGTCCTGATTGGGAGGCATCCCGAAATATGGATAATGAGTGGTGATCGTTCAGACGTACGTGGGGATCGATGAATATGCGAGGTATTTAGTGCCTCCGGTTTCGTTCAGACCCAGAACGGACTTGTAAATGGACTGTGTGTCTGACATTGGAATTTATTCTATGTGATTGATAGCCATCAGTTGCATGGTGTGAGTTGCATGTGTGACATGCTAAGATGCAGTGATCAGGGCTTCTTTTGAAAAGCAAGTCTTGTGATTGATGATCAAAGCACCGCCTGTGTAGCGTAGCTTTGTGTATAACGTGAATTCGCGAGCCTCACACCCCGGTATGAACCAGAAACGGGAGAGGACATCAGGGAGGGCCTGCGTTTCTTTCTAGCTAGGAGTTGTGTCGGTGTTTTTACACGGCCTGACATTTTACTTATGTGGACGATGGATAGCGACGCGCCTCGGATATATCGGTCAATCCGGGACCGATGGAGTCATTCGTTGGCTCATTTGCGCCCCATAGGGCGGGGAAACGTAGTGTTCAGGCATAATAATCCACATCGGTGGACTGGCCCTGACGATCCAGGGGGCAGTTGCTGCTGTTCTTGAGACATGGTAGGCTAGATTGTCTCGAATTCGGTAAGGACTATCTTTTGCCTTGGTTCATGACGGAAATTCCAAATACGACACCGTGCGGTTTTGATTGTATATATATATGGCAACATGATATATGGTACCCATGCCGTCTATGATTGATAGTTATGATTGAAATCGTTTTCGAAACTTATAAACACTAGTAATAATATCAAATTCTTTTGTTTTATTCGTATCAAGCATACTTTGGACATTATAAGGTAACACTCTATCCTCCGGTTTGCGTTGCATTGTGTGATGGGAACTGAGTCTTATAATGGCTTCATTTTTATAAAAAGCATTGCGATGTTTAAAAGAATGATTTGTTTTTAAAGCACTGGCAATCCAATGGAGTAAACCCGTTCCACGAAAGTGGCGTGGTCCTGTGATTAGCCATATTATAAATGTGTTGAGTAGATTTCTCATACCAGTCCCATGAATGACTCGTAGTTTGTTTCACTTTCTAACTTAGGTGCCTCTTTTTCTACATGGGCAGCCTTGTATTCAGGTTTAGCTGGCTCTTTCAGGATAGCTGGAGCTGAAGATGGATTCTATCATTTATCTCTTTTTATGTTGTTCAGCTCCTATTGTACATTATGTTTGTTTTCCGTTGTAGACATTCATGTATAGCTGAACTGTATTTGTACTAAGTATGATCCTGTATACTGTGTAACTCTGATGATTATGTTGATCCAGTATATTCTATTGTTCATTATCTGTTTACGTGTTATATTCAAAGGATTACACTTGCCGCCGTCAGTACGGGGTTTGGGGTTGTCGCAGTGATCGTAGCAAAGGATTGGGTGATCAAAGTGGTAGATATTGTATGCTTTACGCACTGAGTTAGAGATGTGAGGATGGTTGCTATGTTTGATGTTTTCTATCACCATGTCATGCACACCCCCTCCCCATTATTTTCACACCATGTGTTAGTTGAAAGTAAATTTAGGGTTATTATAGATCTAATCGAAACCCTAAATTATAACATTTTATTACTTAAAAACATGGATCTATGCGATAGCAATAAATTAAAACAGAATTGATTCATCAATTAGGGATTGTACCTATCGAATTGAAAGCAGAAGAATTCGAACCAAGATGAAGATGATGGAGTATCGTATCAAAAGCATGTCAAGTGCCATGCCTCTACAAATATCCATGAACAATTAATCTATGATTTTGTCAAACAAAATTAAGAAGAGGGACTGAAAGGTGCTGGCCGATTTTAGGATTCTAGGGTTTCCTAATTTCAATTTTTGTGGATCCAAAATAATGGGAAAAACTGAATAACAGAAAAGTAGGCACCTTTCCCTTTTATTATGTAGCCCACAAAAATCTAAATTAAGCAATTCCCTTCAAACCCTCATACCATTTCAAAATTAGAGGAAAGGTCAACATTTTGATTTCCCCTTTTATTGTGAACGGTTTTTTATCCCTTTCAATTGTTCTTTTGTGTGACTCTATAGGTTATTACAATGTTGGCAATGATTTTAAATCGTATTTAAAATCATAAACAGTGATTGGCATCTAGCAATACGTCGCTACTACCCAAGTTATAATAATATTATCGATTCGATACATCCTTTCTGTGACTAGTGTATCAATGTTATATAATCCTTTTAACCGATATATCCAGGATTAAACTAGAGTCATGGATAGTATCATCCTCTTTATAATTTAATCTTTATTTCTTGATCAATGATTAGACTGTTTAAAACAAATCAATATTTGAGCATGGCCATGCATTTCACAGTCTCACTTAATCAAGAGGCCCATGGATATCACGACGAATATATCGTAGGGTTAAATTCCATCTACATCATTCATAATTTTCATTCGATTCGAGATGTACCCAATAATCACCGTTATCATTACTCTGTTACGAATAACTTTAGATGATAACAAAACAAAAATATCCTCAAATAAAATTATAATGATTTCAGGTCTGAGGACCATTACATCACTGTCCCTATGAGAATAACTTATGAAACTGTTAATTATACTCCATGTAGTTATCTCAAGGTGGGTCAGCCCAATAGGCTATTCTCCAATACGTATTTATGTCTTGACATTAATATCACGCATATTAATGATCAATGAGATGTGATCATCTGTCAATCAACATACTAGTCTCAACGTTTTATTGTTGTCCTTTATAAATAATAAAACTTGACTAGAGACATTTAAGAACTATAATATTTAATAATTATATAATCTCAGATTCAAGTCTTACTCGAATTATATAAATCTGTATTATAGTTCTAAGGACTTCTATTATATTAATATTTATATTACACAGTAAATATAATATAATATTATTTTATTCCAAATAAAATAATAAAAACAACATTGTTATCAATCTCATCAAATGGATTGCCTCTAGGGCATAAACTCTAACAATCTCCCACTTGCACTAGAGTCAATCATGTACGTATCAGATACTCATGAAACTAGTGTGACTATTAAACTTCTACTGCGAAAGAGTTTAATTCAGTAGGTTTGCAACATTACAACTTTTGTAACTTTGCAGATATGTTTATTTCTTATGTGAACAAATTCACATAAGAATTATATTTCTTAAAATATATGTTTGGATTGATGATGAGTTTAATGTCTTAGGCCTGAGCAATAGCCATATTGTTATCGCAATGTATATCATTCGATCAACAGTGAATTAAGTTCAATCATGAACTTCTTAATCCAAGCATTTTCTTTCTTAGAATCAGTATTTATTTCTTGTTTTTAAACTACCATTATTTGCAATAATTAATATGTTATCAAATAACAGTTGAATTATTGTATCACTCCCACTCGATTTTTTTGTCTATACAAGATTCAATGGCTTTTGTGGTTTCGAAATGTTTTGAATTATATTTCATTCTCATTGGTATCTTAGAGAATGGCTCACCTTTATAAATGATACCAACTCAAGCAATAAACATTTTATTCTCAGAGGATATATAGAAATAATATCCACTTGGTTCTTTGGATATTCCACAAAATGATTATTTGATTTCGATCCAATCTTATCAAAAGGATGTTTAATAAACATCTTTGCATCCCAAATCTTCGCATTAGACACACTAGGACATTTCCTAGTCCATATCTTATATGGCGTCTTCAAACTCCTTTTAATAGGATTAATTGCAATTGTTCCAAAATTAATTTATTAGAAGATCTATATGACTTATCATTAATCGTATTTTATCTTGTAAGGTACGATGTCTCCTTTCTGGCACACCATTCCAGTATGGTCTTCTAGCTGGAGTAAGTTTTGAAAAAATTTCAAACTCATATAGACAATCATCAATTAATTGGCTTAAATATTCTCTTTGATCCTTTTCAAGGAGAAATTATTTTCTATCAAAATTGGTTTCTAACTTCATTTTGAATTATTTGAACTTTTTAAAGTATTTTGATATGTATTTCATAAGATACACAGATCTGTATCTATTGATATCATCAGTAAATATAGTGAAGTAAACCCGCTCTAGTTTATGTATTCATTGCTCCGTATACATCACTATGTAGAGACCAAATACTTATCACTCAATCACTATGTCAAGTGAAAGTGGATCTAGTTATTTTGCCTAATAAACAAGATTTGTATTCTTCAAACAATTCAAAATCAAATGATCTCGAAATTCCACCATTATGGGATTTTGATATGATTTCTTGTTTATAAGGCTAACTGTTAATTCTAAAGGTATATTGGATTTGAATCACTTAAATCAATCCAGTCACTATTAATGTCAAGTAATAAGGATTTACAAATATCATTATTTGTGAAATTCCATATGATATTTCATTTAAATAGAATGAGTAACAATTATTCTTTTATTATAAATGAAATTTAAACTTGTCTAAACAAGATCTATTATAACATTTATTTTAAGTGGAATTTCATAATAAAAATTATTTTATTTGTTTAATTAAGCCAGTATATCGAACAAGAATCAACTTACTGTGGATAATCCAACAACATTTGCTTCATTTCCAGTCGTAAGTCCACTTGTCATTTTTAATCATATTACTACTTACATTGCAGTTTCGGTAAATTCATATACATTTATGTGATTCATATCTAGTATCTAATACTAGATATGTATAAGTAGATTTTATAATATTTATATCTTAATCGGTTGAAGTCATACTTTAACTCATTTTAGATCCTCCCTTTATTTATAAAACGATTACGTTTAATTTGTTTAAAGACAATTCTCAAATTTCAATGTTAGTCAAGAAATATATTTTAAATCAATTTATCCTTCTTAAGGAATAATTTAAATTATCGGAGTTATTTATTATTTAATATCTACATTAGATAATAAAATAATAACTGATTCTGTAATATTAATTTAAAACAAAATTTTGACAATCAAGATTTATATTAACATCAATATGTAATTTAAACTAAAATATGCTCCCACTCAAATTAACATCCCTCTGTTTATATATATATATATATATATATATATCATTATATACATATAATGGTGTTCCAAGATCCATATCTAGTCATGCCTTGACCAAGCTTTGGCTAAACCCAAAACACAACCTTTTAGGTGGACATCTTTTGTCAATTATATCGTCTATATAACTCTTGGATCGCATGTTGATCATTTTGTTCAGTATTATTCATTTACTCAAAATATAGAATAATTCATGCTTTTGTCTCTAAGGCCATAATCCTATTATGCAGCCTAGTTAAGTCGGACCCAATAATAGGTTGGAGCACCACATTTACTCCATTGTATATAACCAAAATAAAAGGTGCACAATGCTTTGGCGTTAGTTACATCCAGTGATTTTGGACAGTGATGAGTATATTATTGGAAGACGTCACCATGACTTAATATAAAAAAAAATATTTTAGAGGGAATTTATAATTCATAGTGACGAACAATATCAAAGTTATTTACATATATCAAAATATATGTATTTTACATTGGCTATAAATGGCATAACAATGCAATATTGTTATTACCAAATTCATATTTTGGTATCTAAAAAATAAAGCAACATGTATTCTAATTCTAATCATATCAGTCTAGAATATAAGACTTTGATAAATATGTATATGTAAGCCACAACTTTTTTTCTACTAGTTATGGACAAAATAAATACAGAGGAGCCAATGTAATAATGTACTGCAAACTAATAAGGCGTCCGGACAAAATATACGAACACACGCAAGCTATAAGAAAAAAATCTTGATGATACCAGAATTCTATAATATGCCAGACTTGATTCATACAAATAATCAATTAAGCATATATGATTATTAGAATGAACTTAATTTTAGAACATTTATAAATGTCTAGACCCTATTCACGCACAAAATTATGGCAAGTTAACATAGACTAGCTCAAATCAGTTTAGTTACAATTTCACACACATATCAGTGAACATTATGTATATATGTATAACAAATTATAAATAATTATAATTTATTACAATCCTTGGACAACTGAATGACATTATATATATATATATATATATATCCTTATACATATACTTTATATCATCCATGTAAAACGAGTGAGACTTGTCTCTTGATCCATGAGTTCATAGCTTCTAGACTTAATCTTGACCGCCACTCGATAATCTGCAGACATCAAATGTATTTGTTTGGCATAATTGTAGTTAATCAGTTTAAATAAAGAAATAGTATCCAATAATGTCTCATTCAAACTGATTTACTAATTTTATCAATAAAAATATAACATGGATCCTGTTCTGAACATCTGCATTTGCAGCACTGTATGTTTCATAAACTAGAGAGGTAGATGCAAAACATATTTGCATCAACCATTTATTTACATGCATCTATTTAATGAACAAACTGATCCAGCATATTATCACAATATATGTATGTACATAAAATCAAATATCAATTTATGATTTGCAGTAACAGTCAAAAACATATTCATAGCATACATTCATCTAAATAAATATATATAAACTTTACATATGAGTGCACACATATACATATATATATACATATATATATATATATATATATATATATATATATATAAAGCAGTATCCTACTAGACATGCATGTAATATCAGATACTTTAATTAGCAGATATCATCATCTTTATGATGATTTAGCAATTCATTTCGAAACCAATTCATCATTTCATAACATTATTTGTATAATGAATTGTTTAAAAGGATCAGCAATTCATTTGTGCCATAATTCAGTTGTCATACAACAAGGGTAAGTGAATATGATCTGCTCTTATATTGTCAAATGCATAGCATGGCATTCTAAATGACATGTATTTCGAACTGCATCTTGTATAATAATGAATGTATATTTATATAAATTCAAAATCCAAACTTAGGTCAATTGTGTCAAGCAAGAATGATCAGACATCATGCAAACAGTTTGTTATAGCAATCTAACATGTAACTATTTATACAAACAAAGTTAAGTTCCACTTGGTCCTGTCAATATACAGTATGAATATATAAATACATACATACATAAATATATATATATATATCATTTTAAATTCTGAATTCAAAATTAAAACACTCCATTTACATTAAAACGGAACTAGACTGTGGTTCTCAACCACTTGGTCAGGCCGAATGCTTAATTCAGAGATTTGCATTGGTTTTTAATATACGGAAAAGCTGCTAGAATAATAATGTACATGTTACAAGATAAATCTACTATTTTGTTCATATGTAATTACCAATTGTAAATCAAATTTGCAATGGTATATTTATAAAATAAACAAAATTATAAAATGTTCATAAACATATCATATATATTTGTGTAAATTTGTATGAACAAATCTAATATCGAGTAACATGTAAAATTTAGGTGAATTTAATCCAGCAAATCACATTTGCTATTATTCATATATCATTATATATAAAGTGTAAATCTGTATAACTATGGTGTGTTTAAAATTTGCAAATCAAATTCACAATTATATATATATATATATATATATATATATATATCAGATATACATAAAATACTATATATACAATATATACAAATATATAATTAAACATGGTAATATTCTAAGGAGTAAGGATTATACAATCAATTGTATAAACTTTTAAACAGGCATTAACAGCCAAAATTAACTAATCAGGTACATGACTTTTACCAATATCAGAATACAGAATCAACATTAAACATAAGCATATATAAAATATGTTAAATAAGCTTAATATATTCAAGTCTGTCATTCAAGAGTTCTGAAATTACTAAGGTCAATCCTATTTATCAAAATTAGTGTAGTAAGAATGTTTTAAGTTCGATTCTCCACAAACTTTAGTTTTGTGAATCTAAATATCACAAAAAAATTAGATTGAACAACAGTATAATCATAATTGAACTGCTGCAAGTCAATATGAAAACATTTTACACATTGTAAAAGAACTTAAAACATCCTGCTTATGTATAATAAGTTTTAGCAATGTCACATACTGAATCATATTCCATATGATAAAGCCAAATTTTGCTTCGATTTCAAAACATATTTACAAAATCATAATCAGTATGTTTAAAAGGTAAAGAAATAAAAAGGAAATTAAATCCAAGCTTTACTCATCTATAATGATAGCATTATCCATTCACTGTCTTAACATAAAATGACAATGATTTAAAAACAATGTTGAATTATATTAACAATTAATGTATCAAATATTAATTTATGAATATCCTTTTATACTTTGTATAAGTATACAATGTAAAAAGTATCATACAAAATTCATATATATTTATACATCCAGTCTAACTGGAATGATAGTGTCTGCTATGTAACTTGTATAACATATCACATATATGTGTATATAAACTTCACATCAGTCAGCAAAACCAGATTTATTGTCTAAACATTTTGTAATGAAACAGAACAGCTTAGTCATTGGAACAGAAAAGGCAAATGAACATTTAGGAAATTTCATGAGATCGTGTCCACTAGAGATTTAAATTATAATCCCTAACTTAACAGATCCAAAGTTCATAACTTTATTTAATATTAATCCACATACAACTTGTAGATAAAAATAAATTCCTAGCATATGACAAAGCACAATCAGTATTAATATAAGATATTCAACACTAAATTAATTATTAACTCATATTAGGATTTTATATCAAATACAACATCCTACTTATACAGCAACAATTAATGGGTTTATTTGAGTATTCCTATTTCAGATTTCTTATCAAAATAAATCAGTGTTCTCAACATTGTTCTATATTGCAAGTATGTACATTTTCATCAAGGTAATTAAATGATTTAAACCAAAAATAATTGAATCCGTAAGAATCAACAAACAAAATCAATATCTGCAATTGATTCATATTTTTCATTTAGAACAATATTATCTCAATAATCAATTGATTCGACAATCCCTTTTATTAAAACAGAGTCAAAACCCAAGTTTTAAAATTCAATACTTATATCATTACAATGAATCAAACATTCATAAACCAAAATCGCGATTCAAAATACTAAATTCTGCAAGCCTATAGCTTTGATAGTCACGATCGAATGATAAATCAATCATGAATAAACCAAAATCAAAGTTCAATTTATCATATCTCACATACAACGTGGATTTGATACCATTGAAAGTAAATTTAGGGTTATTATATATCTAATCAAAACCCTAAATTATAACATTTTAATGCTTAAAAACATGGATCTATGCAATAACAATAAATTAAAACAGAATTGATTCATCAATTAGGGATTGTACCTGTTGAATTGAATCTAGATGAATTCGAACCAAGATAAAGATGATGGAGTATTGAATCAAAAGCATGTCAATTGCCATGCCTCTACAAGTATCCATGAACAATTGATCTCTGATTTTTTCAAACAAAATTAAGAAGAGGGACAGAAAGGTGCTAGTGATTTTAGGATTCTATGGTTTCCTAATTTCAATTTTTGTGGATCCAAAATAATGGAAAAACTGAATAATAGAACAGCACCTTTCCCTTTTATTATGTATCCCACAAAAATCTAAATTAAGCAATTCCCTTCAAACCCTTATACCATTTCAAAATTAGAGAAAAGGTCAACATTTTGATTTCCCTTTTTTTGTGAACGGTTCTTATCCCTTTCATTTGTTATTTTATGTGACCCTATAGGTTATTACAATGTTGGCAATGATTTTACATCGTATTTAAAATCATAAACAGTGATTGGCATCTAGCAATACGTCACTGCTACTAAAGTTATAGTAATATTATCGATTCGATACAACCTTTCCATGACCAGTGTATCAGTGTAATATATTCCTTTTAACCGATATATCCAGGATTAAACTAGAGGCATGAATAATATCATCCTCATTATAATTTAATCTGTATTTCTTGATCGATGATTAGACTATTTAAAACAAATCAATATTTGAGCATGACCATACATTTCAAAGTCTCACTCAATCAAGATGCCTATGGATATCACTATGAATATATCATAGGGTTTAATTCCGTCTACATCATTCATAATTTTCATTCGATTCGAGATGTATCCAATAATCATCGTTATCATTACTCTGTTACGAATAACTTTAGATGATATCAAAACACAAATATCCTCGAATAAAATTATAATGATTTCAGGTCTGAGGACCATTACATCACTGTCACTATGAGAATAACTTATGATACTGTTAATTATATTCCATGTAGTTATCTCAAGGTGCGTCAGCCCAATACGCTATTCTCCAATACGTATTTATATCTTGACATTAATATCACGCATATTAATGATCAATGAGATGTGATCATCAGTCAATCAACAAACTAGTCTCAACGTTTTATTGTTGTCCTTTATAAACAATAAAACTTGACTAGGGACATTTAAGAATTATAATACTTAATAATTATATAATCTCAAATTCAAGTCTTACTCAAATTATATAATTCCGTATTATAGTTCTAAGGACTTCTATTATATTAATATTTATATTACGCAGTAAGTATAATATAATATTATTTTATTCCAAAAATAATAATAAAAATAACATTGTTATCAATCTCATCAAGTGGATTGCCTCTAGGGCATAAACTCTAACATTAGTGTCACCTTAGAGTATTGTACATCCTATTGTGCTAACTCTTTAGTTGCAGGTTCAGGTATAGTTATGTATACATGTTACTGTTCTGTTTTACTGCTTATCGCTCATACCAGACTTTTGTCTGACGCAAAGTTTTATGTCTCTTCTTATTACTCTGGGTGCTCTTAAACAGGAAGACTAGAGACAGGTCAGGTGATTATGCACGAGTAGTTGTACCGTAGACAAGCAGGGGGCTTCCGCATATGATATATATATATATATATATATATATATATATATATATATATATATATATATAGATATATTCTCCCTGTGTTGTTGCTGGTCACTACTTTGGGAAATAGTAGTGTACCTCTTTCTTTTGCTTTAGAGATAGTATTTCAAAGTTGTAATAATGTTGGCTTGGATGATAAGTTGTATTTTGGATTTCCGCTGCTATGATTGTTTAGTTTCCAGCTTATGCACTGTCTCGCCTGTTTTATGTCAAGGTTATGTTATTATTATATTTTTTCCCATACGATGTGAGGTATTCTACAGGTTCCTTACTAGTTCAAATTCCTTTCTTTTCCTTTCTTTGGCGACCATCCCGTTCTAGTCGGGCATTGACACAATGCACTTTCATTGGAAATGTTGGGTGGTGCGGGGCGGGCCGTCACACTTGGTATCAGAGCTCTAGGTTGCGTAGTTAACCTAGAGAAAGACACCAGGAAGAGATAGTACGTATATGAGAGAGTTATTTGTTATATTTTGATTTTTAAGAGATATATATACGTATATTATTAGTATATCTAAGGATGGAATCGCAGTGGCACCACAGAAGAGATGGTTAATCGTTTTCTCTTTACAGATTGAACGATGAGCCGATACACGAGGAATACTGGTTCAGGAGACAATAATAAGAATGCACTTGATATGAGGATGATGTTCACTGAACTCATGAGAGAGATGCTTAGGGATGTTCAGAGGGCATCCCCTAATGTTGCAAATGGTGGTGGTGCAGCGATGCAAGCGCCTAGGGCCAATTTCGCCAAGCTCTGTAAGCACTACACTAGTCTTGGTGGGAAGTCGTTCCACGAAACAGGATCGGCTACAGAAGTTCAGGATTGGCTCGATAGTTGTGAGCGCGTATTCAAGGATTTAGGGATCGATGACGCAATGAAGAGAAAGCTAGCATCGCGTCTGTTAGCCTACTTTGTGAAATAGGCTACACAAAGAGCAAATAGTGGGAAAGCCATCAACCAGTTCGGATCGGTGGGAACCAGCGCAAGAAAGAAGCAGAAATCAAAGAAGCAGACATCACATCGGTTCGGTTCGGAGAAGTACTTCAGCGACACCAAAAGAAAGCAAGTAGCCTCATCGGATTGGATCGGAGGCGACCGATCCGAACTGTTTTTTTCCGAGCCTCTGACCGTTGCTACACACGTTTCCTGAAGACTCGGACCAAGCACAACCATTTCCTCCCACGATCTCCCACTAAATCGATGCGTTGTCACCATCTGGAGGCCTCCGAACCCGACTCTTATGGGATGGGTGCCACGTAGTTCCGAACAGGAGCCACTTCGAGGAGATTTTTCACCTATAAATATGCCATCAAGAGGCATTCGAAAGGATCTTTTGGCAATTTCTCAGTTCTAACTTCCTTCATAGACGAATTTCATAACCATATTCAGATCAAAATCATCTCCTAAAGTCTATTTTTGAGAGATTTGAGTGAGCTTATGCATTGTAATTGTGAAGTTGAGTGAGAATCATTGTTGCATTTGCATTCAAATCATCAATTAAAAGAATAAAAAGTGGACATATGCTCTTTAGCGCTGAACCACTATAAATCGTGTGTTCTTCATTGCTTTTTAGTTCTATTTCATTAAAATCATAACTAATTTGGGTGTCAGAACCAATTTTTGGTCTAACAATTTGGTGCTTGCACTGAGAAATCTTTGAATTCTCAGCCTTTTTGGGATTATCATTCTACTATTTGGGCCGCCAAGTTCAAAGAAGTTAATCCTTTGTCTCTGACATCTTTCAGTACTTGTTGACTAACTGTTGAAGAATCGAGTATCATGGCTAAGACCAAAGGAAAAGAAGTGCAGGGCGCTAGGGGAAACGATGCAAGAGAAGATCAGCAAGCTATCGTGTTAACGAGGTCACGCGCTCAAAGCTCTAGAGCAGACCGATCCAATCAGGAGGATCCGAACCAGATGGAAGGCGCCGATCCGAACCGGATGGAAGGCACCGATCCGATCCAGTCTAATAAGGTCTGGGGCACTCACTCTCTCCATCCGAACCGCCCCGACTAGGCCACTATGAACCAATCCGATCTGAACCAGAATGAAGTTGGAACTTCTACTCGAGCTCCCTCCAACGCTCTGATTCCAGCCACGATGACTAATGTTCATCCTGATCCATCTGCACCCATTACCCAGGGATACTTTTCATGTTTTCTTGACATGCTCCAGAGCACTAAAGAAGCATTGGAAGCCGAAAGGCGTGACAGCCTTCGCATGTAGGAAAACATGGTCACTATGGGTAGAGAACTACAGGAGCTCCGGAGGCAGAAGACTCCTTCCCCAACACGTCGCCTTGCTACAGATGATTCGTCTTCTTCGGACGAGGAATGCACTCACGAGAAAAGGTCGATTGAACGACCTCAGACCCTCGATCAATTGACTTTTGGATCTTTTGGATCCCGAGAAGATGTCGCTCGTGCATTGGGCCCCGATGACCCGAGCCTGCAACAGCCTATGTTGCTACCCATGCGCAGATCCTACGTCCTACCCAGGGATCCTAATATTACCAACCCTACACAGCAACAACTTCTCCAACCTCTACCTCCTGAGATTGGCCGGGAGCACAGAGAGCAACGTAGAGTAGCTGCCGCCAGAAACAGGAGGTTATCCCCTGATCAGGAACCCAGGGATAATCCGAACATCAGACCTAGAGAGCCTGTGCAAACATTAACAAATGCTAATGTACGGGCAATGGTGCGCCAGATTACATCCGAAAACCGGTGGTATACTAATGAAGATTGGGGAATTGAGCGAAGTCGTACTCCCTTCACTGATGACATACTGGATTTCCAGTTCCCTTGGTGATTCAACATGCCTCAGATGGATCGATATTCAGGAAGAACAGACCAAAGGCAACATCTGATGAGGTATGCATGGTTCATGAACGCGGCAGCAGCCCCAGATGCCGTCAAATGCAAAGCTTTTCCAATTTATATTGAAGACGTAACGTTAATGTGGTTTACCCGACTTCTCCTCGGTCGATATCAAATTTCACAGAATTGAGTGAGCGCTTCATGAATCAGTTTCGACTTCATGCCCAAAAGTCCAAGAGCATCATAGAATTATCACGGATCAAACAGGCCCCAGGAGAATCTTTGAAGTCATATTTGGATCGTTTCAACCTGGTCGTCACCGAAGTTAGTGATCCCCATGAGCCCACTATCCTGATGGCCTTGATAGAAGGGGTACATCCTGACACAGAGTACGGGGATTACTTGTCTGGAAAACCACCTCCTACTAGAGAATTGTTCTATGAAAAAGCTAATATCCGCTTATGGCGAGAAGAAGCTAAGGAAAATCGGAAGAGAAAGTCCGAAGGGGCCTCGAGGGAAGGTGTCCAGAGTAACGTTGCTGTGAAACAGTCTGGTGACAGTTCAGGGAAGGTGAAAGTAAATGTCGGCAACCAGAGTGGGGGTAATAGTAACAGAAATGGGAATGGCAGTAGAAGGAACAGAAACCGAGGGAATGGCTCTAATAAAAGACCCAGATTCCAGACTTTTGAAAATTATACGCCATTAACTGATACGTTGGAGAATATTTATTTAGATACATATAGCATATTGCAGTACAAAAAACCACCACCCAGAGACTCCATTGAGAAAGAGATTGCAACAGGAAAGTTTTGCTCGTTTCATGGTACCCATGGTCATTCCACCAATGAATGCCGTCATTTGAGAGATATCGTCGAAACTTGCTGTGAAAAGGGAAGTTAGACGAGTATAAAGTCGCCCCAAGGGACAGGGGGAAAGGGGGACAGGGGGAAAGGGGGAAAGGGGGACAAGCCCCGGACCAAAACCAGCCTACTTGAAAACCCACATCTCGGCAAAAAGGTAAGGGGATCGTCATTAATACTATTATAGGCGGACCTCACCTAGTTGGTCGTAGTTTTAAAGCAATGGACCAGTACGTCAACGCTACCAAGCATTTTAAGGTAGGAGAATGCAGTAGCCTCGAAGACGTTACTCCAGTAAAACAACAAAAGACGATGTCAGACGACTTCGTATTCCGCAATAGAGATGATTCCGGAGTTCAATCTCCAACCGACGATCCACTGGTGATTACCACAACAATTGGCCCTGCTTTAGTCCATAAAGTGTTAGTGGACAACGGGCGCTCGGTCAATATCCTCTTCAAGAAAGCTTTCGAACAAATGAGATTCGAAGCAAAGATTTAAAGCCATGTGAAGGGTGGATACATGGCTTTAACGGAGCAACTACAGCTCCGATGGGTTTTATGGAACTTTCAGTCACATTAGGGCAGGGTTATCGCCAGAGGGTAAGGATCCTGCAATTTGTAGTTTTGGATGTAATGTCTCCTTACAATGCCTTCCTAGGTCGACTGGCCCTTGCCGAATTTAGGGCATGTATTGCACCTTGGTGTTTGCTGCTTAAATTCCCGACTGACTCAGGATTTGGGGTGATGAGGGCCGACCAAGCTACGGGACGAGCTTATTACAAGATGGAGTTAAAGATGTTAATGAAGGGCTTAAATATAGAAGCTAAGGACGATTCCACCCCTCCAAAGGAGGCCTCAGCATAGCAATTAAGGGGTCCTGCCCCAAGAGAGTCGCCCTCAGACGTGCTCGGGGATATAGATCCCAGAGAGGATAGAGAACCCGGGGACAGGAAGGAAACTCCCAACGAAATAACTGTAGATATACCTATTGATGAAACAGATCCAACAAAAGTACTAAAGATCGGCTCGCAACTGGATCCAGTTAGAGCGAGGGAATTGGCTGATTTCTTAAAGGCAAATCTGGATGTGTTTGCCTGGACTCACGCTGACATGCGTCGAATTTCGCCTGCCATCATGAGCCACTCTTTGTGTATTAATCCAAGGCACCCACCAGTCAAGCAGAAGAGATGGATGTTAGGCCCAGAACGGTCAGCAGATTTAAAAGAAGAAGTAGAGAAATTAAAAGATAATGGATTCATTAAGGATTCGAAATATCCCGACTGGATATCAAATCCTGTCCTGGTCAAAAAGCCAAATGGGAAGTGGCGAACGTGTATCGACTTTTCTGATTTGAACAAGGCCTGCTCGAAGGATAGCTTTCCTCTCCCCATAATTGATCAACTAGTAGATTCAACGGCCGAACATGAGCTTTTATCCTTCATGGACGCCTATTCCGGGTACAATCAAATTCCCATGCACATACCAGATCAAGAGCATACAAGCTTTATCAGAGACTTGGGGTTATATTGTTACGTGGTAATGCCATTTGGGTTAAAGAATGCAGAAGCAACGTATCAGCGCCTAGTCAACCGCATGTTTTACAGTCAAATCGGGAAAACCATGGAGGTTTATGTGGATGACATGCTTGTGAAATCCAAACAGTCTTCCGATCATACAAGGGACTTAGCTGAAATGTTTAATATTCTTCGAAGGTATGGGATGAAGTTAAACCCCCTAAAATGTTCGTTTGGGGTCGCATCTGGAAAATTCCGGGGGTTTATTGTGAGTTCTCAGGGAATTGAGATAAATCCTAACCAAATAGCAGCAATAAGGGACATTGAAGAACCACGCAAGATCAAAGACGTTCAAAGTTTGGCCGGAAAAGTTGCTCCATTGAGTAGGTTTATTTCCAAAGCTACAGATAGATGTGTACCTTTATTCGATCTCATAAAACGGGGAAAGCGAAATTTTGAATGGACTCCCGACTGTGTGGAGGTGTTCCAGAATCTATTAGACTTCTTAGAAAAGCCTCCAATATTATCAAAGCCTGTGGAACATGAGGATTTGTTCATTTACTTGGCAGTATCATCTCACGCCGTCAGCACAACATTAGTACATGAAGAGGATAAAGTCCAGAAACCTGTATATTACGTAAGCAAAAAACTATCCGCTGCAGAGTGTGATTATCTGAAGATAGAGAAGCTTGCTTATAGCCTCCTGATTTCTTTCCGCAAACTTCACCATTATTTTCAGGCACACAGGATAGTTGTATATACCGATCAACCTTTGAGACAAGTGCTGCAGAAACCCGAAGCATCGGGGCGGTTAATTAAATGGAATATTGAGCTGAGTCAATTTGATTTGAACTTTCAGCCACGAAGATCAATAAGGGGGTAGACATTGGTTGACTTTATAGTTGAATTTACAATTCCTGAAGAGGAAACGGTGGGTGACAAGGTAGTTACTTTGGATCGAGAGTTAGAGCTTAATCTGTGGAAACTATATACGGATGGAGCCAAGAATTATCGAAAGTCTGGCGCAGGAGTTGTTTTAATAACTCCTGAAGGACGATATATTTACTATGCAATACTGTTAGAGTTTGCTGCTACTAACAACGATTCCGAGTATGAAGCCATGATTGCCGGGATGAAACTCGCCAAAGAATTGGGAGTGAAGACACTAGATATATATTGTGATTCCAAGATAGTTGTATGCCAAGTTCGGGATGAATTTGCTGCTAAAGGACCTCGACTTATTACTTATCTTAAAAATGTAAAGAAGTTGTTGGGATGTTTGGAGCATTATAGCATAACACACATTCCAAGAGCGGAAAATCAGAAAGCAGATCGACTGGCAAAGCTAGCAAGTTCTGATAATCCTAAAGAAACTGAAATGGTTCCGATAGAGGTGTTGGAATCACCGACTTTCGACCTAATGGAAGCACAGCTAGCCTTGGAAGTTGAACCAGAGAGAGAATCCTGAATGACATCGATTTAGAATTTTCTCAATAATGGAACCCTCCCGTTGAAGAAAAGCGAAAGACGAGCTGTAAGACGCAAGGCTGCAAGATACATTTTACAGGATAATGTCCTTTATCGCCAAGGGTTTTCAATGCCCCTATTACGGTGTATCGCACACGACGACATTAAACGTGTACTGCAAGAGGTACATGAAGATGAGTGTGGAGATCACACTGAGGGCCAAATCCTAGCAAAGAAAGTATTATGGTACGGATATTTCTGGCCTACCGTGAATAAAGACGCGGCTGATTATTCGCGACGTTGTGATAGATGTCAAAGATTCGCCAAAGTTCCGAGAGCGCCTCCGACCCAGCTCAAGTCGATGGTAAGTCCATGGCCGTTTGCCATGTGGGGAATTGGCAATGTTGGAGTGTTACATATTGCCGAGGAGGATCTAAGTACGCGATCATTATCGTGGACTACTTCACAAAATGGGTGGAAGCTTAACCTTTAACAACCATCACTGCGAGCAAGGTGATCAGTTTTGTGGTCAGAAACATTATTTGTCGATTTGGAATACCGAGGACCATCATAACCGATAATGGGATGCAGTTTGACAGCATCGAGTTCAGAAACTTCTGCCAGAAATATACAATTGATAAACGATACACTGTCGGAGCTCACCCACAGTCAAATGGCCAGGTCGAAGCCATGAACAAGGTCATTAAATCAATTCTAAAGAAGCGGTTGGAGCGCGCCAAAGCTAGATGGGTAGACGAGTTGCCATTAGCTTTATGGGCCTACAGGACAACCTTTAAGACGGCTACCGGCCATACTCCCTATTCACTTTTCTTTGAGTCAGAAGCAGTGATCCCAGAAGAATTGGAAGTCCCTTCTCATCGAGTTGCGTATTATGACCCGATGACAAATAAAGCACTCCTCCTGGAATCTCTTGATATGATTGAAGAAAAAAGAGGCGAAGCCGACTTGTGTGCCTCGAGACATCGACATCAAGTAGCACGTTATTATGATCGGAGAGTTCGCTTTAAAACTTTTGAACCAGGAGACCTAGTACTGAAACAAGTCTTCCCGCCTTCGACCCATTTGGGTCCAAAATGGGAAGGGCCATACACCATCCAACGGAAGCTTGATACAGGAGCATTCAAGCTAACGACCGTGGACGGTGAGGAAATTCCCAGAGCATGGAACGCTCAGCATTTACAACGATATGTGAGCTGAATATGAAATGTCATCCTTTTTGTTTTTATAAGCTATGTAAAAAGGCACAACTTGCCTTAAAAATACAATTTATATGAACAAAGGATTATGTAGTAGATGTAGGCTACGACTTAGCTGAACCACTATAAATTATCGTGTGTCATTTACTTTTCTGCATTATTTTATCTTCAACAATTATTCCATCACGACCACGAAACACGAAATACTAAGTTAGATTTGGAAAGTTGAAGATGACCTATGTGCAGGAACAAATAAAATGATCGTTCGCAAAATAAAATAATGGGAAGACAATGTTCTTAACTCTAACTCTTAAGAATCGAGAGAGAGTATAAAGGACGGGAAGACGACGTTCCTTGAGGCGTGAAGGTGCACCCAGATGAGAGACCGCCTCAATGATACTCTAACCTGGTTATGAGACAAGAGAGTATAAAGATGCTAGGAAGAATAGGCATCAATGATGAAAGGAATATGGCCCCGTCGGAGAATTGGGGGAAATTGAATTTTGAATTTAATCAATCTTGAATAATTCTTGCTCAGTTATCCAAAATTGACTGGGGGCATGTATATGTACGCATATTCCCCTCAATAATGACTTCATTATATAATTGTAATATGACATGCTCTTGCATTTTTACTTAAGTACTAAACTAATAACTATCAGACATCGTAGGTAATAAATTATTATTATTTACGAACACGTGAGTTTGTACAGGGAAATAAAGCAAAGGATGCGAGGGCCGCACTCGCTACAACAATTGCGGACCAATTACATGCCAAAATAAAACAAAGCACTCCGTCATTTGGGCTTTGGAGCGGACTTGGATTTTTTTGGCAGCTTTATGAGTAGCCTTAGCCTCCTTTTCAGCATCAGTTATAAAGCACTTCGGCCTTTTCTTCTCTACAGTCGAAGTGCTAGAATCTGTTGATTTTTCACCAGGAGTCGGAACATTGGAATCAAGAGAAGATTTTTAGCAAGCTCCTATGTAATAGACCTAGTTGAAAGCTTAACGACTAACCTTGATCTAGGATCCACCATTGCAAGGGGTTTAAGGCTTTCGGGGTTCAAGTCTTCAACTTTTAGTTGCATGTGTCTTGTTTGACTTTCATTTCAGCCAAAGTGACGTCATTAGCACTTTTTGAGTCCCTAATTATAGCCACATCAGGGTCTTCTTCATGCCCCTCGCTACCACCATCGTCTTTCAAGGCTTCTATCATCTCGTCATCATGAGAAGTGTCGGCCTTAGGCAGTTTGGCTCCCCCTCCTGACTCTACAATGGTAGCCTTATCCTGTTCTCCTTGAGTCTTTTCCACGGATTTTACCCCAGTGGTAGTTCCCTGATGCATGTCAGTCTTCTCGGTCGGTTCAACACCTACAGAATGAGAAGCAACAATTATCAACTCTGGAGAAAATAAAGGATCCTCCATTGATTGCCCAATCATATGGTGAAAAGTGGAGACGACCTTGGCGAATTGAGGTGAAAAGGTAGAAATACCTTCTGATGGTTTCTCAATTGGAGTGACTACCGTCTCTGACGCTAATTCGGGTATAGGAGATAAAAGAGACGCCTGAGTAATCCCCGGGTTCTTGGGATCATATCCCTCGACTTCAGAAGTTTCAGTAGTAGTGGAAGAAGAACCAGCCGCAGGGATATTCTTTTGTTTGGCTATCCGCTTCTCCTCCTCCATAGCAGCGGCAATGAGGTGATGCCCCTCGGCCAGGCGTGCCCGCTCGTCGTCTCTCAGATACTTTTCCATAAGTTTATCTTCATCGACGAAGTCTACCTTAAGTTCCTCTTTCTCCCATTAGATGATTTGACTCCATACGTGAACTAAGGTAGTTGAATAGTCTTCAATCCAAGAGATGATTCGGCGACGAATTATGTGCGCGAAGAATTCAATCAGTAATTCGCCAAAACCGTGCACTTCTTCCTAAGCCTTTGATAGCTGTTTACAGGTCTCTTCAGCAGACTTAATGACATTTTCCACATTCCCCTCAGCTAGGGCAACCCTATTCTCGGCTTCCATTAACTTGGACTCCAAGTCAGCATTTCGTTTCTCCAATTCTGCATTTTTTCTCGCTTACTTGGCTTTTTCTCGCTCAAGAGTATTGTAAGCTAGTTGCATTTTGACATTGTTCGACTTAGCATCTTCCGCTTGTTTCTTCAACTCCAAATGCTCTTGACTATGAGATTTCAGAAAGTCATGATAATGCTTCCGTAACTCCTCGAATTGATGTTTGAAGTTGTTAACATCTCGTTGAGCGATGACAAGTTGAGCTTGTGTGTCCTCAAGGTCCTTCTCCAAATTTTTCAAGGCCTTTTCATCGGCATCTGCAGTCTTCTTCATCGAATTAACATATGTAATTAAAGTCCGAACGATTCTGGAGAGATTATGTGAATACTTGAACATCTCCGAGTATTGCTTCTCGACTGCGTCAATTTCGCTTTAGCCTCATCTGCCTACTTTGAGGAAATAGGCTCGAGAGCAAGCAAGAAAGTCAGATTTTCAAAATCATGGTCTGGGAACTGCTTCTCCAGATATGTCAGCTTAACTTTGGATTCAGCATCCAGTGGTGGAGGTTTGCAGTATGTTAGCTCAGTGTCTCTACGCTTAGTAGGCACGATGGCTATATCACCCTTTCCTGGTTGCTTCTCAGAAACCTTATGTTTGTCTCGTGAATCGGTATGTTTCGGTGGACTTTTTTTTCGACTGTGTTTGTCTTGAGGAGAAGTTCGATCTTTGGGCTGCGATGTGTCTTCTCCTTGACAACTCTGATAGCTTTTATATCGGTCTGGATCCGACCGGAAGGGGGAGCGAGAGTGCGAGGTGTGTGGCCGATAAGAATCATGAGGCCTTCTGTCCTCTCTACTCCGGCTTTCACGGCGATCATGCTCGACATCGGAAGGGGGTCTAAACATGCTACGATGTATTTTCCTAATATCGTAGTAGGGGCGAGACATTGTACCTACGCAACAATGTAAAGGAATTCAGAATCAGTGTTCACATGAGAAGTGAGTGTTGTGAAGTGTCGTGCTATTGTATTGGGTGCATCCTAAGTGGTGTTCCCCCCGACAAACCCGAGTCCGAAGTCAGGCCAGCGCGAGTGGGCTCTTTGGCCTTCACGGGAGTAGCCTCCTCTGAAGAAGTGAAAATTAAAGGATTTGTGCCAAAGTCCTCTGAAGTATATATGGTTTCAGGTAGGGGGAGATCTCCCAAACCCTGAAATGTGGAATCGTCGGTAGTAGGGACATCTCCTTGAGAAGCGTCTGTTGGCAGCTCTTTAGTGCACGTTGACTTCTCAGAAGAAATACCATCATCAGGGATGGTATACCCTTCTCTGTGCTTTTCAGCTATGTTGGCTAACTCATCGTCTTGGGTTGAAGATGGAGAAGGTGAAGCCCGAAGAGGTATTGTTGGACTTTTCCAGCCCTCACCCATTTCAGGAATAATGTCCACTGGGGCATGTATACATATGGACCCGACCCATGACCTATGCTACGGGTAATAGATAGTAACCCGTGATGATGGAGATGCTCATCCTTAAGAACTTCGTCGATGGTTAGAAATTTTTGATCGTCATTGAGAAGCCGATGCAACCGATCAAAGTACAACTGATCCGATATTTGTTTTGGGTTATCAACTGCGAACGAAAGATAAAGCAGGTTAATGTGTTGGCATAAGCATTCAAAATTGAGATCTAGAAAATCGATGCTTTACTTGATTTGGTCCATCTCCCAGCGTACCCCGGCTGTTGCCTGATATAAAACCATTCGAGCTTAGAATCGCCGGCCTTGCTGCTAAATGGAGCTGAAATAATTTTCTTCTTTGGAACTGATTCAAAATAGCAGAAGGAAGGAGTCTCTTGAGTCCAATGCTTGAAATTATAAAAAAAGTGGATGTCATCGAAGGTAGGCTCTATACCGAAAACCTCTCTGTATGTTATATATAAGGTACATAAATAAGCATAAGAGTTGGGGTGTAACTGCATGGGGGCAATCCGCATCTGTCTTAGAAAGTCGACGACAAAAGGCGGGAACGGTGGAAAAGCCCCAACCATACACATCAATCGAGTAACTGCCATAAATCCTTCCGGAGGATTGTGGGGACGATCAGCTTTCGATGGCACCAGGGTATCTCTTTTCAGTATCCCGTGCTTTAAAAATATTCGAACAAGTCTGTCGTCATCAATCGTCGATTCAACAGAATCTTTGGGTAACTCTAATATAATGGCAGACTCAAACTCATCAGGAGCTCGATTATCTCTTGTCCCTCCTTCCTCTTCATCGTCCAAAGAAACTTCACTATCGGAAGGTGTTTCGCTGTGATGTGCTCCTACTTCATAATCTGGGCCCTCATCATCCCATTCAGGGTCTGAGGAAGAAGATATGTCATCAAGAGCAAATTTCTCAGAAGTTTCTGCAACTACTATCTTCTTTGCTAACCTAGATGAACGTCTCTCGGCCATGATCACTAGACTACTGAAGAAGTAATAACATAAGTTAGAGTAAGATAGCCCGCATCCCCCCGTGTGTGTATGTGAACTAAAGTGTGTGCTACGTGTACCAAAGATGCAAAGTAAACACATGAGAGCGTGATGTAAAGATTCAAAGGAGTAATAATGTTTCATAATATTTCTTGATGTTTGTTATGTTCGTAAGGCGCTATCCTAACTGTTCATCAAGTTGAAGGTTATGCCAAGCATTGATTAAGCTAGTTGGATAAATTCTCGTGCATTGGGTTGGACTGTTTTGGTTTGGTTCGGGTATGTGCATTGGGATCAGATCGGGGGGCGAAGTCATGTTTCGGTCTGAAGCAGACATTCACACCCAGTAAGTAAATCCAGATCGGTTCGGATGTAGGCTTTCGGAGCGGTTCGGATTGACTTGAATAATCATGCCTCCTCTCCGCCTTTCCTCTTATTCCGATCCGAACCGGTCAGGTAGGCTTTGTTTCCCCTTTTTTGCCTTTTTTTGCTCCGACCCGATCCGGTCTTGTAAACATCTTTCCCTTCCCTTCCCTTCACTCCAGCGTTTCTACACCCAAACCGATCCCAGTTCCTCTCCTCTTCTTCATCTTCTCCATTTCCCATCTCGCTTAACCAGCACCGAACCCAACTCCATGTCAAAAACCCCAATTAAGACCAAGCACTTACGTGCTCAAATATCTAGCAGAATATTAATCCCCTCTCCCAACACCTCGAGGTGGTGACAGAACCACCAACGACGACGGCGAAGGGAGAGGAGGCCAAGGCGTCGAAGCCAGGCAAAGGCCATGACCAAATCGCTTGAAATTGACCATAAATTTTAACTGAAATCAGTTATTACAAGGGTAATCAAAGTTTTTAACCTACTTACAAGTTTGATTTGAAGATTAACGTGAAGAATTTTGGAGTTTTTGAAAGATAGGTTTCGGTATAGAATGATAAACAGGAGCAATAAAATAAAAGAAAGAGGAAGAAGATAGGCAACGAGTTTATATACGTGTTTATAGTGACCCATCGTATTCCCAGCCTTTTTACCCCCTTTCGGACCGGAGTTGCAAGCCAATAAATGCATTCTAGCCTGTTAATCCAGTGTTGAGCGATACAAGAGGGAAATCCGTTCGGGTCGGAATCCGAACCGAAAGGGATTATACACATTGACTTGGCATGCAGGTTGAATTCAAGGTAAAAAAAAAAAAAAAAGCTTACCTGAAGGAATCACTGGACATTAAAAAGAGCTCTCAAAGTTGTTTGAAAATGAAGAAAGTAATTCATATGCTTTATGGATATATATATATATATATATATATATATATATATATATATATATATATATATATAAGCAACAAAAGGCACAACTTTATGAAGTGGCACGTCTCAACAAGTAAATGGAAGCGACTATTCAACGGCTTTAATTCAAAGACTGTTTTGTAAATTACTTCGAAGCACACTTTATCTTAAATAAGAGTGTACTTCGAGGGGGAAAAATGTTAGCCTACTTTGTGAACTAGGCTACACAAAGAGCAAATAGTGGGAAAGCCATCAACCGGTTCGGATCGGTGGGAACCAGCACAGGAAAGAAGCAGAAATCAAAGACGCAGACATCACATCGGTTCGGTTCGGAGAAGTAATTCAGCGACACCAAAAGAAAGCAAGTAGCCTCATCGGATCGGATCGGAGGCGGCCGATCCGAACCCCTTTTTTCTGAGCCTGTGACCACTGCTACACACGTTTCCTAAAGACTCGGACGAAGCACAACCATTTCCTCCCACGATCTCCCACTAAATCGATGCGCTATCACCATCTGGAGGCCTTCGAACCTAACTCTTATGGGATGGGTTCCACGTACTTCCAAACTGGAGCCACTTCGAGGAGATTTTTCACCTATAAATACGCCATCAAGAGGCATTCGAATGGATCTTTTGGCAAATTCTCAGTTCTAACTTCCTTCGTAGCCGAATTTCATAACCATATTCAGATCAAAATCATCTCTTCAAGTCTGTTTTTGAGAGATTTGAGTGAACTTATGCATTGTAATTGTGAAGTTGAGTGAGAATCATTGTTGTATTTGCATTCAAATCATCAATTAAAAGAATAGAAATGGACGTAGGCTCTTTAGCGCCGAACCACTATAAATCGTGTGTTCTTCATTACTTTTTAGTTTTATTTCATTAAAATCATAGCTAATTTGGGTGTTAGAACCAATTTTTGGTCTTATAGTGTCAACTGAAAGGACTGATTATGAATTGGTGGAATGCTATTAAGGCAGCTGCCCGTGAGGATTAAGTTACTTGGGATCAGTTCAAGGCCAGATTCAGTGATAAGTTTATCCAGCTACTCAGAAATTAGAATTGTTTAGGAAGTTCTTGGAGCTTAAGAAGAATGGTAGGGCAGTCTCGGAGTATTTTGCTGAGTTTGATACTTTATCGAAGTATGGATTATCCCTCATTGACACTCCTGAGAAGAAGAATGAGAAGTTCATAATAGGCTTAGATCAGTACTTGGGGGAAAGGCTTATGAACCATATTGATGAGACTTTTGAATCGATTGTTGGGAAAGCATTGAGATCGGAGAGCCTTTATCCTAAGCCCAAGGCTGAAGTCGCTATTGCATCTGCAGAGGGGCTAAAGCCGTAGGCAAGCGGTGGAGGCAAGAATAATTCCCAGAATAAAAGGAAGCAGAGTCAGACCAAGGATGGTCAGAAAAAGGAAGATAAGAAAGATGTTGAGTGCTTTAGCTGTGGCAAGAAGGGCCACTATGACAAAGAATATCAGCAAAGCCAGCGGACAGGAAGTGCTTCAACTGCGACCAAGTGGGACATCATAAGGATAAATGTCTGCATCCTCCTAAAGAGAAGCAGATTGTGAAAGCATATGCTACTAATGTTGTTCCTTCTTCGTCGAATGCCCCAACTACGGTAGAGAAAGGAAAGAATGTCGCCATTCAAGGTATGCTTTCTGTTTATGATGTTCCTGTTCGAGTATTGTTTGATACTGGGGCTTCCCATTGCTTCATATCTAGTGACCTTGTAGAAAGGTTGGGATTTAACCCGAGATAGTGACCTTTAGTGGTGACGAATCCGATTGGTGGTTCGACTAGCTTCAGTATAATTTATTGAAATTTGATATTATCACGTCACGGATGTATGTTTACTTGTGATTGCTTTGTTTCGGGCTTTACTGGGTTTGGCATTATTTTGGGAGTCGATTGGCTCCAAAGATATGGGGGTGGTGGTAGACTGTGAGGGATTTTCGGTGACTATTAGGGCGGATGATGGGCGGAGGGTAGTGTTTGGTGGCCTACCTAGTGATGAGATGATGGCTAGATTTCTAAATTCCCTCGACATCCCGCAGGACGAGTTATCAGGAGTTCCCGTTGCTGACCAGTATCCGGATATCTTCGAGGAAGTGGCCGGACTTCCACCACACCAAGAGATTGAGTTCCGTATTGATTTAGTGAAAGATGCTAGACCTATAGTGATGCCACTTCGTCGTATGGCACCAAGGGAGAAGAGAGAGCTCGGGATGTAAGTGAGCTATCTTTTGAAGAAGGGATTTATCCGAAGAAGTGTCTCCAAGTGGGGAGTACCAGTTGTATTTTCCACTAAGGTAGATGGTTCCCTTCGTTTATGTGTGGACCATCGTGAGTTGAATAAAGTGACTAGAAAGAATAAGTATCCTCTTCCACGGATAGATGATTTGTTTGATCAACTGGAAGGAGCAAGAGTGTTCTCCGAGTTGGACCTCGTGACAGGATTTCATCAGCTCCGAGTAGCAGCTGAGAGTGTTCCAAAAACAGCATTTTGGACACCGTCTGGATTTTTTGAGTGGTTGGTCATGCCATTGGGTTGACCAATTCACCGACATATTTTGTGGATCTTATGAATAGGGTATTCAGGGATCAATTGAATAAGTTTGTTCTCAGTTCGTGGACGATATACTTGTTTATACGAGGATAGAAGAAGAACACAAGGAAAATTTGAGAGTAGTGATGGAGGTGTTGAGAAAACACCAATTGAAAGCAAAGTTTTCTAAGTGTCACTTCTGGAGGAGGGAAGTGAGATTCTTGGGCCATGTTGTTTCAGAGAATGGTATTTCCGAGTACCCTACGAAGGTGGCTACGGTACAAGATTGGTCTATGCACAAGAATGCAACAAACGTAAGAAGTTTCTTGGGATTAGCTGGATATTATCGTAAGTTTATCCAAGACTTCTCCTAGATAGCGGCACCGTTAACTTAGTTGACCAAGAAGAATCAAGCCTTCGTTTGGGATGGAAATTGTGAAAATGCATTTAAGGGTCTAAAGGAAAAGTTGACGCATGCACCAGTGTTAGTCATTCCTAAAGGGAATGAAGAAATGACAGTATACACGAACGCATGTGGTACCGAACTTGGTGCTGTATTGATGCAAAGAGGTAGAGTTGGCCTATGCTAGTCGACAGATGAAACCGCATGAGAAAAGACATCCTACCCATGATTTGGAATTGGCAGCGATCGTATTCGCGTTGAAAATGTGAAGACATTATAACTTGGGAGAGAGAATCAAGTTGTTTACTGATCATAAATCATTAAAGTATCTCTTATCTCAGAAGGATCTAAATCTCCGACAACAAAGATGGTTAGAATTCTTAGCTTCCTATGATTTTGATATCTCGTAAACACCAGGAAAGAGCAATGCGGTAGTTGATGCATTGAGTAAAAGACATGCCAATTTAGGGGCTATGTTCCTGGAATGGAAGCATTTGGAGTATATTGTTGGGTATGATTTCAGACCAAAGTGCAAATTGGATCCAGAAATGTTAGCAAGTTTGATGATCAGACCCACTTTGCTTGAGCAGACTGGTTCTAGTTAGAGGGACGATCCTAACCTATTGGAAATCATCTTCGGATTAGAGATGGGTATCGACAGTGATGATATGAACTAGTATGTGCTTGATCGAGAAGGATGGCTTAGAAAGAATGGGAGACTAGTTGTACCCAATGTCAATGGATTGAGATATAAAGTGCTTAGAGAATGTCATCACACAAAACTAACTATACATCCCGGTGGTAACAAAATGTATCGATAAATGAAGCAAACCTACTACTGGGAAGGAATGAAAAGAGACATTGGGAAATTTATATCCAAATGCATGAGCTGCCAGCTAGTTAAAGCTGAGCAAAAGAAATCTAGTGGTTTGTTACAACCACTGGAAATTCCTAAATGGAAATGGGAACAAGTCTCATTGGATTTCATTGATGGTTTGTTAGGGACTAGATCAGGTCATGATAGTATTTGGGTGATTCCAGATCGATTGACCAAGAGTGTAAGGTTGATACCGCTCAAGTCGAACAGAACCACAGCTAAGTTAGCGGAACTGTATATGAAGTGGGTAGTAAGATTTCATGGAATACCCAAAAGCATTGTGAGTGACCGAGATCCGTTGTTTACTAGTGGGTTTTGGAAGAGCTTACAAGAGGCTTTAAGATCGGAATTACATCTTAGTACCGCGTATCATCCTCAAACCGACGGTCAGACAAAGAGGGTGAATCGAGTATTAGAAGATCTCTTGAGAGCTTGCATTTTAGATTTTGGAGGGTCATGGGATGACCATTTGCATCTGGTTGAATTCGCATATAATAATAGTTATCAGTCCAGTATTGGTATGGCTCCATTTGAAGCTTTATACGGAAGATCATGCAACTCAACATCATGTTGGTTAGAAACCAATGAGAAATTTGTGCTTGGACCAGATGGATAAGAGAAACCTCAAATAAGATCAAGGTTATCCAACAGCGAACGAAGGCTGCCCAAGATAGGCAAAAGAGTTATGCTGATAAGAGACGAAGAGAATAGAAATTCCCCATTGGTGACTTGGTGTTTGTCTTCGTTAAAGAGCGTGATTCGATTTGGTAGGAGAGGCAAGTAAGCACCAAGATTTGTTGGTCCATTCCCAGTTCTCAAGAAAGTTGGGAATTTGGCATATAAAGTTGAGTTATTTGACAAGATGGCAGGAGTTCACAACGATTTCATGTTTCCCAGTCAAGGAAGTTCGTACACGACCGTGATATGGCTGTTTCACCGGATCAGTTGGATGACATCGAAGTAGAACCTGAGGCGGTTGGGAACCGCAAGCTGATACATATTGTCAAGAGCAATACGAAGCAATTTCGAAGGAAGGCGGTGAAACTGGTCAAGGTTCAGTGGAGCGAGAATGAGAATGACTGTACTTGGGAAACAGAGGAGAGCATAAGGAAGACGTATCCAGAACTCTTTGCCTGGTAAGATTTTAACAACCATTTAGTTATCATCTTGTTAGTAAACCGCATGCTAGGATAGGCTAGTCATGTTGCTCTGTATGTTTGATTGTTGCAAATGATTGACAGGCATGCAGGACCCATTGTTGTTTCTTAGCTAAGTAATTTCGGAGGTGGGGAGGGGGGAATTTCTTAAGGGGGGAGAATGTAACGATCCGCATTTTACACATCAGAGGATCGTAGAATATTTATTTCATTTTCGTATGGGGTCGTATGGTCGTGTAATCTTAGGGAACGACTATTGGGGTCATTTTCCACGTTCGCGATTTTTGCCGATTTTTTAAATGACTGTTTTGCCCCTGGCGAATCTTTTTTCTCCTATAACTTTTGATTGGTAAGGAGTTTTGACCTGAAACTGCTTCCATTGGATTCGGTTGATGGTTTACCTTTTCGTGGAGTGGACACATGTGTCAAACGAACTTACAGTTTTGGAGATATGGCTGAAATAAGGTTTGGAAAGTGAAAAACTGCTTAATCGGGCCAAATTGAGTAATTAGCAGCTAGGCCCATTACCCATTTTGGGATTATGGTTTTGGGAGGGCTGATAGGACTAGGAAAAACATTTCATTTCAGTTTTTACAGCCGCTACTTTCATCCTTTGAACCCTAGCAATGGCCTTCACCTTCTAAATCACTCCTAAATCACTCATAAATCACCTTTTTGTCACTAATTAAGCAAATCAACGCCAAATCTAGTCAAATTAGCATCTAATCAGAGTTGGGGATGCTGCTATACATTGGAATTTATGCCAAAACATTAGAGTTTCAGATCTAAAGTTTTATTTGTGGCTAAGGTGAGTGATTTGCATTGTTTTTCACTAATTACGGCTAATTAGGGGTGACTAGTGTTAATTAGCGAAATTATGATGTTAAAATTCAGGAAAAATATGTAAAAATTCTTAAATATTATTTTAGGGATCTGATAAAATTTGGGTTAGTTTGTAAATGTTTGTTAATTCTATCATTAGTTATGGTTAAACATGATTAGGGGAAAACCATGGGTTTTGGGTATGTTTGATCGATAATAACCTATATGCTTGATGGTTTGACCTTTCTGATTTATCCTATATATTACTACTACTGTTTGGAATGTTGTATGATTGATTAGTAAAGTTTGAATGGATGAAAACGCCGTCGTATGGCGAAAATGGACAATATAAGCTTGTTGGAAAAACTGCAGGGATCCGGATCGGATCGGATACGGGAAGGGGATCAGATCGGGTAGGATTGGTCGAACCGAAGTGACACTAGGGACAAGGAATCCGAACAGAACCGGAGCCCAGGCAGAAGAAAGAGCATGGAAACAAAGGAAGGCCGCTAGCTTGGAGTTGGAGTTGGAGTGAAGCACCGAACCGGACCGAGATCCATGGGCACCGAACCAGATGAGGGCACCCGACCAGGATGGAGTACCACGACCGAACCGACCCGGAGGGAGTTGATCGAACCAGATTGATGGCCAGGAGCTGAAGCTTGCCGAACCGAACCGGGGGAGGGCAACCGAAACGAACCAGTTTTCTACTACCGCGTGACGACTCTTCTGAAGACCAACTCCAATTCGACCGAAACCCGAGATGCAAAGGAAGTCCAAGTGAGAAGTTAGAACTCAGGATCTAGACGGGAACCAACGAGTTAACTTCCTAAGTTAGATTTTGTTGTGGGACGTGTGCAAAGGGGTTATCGATGTCTATAGCTTTGACTCACCACTAAGGAATGGATTATTGGCTATGTATCAGTGTAGTGGAGTTGTTATGACTCCATGTGGCAGAGTAATCGTAGCAAGGCTATGAGCTAGTGCAGTGAAGTTTTCATAACACCATGGGCAGAGTGGACATAGCAATGGATTAGTGGCTATGGATCAGTGCAGTGGAGCTATCATGACTCTATGGGGCAGAGTGATCGTAGCAAAGGGTTGGGTGATCAAAGTGGTAGATATTGAATGCTTTACGCACTGAGTGAAAGATGTGAGGATGGTTGCTATGTTTGATGTTTGCTATCACCATGTCATGCACACCCCTCCCCATTATTTTCACACCATGTGTTAGTGTCACCTTAGAGTATTGTACATCCTATTGTGCTAACTCTTGGGTTGTAGGTTCAGGTATGGTTATGTATACCTGTTATTGTTCTGTTTTGCTGCTTATCGCTCATACCAGACTTTTATCTGACCCATAGTTTTATGTTTCTTCTTATTACTCTGGGTGTTCTTAAACGGGCAGACTAGAGACAGGTCAGATGATTATGCCCGAGTAGTTGTACCGAAGACGAACAGGAGGCTCTTACGTATGATATATATATATATATATATATATATATATATATTCTCCCTGTGTTGTTGATGGTCACTGCTTTGGGCATTAGTAGTGTACCTCTTTCTTTTTCTTTAGAGATAGTATTTCAAAGTTGTAATAATGTTGGTCTGAATGATAAGCTGTATTTTGGATTTCTGCTGCTATGATGGTTTAGTTTCCAGCTTATGCACTGTCGCGCCTGTTTTATGTCAAAGTTACATTATTATTGTATTTTATCCCATGCGCTGTGAGACATTCTACATGTTCCTTGTTAGTTCAAATTCCTTTCTTTGGCGAAAGTCCCGTGCTAGTCGGCCATTGGCACATCGCACTTTCATTGGAAATGTCGCTAGTGTGGGGCGGGCCGTCACACCACTGCACCCCATGGGCCTGCCTTCGACCACCATCGCCTGAACGCACCCCCACCAACTCCTTGACCCCCTGCTGCGCCATCCTCCACCCTAAAACAAGCTATAAGTTTTTATTACTATTTATTTAAATGTAATTAGTTTTATAGCAAAATAAAAATATGGTTATATATATATATATATATATATATTAGCAAAATAAAAATTCAATTTTTATTATTTGAATAGCGATATAAAAATTCGATTTTTATTATTTGAATAGCGATAAAAAAATTCGATTTTTATTATTTGAATAACGAAATAAAAATTTGATTTTTATTTATAGGAATATCATATAAAAATATAATTTTTATATAGTAAGTAGCAAATAAAATATAATTTTTATATAAGAAGTAGCGATATAAAAATTAGATTTCTATATAGGAAGTAGCGATATAAAAATTAGATTTTTATATATGGAATAGCGGTATAAAAATATGATTTTTATATATGCATAGCGTTATAAAAATATGATCTTTATAATATATGTAGTGAGATAAAAATGTGATTTTTATTCTATATATAGCTTTAGTTAAAACTATAAAGATGAGATTTTTATCAGATGAATCATATTGTTTTTAGTTATGTAAAAATTCGATTTTTAGTTATATAAAAATTCGATTTTTAGTTATATAAAAAAATTCGATTTTAAGTTAGGTAAAAATTCGATTTTTTTAGTTTTATTAAAAATTTGATCTTATATATATATACATGTATATATATATATATATATATATATATATATATATATATATATATATATATAGAGAGAGAGAGAGAGAGAGATAAAAATGCTATTTTTAAATATGTAAAAATCATATTGAAAATGTGATTTTTACTATGAACAGCGTGGAAAAGATTGCATTGGAATTTCAAGCACACGGTTCAAAAATTCAGAAATAGAACCGGAGGAGTGGATCCCAAAGGTGAGAACTTCTCACTCTAATTTATTTTCTAGTTAAATATATATATACTTGGATGCAGACGATGCTTAGTAGCACCCGACACCTTTATTTGAAACCATGGTTGTTTGCTTTGGTTGTATTATTTGTTTGAATTTGGTTTGGGATGTGAATTGAATTGATTAGAATTGGTATGTGTATGGCGTGAGCCATTATTAGGCGACGGATAAGGCTAGACCTTAATCCGGTTCTAGTATCGCGCCGTTATGCTGCCAAAATTTTCTAAAAATGTTAAAACAATAAAAATAACATTTTTATTGTATAAATGAACTGTATAAAATATTCATGTGTTTAAATAAATATTTATCGTTAAAAATATAATTTTTAACGAGTATATGAACAAAAATAAATAGTCATTTACAAATCGGACGATTTGTTTATGTACATACATTTGACTGATATTGGTAGGGACGATATATTTTACACATCGCCCAACTGCACAAATAAAATCGGTGTATGTTGATTGAAACCCCACACGGGTATTGGGACGATATTTGACATACCCTAATCCTAATTATTTAGTTGTATGTCAATTGATTGGTTGATAGACTGTTGTAAGCTTTAATTATTTATATTTAACGCTTATGCAGGTGTGTAATGCACTCTAGATCATGACTGACTGTGTTTGATTATTGTTGTATACATGTGTGTATGAAAACTATGTAGCTGAAATTATATGGTAATTGAGTGTGTCTAATTCCAATTCGGAAAGAACTAATATTTTAAATTAATGAATATTTTGAAATGATGAATAATGAATATTTTAATATAACTAATATTTTAAAATAATATTCGGTAATGGATCAAAATATGATTTTGATGTCTGATTTGGGATGGCATGGAAATATTTAAATATATAAAGCTGTGTTGATTAGATTAACGCCAATTTGACGTGCACGATATTTATATCGATTTTATTCATTTTTATAATGAATATCGAAAAGGAAATGATTTCAAAATCTGATATTATGAAAATATTATCATTTATATGTTATAATGATAAGAAATATTCAATTTTGATTTAAAATTGAAAATAAAGTTGGAAACGTTTTCAAATGAATTTATAAAATATGTTTTAAATGGAAATCGATGAAATATATAATATATATATATATATATATTTATATATATATATATAATATATTTAATGGCCTAAATAGAACACGTCGCGTCGCGACTGTTCGCGAATTTCAACCATTGACTTCGAATTGACATTACGGGAGATCCGACTGTCGGATTCTCCTAAAACTGGAACCGTTGGGTTCGTATCGAAAAGAGCTTTCCAGCGAATGTAAGAGATTTGAAATCTAACGGTTGGATTTGGAAATATTTCCAAATCAAATTTGGAAAAGGTCGATGTAAGTTCAGTTCGATGACTGTTTATGGAAATCGACTGAAATGGCCTTCACAAAATTATTAGAAATATTGATAATTTGTGTAAAATCATATTAAATGGTTTGTAAAGAATTGGGATAAAAAAATCCATATATGAAATGATAAAAATATATTTTTATCGAAATGAACTAGTTATTAACTAGAATTATAATCCAATTATTTTTAAATAAATAAATTGGATTGAGAATGGGTTTTAATATAACCAGAATTTCCAATATATGAATTGAATGGATTTGAATCGAAATTATCTTCGGAATATTTCGATATTGGATTTTGTGATTATACAGATATTGTTATGTAAATTTGGAAGATATATTTATATCGTTATTTCCAATATGATATTTGTTGATTTCAGAATTTGATATTGTATATAAGTTGATAAGATTTCTATTCACAGCCTTGTATTTAATATCAAATGGGATTTTGGGTTTGTCGTGAATGGTGTCTTCAGTAAAACTGTTGTTAAACCCAGTTGAGAAAAGAATAAACCTTTTAACTAAGATTTAGTGAAGTTTTCCAATAAATTAATTTTTAATTGGAATTGAATGAAAGAATTGGATTTTTGGGTTTATCGTGAATGGTGTTTTAAAGAACACTTGTTCTTTACCCAATTAACAGTGAAATGTGATTTGGAATTTATAAATCTTTTTATTAAGATTTAACGGGAATTTTCCGAAGTAAAGTTTTCTAATTTAATATATTAAATTGGAATTGAATGGAATTCGATTTGATAATAATCGAAGTGAGCTTCTATGGAGGTAGACTATTAATATACATGGAATTTAAAAGGATTTGTCGTTATTCCATTTATATTATTAATCGGATACAGAAATTGATACCAATTATATATATTTATTTTCTATGAAGATTCTGTAATTAATGGGATGTGATTTGGGTTTATCGTGAACTGGGTTTTAAATGACATTAGTTCTTTAACCCAGTTAAAGACATGATTATATGTCTAACATTGTATTTCGAACTATATGGTTGATCTCTGCTAAATATATATCTGTTTGGTGGCGGAGAATTTATTCTCTTGCTTAACACCCATCTCTAAGATGTACGAGCTTAGAGGTTATATATCGGCAGAAATCAATAGTACGGTGTACATTGTCGATGCGGCATGTTTGTGTTTCCAAAGCTAAATATTCATTAATATTGATTTTTGGAAAGATTAAAACTAAGTGGAGTTTTAATGAATCTTTAATAAGATTGAAATATGAATGTGATAATTTAAATTATCAATTTGGGAAATGATCGAGAGTGGAGTACCACCAGTTTTGCTCCAAGAGATAGTTAAATCTTTAATTAGATTTGAACGGGAAATGGTAATTAATTTTACCGATAACACCATGGTGTTAGATATGGGGTATTGACAGTTTTGCTCCATGGGATGAATAGGTTGGGATTGGGAAATAAAGTAAATGATTACTTCGGTAAGGATCGTTAATCCCGACTAATTTGGAAAAACCTTAATTTGGTTTAAAATTGAAATCCAAAGTAAGATTAAAGAATAAATTTAAAAGAATTTATCTTTGATAAAATTAATGGGAACCTATTCCCAAAGTATAAGAATATTTGAACAAAGGAATATTCTTGATTGGAATGAGGCGTATGTTGTATTTTTATAACACTTGTTTATTATATACGCAAGTTATTCAGAAAGGCCGTGTTTATATCCATTCTGAATAACTGATTCGATGATAAGTCGACGATGAAGACGGTGTTTGAAGAACGGAGGTCTTCACATCGTTTGGATGATTATTGATGTCTTGATTGGGTTGTACACCCAAGACAAGGTGATAAGTGGTGATCGTCCAGATGTACTTGGAGATTGACCGGTTATGCGAGGACCTCTCTTTTGTATTCGACATACGGGATGAGGAATAAGGTGACTTCGGTTTCGTTCAGACCCAGAACAAACTAGTAAATGGATGTGTGTCTGTCATTGGATTTTATTCCGTGTTGATTGATCCCTATTAAATATATATCAGTTTGGCGGCGGAGAATTTATTCTCTTGCTTAACGCCCTTCTCTGAGACGTACGAGCTCAGAGGTTATATATCAATAGACATCCATCGCATGGCGTGAATTGTCATTGTGGCATGCTAAGATGCAAATGATCAAGGCTTCTATTGAAAAGCAGAGTCTTGTGGTTGATGATCAAAGCACGGCTTTAATATAGCATAGCTTTGTGAATAGCGTTAATTCGCGAGCATCACACCTCAGTATGAGTCAAAACGGGATCAGGGACCCAAGGAGTGCATGACGTTTCCTTCAAGCTACGGGTGGTGTCATGGTATGGAGCCCAGACATTTATTTATTTTTACCTATGTGGATAATGGATAACGAGACGCCTCGGATACATCAGTTAATATGGAGCCAATGGATAGGTCCTATAGGACCGGGAATCATATGTTCAGGAATAATTAATCCACAAACATAAGGGAGGACCAACCTTGGAGGATCCAATGGTCTTCTGTGGGAGATACTGAGGCATTTGCTAGACTGTCTCGAAGCCGACGAGGAGTACATCCCTTGCCTCAACTCATGACGGAAATCCAATTTCCAATACGTGACATTCGGTTTTATTTGTAGATCCTAGTATGGCGACATGGTGGGATGGGGGCACTATGTCATCTATGATTGATACATTTATATTTGAAGTTGTTTTCATACACTTTACACTATAATAGTATCAAAATGATTTGTTTTAAACGTAGGAAGCATGTTTGGCTATTATAAGGTAAAGCTCTATCCTCTGGCTTGCGTTGCATTGTGTGATGGGACCTGAGTCTTATAATAGCTTCATTTTTTCCAAAAAGCATTGCGTTATTTGTTTATGCACTAGTATTCTTGGGAGGAAACTCGTTCTGTGTTATACGGCGTGGTCCCTTGATTTACTCTATTTTAAAGTAAACTTTTAAATAACTGTTTTAGTTCTCACACCAGTCACATGACTAACCTAGAGTTTATTATTTTAACCTAAACTCTGGGTTCCCCTATTTTCCACACAGGCAGCTAGGAGTTTTGGTTTTGCAGATATCCATAGAATCCCGGATTACAGCTGGAGCTATATTCGGAACGCTTTGTGTCCGTATATTCCCTTCAGTTGTGTTATGTATTGTTATGTATTATTTTTCCGCTGCTAATGTGTTTAATCTTTGATATTTTTCAATGTGTAATATTTATTCATACTCTGTATATTCTTGTACTCTGATGTAAATTTTTATAATAAGCAATGAAACGTTCTTCTATTTGCGTTCTAATTTGTTGTATTCTCAACTGAATCTGAGCTTTCCCGTAAGGGCGAGTTTGGGTCGTTTCATTTTGGTATTAGAGCCTTGGTTTACAGTGCACGAGAACAAGACACATTAGAATTAAATGAAAGTATTCATCAGAGATTGGATTAGTAATATCCAATGAGAATGACTCATTAGAGATAGGATCAGTAGTATCCTAGAATGAGTCCGAAGAGTGTTATTTTTAAAATAAAAATGAAAACCAATTTTGTTTTGAAAATTTAAACCTTATAATGCATATTTGAATATTTATTTTAGATTGATTTGGGCAATCGAGTATATGGAGATTTTGAATATATGTGTAATTAACGTGTATACGAAGCCTTAAATATACTGGATATATATAGAATCACGCCCTAGTCGCCCGAGGATGATTCTGATGATGTGGCCACATCATCAACATCTGTGCTCGAGTTTCGAAGGTAGGATGTCTATATATTTCAAATTGAATGATGTGAGAACCAAAACAAGATAGGGTCTATTGTTGTGACTTGGCATCAAAAATGGATTTATATATATATAAGTTATGTGTTTGAAACGATAATCAACTAATTGATTGTTGATTATGTTGTTTGATTAATTAAAATTTTGAACCATTAAGCCAAATTGAGTCAAATATTGAACTAAATTGAAATTGGTTGAAATTGCATACATGTACATGCATATATATTGGACAGATCATAGAAAGGAGGCTAGAGAAGATGAATAAAATTGTCGGTGTTTACTATTTTATTGGGTTTGGATGATTTTATGAGATGATTGGCTAGCTGCTTGCCTTTGTCTTTTTCTTTTGGATTGTTGAGGGCCTTGTGAGGCAAGTTGCGGTTTTAAATGTCTCCCCGTACAAAGGAGGTTATGGCCAAATTTTTCGAAAATTTAGGGTGTTAGCCAAATTTTTGAAGAATTTTAAAATTCTTAAAAACTGAAAAGTTGAAGAATTAAAGACAGAATGAAAGTTGAGTTGATTAGTTAAACAACTTTCAGCTCCGTTTCTTTTCGAGGACGAAAAGATTTTAAGTGGGGGAGATTATAACAACCCGGAAAATCGAAACCAATTTAAAATTTTTATTTTAGCAATTTAAATGTATTTTGAAAATTTAAAATGATTTATTTTAAATAATAACGACTAAAAATTTATTTAAATAGAAGTTAGAACAAATAAATTTATTTTAATTATAAAACGAACCTGAAATGGCGCGGTAGTTTGAAATTTCGATTTCAAATTTCAAATGAATGTACAGGATTCAAAATAAATCGGATATCAGTAAAACCAGAAATATTTGAATCAGTTTAAAAAATATCTTTCCAACGAACGTGAAAAATTGGAATTTCATAACGGGAATAAAAAGTTATGGTTATTTGAAAATTCAGAATAGTTGCCATGTAATTTATAAAATATATAGCCCTTAAAAATAGCCATTTTGCAAACGACCTCCATTCTCGACGAGACCACTTTTGTTGGATCCGGAATGTCAAATTATCACTTGATTCCAATTTTCATAATTTTTGGGATCAATATGTGAGCGTGGTGAATTTAAATGTGTTTGGTAAATTCAGTTTGGATTTAATCGACTCGAAAATGACTGTTTTTCAAACGGTCTCCAAATTCGACGAAATTAGTTTTGTTAGCGCCATATCATCAAAACATAGCCAGATTTATTTTTTTGGAATGTTTGGAGTCAGTACGTTGCCCCAGTAAATTGAAATGTATGTTGAAATCAATTTTGAACATTATATTATTTTATATTTCAAATTTGATGAAAATAGATTGAAACATTCGAATTGGCTTATGGGACATATCCCATTGTGTTCGAAATTGGGGTAATTAGCTAGTGATTATAGTCGTTGGGTCTCGTTTGGAGTTCGAATAAAAAAATTGGAATAAATAAATTAAATTATATATATATTGGCCCCCTTTCTTTCTCTTTACTCAGTCAATGAAATAAAAAAAAAAAAAACGTTGAAGCCCTACTCCCCCATCGATGCCCATCGTAGCGCCCCCCAGGCCGCGCCGCAACCTCCCCTTCTCCTCGACTACCCCTCCAGTCGCCCTCTCCTGACGCGAGGACCAAAACGGATGCCACCTCCATAAATCCCCAAATTGAAACTGCCGCACCCCGTGGTCCCGCCTCTGGCCGCCATCGCCTAACCGCACTCCCACCACCTCCTTGACCCCCTGCTGCGCCATCCTCCACCCTAAAACAAGGTGTAAGTTGTTATAATTATTTATTTAAGTGTAATTAGTTTTATAGCAAAATAAAAATATGGTTATATACATATATATTAGTAAAATAAAAGTACGATTTTTATTATTTGAATAGCGATCTAAAAATTCAATTTTTATTATTTGAGTAACGAAATAAAATTTTGATTTTTATTTATATGAATAGCATATAAAAATATAATTTTTATATATGAAGTAGGAAATAAAAATATAATTTTTATATAAGAAGTAGCAATATAAAAATTAGTTTTCAACTTAGGAAGTAGCAATATAAAAATTAAATTTTTATATATGGAGTAGCGGTATAAAAACATGATTTTTATATATGCATAGCATTATAAAAATATGATCTTTATAATATATGTAGTGAGATAAAAATGCGATTTTTATTCTATATATAGCTTTAGTTAAAAATATTAAGATGAGATTTTTATCGTATGAATCATAATGTATTTAGTTAGATAAAAACTCGATTTTTAGTTATATAAAAATTCGATTTTTAGTTATATAAATAAATTCAATTTTCAGTTAGGTAAAAATTTGATTTTTTTAGTTATATTAAAAATGCGATCTTATAAATACACACACACACACACACAAACACACACACACACACACACACACACACACATATATATATATATATATATAGCGATATAAAAATGTAAATATGTAAACATCATATTGAAAATTTGATTTTTACTATGAACAACGTGGAAAAATTGCGTTGGAGTTTCGGGAAAATCTAAACGTTTCAGAAATTCGGAAATAAAACTGGAGGATTGGATCCCAAAGGTGAGAACTTCTCACTCTAATTTATTTTCTAGTTAAATATATATATACTTGGATGCAAACGGTGCTTAGTAGCACCCGACACCTTTGTTTGAAACCACGGTTGTTTGGTTGTTTATTTTTATTGTGTTATTTGTTTGAATTTGGTTTGGGATGTGAATTGAATTTATTAGAATTGGTATGTGTATGGCGCGAGCCATTATTTGGAGAGGGATAAGGCTAGACCTTATTCCGGTTCTAGTATCGCGCCGTTATGCTACCGAAATTTTCTAAAAATGTTAGAATAATAAAAATATCATTTTTATTGTATAAATGAATTGTATAAAATATCAATGTGTTTAAATAAATAATTATTGTTAAAAATATATTTTTTAACGAGTATATGAACAAAAATAAATATCCATTTACAAATCGGACGATTTGTTTATGTACACAATTTCACTGACATTGATTGGGACGATATATTTTACACATTGCCTAAATGCACAAATAAAATCGGTGTATGTTGATTGAAACCCCACACGGGTATTGGGATGATATTTGAAATACACTAATCCCAATTATTTAGTTGTATGTCAATCGATTGGTTGACAAACTTTTGTAATCGTTAATTATTTATATTTAACGCTTATGGAGTTGTGTAATGCACTCTGGATGATGGCTGACTGTGTTTGATTATTATTGTGTACACATGTGTATGAAATCCATATAAATAAAATTATACGGTAATTGACTGTGCCTGATTCCAATTCGGAAAGAACGAATATTTTAAATTAATGAATATTTTAAAATGACGAATAATGAATATTTTAAAATAACTAATATTTTAAAGTAATATTCTGTAATGGATCAAAATATGATTTTGATGTTTGATTTGGGATAGACACGGAAATATTTAAATATATAAAGCCGTGTTGATTATATTAACGCCATTTTGACGTGCATGATATTTATATCGGTTTTATTCATTTTTATAATGAATGTCGAAAAGGAAATGATTTCAAAATCTGATATTTTGAAAATATAATCATTTGTATATTATAATGATAAGTAATATTCAATTTTGATTTAAAATTGAAGATGAAGTTGGAAAGTATTTTAAAACGAATTTATAAAATACTTTTAAATGGAAAACGATGAAATATAATATATATATATATATATATTTATATATATATATATTTATTTATTTATTTAATGGCCTGAATAGAACGCGTCGCGACCATTCGCGAATTTCGACCATTGACTTCGAATTGTCATTATGGGAGATCCGACCGTCGGATTCTCCTAAAACTGGAACCGTTGGGTTCGTATCGAAAAACAAATTCCAACAAATACAAGGGATTTGAAATCTAATGGTTGGATTTGGAAATATTTCCAAATCAAATTTGGAAAAGGTCAATGTAAGTTTGGTTCGATGACTGTTTATGGAAATCGACTGAAATGGCCTTCACAAAATTATTAGAAATATTGATAATTTGTGTAAAATCATATTAAATAGTTTGGAAAGAATTGGGATAAAAAAATCCATATATGAAATGATAAAAAAATATTTTTATCGAAATGAACTAGTTATTAACTAGAATTATAATCCAATTATTTTTAAATAAATAAATTGGATTGAGAATGGGTTTTAATATAACCAGAATTTCCAATATATGAATTGGAACGGATTTGAATCGAAATTATCTTCAGAATATTTCGATATTGAATTTTGTGATTATGCAGATATTGTTATGGAAATTTGGAAGATATATTTATATCGTTATTCCCAATACGATATTTGTTGGTTTCAGAATTTGATATTGAATATAAGCCGATATGATTTCTATTCAGAGCATTGTATTTAATATCAAATGAGATTTTGGGTTTGTCGTGAATGGGGTCTTCAGTAACACTGTTCTTAAACCCAGTTGAGAAAAGAATAAATCTTTTAACTAAGATTTATTGAAGTTTTCCAATAAATTAATACTTAATTGGAATTGAATGAAAGGATTGGATCTTTGGGTTTATCGTGAACGGTGTTTTAAACAACACTTGTTCTTTAACCCGATTAACAACGAAATGTGATTTGGAATTTATAAATCTTTTTATTAAGATTTAACGGGAATTTTCCAAAGTAAAGTTTTCTAATTTAATATATTAAATTGGAATTGAATGGAATTCGATTTGATAATAATCGAAGTGAGATTATGTGGAGGAAGACTCTTAATATATATGGAATTTAAAATGCTTTGTCCTTATTCCATTTATATTATTAGTCGGATACGGAAATTGATATCGATTATATATATTGATCTTTTTTCCGTGAAGATTCCATAATTAATGGGATATGATTTGGGTTTATCGTGAACTGTGTTTTAATGACATTACTTCTTTAACCCAATTAATGACAGGATTACATGTCTAACATTGTATTTCGAACTGTATGGTTGATCTCTGCTGATTATATATTTGTTTTGTGTCGGCGAATTTATTCTCTTGCTTAACACCCTTCTCTAAGACATACGAGCTTAGAGGTTATATATCGGCAAAAATCAGTAGTACGGTGTAGATTGTCGATGCGGCATGTTTGTGTTTCCAAAGTTAAATAATCATTAATATTGATTTTTGGAAAGATTAAAACTAAGTGGAGTTTTAATGAATCTTTAATAAGATTGAAATGCGAAAGTGATAATTTAAATTATCAATTTGGGAAATGATCGAGAGTGGAGTATCACCAGTTTTGCTCCAAGCGATCGTTAAATCTTTAACTAGATTTGAATGGGAAATGGTAATTAATTTTACCGATAACACCATGGTGTTAGATATGGAGTATTACTAGTTTTGCTTCATGGGACGAATAGGTTGGGATTGGGAAATAAAATGAATGATTACTTCGGTAAGGATCGTTAATCCCGACTAGTTTGGATAAACCTTAATTTGGTTTAAAATTGATATCCAGAGGAAGATTAAAGAATAAATTTAAAAAAAAAATATTTGATAAAATTAATGGGAACCTATTCCCAAAGTATAAGAATATTTGAATAAAGGAATATTCTGGATTGGAGTGAGGCGTATGTTGTGTTTTTATAGCACTTGTTTATTATATACGCAAGTTATTCGGAAAGGCCGGGTTTACACCGATTCCGAATAACTGATTCGATGATAAGTCGACGATGAAGATGATGGTTGAAGACCGGAGGTCTTCACATCGTTTAGATGATTAATGATGTCTTGATTGGGTTATACACCTAAGACAAGGTAATAAGTGGTGATCGTCCAGACATACTTGGAGATCGACCGGATATGCAAGGACCTCTCTCCTGTATTGGACATACGGGACGAGGAATAACTTGCCTCCGGTTTCGTTCAGACCCAGAACGAACTAGTAACTGGATGTGTGTCTGTCATTGGATTTTATTCTGTGTCGATTGATCTTTATTAAATATACATCTTTTTGGCGACGGAGAATTTATTCTCTTGCTTAACGCCCTTCTCTGAGACGTACGAGCTCAGAGGATACTTATAGATAGACATCAGTCGCATGGCGTGAATTGTCAGTGTGGCATGCTGAGGTGCAAATGATCAAGGCTTCTATTGAAAAGCAGAGTCTTATGGTTGATGGTCAAAGCGCGGCTTTAATATAGCATAGCTTTGTATATAGCGTTAATTCACGAGCCTTACACCTCGGTATGAGTCAAAAAAGGGATAAAGGACCCAAGGAGTGCATGACGATTCCTTCTAACTATGGGTGGTGCCATGGTAAGGAGCCCAGACTTATTTATTTTTACCTATATGGATGATGGATAGCGAGGCATCTCGGATATATCGGTTACTACGGAGCTGATGGATAGGTCCTATAGGACCGGGAAACGTGTGTTCAGGAATAATTAATCCTCAAACGTAAGGGGGTCCGACCTTGGAGGATTCAGGGGCCTTCTGCGGGAGATCATGAGGCATTTGCTAGAGTGTCTCGAAGCCAGCGAGCAATACATCCCTTGCCTCGACTCATGACGAAAATCCAATTTCTAATACGTGACATACGGTTTTATTTGTAGAGCCTGGTATGGCAACATAGTGGGATGTAGCACTATGCCGTCTATGATTGATACATTTATATTTGTAGTTGTTTTCACACAGTTTACACTATAATAGTACCAAAATGATTTGTTTTAAACGTACCGAACATGTTTGGCAATTATAAGGTAAAACTCTATCCTTTGTCTTGCATTGCATTGTATGATGGGACCTGAGTCTTATAATAGCTTTATTTTTCGAAAACGCATTGCGTTGAATGTTTATGCACTGGTACTCTTGGCAGGAAACCTGTTCCGTGTTATACGGCCTAGTCCCTTGGTTTACTCTATTTTAAAGTAAAGTTTAAATAACTGTTTTAGTTCTCACACCAGTCACATGACTGACTTAGAGTTTATTGTTTTAACCTAAACTCTGGGTGCCCCTATTTTCCACACGGGCAGCTAGGAGTTTTAGTTTTGTAGATATTATATTCACAAGATCCTGGATTACAGCTGAAGCTATATTCGGAACGCTCTATATTTGTATATTCCCTTCAGTTGTGTTATGTATTGTTATGTATTATTTTTCCGCTGCTAATGTATTTAATCTATGATATTTTTCAATGTGTAATATTTATTCATACTCTGTATATTCTTGTACTCTGATGTAAATTGTTGTAATAAGCAATGAAATGTTCTTCTGTTTACGTTCTGATTTGTTGTGTTCTCAACTCAATCCGGGCTTTCCTGTAAGGGCGAATTTGGGTCGTTTAATTTTGTTAGCATATTCCTATAATTTTCATGTAGGTTTATTTCTAACAAGTTCTCCTATGCTATTTATTGTATTAAAATATGCATTTTGTGATGTTGCATGATCCAATTGCGGATGTGATATTCCATTAAGGAAAATAGTCCAAGGCATACATGCTAAGAAATTAGATAATGTATCACTCCAACTTCACTTTGATAATGTCAACATAGAAACGAACAACACACATTACCCGTGTGAGCGACAATTTATGAATTTAACAAGTGCACATTTTTATTTTATCAACTTCTTGCCTATTTTCTATTGTTAAAGTTGTTACAGGCTTCTTCCAGACAAAGTCCTATCTTTGAAATGTTATTTCGCACAAAGAATAATTTTTAGGCATTGTTATTGACACTTCAAATATTGTTGAGGAGGGGCCAATTTTAATTTTTTTTTAAAAAATTGTTAAGGGGAATACTAATGAGGAAAGTAGCCCCATAACAAATAATGATAATTTTACCTTATTACCCAATTAGCTTCTTAACAAATAAATGTAATTTTACCTTAATAAATATATCAAGGGCCATAATAAATTTTTTTCAATTCACATATATTGATTTTTTTAAACCCTAAAGGGTAAGCGTTTTCAGAGGAATTGGATCGAACTATTTTTTGTCCATATAAATATGCCGAATTTTATAATTAAAAGGCAATGCACCAAAATGTTTATTAATTTTCGACATATCATTGTCGAACACATACATAATTGATTACGTGCTACATTTGGTGCAGTGGCGACGAACTACTTATTTTAATTCGGTTTCCCTTGTCGAATAAGTTTTTTTAATCTAACTTGAAGAGGTAATCCATTAATATAGAGTAGTGTGAAATTATATTCTTGTATAGCCCCTCAACAATTTTTCAAAGAGTGGAGTATTTTCAAAAAATTACCCTCCTACCAATAGTTGGAGTGTCAATAACAACACCTTAATTTTTTTCTTCCATATATGTAATAGTTTTATTATGCCAAGTGTGTGCAGATTTGAACTTAAACACTATATTAAATGAATCTATTTTGAACTTATACATCAGTTAATCATGCTTAATAATGTAATACAACCCAGCAAGGAATAAATGACAAGTGATGTTTATTTTTCTATATAAATCCGTAATTCCTAAAAAAAATTGTTATGTTGAGTGCACTTCAAGATTACTTAAGCGGATGTTTTCACCAAAACCAAAACTAGCTCAAACACCAAAGGTACTAAAATCGTACTTCATTGAAATGGTAGGGAAACAAATGGAGTCATATTTAATAATAACTGAAAATGCAAGGAAGATAAAATGGAGACAAGATTTAGAGTGGTTCAGCCTCATATTAGGCCTACGTCCACTATGAAGATGACTTGCATTCTTTAAACGGAGATTACAAAATACATGAACTCTAATTTTTCATACATCTCTACATCCACTTAATATTCTCTCATTTGTACACTTCAATCCTGGGAATTTACGAGAGAATGGTAGAGGTTGAGTAGGAGAAGGATGGATGAATGACTGAGAAGGATGATGTCTTTCTTTCCCCTAATTACAAGGTTATACTTGACGCCATGGTCGATGAGTGATGATGCTTCGAATGGTCAAGATGATCATTACTTCCCAATGCTTAAGGAGTGACCGAGGATAGAATTTTGCAGCACTTTGTGGTATTTTTAGATTCCCCCTTTACGCTGGCAGCCATGACGTATTTATAGGTGAACTCCTCTGAGGAAATGATCTGAAATCTGTATATACTAGCTATGGGTCGCACATTCCATTAATTACAATCAAGCCACTGCCTAGCTGTAGCCAATTGTTGACATCTGCATCCAGTTGTCATACGCGAGCAAAAAGAATGAGCGTCTTGGATAGGTGGGCGGACGATCATAGTTCTTGATGCGGCTATGTTTGATCCAAAGTGAGCAGGTGGCGGCTTTTTTAGTCTGGGGATGACTTACTAAGACTTGCAACTATAAATGTAAATGTGCTCTTTCTAAGAACTGTGGTATCTGACCAAAGTGTTGTTGTTCGACTAGTAAGGACGTACGAGCGATAAGAGCTGCAATCCATGAGCGGTTGTCAAATATATGTCCGGCCCTGACCCCTGCTCTAATATGTACGATCGATCCTTTCTATTAGGTCAAGAGTATTCCATTGTTGTTAGTGACTTTATAGGAGCGAGTGCTTCAAGTGACTTTATAAGGGCAGAATGCAGGACTGGAATCAATTTTCGTTTGTACCCTGCACGACTGATCCTCTTGGCTCGAGAGCATTCGTCCTTTGCTGCCTGTGTATTGCGCCATCCATCTTTATGGTCATGTTATATGGTCACTCCTGCCTATGTTAAATGGACGACTTGCTTTGTTTTGACTCTTGAGCGGCTTTGTTCCAATGTGAACGACCGTCCTTTGGGCCCGAATCATCACTTTCTTCGTGCTGTGGCCTTGCTCTGCGCATTCGTTTTCCGTCCTTTAAAAGTCGCTTAAATGCCTTGAACAAGACTATGCGCGATCGACCCTGAAGGTGTTCGTTCTGTAGCTCCTGCTCAGGTTCAATGCGCATATGGATTTTTTGAGGGACTAACACTTGCCCCTCGAATTCCGTAATTTCTTTTTGGCAACGAATTACTGGCTTCGACATGGTTGATTGCAACATTGCTTGGTAGATTTATCCCATCTCATCGAAGGGTCATTCGTGCAAAACTTAGGATTGCTCCGTTGTGGTGGACTGGTATTGTCCCTTTCTGTGAGCGAGAAGTTTGACGTGTCTTTTCATTATTTGTGCGAACAGTTGAATTACGGGATGCCAACTGGAACTTGATTGGACACTTATTTGTGCAATCGAGCAACAAGTTGATGTGCCAAGAATGCTTTGGATGTATGCCTTTTAATCTTCCCTCTTATTTACTTTTAACCTTTTTTATTTTACTTCTTCTTTTCGAGAAATCCTTTCGACTGTACCACGCTTCCCTGTGGGTTTTATCAGGTAATCCATGTCTGTTTTTTCTGCCTTCATTCTTCTTCAAAAGGTTTTGGCTTCCTTACCTCATTATTTTGCCTAGTGCTTGCAGCAACACCTGTTTCCCTCGAGCAACTTCTTTTCGGCTACGAAGCATCACGATCTTTTTAGGTGAGTTTTCCCTTTGTTTTGCCTTGTTTTGTTTGAGTACTTATACATTTCCAAACTGGGATGTTTTAAGCGTAGCCTAATTGAGTTAAGTATGAATTTGGGATTTTGGCAATAGACGAATTTTTGTATAGCAAAGACACCATTTCTATAATTATCTTGAAGAATCTGAACCATCTGGTGGTTTTATTTAAAATCTTGATGTTGGTATTGTTGACGAGTTGCGAGTTGTTTGATGGAATGCCCCAGGACTTTATGGTTGAAGTGCTTCCATTCATGTCTGAGTCTGGCTGGTTTATTCCTGGTTACTTGTAGTTGTTGTTCGAGTCTACATTGATCTTTCCTCTTTAAATAGGTCTCCCAAGAATGGAATTCTTCATGTCTAGGAGACTTAAGAAGAAGTCGATGGGAAAGGCTGGTAGAAAAAAAGGCTTCGTGGTAAAAAGAACCTGTGTGCAACTGATACTTCGAGTCATCGTTCATTGAATGAACTCCCTGTCCCAGATGTTTAGATTGCTCTTGTTCGTCCATCTGTGCCTTCTTCGTCTACCACTTTGAACTCTGCAACTGTACAGAGACCTCTCTGTGTTCCCAATCCTCGCCATCCTGAACTCGCAGAGCAATTTGAGGGTTGGTGCCCAGCTAGCATGCGTTCTGATGTGTATATAGACCCATTTGATAGATGGATTATTGCAGGAAAAATGCATGCTATGAAGGATTGCATATTGGCTGAGTTTAATCAATTGGGGGCATGTCCGAATCTGGTCGAATACCTTATCATAAATGTCAGGGATTACATTGTAAAGCAATTAGGTGCTTGGCATTCTCTTGTTGAAGATCATCAGAAGGCAAATAAAGAGAATGTTGATCGACTTCATGCTTTGAAAAAAGAGAGGCTTGAACTTGTTAAGGCTCTTGAATCCAGGGAGAGGATCATTGCTTACCTCATCTGAATGTTGTGGCCTGCTATTGTTTTTACCTTTTGTTATTTTGGTTTAAATTTAGGGTGATACTTTTAGTCTGGCTTGTGTATGCGGGAACCACCCTCGCTTATTATCGTATGCTTATGTTAGTGACTTTTTATGGTCTACTTTGGACCTTAACATGCTGTGTTTTTTATGTAACCCCGCTATCATTGTGTTTGTGCGTCGCACGCTGTACGTTTATTTTGATTTATATGTTTGGTCGGGCATTTTGTTAATCTTATTGTTGCACCCGAATTTTTTTGTGACTTGACGATATTCAAGCCCTGAAGTTTGTTATTTATCGTAGGTTATTACGTGTTTGTATTATTATAAACGTGTTTGGTATCTTTTATAAAGTTGTATTGAACCCCGTGCCTGACTGACCTGGAGAACCAAGCCCTTCGGAGACTGGTTTCGAATACGTGCCACCGGGGAGGTCTTGGGTTATAAATTTTTGATCCATTCTAGGCCCTGTTTGATAGGATTGTTTTAATTATTCAAAAAGATCCTAGAATGGATACCCCCTTGCAGCTAGGAGTTCTATTACCCCCTTGCAGCTAGCACTTCAGTAACCCCCTTGCGGCTAGGATTTCTGATCGTGCTGGTTTTTCCAGCATGTTTGTGGGACCTTCTGATACTAGGACTAGTGTTTTCCAGCCTAGGTGTTTTTATATTGTTTTGCCCTTAGGAGGAAGACATTAATCCTTGCTGCTAAATTTAATTTCGGTTTTAAGGAGTTCGTGTCCTGCACCTGGCAAGGCGACTCTTTGGGACTAACAATTTTTATATGTAGGAGAGATTTGGTAAATTCCTTCTTTTCCAAAGAAGCCTGACACTAATCCCTTAAATGGATGTTTGCTAAGAATTCGGCATATTTCATAATGAGAGGTGCAGCCTTTTGACTTGTTGTTTGTCTTAGAATGGCATGCTCTTTTGAGGCCATGTGTCTGTTCATCCAATTTGATCTTGCCTGATGTTTGTGGTTCCCAAGCTGCTTTGTTTAAGGTGTGCATTGAGACTCTTCTCATCACATTTCTGCTGTATATGATGGATTATTTTCACCATGCCTACATTCCAAGAGATCGGTTTTCTTTTAGCATGGACCAATAAATATGTTACTCGGGTAGACACATAATTAACTTTTGATGCACAAAGTTTTTGCAAGTAAACCATTATTAATCATGATCATAGCGAATAAGAAAACAAGGTAAAGCGATTTAAGTAATAGGATAAAACCAGAGTTGTGAAGCAAAGTAATGGTGATTTTAGTTCAAAGCTTCATGACCAAGACACCGACTACCGATTATTAAGCGAGCGTTCACTTACTATCGGTTTAAACCTCCTTCCTTTAAGTCTTGTTGCCCCTTTTTTGCGGAGAGCCAGAACAACATTCATGGTCTTGTACGTATTGCTGTAAATGGTTTTTTCTGATTAATCCCTCGATTACTGACCTCAAGTGCCTACAATTGTAATGTGTCCTGGTTGGTTATGGAATTGACAGAACCTTCCTGGCTTCATAGCGACATCTTTAACCTGCCTTTGTTTCAAGACTGGATATCTCTCGGTGTTCTTAGTTGCCATGAAGATATTTCCAATGGTATCATTAAGGGGAGTGAACTCGGAATTCTTGAAAAAGCGTAGTTTCTTTTCTGCCCGACTGTCTTTCCCTTCATTGCTCCTTTTCTGACTTTTAGAGCTATTTTGCATATTTCCTTTCTTCTCTATCTGTCCATGTTCCGATTTTTCTTCAATATTTATGTATTTTTCATCTTTGTTAAGTAATTTTTTGAGTGTACTTGGTATCTTTTTCTTGATCCACCGCCCTAATTCGGTCTTTTTACATATGCCCCCTTTTAAAGCCATTAGGACTAGACAGGGTTCGAAATTTTGGACTTCAGCTACTGTCGTATCAAAGCGAGTGAGAAAAGCTTTGATGGACTCTCCTGGTCTTTGTTATAGTTCACTTAACTCCATAACAGCTCGAACTCTGGGTCCCTGGGATTTGAACTACCTACTGAATAATTTAGCCAGGGTAGCGAAATTATCCACAGATTGCGGCGGCAACTTTGTGATCCATAGGTAAGCCCACCCCCTTCTAGATAAATTGGGAAATATAAGCACTTGATTCCATCGGTAGCGCATGCCCCTTTCATATAATGGTCATATTTATACAGGAATATATTAGGGTCGCTTGTCCCATCATAGGACCGCAACGTTGGAGGTTCGAATTTTTGTGGATATAGAGTTTTCTTAATCCTTTCAGTGAGTGGGGTTTTTGTCGGAAAGGACTCCCATTCTTTTCGATCATCCGTCTTCTTTAGACTTTCCTTCACAATTGCTCGCGCCACTCCTAAAATGTATTTCTGCGCCGTGCTCTGGTCCATGGATTAAGCGCCTTCTTCCTTACCAATTTTTGGTCTAGATGTGTTCTCGTGATCTAGAGTCAAGGAATTTTGGCACTCTTTTGGAAGGGACACCCTTCTAGCAATGGGACTGTTTATCCGTTTCGCGATTGAGTCGTCAAAATGGTCATGCACAGGTGCAATGTTTTTTTCATAATCCAAACTATCATGATGCGCAACTTTCTGAATGGAATTTTGCTGTTTAGATCTTGAAGCAAAGAACTCTACTTCTAGCTCACAATTCGTTTGGGCGAACGAGGAACAAGTGGCACTCAGTGTGACTTTTGCGGTGGTGGCCTGAATAGCGAGTATTGGCTCGAGTTTCTTCATAATTGCATGGTTTGCAATAGTTATTCGACTCATTAATCCTGTCATTGCTTCTTCCAATTCTTTCCTGGTTATAGTTTCTTCAATTTCAGGCGGCTGTCCTGCTTTGGAATGGATAGTAGGCGGCGTGATGGTGTTAGTACTGTTGTTGGGGCTGTCGATTTTGTCAGTGACTCCCCTCAGCATATCCATGACTCCAAGCATAGTTTTCCTCAGAAGATCTTGTCGGACCTAAATGGGGAAAGAAGCAAATACGGCCCCACAGTGGGCGCCAAAATGTTTTCACCAAAAGTGGCTGAAACACCAAAGGTATTAAAATCGTACTTCACTAAAATGGTAGGGAAACAAATGGAGCAGTACATAATAACAATTGAAAATGAAAATGCAAGGAAGATAAAATGGAGACAAGATTTAGAGTGGTTCAGCCTCATATTAGGCCTACATCCACTATGATGATGAATTGCATTCCTTAAACGGAGATTACAAAATACATGAACTCTCTTTTTTCATACATCTGTACATCCGCTCAATATACTTTCATTCATACACTTCAATCCTAGGATTTTACGAGAGAATGGTAGAATTTGAGGAGGAGAAGGATGGATGAATAATCGAGAAGGACGATGTCTTTCTTTCCCCTAATTACAAGGTTATACTTGACTCCATGGCCGAATGAGTGATGATGCTTCGAATGGTCAAGATGATCATTACTTCCCAATGCTTAAGGAGTGACTGAGGATAGAATTTTGCAGCACTTTGTGGTTTTTTTAGATTCCCCCCTTTACGCTGGCAGCTGTGGCATATTTATAGGTAACTCCTCTGAGGAAATGATCTGAAATCTGTATATACTAGCTATAGGTCACACATTCCATTAATTACAATCATGTCACTGCCTAGCTGTAGCCAACTATTGACAGCTGCAACCAGCAGTCATACGCGAGCAAAAGGAATAAGCGTCTTGGATAGGTGGGCGGACGATCATAGTTCTTGATGCGACTATGTTTGATCCTGAGTGAGCAGCTGGCGACTTTTTTAGTCCGGGGATGATTGACTAAGACTTGCAACTAGAAATGTAAATGTGCTCTTTCTAAGAACTGGTGTACGACCGACCGGTAGGTGGTATCTGACCAAAGTGTTGGTGTTCGACTAGTAAGGACATACGAGCGATAGAAGCTGCAATCCATGAGCGGTTGCCAAATATATGTGCAACCCTGACTCCTGCTCTAATATGTACGACCAATCCTTAATATTAGGTCAAGCATCTTCCATTGTTGTGAGCAACTTTATAGGAGTGAGTGCTTCAAGTGACTTTATAAGGGAAGAATGCGGGACTGGAATCAATTTTCCATTGTACCCTGCACGACTGACCCTCTTGGCTTGAGAGCGTTCGTCCTTTGCTGCCTGTGTATTGCGCCATCCATCTTTATGGTTGTGTTATATAGTCGCTCCTGCCTATGTTAAATGGATGACTTGCTTTGTTTTGACTCTTGAGCGTCTTCATTCCAATATGAACGGCCGTCCTTTCCACCCGAATCATGACTTTCTTCGGGCTCTGGCCTTGCTTTGTGCAGTCGTTTTCCGTCCTTTAGAAGTCGTTTAAATGCCTTGAACAAGACTATGCGTGATCGACCCTGAAGGTGTTCGTTCTGTAGCTCCTGCTCAGGATCAATGTGCGTATGGATTTTTTGATGGATTAACTGCGGATTTATTGATGAACATTTTGCATACAGTATTTTCCTTAACTTCCTCGATTTCTCGTACGCAATAGTTTCCCCAGTTTAATACATATAAACTTGACAACAAGTAAATAAATCTATACTATACTAACCATACTATACTATCTGAGTTGCTTTTCGGTAGCTCTCAAGTATCCTTCAATTTCTATACAGAGTTCATAAGACCATGCCACGTGGAATGTTTACTCAAACATCTCCGCTTTTTTTTAATCAAATTTTCGCATTTCTCCTTTCAGCTCCTCATCTTATTTTTTTATTCCACCCGACGCCCTTAGCCTGTGTTTTCCTCTACCGCCTTCCGTCTACGTCCTTACCCAATTATTCCTTTAGTTCCCACAACCTCAGTAGCGACCTTCCCTATCCTTGGCGTCTGCACCTCCTTCTTTGTAAACCCTTGGTGCCATCGCTTCCTACTTTTCCCCTTTTAGTCGATTTTCCCTCGGACTACCCCACCTACATGCCATACGCTTCCATGTGGTTTCTGTTGGGTAAACGTTAAATAAAATATTGGAAATGATAAAAAATGATGAATCATGTGTCTTTAGAGTCAATTGTCATGTTAGTTCGTAAAGTGTTGTGTCTATTAGGTGTGTCTATTTAATAAGTATTGGTAAATGGTCAAGTCAATTAATGATGTGTTAGTTCGTTAAGTGTTATGTCATTTGATGAATGGGTGTCTATTGGAGTTGAAAGGTCATGTTGACGACTATATAAATATGGGTATGGTCATTTGTGTGGTCAAGAGAAAAAAGAGAAAAAAAAAGTGAGTGAGGATAAGAAAGAAGAAAATGTTGTAAGACTTGCAATTGAAAGTTGAGTTATTAAAAAGTAAAGTTATTTGTGTATCCAACTCCTCCTCCATAATAATTTTTCCTCCTCTTCTCTTTAGTTTTTTCAAATTGGTATCAGAGCTTGGTTGAAACAATGGTATTTTTATTCTTCTCAATGTTCGTTCTCACAAAAGAAAACTTCGAAAAGTGGAGTAGTAGAAAGAAAGAATAGTTAATCTCCAAAGGACTATGGGAGATTATTGAGTGTGGCTTTGAATGGCCAAAAGACGTTAAAAACATGACGGAGAAAGAGAGTAAAGCATTTGTAAGCTTGAGACGGAAAGATCATCAAGCTCGTGTTTTGATGAGTGAGAACGTTGATAGAGAAGCATGGAATCATATTAATGGAGAGAAAACCACGAAAGATTCGTGGGAATTATTGAGAGAGGTGTATGGAAAGGATGAAACAAAAATAAAAGAAGAAGAAGAGGAAGAGGAAGTCGAAGAACCTGAGGAAGAGGAGAAGGAGAGAAAAGAAGAAGAGCTGACGAGAGAAGAAGCTGCCAAAGAACAGGAAAGAATAAGAGAAAAAGCCGCTGAGCAAGAAAAATTGAGAAAGGAAAAGGAGGCCGTGGAGCTAAAAGAGAAGCTGATATTGGAACAGAAGTTAAAAGCTAAAGAGGCTGAAGAAAGGAAGAGACGCAAGGCTGAGAAGGACATCAATGTGAAGGGTGAGAATGAGTTTAATTTTAAGTCTTATGTGAATGCGTCTACGGTGCCACGTTTTGATGGGGTTAAAGTAGAGAAGGTGAAGACGAAGAGGTTGAGTAGAAAAGTTGCAAATAAGTGGTTGGTGGAGCCTGGAAAGTTCTTTAGAGAGAGCAACTTGAAGAAGGGTTACAATGCTGGATTTGCACCTGAGACGGAATTGAAGGTCCCGGTCTGTGAGGATTTAAATGGGAAAGTGGTATTGTTCATTGATGAGATACATTTTGTGCTTATAGCAGGAAGGACTGAGGGGATTATGGATGCTGCTAAGGAGGAGATGCCTCCATATGTTGATTTGGTCGGTGACGTATACAAACCGCCCTGAAAGACTAAAGCATTTAAAGTTTACGGGGGAGTTTTGTTGGGTAAACTTTAAATAAAATATTGGAAATGATAAAAAATGATGAGTCATGTGTCTTTAGAGTCAATTGTCATGTTAGTTCGTAAAGTGTTGTGTCTATTAGGTGTGTCTATTTAATAAGTATTGGTAAATGGTCAAGTCAATTAATGATGTGTAGGTTCGTTAAGTGTTATGTCATTTGATGAAGGGGTGTCTATTGGAGTCGAAAGGTCATGTTGACAACAATATAAATATGGGTATTGTCATTTTTGTGGTTAAGAGAGAAAAGAGAAAAAAGAGAAGAAAAAAAAAGTGAGTGAGGATAAGAAAGAAGAAAATGTTGTAAGACTTGTAATTGAAAGTTGAGTTATTAAAAAGTAAAGTTATTTGTGTATCCAACTCCTCCTCCATAATAATTCTTCCTCCTCTTCTCTTTAGTTTTTTCAGTTTCCTCCCCCCAGAATCTTGTGTAAGTTTTTAATCATGTCAGCTTGGGTTGTCTATTTTGGCTTAACCTACCTGCAGATTTGGAGTGTAATTTGAGTTCAAGAGAATTTGGAAGAAACTATGGATTCAGAGTAGTTTCTGTTGAGATGTACTATCATCAGACCTGTATGCAATAGGTAATTATAATTTAGATGCCTATCTTCAATTTTATGCCTTTGTTAATTAAAATAACGAAAAGAGTTTGTTGTTATTGTTCCAATTTTGATGTAGAAGTCAATTAACTCGACTAATTGCATGGTACTTGCATTACATTCTTTGATTATGAAATATTTTCTACTTTCTTAGGATGAAACAATCATATTTTTAGGTTTATAAAGTTGAATAAACGTGCTATTACTCAAAATTACCCATCTTCTAAGTAATAAACAAGTCATAAAAAATGGATGTTAACGAGAGCATGAGCTACATAATGCAACATGCCTATAAAATGCAAGAAGGTATGTGTTTGTATGTGTTTTTCTATAAAAATGTTATAAAGTGCGTGCTATAGTTTGAAAATTAACAGCACTAAACTTTCACAAGTAACCGTTTATGATTCGTAATTAAATTAGGCACGTAGTTTATGCACTCATGGTCAAAACCTTCCTATAAATTTAGTCTTTTGCCATCGTTTAATACCTAACGGTTCGACTTAGAGTTGTGCCTAATAAAGAAAGGGTTGCTTATAATTAGAACGAATAGCCATGCATGCTTTGGTTTACTAGGAAAAAAAATCATTGTTTGTTATGTACGTTGGATTCTTTAGATCCTTATTCCTGGTGACTAAGGCAAATCATAAATTTTTCATATAGTCTATATATGATGTGATGAACACATTATTGGTTGACTATCTACCTTTATGTTTGAGAGAGTCATCAAAACATATTTGTCATATTCATTAAACATGGATCAATATTTTACATATGGACTAGATAATTTTAGTAACACAATTGCTAAGAACCAATTATTTCAATTTATAACAAGTACATATAATAGAAAAAAATTCTCTTAGATAAGAGGTCATTGTGGCGATGGTAGTTGTGATGTTGCTACTTCAACTGAATCACATGCTAGGATTTTGATGCACTCAAAATGTCTGTTTCATAAAACATATCAGTTTAGTGTTATTTATTACCATTTTTTATTCTACTCAAGCTACATGCTTAGCATAAATTCCATAGATTAGAAGTTTAAAAAACCTTAATGTATGTAAGCTACATGAAATTGCAACATTTTCTTACTACGTATTTAAAAAACAGAATTATAATGTGGGTTTACTATGTTAATTTTATGTAACACCCCACCTCTGTTAAGGTCACTCACAAAAGGAATGCCTTAACTTTGGTGGAGCATTTTAGTAAACAGAACAGAAACTTACAAGACAGATAAAACAGTACTTGAAAATTTTTAACTTTATTACAGCGGAAACAGAAATTTATATGGTTACATCCTTCCAATTTCAGAATTCAAGTACAAAATATCAGTCTTGTACAAAAGCCTTCAAAATGCATAGTTTAAAATCATAATCCCCATGGAACGGAAGCTATACAGAGCCAAGCCATACTTTAAGCACTTCAAGCAAAGAGAAATCCGGATCAAGCTAAAGTATTTCCCTCCTTGGATAACCTGGGGGGGGGGAACGGAAGAAAGGAGGCGAAAACAACAAGGGTCAGACAAAAAGTCTGGCAAGTCCAGTGACTTTCAGCATATGAACAGATAATAATAATATGATATGAACATAAAACTGGATGTGAGATAACTATAACAGGTGTAGCAGATATAACAGAAAAACAGAATGATATAAACTATTGTTTTACACTTCTCTGCACTAATACTAGTGTAGCAAAATTAGGTGTCACCCTAATGTCTAAATTGAAGCAGGAACGGGTACAGAATACTTTAACAGAAACAGAATGCTAATAATGGGCCTTTACTACCCGATCAGAAACAGACAGAAGAAGAAACAGATTTATCCCTATGGAAACAGAATGTGGAATTAGGTGTACACTAGTAATGGGCCTTTACCACCCGAACAGACGGTACCACACAGAAACAGACAGGTGTTACCACCCAACAGAAACAGACGGTACCAACAGAAACAGACAGAACTAAGCGTACCCTAAAACCCTACCCCAAGCGATCGGCTCCCTAATACATAAATATCCTGTGTCGGCCCCACAGTAGGGTGTATCACTCCCTAAAGTGACAACCAATTGGCACAGACCTATTTACAGATGTCACGGCGTCTTACATCCTCAGAGGCAGACCGGGATCCATGCACGCACATGACCCGGTTGGAACGCACCATCAACACCCCTCGCCATTATCAGAATGAACCTCTTATAATTAGTTCAGTAAGCGTGCCCGGACCCTACTTACTGTTGGGTCAAAGTTTTGATACCAGAAAGGGTTACTGACTAATATGGGTCCCAAACAACAGATGACACAAGTAATTCCCCTCCTAACCTTGTGTCCCCAGACTAACAGATTTCAGATTAACTTGTTTACAAGTTCAGACATACAGAATTCAGATTTACTAATTCACAAATTAAGTTAACAAGTTTTCAGACTAACGGATCAGATGTACAGATTTTTCAGATTTGTCTAACTTTGTATTGGGCCTACAGATTCATGGACGGGTTTTACTACATCTATTAATCCCTTTGGTTTAACCCTACTTTTCCCCAATACGTTTTAGACGTCATTCTTATCTTAGATTTGCATTAATTAATTATTAATGCACAGACCTCTCACATTAGGTCGGTAGCTTGTGGCCGCTGGATATGCCGGGCGGTTCCAGGCAGACTTCTGCCACAAGCCAGACCTAACCTCGTGTCTTACGCATGTTATGACTAACTTCTCACATTAGAACCTATTATTTGCGGCCACTGGATGGGCCGGGCGGTTCCGGGCAAATTTACGCCGCAAACTCATTCTAACCTCGAGTTAGCCATATTTATCTTTGCGGCCAATTAATTAATAATTTACCGTTTATGCGCACGCCCAATATATATGCCAATTCAGATTATATCAATAACAGGATGATTATATCAACATAGCAGATAACAGATTTTATATGACTTAACGGATTTATCAGATTTAGCAACTTAGCAGATTTTGGCATATAACAGGGTAGGCATTTCAACCGACAAATTTAACAGATTAGGCATTTCAATCTAATTAGCAGTCTAGGCAATATAACAAAACTAGTAGTTTAGGCAACTTGACAAATTAGCAGATTTAGCAAATTTAATATTTCTAAAAGTTCTATTTACATGCTTTGCCCAATCATAAATTGGCCTAAATTCATATGCTTACATAATTGTCATGATTCACAACATATACTTCATGTTTGCATAAGCGCAGAATATGGACATAATTTGCCATATAACATATGTTCCAACTTTTGTTAAACTAGCATTTTACAGCAGATTCACATATAAATTATACCAAATATAACCATTAATTTCAATGCATGCCGTATATCCAAAAATCCCTATTTATGTGTAATCACAATAATAGATATCCTAATTGATGTAAATCTTTATACCTAAGTTTCCATATCTTCTTCTTTTTGAGTCATGAATCATTATGCAAACTATACCCAACAATATAAATCTTTAAATCATATCTTCTAAAAATCTTATCTTGACTTTTATATACATTTTGTCCAAAGTCTCAAATCATATGTAATCTTACAATGGTTCCTCTTTTCTTCTATCATAGAATATGCATAGATCCAAATCTAGTTTACAACATATGCTCATTAATTACAGTTCTAAATTACAACATAACTATGCATACAACATGCATAAATTTCATGTTCATAGTCAAATTTATGCATATGTCCAATATATTTTATGCCTCAGACCTAAAGTCATACATTCAATGTAGTCTTGTCAAATTTCGCATCATTCATTATTTATCCCAAAATTTGCGTTCATACGTTCATCTCTTATGAGATTAGGCACAGGCTCGTGGTAGCCTGGCTATAAAAACAGAAAAGAAGAAAGGGGATACAGAACAGTCACAGAAAAACAAATCTGACAGAAGAGAATATATATACAATCTCAGATTCAGAATTAAAAACATATCAAAATTATAATTAACGTTTATAGCGGAAAATAACTGTACTTGCCTTGATTAGATTAAAGAAAGGACTTTAACTTGCTGTAGAATCTTTGCAGAAACTATAATCTCTAGTTTGAATTGAGTTGCTTAGGCTGATGTTGATTATCTTCTAGTTTTAATTCCAGTAGAGCAGCGACGCCATTTTTAATTTTTTATTAGAAGAAGAGAGCAATGGAGGCTAGAGAATTGTGTAAGAACCCTAGGTAGAGTCTAGGGTCATTTTATAGAGTTTATGAACTGATTAGGACCATTGATGTTGCTTGGATTGATCGTAGCCATTCATTCGCAAGAGGGACCAATTAGAGCCTGCCACCTAGCCCTAATGACAAAGCAGACCACAGAAAATCGACCAACATAGAATAGGCCAGCCAGGGTGGACTGGGTTCGACCTGGGTCTGGACCAGGTCGACAGCCCTGTCGACCTGGTTAGACCAGGTCGACAGCCCAGTCGACCTGGGTGTCTTAGGCGGGAGTTTTCCCGCCTTGGCCAATTGGGCCCGGTTTTAATTTTTAAACTGTTTTATTCTATTCGAATTTTAAACTTAATTCAGAAACTTCCGAAGGCCATATCTTCTTCATACGGACTCCGTTTTTCGAAAACTCGGACTCTATTTCGCGTATTTTTCCGAGACGAACGCAATGGCGTATCCCGTTTCCCTTAGTTTTTTGATTTCAAATTAATTATACTTTAATTTGTTAATTCCACAGTTATAGAATACACGGGGTGTTACATTCTCCCCCACTTAAAAGGATTTCGTCCCCGAAATCTTCAAGTTAAGAAGAATGTGTCCTACCATCCAATTACCCATCTACTCAACCATCATCCACAAGCATCCATTGTCCTTAGAAAACTTCTAATGTTGTATGAACATATGCAAAAGTGTGTGTATATGTTCCTTACCTAATGCAAAGATCAGGCGGTCTACTGATTCAGTTGACCTCCTTAATGCGAATTATGTCAGTGCCATGAGTCCCACATGTATGCAATAGAATTCTGATGATATATATTATTTCTATATGAGTGCACAACCATTCACTCAAATGCAACATCCATGTGCTGAATCAACCATTTTGCATCCACAAGAATTGAAAAATGCTCACTCATCCATATGCAGTATGAGAGAGTTTTCGAGCCGATCTAGTGCCTAGTGTGTGTATATGCATCCAAGGGCAACCACTAGCAACCACTTGCATCCACTTGCAACCATCAAACATAACATGTCTCAAACACATGTTTACACCCATTAGTTTCTACCTAAAGTTCGAAGATTCGATCGATAGGATACAGTCGAATGATGGAAGCGAGTACAGATAGAACGAAAATTTGGTTCCCATTAGACATGGGTCCTAAGTATCGGCCCCAAAGACCGGAACTAACATCAAATTGATACCCCACGAAAACCCAGAATGTATGCGTCATACTTGACGCCTAACACCGATATCCCTCAAACCCCAGTCCCAAACAGATGATCCATAACCCTTATGGGTCTGAGTCTACAGCGGAATTCAGAAATAATACTAGTATTAAAGTGCAGAGTATCGATTACAAAATCAAAATACCAGAATCAGAAAAAGTCTTGACTTCATAATCAGATAAATAAATTAAACCTACTATAGAAAATTTCCTATTTCTATCCTAGCCACTAGCCTCAAGAGTGTTCGCCTGCCCTCCTTGTCCTCGTCTCTTTGGGCAGTCCCTAGTGAAGTGTCCCATCTCCCCACAGTTGAAGCAAGCGCCCTTCCTTTTTCTGCAATCCTTGTTCAGATGAGTTGAGCTCCCACAAGTAAAGCACTTTTTCCCCTTCTTATCTTCAGACTTCTCATCCTTCTTTTGTGTTTCCTTTTTGGGCCCCGCTTTCTTATTCTGTGGTTCTTCCTTCTTTGTCTCTTTCGGGCCCTTGTCTTCCTCGTGCAGTAGTGCCATATCCACCAATTTCTCGTAAGTTGCTCCCATGGGTACATGGGTCATGGCTAGGCTGTGCAGTGGCTCATTCAATCCTTTAACAAAGCGGAGAGCCTTTTTATGCTGAGTGTTGACTAAATCCAATCCGAATCTTGCTAGTTGGTTGAACTGGTTGACGTATTCCTTGACCGTCATACTTCCTTGCTTAAGAGACAAGAACTTTTCCAATTGTAAACTTCGTTCAGCTTGCGAGAGGAATTTTGTCTCAAACCTTGTTCTGAAATCCATCCATGTCTCAACCGGCCTCTCGGCGTTAGTGACTTCCCACCAGTAGGAAGCTTCGTCTTTGAGCAGCCATACTGCCAACTGTACCTTCTGCATATCGTCCACCTCGAAGATAACGAACAGATCCTCAGTTTCTTTGAGCCAATTCCTTGCTTCTACGAATGATTCAGTTCCTTTGAAATCCTTCCCACCCATGGCCCTAAAATCTCTACAGATTTTTGAGAAAGCAATAGCACGAGGAGGGGGTGGAGGAGGGGGATCATTTGCTGGACCTGCAGCGGCGGTCCTAGCCTCAAGATATTGACGAAACCAACCGGGTACATGAACACCCTCTGGTATCTCAGATGCTTCAGACATGCTGGAACGAAAAAGGAAAGGTTCAATACAAAAAGGACTGAAAGAAAGATATATGGCTCTTGGGGATCATGTTTTTCAAAATAAGCATTATTTTTGAAAATACTTCCTTTCCAAAACCTTTTTGAAAATAGTTTTCAAAAACTTTACCCAATCTGGTAACCTTCAGCTCTGATACCAAGTGTAACACCCCACCTCTGTTAAGGTCACTCACAAAAGGAATGCCTTAACTTTGGTGGAGCATTTTAGTAAACAGAACAGAAACTTACAAGACAGATAAAACAGTACTTGAAAATTTTTAACTTTATTACAGCGGAAACAGAAATTTATATGGTTACATCCTTCCAATTTCAGAATTCAAGTACAAAATATCAGTCTTGTACAAAAGCCTTCAAAATGCATAGTTTAAAATCATAATCCCCATGGAACGGAAGCTATACAGAGCCAAGCCATACTTTAAGAACTTCAAGCAAAGAGAAATCCGGATCAAGCTAAAGTATTTCCCTCCTTGGATAACCTGGGGGTGGGGGAACGGAAGAAAGGAGGCGAAAACAACAAGGGTCAGACAAAAAGTCTGGCAAGTCCAGTGACTTTCAGCATATGAACAGATAATAATAATATGATATGAACATAAAACTGGATGTGAGATAACTATAACAGGTGTAGCAGATATAACAGAAAAACAGAATGATATAAACTATTGTTTTACACTTCTCTGCACTAATACTAGTGTAGCAAAATTAGGTGTCACCCTAATGTCTAAATTGAAGCAGGAACGGGTACAGAATACTTTAACAGAAACAGAATGCTAATAATGGGCCTTTACTACCCGATCAGAAACAGACAGAAGAAGAAACAGATTTATCCCTATGGAAACAGAATGTGGAATTAGGTGTACACTAGTAATGGGCCTTTACCACCCGAACAGACGGTACCACACAGAAACAGACAGGTGTTACCACCCAACAGAAACAGACGGTACCAACAGAAACAGACAGAACTAAGCGTACCCTAAAACCCTACCCCAAGCGATCGGCTCCCAAATACATAAATATCCTGTGTCGGCCCCACAGTAGGGTGTATCACTCCCTAAAGTGACAACCAATTGGCACAGACCTATTTACAGATGTCACGGCGTCTTACATCCTCAGAGGCAGACCGGGATCCATGCACGCACATGACCCGGTTGGAACGCACCATCAACACCCCTCGCCATTATCAGAATGAACCTCTTATAATTAGTTCAGTAAGCGTGCCCGGACCCTACTTACTGTTGGGTCAAAGTTTTGATACCAGAAAGGGTTACTGACTAATATGGGTCCCAAACAACAAATGACACAAGTAATTCCCCTCCTAACCTTGTGTCCCCAGACTAACAAATTTTAGATTAACTTGTTTACAAGTTCAGACATACAGAATTCAGATTTACTAATTCACAAATTAAGTTAACAAGTTTTCAGACTAACGGATCAGATGTACAGATTTTTCAGATTTGTCTAACTTTGTATTGGGCCTACAGATTCATGGACGGGTTTTACTACATCTATTAATCCCTTTGGTTTAACCCTCATTTTCCCCAATACATTTTAGACGTCATTCTTATCTTAGATTTGCATTAATTAATTATTAATGCACAGACCTCTCACATTAGGTCGGTAGCTTGTGGCCGCTGGATATGCCGGGCGGTTCCGGGCAGACTTCTGCCATAAGCCAGACCTAACCTCGTGTCTTACGCATGTTATGACTAACTTCTCACATTAGAACCTATTGTTTGCGGCCACTGGATGTGCCGGGCGGTTCCGGGTAGATTTACGCCGCAAACTCATTCTAACCTCGAGTTAGCCATGTTTATCTTTGCGGCCAATTAATTAATAATTTACCGTTTATGCGCTCGCCCAATATATATGCCAATTCAGATTATATCAATAACAGGATGATTATATCAACATAGCAGATAACAGATTTTATATGACTTAACGGATTTATCAGATTTAGCAACTTAGCAGATTTTGGCATATGACAGGTTAGGCATTTCAACCGACAAATTTAACAGATTAGGCATTTCAATCTAATTAGCAGTCTAGGCAATATAACAAAACTAGTAGTTTAGGCAACTTGACAAATTAGCAGATTTAGCAAATTTAATATTTCTAAAAGTTCTATTTACATGCTTTGCCCAATCATAAATTGGCCTAAATTCATATGCTTACATAATTGTCATGATTCACAACATATACTTCATGTTTGCATAAGCGCAGAATATGGACATAATTTGCCATATAACATATGTTCCAACTTTTGTTAAACTAGCATTTTACAGCAGATTCACATATAAATTATACCAAATATAACCATTAATTTCAATGCATGCCATATATCCAAAAATCCCTATTTAGGTGTAATCACAATAATAGATATCCTAATTGATGTAAATCTTTACACCTAAGTTTCCATATCTTCTTCTTTTTGAGTCATGAATCATTATGCAAACTATACCCAACAATATAAATCTTTAAATCATATCTTCTAAAAATCTTATCTTGACTTTTATATACATTTTGTCCAAAGTCTCAAATCATATGTAATCTTACAATGGTTCCTCTTTTCTTCTATCATAGAATATGCATAGATCCAAATCTAGTTTACAACATATGCTCATTAATTACAGTTCTAAATTACAACATAACTATGCATACAACATGCATAAATTTCATGTTCATAGTCAAATTTATGCATATGTCCAATATATTTTATGCCTCAGACCTAAAGTCATACATTCAATGTAGTCTTGTCAAATTTCGCATCATTCATTATTTATCCCAAAATTTGCGTTCATACGTTCATCTCTTATGAGATTAGGCACAGGCTCGTGGTAGCCTGGCTATAAAAACAGAAAAGAAGAAAGGGGATACAGAACAGTCACAGAAAAACAAATCTGACAGAAGAGAATATATATACAATCTCAGATTCAGAATTAAAAACATATCAAAATTATAATTAACGTTTATAGCGGAAAATAATTGTACTTGCCTTGATTAGATTAAAGAAAGGACTTTAACTTGCTGTAGAATCTTTGCAGAAACTATAATCTCTAGTTTGAATTGAGTTGCTTAGGCTGATGTTGATTATCTTCTAGTTTTAAATCCAGTAGAGCAGCGACGCCATTTTTATTTTTTTATTAGAAGAAGAGAGCAATGGAGGCTAGAGAATTGTGTAAGAACCCTAGGTAGAGTCTAGGGTCATTTTATAGAGTTTATGAACTGATTAGGACCATTGATGTTGCTTGGATTGATCGTAGCCATTCATTCGCAAGAGGGACCAATTAGAGCCTGCCACCTAGCCCTAATGACAAAGCAGACCACAGAAAATCGACCAACATAGAATAGGCCAGCCAGGGTGGACTGGGTTCGACCTGGGTCTGGACCAGGTCGACAGCCCTGTCGACAGCCCTGTCGACAGCCCTGTCGACCTGGTTAGACCAGGTCGACAGCCCAGTCGACCTGGGTGTCTGAGGCGGTAGTTTTCCCACCTTGGCCAATTGGGCCCGGTTTTAATTTTTAAACTGTTTTATTCTATTCGAATTTTAAACTTAATTCAGAAACTTCCGAAGGCCATATCTTCTTCATACGGACTCTGTTTTTCGAAAACTCGGACTCTATTTCGCGTATTTTTCCGAGACGAACGCAATGGAGTATCCCGTTTCCCTTAATTTTTTGATTTCAAATTAATTATACTTTAATTTGTTAATTCCACAGTTATAGAATACACGGGGTGTTACATTTTAAAGCATTCTAATGATGCCGAAAAATGTAAACAGACTACTTATAGTTTTGATCATCCCTCGGTAAAAAGTTCTAAAATAAATTCAATTTTTTAGAATTAAGTTTTTTGCTTATATATCTAAATTGGATCTTTTTTCCCGTCACTGTTCTATCGATCTTTGATTGAATATTTATTTGCAGTCCAGGAAAAGGAGTTTAGTACATTAGGCATAAATTTTTTTCGAAAAACACTTGAAGAGGTGCTATTAAAATAATTCTACGTGGGATGAAATTGAGAGCTCTTTTAAAAGGAGAGAGTGGTCACCCTAAATTTATTATTCGGAACTTCTATCAAAGGTTAATAAATATTATAGAGCATTATTAAGATTACACATGTTATCAATTAAACATAATAATAACAGTAAAATTATGTTTGTTGAGCCACACGTTATCAATTAAATATAACAATTACAGTAAAATTGTGTTTGTTGAGCCACACGTTTATAAGCTGGAAGCAATGTGATATATTTATTAACCAATATGTGTCTTGAGTGACTTTGGAAATGCATAGACTAATAAATATATAAAGAATTCCTATGTGCTAGACTTATGTAAATGCAATTCATTTGCTTTATTTTACTACAAGTCTACAACTAATAGTGTTTTTTTTTATTTGTCACTGTTCGAAATTATTGGTGATGCATAAAGTATACAGGAGCCTAAGAATGTAATCCAACAAGTTTAACCATAAGTCTGTAATTTGCTAATATAATCATATTTATTTGGGATTTACATATCAGTTGTGTTTGGGGCTAGAAATTAGTCATATACGTAAGAGCATTAATAAGATTTGGACTATTAATTGGTTCTTATATGTGCCTCTTTGTATGTATTGTATTGTCATGATGTAACATTTTTTTTAATGGTTTTCTCTCTTTAAAGCCTCAAGCATGTAAACCAGTTTAATGTTTTAATTGTGCTGGCTATTATTTTAACAAGATTACTATTTTGTCCAGAGGTGGATGCAATTTTCAGGCTTATGTCAGCATTCATTGCATCAGGTATGCATTCATTGACTTCTGCCCCCAATTAAAAGTTTGTATTTACTGAAAGGATGTGAATTAAATTGTGCACATATTTGTTATTGTATTATCTTAGCCAAAGTTTGTGCTTATGTTATCATATATTTGGAGGGGGGGTGGGGACACTCTTTTACAGTAGGTTATGGATAAGGTAATCATCCATGCCATATCATTGTTCTGGAAAACACACAGTTCTTAGCTCAATCTTCTTTTTTTCATATACCAATTTTTGGTGAATATTGATGATCGTCGAACAATCATGTTGTAAATGAAGAACTAATAGTTGAAAATTGGATTGTATATTTTATACATTTATGTTCAATTCAATATTATGTATGTTAATACTATAATGAATACATAACACAAAATTGTAGTTATAATATTTTCTCTTCTCTTTATGATTTATATTATACAGATGATGATGATATTTCTTTAGCGGAATTGAAGAATTCATGAGGCTTTGTTTAAAGCTAATCCAAGTATATATGTCTAAGATATAGTCTGGAATAAGTAATCATTTTAGGAATTTAGGATTCGTTAGAGTAACATATGTTAAATGTTAAAAATAAACTATAAATAAAATTACGCAAGCTAATTGCTAAATGTTCACATCTTGATAACGTTTATGTTCAATTCAATATTATGTATGTTAATGCTATAATGAATACATAACACAAAATTGTAGTTATAATACTTTCTCTTATCTTTATGATTTATATTATATAGATGATGATGATGATATTTCTTTAGCGGAATTGAAGAATTCATAGGCTTTGTTTAAAGCTAATCCAAGTATATATGTCTAAGATATAGTCTGGAATGAGTAATCATTTTAGTAATTTTGGATTCGTTAGAGTAACATATGTTAAATGTTAAAAATAAACTATAAATAAAATTACGCAAGCTAATTGCTAAATGTTCGCATCGTGATAATGTTTATTTGTCTATTACAAAAAGACTTATTTCAATAACATACCTTTGAAGAAATATTGTTTCCAATTATAATTTGGTTTCTATATATTTAATATTAGATTATTATTTATGGGGCCGGCTATTTGAACACCAAATTAGACACAAAGAGAAAAACACAGAGCCTCAACCGTTTGATCTTTTTGTCTTTATATGAAGAGGTGTAATTCATGGGGTGATAATTTGTGTCAAAATTTTGTGTCTCTATAGAATTTCCCATTATTTCTTAGATAATCATACGTTAACCCGCGATCCATCTTCTATACAACCTATGATGAGTCAAATCAATATTCATTTGGAAAGAAATTTCCCTCATTAAATTTGGGGGAGGGATAAACATGAGTGCTATATCCTATAAACAGACATAAGATTAACATGAACTCTAGGATTATTTCTTTGAGCTAAATTGGAATAACAATAATTGATAACGTTGATTCTACGATGGCAAGAATTTTTATTTTTTTCGTTTTTGTTTAATGCATTGGATATGATAATAAATGTGGCAGTGACTATAGTTTAGACAAATAGTGCCACAATGCGAATTCTGGAAGAATATAACGGCAAATTATGGCTTGGATCAGGCCTACATAATTACATGTATTATGAATCACTTTTTGTACCATATTTTAAAAAAACAAAAAAACAAAAAAAATCCTGCCTACCCATAATAATCTTTGATTGAGTGCTTAGTTGTTGTAAGCAGTTCAAAATTTATTTTGTTCCACATTCGAGCATGAAATATGCAAATACTTTTAGCGTATGCTCGATATGTGCTAGGACGCAGTCATTATCTATTACTTCTTTAGCCGTTTTATGAAATATATCAGTTCTTTTAATCTTATGTTTGTTGGAAAATCCCAAAGCGTATGATCAAAGATGTTGACCTCGGCTGACAGAACAATCGCGAAGGTGGACATTAATCTGGGTCATCCATTCAGATTCTATTTCATTTGATCTGTTGTACCTTTCTCACTTTTAGTATTTCAGGTACACTGAATTAATTCCTTCTATTTAAAGCATTAAATTTTGATTTATGGATGTCGCTTTTATTGTACTCATGGACTGTCTTGATTATATTGAAGCTCTATTATTGTAACAACCCGTATTTTTGAATAATATGTTATAACATAAATCAAGGCAGAATTAAATGTTAAAATCTGAATCAAGGGAAAGGGGCTGTGCCATTGCGTTTGTCTCGGAAAAATACGCGAAATAGAGTCCGAGTTTTCGAAATTCGGAGTCCGTATGACCAAGTTATGGCCCGTCAAAGTTTTCAGAAAATTTCAAGTTCAAAAACAGTTCAAATTTGAATTTAGAATTCAAATTCAGCAAAAACAAACTGGGCGGGAAAATTTTCGCCCAGACAGGTCGACAGGGGGGTTGACACTAGGGTCGACCTCCCCCCAACCAGGTCGACACTAGGGTCGACCTGGGGGTCGACCTCCCTGGTCGACCAGGTCGGCCTGGTGCACTTAATTTGGGCTGTTTGGACCTGTTTTGTTGGCTAGTGACGTGATTTGATGGCTCAGATTTGATTTAGGGTTAATCCTATGGCTAAAACTAATCCTAAACTTTATAAAAAGACCCTAATACCTAGCCTAAATCATCATAAATCAATCCTACAACTAAACTATGCCAAAATGTTTAATCATGGCCTCCACCCTCTTGTCATAACCTCCATCTTCATTCATATGAGAGTTCCTAAGCTTGTTTGAGAGTTTCTAAGCTTGATTCAAGGCCAAAGTTCAATCTTTCTTCATCAAAGCAAGGATCTTCTTCTTGGGTTTTCATTAGAGCTTGTCATTTGGGAGATTTAGAGTTGCTAGTGGCTTCGTCTCAATCTTATTTATATTTCATAAGTCTTCATAGCATTGTAAGCCCTATACTACTCTTAGATTCTAACTATGAAGTTAAATATGACATGTAGCAAGTTTGAGTTTGGGCCTAAGTATGATATTTGCTTTGATTTTATCATGTTATGCATAGATTTATTCTATGCATGTTTGGAAAGCTATCACCTTAACTTTGCATAGAAAGCTATGAGCTTTGATTGGAAATGTTGCATAAAGCAACATAGAAACTCTCATAAACCTTATGTTATCTTGCATATGATGTTATATGCGAGTCACTAGCTATCATCCTATGTCATTTATGATCATGTTTCACCTAGTTGCCAAAGTTTGGTATCATGCATGTTTGAGGCTTATAATGTAATATGCAAGTTTATGATCTCTCATAAACCTTATGTTATCTTGCATATGATGTCATATGCGAATCGCTAGCTATCATCCTATATCATTTATGATCATGTTTCACCTATTTGCTAAAGTTTGATATCATGCATGTTTTGAGGCCTATGATGTAATATGCAAGTTTATGAACACATTTGCCTCATATGCCACAATGTTTAACTTGTGGCCAAACCTTATTAATTATGTCATGCTTCTAAGTTCCCCTCTTTGAGATCTATTTGCGTTTATGCGAACTTTCATGCGATAGGGCTACGTTACGGGTAAACTAAAATGACATAAAAACATGACTTGAAAAGATGACATGAAATATGACATGTGATTATGTTTGAAACATGAACATGAACTTGGACATGACTTCTAGAAAACATGAGAATGGCCAACTTGAGGTTGGGTTGAGTTTGTAGCATAAATCTACCCGGAACCGACCGGCTTAACTAGTGGCTACAAGCAATAGGACCCAATGTGAGTAGTTGGTCATGTCGCACTTGAAACCCGAGGTTAGGCTAAGTTGTGGTGTAAAGCTACCCGGACCCGCCCGTCTTAACTAGTAACCACAACAAGGTCTAATGTGAGAGGTTGGGTGCATTAAATTAATTAATGCCACATGATAGGGTTAAGTCATGGACCACTTGGATACTTAACCAATTAAACACGATGGGTAGATGGGGTTAAGTCATGAACCTTGGGTACACTTAACCAACTTGATACTTGATTGGATAGGGTTAACCACATTTAACCCGTTAGAAACCCTAGTTACGTGGTCCTTTTCACCAGTAACCCTCTTGATTGTATCATGGTACCCTAGGGACTAGGCTAGGGTGGGGCACGATTATTGGGCTGACATGTAAGTGACCAAAACGACGGCTGAGTAGGTGCGCCGGTGTAGGTTCAGGCGGACTATGGTCGTGCACATAGTCCGTAGTTGAAAAAGCCGACACGGGCACCAGTAGGTTTAGACTGTGCGTGCTTGATTTATGTCCGTGTTTGGCACCCTAGGGCTTGATACACCCTAGGGTGGACCTAGCACAGTTTGACTACACTTCCTGATTGGGCCGTATGACACCGACACTTGACGAGTTAGGCTTTAGGGAGCCGATCGACTAGACCGAGTAGTTGGACCTCGATTTAGGTCACCTCATGATATTGGGCCAGCTTTGGGCCAAGGGATCATTTCTTGTTTATACTTGACATGGGTTGGAATACTAGTACACTTGGTGCAAAAACTTAACCTTGTATATGCGGTGCCACACTTGATCTATCTTGTTAACTTTTCACCATGCCAGTTATCACCCTACATCTCATCTCTGTTTTACATGACCAGTTAACTTTATTAGTTTTTATACTAATAGTAGATAGGGCTTACCAGTCTTTTGACTGACCCATTTTCTTTCGCCTCTTTTCTTTCGTTCCCCCCCCCCCCCAGGTTTACAGGGTGGGAACACTGGCACCTAGCTTGGATCTTTAGCTGCTTTTCTGGATAGCTCACGTACGGTTTGGACTTGAGCTCGCTATGGCTTTATTCTACCTTGGGGATAGTTACTTTCTGATTTTCTTTCCAGTTTTCAGTTGATGTTTCTATACTATGTTTTGTGGAAAATAATGATCAAGTACTTTGATGTAACTTGACTATGGTTTTGAAATGTTAGTTTTATCCGCTGCTTTATTTACTCTGTTTTTTCTGTCTTGTGATATCTGCATGCATGTTTACCTTGTTCAACGCCCCTCCAAAGCTAGTGTGCTTGCAAGAGTGGCATTGGCGGAGGTGGGGTGTTACATTTGGTATCAGAGCATAAGGTTTACAAGATTTGAGCAAAAGTGTTTTTAAAACTTACCTTTTGAAAAACTATTTTCAAAACCAATTAAGTATTTTCCAAGAAAAGTCTAATTATTTTAAAAGGCTATTCCCCAAAAGCCATTAGCACTATCCTTTGTTTCCTCGCTCTAAATCTATCTTTTCCTTTTTCAGTATGGCCGATCTTAACCTTCCCGAGGGAGTAACCATTCCCGGATGGTTCCGGAGGTACTTGGAAGCTAGGGCCAACGATGTGGGCCCAACAAACACCCCCACCGTAACTGAGGTTCCTCCTCCTCCTCCTCAGCATCCACAAGAAGATTTCGCTAATGTTTGCAAAGAATTTAAGGCGATGGGTGGAAAGAATTTTATTGGGACGGAGACTTTTGTAGAGGCAAGGAATTGGTTGAAAGAAACTAAAGATCTCTTCGCCATCTTTGATGTGGAAGACCATAGAAAAGTTCTGTTGGCAGCATGGCTATTGAAAGAAGAAGCTGCTTATTGGTGGGAGGTCACCAATGCTACTAGGCCTATAGAGACTTGGGCCGACTTTAGGACGAGGTTTGGGCTTAAGTTTCTATCATCTGCTGAGGCAAATCTGCAATTGGAGAAGTTTATATCTTTGAAGCAAGGGGACATGACAGTGAGGGAGTATGTAAATAAGTTTAACCAACTTGCTCGATTCGGTTTGGACATGGTTAATAATCCCCAGAAGAAGGCTTTACGCTTTGCACGAGGGTTGAATGAGCCATTACAAGGTTTACCCCTTTCTCATATACCCATGGGGGCCACTTTTGAAGGCCTAGTGGACATGGCATTGCTTCAAGGAGACGATAAGAATGGCAAGAATGAAGTCAAGCCTAATGAGACTCAAGCCAAGAAGACGAACTCCAAGTGGGGAGGAAATCAGAGCAATCAGAACAACAAGAACAACAAGAACAACAAGGGCAATAAGGCCAACAACAACAAGGCGAAGTACCCAAGAAAATGCAACTTATGTGGGATTGTTGGGCGCATAGCCAAAGATTGCAGAAAGAAGAAGAGGAAGTTGGGCGAATGCTTTCACTGTGGAGAGCCTGGACACCTTAGCAAGGATTGCCCCAAGAAGCAAGGACAAGGGCAAGGGCAGACTCAGCATGCAGGACCTTCTGGAGGGCAAGTGCATGCCCTCAACACTGCTCCAGTTCAGGACCGAGGTAGTATTTCTGTAGAAAGCCTTGTTTATATTTCTGATTTTCCTGTTTGCACTTTATTTGATTCTGGCGCATCGCACACCTTTATTTCTTCTGACATTGTTGAAAGTTTGCACCTAAGTACTAGTCTAGTTGAGGATCCCGTTAGTGTTTCAAATCCAATTGGGGGTTCCGCCCATCTATCTATGATTTGTGTGGATTTGAAGATTTCTATCTTGACCGTGGAATTCACGAGTAATGCTTATGTTCTTGGGTTCACGGGATACGGGTTGATTTTGGGCATGGATTGTTGTCCAGTTATGGAGCCATTCTCGATTGCGAGCATAGGGTGGTGAGGCTCATGACTCGCCTCGGTAATACCCTAGAAATTTCTTGTAACCCTAGAGGTCCCGTCATGTTATGTTATCTTGAATCTCTTGACTCGTCCATCGATGATCTGCAATCTGTAAGGGTGGTCCAAGACTATCCAGATGTCTTTGAAGAGGTTAAGGGGTTACCCCCTAAACGAGAGATAGATTTCTGCATTTATCTAGTCGATAATGCCAAGCCAGTATCATTGCCAGTTAGGCACATGGCCCCACGAGAAAGAAGAGAGCTCAGTAAGCAAATCAAGGAGTTGCTTGAGAAAATTTTTATTAGGCGAAGCATTTTAGAATGGGGTGCTCGTGTGGTATTCGCTACTAAGGCGGATGGTTCGCTTCGTCTATGTGTTGATTATCGAGAGTTGAACAAGCTGACAAAGAAGAATAGGCACCCGTTACCGAGGACAGACGACCTCTTTGACCAGCTTGTTGGTGATTCTGTTTTCTCTCAGCTCGATCTAGCCACCGGATTCCATCAGCTTAGAGTGGCTGAGGATAGTATTGATAAGACTACGTTTAGGACTCCAGATGGATTCTTTGAATGGCTTGTCATACCATTCGGTTTGACTAATGCACCCGCCTACCTCGTAGATTTGATGAGTAGGGTGTTCAGGGAGTTCCTTAACAAGTTTGTAGTTGTCTTCGTGGATAATATTCTGATTTTTCTCAAAGGATGAGGAAGAACATGCTAGACACCTCAAGGAAGTGATGGATACGCTGAGAGCACATCAGTTGAAAGCCAAGTTCTCCAAATGCCATTTTTGGAGAAGGGAAGTTCGATTTCTTGGACATATAGTTTCTAAGCAAGGCATAGCTATGGATCCCGTGAAAGTGGTTGCGGTTCAAGACTGGAAGACTCCTAGGAATGCAACCGAAGTAAGAAGCTTTCTCGGTCTGGCGGGCTACTATAGGAAGTTCATCAGGGACTTCTCTAAGATTTCAGCCCCTCTTACTAGGTTGACGAAGAAGAACTTAGTCTTTGCGTGGGACTTAGAATGTGAGCTTGCTTTTCAAAGGCTCAAGAGGGCCCTTACTACAGCTCCAGTTTTGGCATTACCCGATGGCGGTAAGATGTTTACCGTGTACACCGATGCATGTGGCACAGGGTTAGGTGCTGTTCTGATGCAGGAAGGAAGAGTGATATGTTACGGTGGTAGGCAACTTAAAGTTCATGAGAAGAACTATCCCACTCATGATTTGGAGTTGGCGGCGATCGTCTTTGCGCTCAAATCCTGGCGCCACTATCTTTTAGGCGAAAGGTTTGAGTTATATACTGATCACAAGTCGCTCAAGTACCTCTTTTCGCAGAAAGATCTGAATCTAAGGCAGCAAAGGTGGATGGAATTCTTGGCATCTTATCACTTCGAGATAGCTTATACCCCTGGCAAGGGTAATGTTGTGGCAGATGCACTAAACAGAAGTAGGTTGACTTTGAGTCCCTTGTTTGTTGAGATGAGGAGCCTAGAGTTCTTGGCAACCTTTGATTTCACAACAGCTGTTGAGTCGATGACGGGCTCGTTAGCATCTCTGGAGCTTAGACCTATACTTCTTGATCAAGTAGGGACTTCGCAGAAGGAAGATCCGCAGATAGTCGAGATCATGGACAAGTTTATTCGTGGTGAGACGTCTAGTCACCTTGCTAGATATACTATTGATGACAAGGGTTGGCTAAGGCGTGATGGAAGGCTATGCGTTCCACAAGTAAGAGACTTGGTGCATAAAGTTCTCGAAGAAGAACATCACTCGAAGATGACTATACATCCTGGAGGAGATAAGATGTATAAGGACATGAAGCGCATTTTCTTTTGGGCGGGAATGAAGAAGGATGTGGCAGAGTATGTTTCAAAATGCATGGTGTGCCAACAAGTGAAAGCCGAGTCGAAGAAACCCGGTGGGCTATTACATCCATTAGAGGTCCCGCAGTGGAAGTGGGAAAGTATCTCTATGGATTTTGTGGATGGTTTGCCTAGGTCAAGGAAAGGGAATACGAGCATATGGGTCATAGTTGATAGACTTACGAAGAGTGCTCGTTTCATTCTAGTGAAGAGCAAGAGGATCGCATCATGGCTAGCATCTGTTTATCTTCGAGAGATAGTGAGATTGCATGGGGTTCCTTCTATCATAGTTAGCGATCGTGACCCTATCTTCACTAGCCAGTTCTAGAATAGTTTGCAAGAAGCGATGGGTACGCGATTGAATCTAAGTACAGCCTATCACCCTCAGACGGATGGCCAAACCGAAAGGGTGAATAGAGTGCTAGAAGATCTTCTGAGGCTTTGTGTTCTTGACTTTGGTGGTACTTGGGAAGACCACCTCCCTCTTGTAGAGTTTGCTTATAATAATAGCTATCAAGCTAGCATAGGGATGGCACCATTTGAAGCTCTGTATGGGAAGCCGTGTAGGTCACCATCTTGTTGGTGGGAGGATAGGCTTATACTTGGGCCCGATATGATACGGGACATATCCGAGAAAGTTGAATTGGTGAGAAGACAGATGAAAGCGGCCCAAGACAGACAGAAATCCTATGCTGACAAGCGAAGAACAGATTTGGAATTCGAGATTGGAGACATGGTTTTCGTGAAGGTTTCTCCGTTGCGTAATGTGGTTCGCTTTGGAGCAGTATGGAAGCTGGCACCAAGGTTCGTAGGACCCTTCCCTATCATAGAGAGAATTGGGAAGATGGCTTATAAGGTGTAATTGCCCGAGAAGCTGGCCGGAGTGCATAATGTCTTTTATGTCTCGCATCTCCAAAAGTGCCTACATGAGTCCACTGAGGTGGTTGAACCTAGCATTCTTGAAGACATGGAGGTGGAGAAAGAGGCAACCCTGAGGCGAGTTCCGATTCGTATCATGGAAATGGAGACAAAGAAGCTAAGAAGCAAAGAAGTTAAGCTTGTTAAGGTGCAATGGAGTGAAGCAGAGGAAGATGCAACTTGGGAAACCGAGGAAAAGATGCGTGGGCTTTATCCATTTCTTTTTGAGGGTACATTTTCAATCTAGGTAGAAACCCTTGGTTGAAACATGTATTTGAAACATGTTATGCTTGATGTTTGCAAGTGGTTGCAAGTGTTTGCAAGTGGATACTCGTGGATGCATGATACACGTTAGGCACTAAGATCGGCTCACACACTTTCATACCGCATATGCATGAGTGTTTATGCTTATTCATGGATGAAACTTGTTATGCTATCACATGGATGTTGCATATGGATGAATGTTATGTGCACTCATATAGAGATTATAAATTATGTTAGGAATTTTCATACATATGGACGCATTCCACTAACATACTTTGCATTGAGGAGGTTTACTGAATCAGTAACCGCCTGATTTTCGCATTAGATAGGTGCATATACACACACTTTTGCATATGTTCATACAGCATTAGAAATCTTTTAAGGACAATGATTACTTGTGGATGATGTTTTGAGTAGATGGATGATGGATGGTAGGATACGTTCTTCCTAACTTGAAGATTTCGGGGACGAAATCCTTTAAGGTGGGGAGGATGTAACAACCCGTATTTTTGAATAATATGTTATAACATAAATCAAGGAAGAATTAAATGTTAAAATCTAAATCAAGGGAAACGGGCTGTGCCATTGCGTTCGTCTCAGAAAAATACGCGAAATAGAGTCCGAGTTTTCGAAAATCGAAGTCCGTATGACCAAGTTATGGCCCGTCAAAGTTTTCAGAAAATTTCAAGTTCAAAAACAGTTCAAATTTGAATTTAGAATTCAAATTCAGCCAAAACAGACTGGGCGGGAAAATTCCCGCCTAGACAGGTCGACAGGGGGGTCGACACTAGGGTCGACTTCCCCCCAACCAGGTCGACCTAGGGGTCGACCTCCCTAGTCGGCCAGGTCGGCCTGGTGCACTTAATTTGGGCTATTTGGACCTGTTTTGTTGGCTAGTGACATGATTTGATGGCTCAGATTTGATTTAGGGTTAATCCTATGGCTAAAACTAATCCTAAACTCTATAAAAAGACCCTAATACCTAGCCTAAATCATCATAAATCAATCCTACAACTAAACTATGCCAAAATGTTTAATCATGGCCTCCACCCTCTTGTCATAGCCTCCATCTTCATTCATATGAGAGTTCCTAAGCTTGTTTGAGAGTTTCTAAGCTTGATTCAAGGCCAAAGTTCAATCTTTCTTCATCAAAGCAAGGATCTTCTTCTTGGGTTTTCATTAGAGCTTGTCATTTGGGAGATTTAGAGTTGCTAGTGGCTTCGTCTCAATCTTATTTATATTTCATAAGTCTTCATAGCATTGTAAGCCCTATACTACTCTTAGATTCTAACTATGAAGTTAAATACGACATGTTGCAAGTTTGAGTTTGGGCCTACGTATGATATGTGCTTTGATTTTATCATGTTATGCATAGATTTATTCTATGCATGTTTGGAAAGCTATAATCTTGACTTTGTGCATAGAAAGCTATGAGCTTTGATTGGAAATGTTGCATAAAGCAACATAGAAACTCTCATAAACCTTATGTTATCTTGCATATGATGTTATATGCGAGTCACTAGCTATCATCCTATGTCATTTATGATCATGTTTCACCTAGTTGCCAAAGTTTGGTATCATGCATGTTTGAGGCTTATAATGTAATATGCAAGTTTATGATCTCTCATAAACCTTATGTTATCTTGCATATGATGTCATATGCGAATCGCTAGCTATCATCCTATATCATTTATGATCATGTTTCAACTATTTGCTAAAGTTTGATATCATGCATGTTTTGAGGCCTATGATGTAATATGCAAGTTTATGAACACATTTGCCTCATATGCCACCATGTTTAACTTGTGGCCAAACCTTGTTAATTATGTCATGCTTCTAAGTTCCCCTCTTTTAGATCTATTTGTGTTTATGAGAACTTGTATGCGATGGGGCTACGTTATGGGTAAACTAAAATGACATAAAAACATGACTTGAAAAGATGACATGAAATATGACATGTGATTATGTTTGAAACATGAACATGAACTTGGACATGACTTCTAGAAAACATGAGAATGGCCAACTCGAGGTTGGATTGAGTTTGTAGCATAAATATACCCGGAAACGACTGGCTTAACTAGTGGCTACAAGCAATAGGACCCAATGTGAGTAGTTGGTCATGTCGCACTTGAAACCCGAGGTTAGGCTAAGTTGTGGTGTAAAGCTACCCGGACCCGCCCGGCTTAACTAGTAACCACAACAAGGTCTAATGTGAGAGGTTGGGTGCATTAAATTAATTAATGCCACATGACAGGGTTAAGTCATGGACCACTTGGATACTTAACCAATTAAACACGATGGGTAGATGGGGTTAAGTCATGAACCTTGGGGTACACTTAACCAACTTGATACTTGATTGGATAGGGTTAACCACATTTAACCCGTTAGAAACCCTAGTTACGTGGTCCTTTTCACCAGTAACCCTCTTGATTGTATCATGGTACCCTAGGGACTAGGCTAGGGTGGGGCATGATTACTGGGCTGACATGTAAGCGACCAAAACGACGGCTGAGTAGGTGCGCCGGTGTAGGTTCAGGCGGACTATGATCGTGCACATAGTCCGGAGTTGAAAAAGCAGACACGGACACCAGTAGGTTTAGACTGTGCGTGCTTGATTTGTGTCCGTGGTTGGCACCCTAGGGCTTGATACACCCTAGGGTGGACCTAGCACAGTTTGACTACACTTCGTGATTTGGCCGTATGACACCGACACTTGACGAGTTAGGCTTTAGGGAGCCGATCGACTAGACCGAGTAGTTGGACCTCGATTTAGGTCACCTCATGATATTGGGCCAGCTTTGGGCCAAGGGATCATTTCTTGTTTATACTTGACATGGGTTGGAATACTAGTACACTTGGTGCAAAAACTTAACCTTGTATATGCGGTGCCACACTTGATCTATCTTGTTAACTTTTCACCATGCCAGTTATCACCCTACATCCCGTCTCTGTTTTACATGACCAGTTAACTTTATTAGTTTTTATACTAATAGTAGATAGGGATTACCAGTCTTTTAACTAACCCATTTTCTTTTGCCTCTTTTCTTTCGTTTCCCCATCCCCCAGGTGTTCAGGGTGGGAACACTGGTACCTAGCTTGGATCTTTAGCTGCTTTTCTGGATAGCTCACGTACGGTTTGGACTTGAGCTCACTATGGCTTTATTCTACCTTGGGGATAGTTACTTTATGATTTTCTTTCCAGTTTTCAGTTGATGTTTCTAGACTATGTTTTGTGGAAAATAATGACCAAGTACTTTGATGTAACTTGACTATGGTTTTGAAATGTTAGTTTTATCCGCTGCTTTATTTACTCTGTTTTTTCTGTCTTGTGATATCTGCATGCATGTATACCTTGTTCAACGCCCCTCCAAAGCTAGTGTGCTTGCAAGAGTGGCATTGGCGGAGGTGGGGTGTTACAGTGATTAATACTGGAAACATTGAATACTATAAAGCAACTATGTTTGATGGAAATAAATAAATTATTTTGTTATTTATATAAATCTTGGCTACCTGATATGCCTTCAACAAGTTATCTGTCCTTCTTATAACACATTTTTTATTCTTATTATGCATGATTGTGTTTCATTAAATTAATTTTCTCACAGTTTTCAATTAAATATTTATTGTCTGTAACTAGAGAAGTTTAAAGATTATTAAAATATGTAACATAAAACTAAGAAGTAAGTTACTCATTTTATATTCAGATGAGAAAATAATGTCAAACCATAATTCATGAAGACAACAAACGTTTTGAATGAAAGAAAGTACAGCCAGGAGATTAAAACAGATAAGTATTTTCAAAATTAAATAAAAAAGCCCGCAAGTTCAAACAATCTACAAAAATTGACTAATTTGCATTATTATGTCTAAATATTTAAAAAATAAGGTGGATTTATTATTTTTCAACCAAATATGGGTTTATTTACTTCATTTCAAGGATTTTTAGGACTATAGAATTGAGTAGTAGTTATTGGGTACTTAACTATAGATGATTAAATATATTCATGCTCATTCTCGATATATATTGGGATGCAGTTATTATCTAATTATCCTGTTGTTTAACAGAATATATTATGATATTATATTAGTTCTCTTAAATTTATATTTTTAGGCAAATTTCAAATAGTGTGATCAAAGATGTCGACTAAGAGCATCTCCAACAAATGGTTCAATTCATGTTACAGGGTTGAATAAGGCATGTTTTTGCACCCAACAGATGTTACGTGGTGTAACATTAAGCAAAATGTTACGGATTGAATTCAGAGTTCTGAATGGGACGCGCGAGAGGATTTTATCGGCTCGTGAAAGCGCGATCCGATTTTATCGGCACACGACTTCAGGAGTCGATAAAATCGGCTCGTGGCCAATTTTTTTCTCTCATCTATAATACCATATTTTGTCATATATACAACAACAAAACCCTTATTTTTTTTATAAAATAAAATTTGAAATGTAGTAATAGATGATTAATAACCCTTAAAAATACAATAGAATGAGTTGTTACAATAGAAAAGGACAACATCATCACTGCATACATGATCGACAAGTTCGGACAAGCACAAAATAAAACACGAAAATAGATAATGGTTCTTCATAACTAGGTATCGCCGTAGTACTGTTCCATAAATGATTCATAAGATCATTCTACAGCCGGTTATGGAGTTCTGCATCTCTATACAAAACCTGATGGGTCAAATGAATGTTGAAGTCCTCTTGTGTTAGTGGTTGGTTTTGTCGAACACTTGCGGTGGTAGCGAAGCACCCTCGTAATCGCAGTGACGTTGTTCTTCATCCATATCTCTTTCATCTTCTATAATCACCTTCTAAAATTAATACCTGAACGGTCTCCAACGCGGTAAAAGATTGATGTGTGAATCCCTGTGGTAGCTCGTGGAGGATACGTAAGTCCTCAGTCGTCGTACCCTCTGGTGGTGGAAGGTGAGCTAGACCGGAAAGATCGTTTGGCATAACTGGAACTGTGCGACTCCCCATCTTCGTAACGCGTGGCGGCATCCCGGCGTCAGAACGAATAAAAAAAAAATTAAAAAGGAGGAAATGAAGAGGAGAGGAAAATTTAAAACCAACACCTCCCCCCCCCCCCCCCCCCGCGCGCGCCATATATAGGCGCGGGAGAGGCGCAAGCCGATTTTATCGGCTCGCGAGCTTGCACGCCGATAAAATCGGCTCGCAGGCCACGAGCCGATAAAATCGGCTCGTGCTTGTTGGGAGATATCAAAGATATGATATCTCCCAACATGTTACGGGTCGTAGCGTTACGACCCGTAACGCTGTTGGAGAAGCTCTAAGCAGATGGAACAATTAAAAGGGAGGTCATCAGTGACAGTAAGTGTCATCCATTCGAATCCTTTTTTTGATCATTTTATTATAACTTTTGGACTTTTAGCATTTCAGATATGGTTACTTCAGTCCTTCTATTCATAGCTATAAATTTTAATTCATGGATATTGCTCGTTTTTTGTATTTGTGCATACTCATGAATTCTCTTGATTTTATACAAACTCTTTTACATGCACTGGAAACATTAAATGCCATAAATCATCTATGTTTTGCGAAATTCACGAAATTATTATGTTATATATGAATCTTGACTGGCTAATACTTTGAATAAGTCAGCTGGCATTCTTTTAAAAAAAATTGTTCTTATTATTTAAGATTATTTTTAATTAAATTAATTTTCTTATAGTCTTCAATTATATATTTTGTACAGCTAGGGTGCTTAAGGATTATTAAAATAGGCAACATAAACCAAATGCCTAAGTTATTCTTTTTATACGCTGATGAGAAATTAATGTCGAAGCATAATTTATGAACGTAACAAACATTTTGCAAGATGAAATAAAGGACAGCCAAGAGATTAAAATAGATGATCGGTTTGATAATCAAATGAAAAGGCCTGCAAATTGAAACAGTCTAAAAAAAGTGGCAAAAGCCAACAAAATTTGCAATATTAAAAGCTGTTTAAATATGAAACATAGGTTGGATTTATTGTTTTTCTTCTATACAAACTAAATTTGGGTCTATTTACTTCATTCAAGTATTTTAAAGGATGGACAGACCGAACTTAGAATTTTAAACTGTATGTTTAATATAACATGTTTGGTTTATAATTCTCAAGTCAATTATGCAAAAAAAAATTGATTGAATTAGAAATTTCTGTTTCTATTTCTGCTTTTGAAATTTTGTAGGAAAGACTGATGAAGTACAACATCATGGTAATAAAGAAGCATTATTTAATGGGACAATAAATGTTAGAAGAAAAGCTCTAGATCATTTAATAAACTTATAAGTTTCTTATTTTATTAGATTTGTTTTGACTGTTGACCTTTCCTGCATCATACATGCTACATAAATTTGATAGTGTAATTGCCATGTTTTTACACTGCTTTTGGTACAAATAATCCATGCATATACTCATTTTCCTGTTATATCGGTTGTTCTCATGAATTTACTTTGAAACTAATATATATATTGTGACGATCCCAAAATCCGAGGGGCGGTATTAAGGATAATCATTAGGGAAATAACACATTAATCATCATAGCAGAGTACAGATAATAGCAGAAACAATAAATAGAATAAATTTACATGGATATGACAGCGGAATCACAACATGTAGGAACATCAGAATAGCATAACGTGGGATATGACTTAGTAAATAAAAGGAAAGTGATCAGTCATCATCGCCAGAGGCGGAATACATACATGCAGTGAGACATAATAAGGGTATCAGTCTACATCGCCGAAGGCGGAATACATATATATATAATGAGAAATACGGAAAGTAAATCAGTCTGCATCGCCCGTGGCGGAATCATAATATAAGTATAGTAATGGCGGAAAATGTCAAAGTCATCTCTGTGAAGTCAGCCTCGCCATGAGCCAAAAATGCTCCCTATGCAGCAGTGCAGAGCCCAAAAACAACCTGTCACCTGTGTACTAGGCTGCCCGTGTAAAAATAAGGGCACCCGCGTTTGCAAAGTGAAACAAACAATGAGTCATTCATGGGGACTGGTATGAGGAATCTATTTAACAGTTAACAACAGTAAATAGCAAATCATAGGACCACGCCACTTTCGCGGAACGGGTTTACTCCAGTGATTGCTAGTGCATTTAAACAAAGTAAATTCTTTTAAAACAACGCAATGCTTTTAGAAAGAATGAAGCCATTATAAGACTCAGGTCCCATCATTCAATGCAACGCAAGCCGGAGGATAGAGTTTTACCTTATAATATCCAAATATGCTTGATACGTATAAAGCAAAATCATTTGATATTATTACTAGTGCATATATGTTTCAAAAGCGAATAGCATCATAAATATCAATCATAGGCGGCATAGCTACCATATACTATGTCGCCATACTAGCTCTACAATCGAGTCCGTTATTTTGTATTGGAAATTGGATTTCCGTCATGAGTCGAGGCAAGGGGCAAGCTCCTCCCCGCTTCGAGACACTCTAGCAAATGCCTCAGGACTACACACTCTGGGTAACCCTTGGATGCTTCAGGGCCGGTCCTCACTTACGTTAGAGGATTAATTATGCCTGAACACACGTTTCCCAGTCCTTACAAACCTATAATCGAGGCGCCTCGCATTCCAACAACCACAAAGGTGAAAAATAGATATATATGTCAGGGCTGGTAAGTCACTGACACCACCATAGCTAGAAAGAAACGTCGTGCTCTCCCTGCAGTCCGTATCCCGTTTTTAACTCATACCGGGGTGTGAGGCTCGCGAATCTACGAAATACACAAAGCTAGGTCACGTAGACCTTGCTTTGATCATCATCCACAAGACTTTTCTTTGCAACAGAAGCCTTGATCACAGCATCTTGGCATGCCACATAGGCAGTCCACTCCATACGATTGATTTCCATCGATATATAACCTCTAAGCTCGTACGTCTCAGAGAAGGGCGTTAAGCAAAAGAATAAATTCTCCGCCGCCAAACAGATATATATTTAACAGAGATCAATCAGTATAGAACAAAATCCAATGTCAGACACAAGGTCCATTTACAAGTCCGTTCTGGGTCCGAACGAACCCAGAGGCGTCAAATTCCTCGCAAATCCGTACAATCAACACATACGTCCAGACGACTACTACTTCCGTCCCCTTCCGGTAGCTACTCCGGTTAGGAACCTCAGTAGCGCCCATCCAACCGATACGAAGATCGTCGATCTTGAATCGTCTTCGCATTTTCCAATTCGAATCGCTCGATAAATTATTTGAAATGAGGGTTAGCTCGGCCTTTTCAAATGATTCACGTCATTAGAATTTAAATCGATTCATTTTATGGTTATATTATTCGACATCCATCTTTCAGTTATTTAGTTTTATTTTCATGTCAAACACATACAACCATCAAATATCAAACAATTCAAGCCCAAATGGTTTATTTTCAATCAATGACGCTTATAATACTTTATAATGATTTTTCGCCATTTTTATTTACTTAAAAATGGCCATATTTAATTAAACGACGTTTCAGGTCGTGCCGTGGCACTGGCGCTGTTTTTCCCTTAATTTGTTTTACACATATCGGAAAATCTAACCGTTGGATTTCTACAAAGTCTATATCAGTGAGAAAATATTCCCAAAGCGAACCCAACGGTTCCAGTTTCGTGAAAATCCGATGGTCGGATCTTCCACACTAGTCGTTTGAAGTTACGGTTTTAAAATTCGAACTGCAGCGTCGTCATTCGATTTAATTTAATTATATTTATATTTATATATAAATATAAACGATTCTGGCACTGTTTTTCTTCAGATTTGAATTAAACATTCCGGACAATCCAACCGTTGGATTTTTACAAGGTTGGTGCCGTTAGAAAGATATTTCCAAGGCGAACTCAGCAGTTGCGGTTTCGGGAAAATCCGATGGTCGGATTTCTCGCACTAATCGTTTCAAATTATGATTCCGAAACACGAACTGCACGGCCTCTATTCCTTTTAATTATATTTATATTTATATATATAAATATAGTTCAATCTATAATTTCAACTATAGCTCATTCTATATTTTCAACTTCGTTTTCACTTCAAATATTTCACTAACGCCTTAATATCTCGAAAAATTTCGCCATAACCTCCTTTGTACGGGGAGGGGTTTTGAAATTTATTGGGCCGTATTAGGTACCCAATAAATCCTAAAAAGCATTCACATATTTATAGTGATATATTTTGGTGTTTACGGGGGAGCATGTACTGATAATCACTCCAGAGAATAAATTCCCGTCACCCCGTTTCCATGTGGAAATAAATAGTCCATGTGCCGTATCTAATAACTAGAGTGACGTGATTATTGTCAACTCCAGACCCGTGTGGGGTTTTTATTAATCTGGCAATTTATCGTTATAATTTATATAGTCCATATCAGTCATCAGGTCAACCTGTAGTACATATTCATCACCATACAAGCCTCTCGCTTGTATGGTAAATCTTCCACCTTGTCACACAAGCTCCAGTTGCTTATGTGGAATATGATGAAGTATGCCTATCGTCAAGAAGTATGCCATGTAGTGTAGTTCAAAATTAATTGTTACTATCCTATGGCGTTATTTATTATTTCACACAGAAAAACCAGCACTCCGCATCCAATGGCATTCACAGGAGTTGATATATAAATAAAATTGCGCAGCCAACTCATCAAGGTTTACCTATTTGTCGGGCACGCAAATAATTTCTTTACTCTACAGCTAATCCATTTTTCCTGTTCAACACATGTATATATATGCAGAACAAAGCTAATAATAATATTTCTAGCAAACTATTATTTATTTCAACACGTGTGTATTTTTAACTAAGCGTATACATGATAAAAGGAATATTTTTATCATCAAAAATATTTATTCGACACATGTGTATTTTTAACTAAGCGTATACATGATAAAAGGAATATTTTTATCATCAAAAATATTTATTCGACACATGTGTATTTTTAACTAAGCGTATACATGATAAAAGGAATATTTTTATCATCAAAAATATTTATTCGACACATGTGTATTTTTAACTAAGCGTATACATGATAAAAGGAATATAATATTCGACACATGTGTATTTTTAACTAAGCGTATACATGATAAAAGGAATATTTTTATCATCAAAAATATTTATTCGACACATGTGTATTTTTTTACTAAGCGTATACATGATAAAAGGAATATTTTTATCATCAAAAATATTTATTCGACACATGTGTATTTTTACTAAGCATATACATGATAAAAGGAATATTTTTATCATAAAAAATATTTATTCGACACATGTGTATTTTTAACTCTTCATATTCACTATAAAAATATAGTTTTCATTGTCGATTCATTTTATCTTTAAAAGATGATAACATTCAACACATGAACTTCAACTCAACGAATGAATTGCAATTCAACACATGAATATTCTATATAGTTTGTATATATATAAAAATGTGATTTTTATCGCTAAAGCCTTTTGTTTAAATTCAAATAATATTCAACACATGAATTTCAACTCAACGAATGAATTGTAATTCAACACATGAATATTCTATATAGTTTGTATATATATAAAAATGTGATTTTTATCGCTAAAGCCTTTTGTTTAAATTCAATTAATATTCAACACATGAATTTCAACTCAACGAATGAATTGCAACTCAACACATGAATATTCGATATAGTTGTATATATATAAAAAATGTGATTTTTATCGCTAAAGCCTTTTGTTTAAATTCAATTAATATTCAACACATGAATTTCAACTCAACGAATGAATTGCAACTCAACACATGAATATTCGATATAGTTGTATATATATAAAAAATGTGATTTTTATCGCTAAAGCGATTTGTTTAAATTCAATTAATATTCAACACATGAATTTCAACTCAACGAATGAATTGCAATTCAACACATGAATATTCTATATAGTTTGTATATATATAAAAAATGTGATTTTTATCGCTAAAGCCATTTGTTTAAATTCAATTAATATTCAACACATGAATTTCAACTCAACGAATGAATTGCAATTCAACACATGAATATTCGATATAGTTGTATATATATAAAAAATGTGATTTTTATCGCTAAAGCCTTTTGTTTAAATTCAATTAATATTCAACACATGAATTTCAACTCAACGAATGAATTGCAATTCAACACATGAATATTCTATATAGTATATGTAATTTATTTCAACGAATGAAGATTATTCTAACACATAAATATTTCAGAAAATTTCGGCAGCATAACGGCAGGGTGGTTAAAACCGGGACCGTCCCTAGTACGGCTCCTCGCTCTACCTTAAAACCTCGCGGTTTTTGACAATGGGGATCATGCATCTAGTTTGCACGCAGGCGGCATGTTTTATTTTCAATTCCACAATCCTATTCTATTTTGTTTCAACCACAAGAGGGTATTTTTCAACCACAAAGGTATTTTTCAACCACAATGGTATTTTTCAACCACAATATCAACTACAAACAATTATCTCCAACCATTCGTCATACTATATAATATCACGTCAATCACAAGCAATAAATATCGTCCATGGTCTATGGACGAGGGGAGTATATATATATATATAATATAATAATTCACTTGCATTTTATCACAATTCAAAGCATATATGTTTCAAACAACGCTTGTATAATTTATACATCGCTAATATAACTTATACAACACATGTACATGAGGTATACAATGCGTATATAATTTACACTTAGCTTATATAATTTATACAACACGATTTCATTCACACAAGTAGTTTAGATTTCTCACATTGGTTATTGCAGTGCTAAAAATCGTAGGAAGGTCAGAAAAATCCGCGGCTTCTTCTAGAATGTAGAGAGCCTCCTTGCGGTCACGGTGTCTCCTGTTTCACCAAATTTCGTTAAAGAACGAAAAAGATATTATTTTTCAAAGTTTTGCAACACTTAAAAGTGTTATTTTTACTTCAGAATTTACATCAGTAAAGTTTGTAAAAACTTCGAAACTAGGTCACAAATTTTCAGTCGATCCGTACCTCTATGCTTCGATCAGACCTTGCTGCGTCAAAGGGCTACGAAGCACCTCCAGATCGGCGGTGGTGGCGAAGGGTTCGGCGACCTGTGCTCGTCGCGGCGGTGCTCTGAAGGTCGCAACTTCCTTGTCGATTTCCGACGCCGATGGTCGATGTCAGGGGACGTGGGTTGGTCGGATCTGGAGAGGAGGTGAAGGCGGTCGGAAGTCTCAACTGGCGGCGGCGGTGAAATGGCCTGAGGCGGGGGCAAAATGGACGTAAAGGTTGGAGCACTGTGCGTCGTCCAATCGTTCTCTGGCGGCTAGGGTTTTAGGTTTTTATATAATTTTTTTTTAAAGAAAAATTCCTATTGGTCCATGCTTTATAGAAATTTTTAAATAGTGTTTTTGCAAACGGACTCCTTTTCAAACCCAACGACTGTCGCCCTTAGCTAAATACCCCCATTCTGGACACAATGGGATATGTTTCGTTGGCCATTTCGACTATTACAGTCAGTTATTTTTCAAATTAAATATAAAACATTCGATATTTATTTTAAATGTACATTTCAATTTGCCAGGGCCACAAACTGAATCGAAAAATTCCAGAAAAATAAATCTAGCTTTGTTTTGACGATACGGTCCTAACAAAACCAGTTTCGTCGAATTCTGAGCTCGTTTGAAAAACGGCCATTTTTAGGTCGACCCATTTTAACAGAATTTGACCAAACACATTATCTTTTGCCCCGCTCACATACTAGCTTCAAAAATTATGAAATTTGTAACTTAGGAATAATTTGACATCCCGGACCCAACAAAAGTGGTTTCGTCGAATTCCGAGGTCGTACGCAAAATCTCAATTTTCAAGGGCTATATATATTATATAGCGACCTTTCTGAAAATTCATTTGGCCATAACTTTTGATTTCCGTTATGAAATTTCGATTTTTTAGATTCGTTAGAAAGGTACTGATGAACAAATTTAAATATTTTCAGTTTCGTCAAAATCCGTTATATTTTCCACCCGGTATAGTCAGACAAAGTTTATATTCAAAATTTCAAACTGCCATATTATACACAATTCTATATTTTATTGAAATAGGCTATTTCAACTATTCAAATTCTTGGTAATAACCTGATTTAAAAATTTTAAACTGGTTCACATTTTCCGGGTTATTACAATCTCCCCAGCTTAAAACTTTTCGTCCTCGAAAAGGAAATTACAGCTAAGCAGGAAATAAAATGTAAATGCAATGTATTGTAAAGGTACCTTGCACCGGAGTTAGTCAGAGATGTCCACTCTACATTTGGGATAGGCTTGTTTAATGCTTTTCTCAGTCTCCCAAGTACAGTCTCAAGGATCACTACTCCACTGCACTTTGACTAAATGAATCTTTTTCCTCCTTAGCTCTCTAGTTTCTTTGCCAACTATCTTCAATGGCTCTCTTTTGAGTGCTAAGTCTGGAGTTATGTCAATATCCTGTTGTGCTGCTTCTTCTACAACAAGATCTGGATCATGAACATGTTTTCTGAGTTGAGATACGTGGAACACATCATGTACACCAGGCAACCAATTAGGTAATGAAACCCTATATGCAAGAGTTCCAATTCGTTCAAGTATAGGAAAGGGACCAATAAATCTCGGTGCCAACTTCCCAGTCTTGCCAAATCTGATTACTCCTCTCATTGGAGAAACTCTTAAATAAACATAATCGCCAATGGAAAATGATATATCCCTTCTCCTCGCATCAGCATAACTTTTCTGGAGGCTCTGCGCGGTTTTCAATCTCTTCTTAATGAAATTGACTTTATCCGATGCTTCTTGAATCATATCGGGCCCTAACACAAGTCTGTTGCCAGGTTCTACCCAAGATGCGGGAGATCTGCACGGTCTACCGTATAATGCTTCAAATGGAGACAATCCCAAACTTGCTTGATAGCTATTGTTGTAAGAGAATTCGGCTAAATGTAAGTGATCTTCCCATGAACCTCCGAAATCAATAACGCAAGCCCGTAGTAAATCTTCTAGAATTCTATTCACCCGCTCAGTTTGGCCGTCTGTCTGAGGGTGATAAGCGGTGCTTAGATTCAATTTGGTTCCCAACTCTTCCTGGAATGCTTCCCAGAATTTGCTAGTGAATAGGGGATCTCTATCACTGACTATATTGAGCGGCACTCCATGTAGTTTAACTATTTCTTTGAAGTAAATCTGTGCTAGACTTCGAGCCGTTCTGTTGCATCGAACAGGTATGAAATGGGCAGTCTTCGTGAAGCGATCTACGATTACCCATATACTGTCGTTTCCTTTCTTAGTTCGAGGCAAACCATCGATGAAGTCCATCGAGATTTGTTCCCACTTCCATCCTGGAATTTCTAATGGTTGTAATAATCCAGCTAATTTTTGCTGATCACTCTTAACTAGCTGACAAGTGGGGCATCTACTAACATATAATGAGATATCTCTTTTCATTGACCTCCACCAGAATGTGCGTTTGATGTCGTTATACATTTTGCTCACACCGGGATGGATACTTAATTTGAATTTGTGGCACTCATCAAGTATTTCTCTTCTGAGCTCGGGAAGGTTTGGGATGCAAATTCTGCCTTTTAATTTAAGAACTCCTTTGTCATCGAGTCGAAAACTTGTGGATTCACCTCCTTTGACTCTCTGACTGATTCTTTGAATAAATTCATCGTCTTTCTGAAGGGTCGAGATCCTGTCTATTAATGAAGATGTGATGACAAAACTGGCGATGATTTCATTCTTTCTGCTGAGCGCATCCGCTACAACATTGGCTTTCCCTGGAGTATATAGAATTTCAAAATCGTATGCTGCAAGGAATTCTAACCAACGCTGTTGTCTCAAGTTTAGATCTTTCTGAGTGAACAGATATTTCAAGGATTGATGGTCGGTAAATAGTTCGAACTTCTCGCCCAATAAATAATGCCTCCAGATTCTCAAAGAGAACACGATAGCTAATAACTCAAGATCATGAGTTGCATAGTTTCTTTCATGCGGCTTTAGTTGACGGCTGGCATAAGCGATCACTTGACCTTTTTGCATAAAACTGCTCCTAGCCCTCTGATAGAAGCGTCTGTCCATACAGTCAAGTCTTGGTTGCCTTCTATAATTGTCAATACTGGAGCGGTTGTCAATTTCAGTTTTAGCTCTTGGAAAGCTTCTTCACATTCGGGTGTCCATTTGAATTTCTCATGCTTCTTTGTAAGCTTTGTCAAAACTCCAGATATCTTTGAAAAATCCTGAACGAATTTCCGATAGTAACTAGCCAATCCAAGGAAACTTCGAACTTCGGTGGGCGTAGTAGGTTGTTTCCAGTTCTGAATCGCTGTAATTTTGCTTGGATCAACAGCAGTTCCTTCTTTTGATACGACATGGCCTAGGAATTTAACTTCATTCTGCCAGAAGACACACTTAGAAAATTTAGCTTTCAAGACATTTCTCCTTAGAATTTTCAACACTTGATCTAAATGTTTTGCATGCTCATCTTCCGACTTAGAGTAAATTAAGATGTCATCGATGAAGACTAGAACAAATTTATTCAATACACCACGGAACACTCTGTTCATAAGATCAACGAAGTATGCTGTAGCATTACACAAGCCGAACGGCATTACCAACCATTCGTAGAATAAATCGGGACCCCTGAAGGCAGTCAAAGGAACACAGTCTTATGCTATACGTAATTGGTGGAAACCTGTAGCTAGGTCCATTCTGGAGAATAATGTTGCTCCATTTAATTGATCTAACAGATCATCTATACGGGGCAAAGGATATTTGTTCTTCAGTGTCTGCTTATTGAGATCTCGGTAATCAATGCAAAGTCTTAGAGTACCGTCTGATTTCGGGACAAATACTACTGCTGCTCCCCATGCTGGAAAGCTCGGTCTGATCAGACCTTTCCAAAGCAATTCTCGGGTTTGACTACTTAACTCTTCTTTTTCTTTCGGGGCCATTCTTCTAATTGGATGTACTACTGGTCGGGCGTTAGCAATTAAATCTATTCTAAATTCAATTTCTCTTTGCGGCGGTAAGTTTTCCACTTCTTCAAACACATCCGCATAGTTTTTAACGACTGGTATCTTTCCTATTGAAGGGGGAGTAACTTCTAAAGAAGACCAAAATTCTGTTCTATTTATTTTTGAACCATGGCATGGTATATATATAGGTCCAAGCTTCGTTTCGACTTTAACGATTCTTTCGGCACATCGAACTTCGGCCTTATATTTGGTTAACCATTCCAAACCGAGAATAACATCGAATTTCGATAAATCCATAACAATTAAGTGGATGGGAAACTTGTAACATGAATAAGAGATAGGCACTCTGCAGTATATACTGAGACTAACAGAACCTCCTATCGGGTTTTGAACTTTAATTGGTTCCTTCAGTTTTCTTCGTTTCAATTTTAGTTCGTGAACAAGGATACCAGATATGAAGCTACGTGATGCACCAGTATCAAAAAGTACAGAAACAGGAATATTTTTAATGGTAAGGGTACCTCCCAAGACATCGGGTTTACCTGGTCCATCGGTGGTAGCTGGCGGGGTCTTCCCGTCATAGACATGAGCCACTTGAGCATTCTGCTTCAGAGGACAGTTCCTGCTATAGTGTCCCTTCTTATGGCAGTTGTAGCATTCGGCTGAGTTATTTGCCTTTGGCTTCCTTGGGGCTTTGCATACATTAGAAAAGTGACCTGGCTTCCCGCAATTGTAGCAATTTCCTTTCGGGATCTTTGCAGGTTTCTGAGTAGCGACCACGGTAATGCTAGATTCGGGTTGATCTGTTGAAGCCTTGCGCTTATTCCCAGCTTGGCTTTTGGCGCGGTCTTGGCTAGCGTGCCTTTCATCCATGTCCTCGTAATTGCAAGCCATCTCTACTAATTCTGAAAAGGAGAGTTTTATGTTGCTCATAGCTCTATCGTGGTACTTGCGCTTCAGCCCAAATATGAACCTCTTGTTCTTTGCTTTGTTGGTCAAAATCATCTCTGGAGCATGGCGCGATAACTGGGTGAACTTATTTAGATAATCCTGAATAGAGAGGTCTCCTTGCTGGAGATTAGCAAACTGCTCTCGCATCCTCTCTAGAGCCTGTTCCGGTACAAACTTCTCATTGAACTGCTCCCAAGTTCTGACAGTACCAGCGGCATCCTCTGAGGTAATGGCATCCCATCACAGCTCTGCTTCTTCCTGAAGGAGCCAAATGCCACGTCGGGCTTTGTTGTTAGTTCCCATACCCATGCCTTCGAAGATTTTCTCACAGGTTTTTAGCCAAGCTATTGCCTCCGTCACTGTACCAGTGCCAGTAAAAGGTTTTCCCCCAAGATTTCTGTACCTCTTTGCTACTTTGTCAAGCTCAAAGTCTTCGGGTGCTGGTGGTGGAACAATAGGGCCTTCCACTACTACGGGGATATTCCCCCGTCCTCCTGCTGCATCTCCTCGGCCTCCACGGCCTCCTCTAGCTGCTACTGCTCGTGTATCCATCTAAGAGAACTGTATAAGCAAGAAAAGAGTCAAGCTCACAGATTTGATAATTTTCATAAATGATAAAACAAGGGAATACAAGGAAAGATAATGATGATGTACTGATCAAATTGTTTTGCTAATCTGCTTAGCTCATTCTAGGACATTGCTAATCCTATCTCTAATGAGCTACTCGCATTAGAACACTGCTGATTCTATTCTGACGAAGTGTTTAATGTATTAGATCCCGGAACTAAGGTTAACCAAAGCTCTGATACCAACTGTGACGATCCCAAAATCCGAGGGGCGGTATTAAGGATAATCATTAGGGAAATAACACATTAATCATCATAGCAGAGTACAGATAATAGCAGAAACAATAAATAGAATAAATTTACATGGATATGACAGCGGAATCACAACATGTAGGAACATCAGAATAGCATAACGTGGGATATGACTTAGTAAATAAAAGGAAAGTGATCAGTCATCATCGCCAGAGGCGGAATACATACATGCAGTGAGACATAATAAGGGTATCAGTCTACATCGCCGAAGGCGGAATACATATACATATAATGAGAAATACGGAAAGTAAATCAGTCTGCATCGCCCGTGGCGGAATCATAATATAAGTATAGTAATGGCGGAAAATGTCAAAGTCGTCTCTGTGAAGTCAGCCTCGCCATGAGCCAAAAATGCTCCCTATGCAGCAGTGCAGAGCGCAAAAACAACCTGTCACCTGTGTACTAGGCTGCCCATGTGAAAATAAGGGCACCCGCGTTTGCAAAGTGAAACAAACAACGAGTCAGTCATGGGGATTGGTATGAGGAATCTATTTAACAGTTAACAACAGTAAATAGCAAATCATAGGACCACGCCACTTTCGCAGAACGGGTTTACTCCAGTGATTGCTAGTGCATTTAAACAAAGTAAATTCTTTTAAAACAACGCAATGCTTTTAGAAAGAGTGAAGCCATTATAAGACTCAGGTCCCATCATACAATGCAACGCAAGCCGGAGGATAGAGTTTTACCTTATAATAGCCAAATATGCTTAATACGTATAAAGCAAAATCATTTGATATTATTACTAGTGCATATATGTTTCAAAAGCGAATAGCAACATAAATATCAATCATAGGCGGCATAGCTACCATATACTATGTCACCATACTAGCTCTACAATCGAGTCCGTTATTTCGTATTGGAAATTGGATTTCCGTCATGAGTCGAGGCAAGGGGCAAGCTCCTCTCCGCTTCGAGACACTCTAGCAAATGCCTCAGGACTACACACTCTGGGTAACCCTTGGATGCTTCAGGGCCGGTCCTCACTTACGTTAGAGGATTAATTATGCCTGAACACACGTTTCCCGGTCCTTACAGACCTATAATCGAGGCGCCTCGCATTCCAACAACCACAAAGGTGAAAAATAGATATATATGTCAGGGCTGGTAAGTCACTGACACCACAATAGCTAGAAAGAAACGTCGTGCACTCCCTGCAGTCCGTATCCCGTTTTCAACTCATACCGGGGTGTGAGGCTCGCGAATCTACGAAATACACAAAGCTAGGTCACGTAGACCTTGCTTTGATCATCATCCACAAGACTTTGCTTTGCAACAGAAGCCTTGATCACAGCATCTTGGGATGCCACATAGGCAATCCACTCCATACGATTGATTTCCATCGATATATAACCTCTAAGCTCGTACGTCTCAGAGAAGAGCGTTAGGCAGAAGAATAAATTCTCCGCTGCCAAACAGATATATATTTAACAGAGATCAATCAGTATAGAACAAAATCCAATGTCAGACACACGGTCCATTTACAAGTCCGTTCTGGGTCCGAACGAAACCGGAGGCGTCAAATTCCTCGCAAATCCGTACAATCAACACATACGTCCAGACGGCTACTACTTCCGTCCCCTTCCGGTAGCTACTCCGGTTAGGAACCTCAGTAGCGCCCATCCAACCGATACGAAGATCGTCGGTCTTGAATTGTCTTCGCATTTTCCAATTCGAATCGCTCGATAAATTATTTGAAATGAGGGTTAGCTCGGCCTTTTCAAATGATTCACGTCATTAGAATTTAAATCGATTCATTTTATGGTTATATTATTCGACATCCATCTTTCAGTTATTTAGTGTTATTTTCATGTCAAACACATACAACCATCAAATATCAAACAATTCAAGCCCAAATGGTTTATTTTCAATCAATGATGCTTAGAATACTTTATAATGATTTTTCGCCATTTTTATTTACTTAAAAATGGCCATATTTAATTAAACGACGTTTCAGGTCGTGCCGTGGCACTGGCGCTGTTTTTCCCTTAATTTGTTTTACACATATCGGAAAATCTAACCGTTGGATTTCTACAAAGTCGATATCAGTGGGAAGATATTCCCAAAGCGAACCCAACGGTTCCAGTTTCGTGAAAATCCGACGGTCGGATCTTCCACACTAGTCGTTTGAAGTTACGGTTTTAAAATTCGAACTGCAGCGTCGTTATTCGATTTAATTTAATTATATTTATATTTATATATAAATATAAACGATTCTGGCGCTGTTTTTCTTCAGATTTGAATTAAACATTCCGGACAATCCAACCGTTGGATTTTTACAAGGTTGGTGCCGTTAGAAAGATATTTCCAAGGCGAACTCAGCGGTTGCGGTTTCGGGAAAATCCGATGGTCGGATTTCCCGCACTAATCGTTTCAAATTACGATTCCGAAACACGAACTGCACGGCCTCTATTCCTTTTAATTATATATATATATATATATATATATATATATAGTTCAATCTATAATTTCAACTATAGCTCATTCTATATTTTCAACTTCGTTTTCACTTCAAATATTTCACTAACGCCTTAATATTTTGAAAAATTTCGCCATAACCTCCTTTGTACGGGGAGGGGTTTGGAAATTTATTGGGCCGTATTAGGTACCCAATAAATCCTAAAAAGCATTCACATATTTATAGTGATATATTTTGGTGTTTACGGGGGAGCATGTACTGATAATCACTCCAGAGAATAAATTCCCGTCACCCCGTTTCTGTGTGGAAATAAATAGTCCATGTGTCGTATCTAATAACTAGAGCGACGTGATTATTGTCAACTCCAGACCCGTGTGGGATTTTTATTAATCTGGTAATTTATCGTTATAATTTATATAGTCCATATCAGTCATCAGTTCAACCTATAGTACAGAGTCATCGCCATACAAGCCTCTCGCTTGTATGGTAAATCTTCCACCTCGTCACACAAGCTCCGGTTGCTTATGTGGAATATGATGAAGTATGCCTATCGTCAAGAAGTATGCCATGTAGTGTAGTTCAAAATTAATTGTTACTATCCTATGGCGTTATTTATTATTTCACACAGAAAAACCAGCACTCCGCATCCAATGGCATTCACAGGAATTGATATATAAATAAAATTGCGCAGCCAACTCATCAAGGTTTACCTATTTGTCGGGCACGCAAATAATTTCTTTACTCTACAGCTAATCCATTTTTCCTGTTCAACACATGTATATATATGCAGAACAAAGCTAATAATAATATTTCTAGCAAACTATTATTTATTTCAACACGTGTGTATTTTTAACTAAGCGTATACATGATAAAAGGAATATTTTTATCATCAAAAATATTTATTCGACACATGTGTATTTTTAACTAAGCGTATACATGATAAAAGGAATATTTTTATCATCAAAAATATTTATTCGACACATGTGTATTTTTAACTAAGTGTATATATGATAAAAGGAATATTTTTATCATCAAAAATATTTATTCGACACATGTGTATTTTTTTACTAAGCGTATACATGATAAAAGGAATATTTTTTTCATCAAAAATATTTATTCGACCCATGTGTATTTTTACTAAGCGTATACATGATAAAAGGAATATTTTTATCATCAAAAATATTTATTCGACACATGTGTATTTTTAACTCTTCATATTCACTATAAAAATATAGTTTTCATTGTCGATTCATTTTATCTTTAAAAGATGATAACATTCAACACATGAACTTCAACTCAACGAATGAATTGCAATTCAACACATAAATATTCTATATAGTTTGTATATATATATAAATGTGATTTTTATCGCTAAAGCCTTTTGTTTAAATTCAAATAATATTCAACACATGAATTTCAACTCAACGAATGAATTGCAATTCAACACATGAATATTCTATATAGTTTGTATATATATAAAAATGTGATTTTTATCGCTAAAGCCTTTTGTTTAAATTCAATTAATATTCAACACATGAATTTCAACTCAACGAATGAATTGCAACTCAACACATGAATATTCGATATAGGTGTATGTATATAAAAAATGTGATTTTTATCGCTAAAGCCTTTTGTTTAAATTCAATTAATATTCAACACATGAATTTCAACTCAACGAATGAATTGCAACTCAACACATGAATATTCGATATAGTTGTATATATATAAAAAATGTGATTTTTATCGCTAAAGCCATTTGTTTAAATTCAATTAATATTCAACACATGAATTTCAACTCAACGAATGAATTGCAATTCAACACATGAATATTCTATATAGTTTGTATATATATAAAAAATGTGATTTTTATCGCTAAAGCCATTTGTTTAAATTCAATTAATATTCAACACATGAATTTCAACTCAACGAATGAATTGCAATTCAACACATGAATATTCGATATAGTTGTATATATATAAAAAATGTGATTTTTATCGCTAAAGCCTTTTGTTTAAATTCAATTAATATTCAACACATGAATTTCAACTCAACGAATGAATTGCAATTCAACACATGAATATTCTATATAGTATATGTAATTTATTTCAACGAATGAAGATTATTCTAACACATAAATATTTCAGAAAATTTCGGCAGCATAACGGCAGGGTAGTTAAAACCGGGACCGTCCCTAGTACGACTCCTCGCTCTACCTTAAAATCTCGCGGTTTTTGACAATGGGGATCATGCATCTAGTTCACACGCAGGCGGCATGTTTTATTTTCAATTCCACAATCCTATTCTATTTTGTTTCAACCACAAGAGGGTATTTTTCAACCACAAAGTTATTTTTCAACCACAATAGTATTTTTCAACCACAATATCAACCACAAACAATTATCTCCAACCATTCGTCATACTATATAATATCACGTCAATCACAAGCAATAAATATCGTCCATGGTCTGTGGACGAGGGGAGTATATATATATATATATATATATATATATATATATATATATATATATATATAAAATATAATAATTCACTTGCATTTTATCACAATTCAAAGCATATATGTTTCAAACAACGCTTGTATAATTTATACATCGCTAATATAACTTATACAACACATGTACATGAGGTATACAATGCGTATATACTTTACACTTAGCTTATATAATTTATACAACACGATTTCATTCACACAAATAGTTTAGATTTCTCACATTGGTTATTGCAGTGCTAAAAATCGTAGGAAGGTCAGAAAAATCCGCGGCTTCATCTAGAATGTAGAGAGCCTCCTTGCGGTCACGGTGTCTCCTGTTTCATCAAATTTCATTAAAGAACGAAAAAGATATTATTTTTCAAAGTTTTGCAACACTTAAAAGTGTTATTTTTACTTCAGAATTTACATCAGTAAAGTTTTTAAAAACTTTGAAACTAGGTCACAAATTTTCAATCGATCCGTACCTCTATGCTTCGATCAGACCTTGCTGCGTCAAAGGGCTACGAAGCACCTCCAGATCGGCGGTGGTGGCGAAGGGTTCGGCGACCTGTGCTCGTCGCGGCGGCGCTCTGAAGGTCGCAACTTCCTCGTCGATTTCCGACGCCGATGGTCGATGTCAGGGGACGTGGGTTGGTCGGATGTGGAGAGGAGGTGAAGGCGGTCGGAAGTCTCAACTGGCGGCGGCGGTGAAATGGCCTGAGGCGGCGGCAAAATGGACGTGAAGGTTGGAGCACTGTGTTTCGTCCAATCGTTCTCTGGCGGCTAGGGTTTTAGGTTTTTATATTATTATTTTTTAAAGAAAAATTCCTATTGGTCATGCTTTATAGAAATTTTTAAATAGTGTTTTTGCAAACGGACTCCTTTTCAAACACAACGACTGTCGCTCCCAGCTAAATACCCCCATTCCGGACACAATGGGATATGTTTCGTTGGCCATTTCGACTGTTACAGTTAGTTATTTTTCAAATTAAAATATAAAACATTCGATATTTATTTTAAATGTACATTTCAATTTGCCAGGGCCACAAACTGAATCGAAAAATTCCAGAAAAATAAATCTAGCTTTGTTTTGATGATACGGTCCTAACTAAACCAGTTTCATCGAATTCTGAGCTCGTTTGAAAAACGGCCATTTTTAGGTCGACCCATTTTAACAGAATTTGACCAAACACATTATCTTGTGCCCCGCTCACATACTAGCTTCAAAAATTATGAAATTTGAAACTTAGCAATAATTTGACATCCCGGACCCAACAAAAGTGGTTTCGTCGAATTCCGAGGTCGTATGCAAAATCTCAATTTTCAAGGGCTATATATACTTTATAGCGACCTTTCTGAAAATTCATTTGGCCATAACTTTTGATTTCCGTTATGAAATTTCGATTTTTCAGATTCGTTAGAAAGGTACTGATGAACAGATTTAAATATTTTCAGTTTCGTCAAAATCCATTATATTTTCCACCCGGTACAGTCAGACAAAGTTTATATTCAAAATTTCAAACTGCCATATTATACACAATTCTATATTTTATTGAAATAGGCTATTTCAACTATTCAAATTCTTGGTAATAACCTGATTTAAAAATTTTAAACTGGTTCACATTTTCCGGGTTATTACATATATATATATATATATATATATATATATATATATTCCTACAAACTATATTTCATGCGATTGTGGTCTGCCATTATGTTCCCTTTGTTTGAGTTAACCTTCATTTTTAAATCCTGAGTTGGTGAACACCTAGTGATGAAGTTTACCTTTTTTTTGTCTATGTTGATCAAATTAATGACATTTGAGAGTAAAAGTAGGATGTCATCTCACTTTGTACTTTGATCAAGTTCATTCTTTACCTAAGATAATTCGTTACATTTAAATTTAGTTTAGATGCATTTTTCTTGACACATACCATGTTTGGTGTTGAAAATTCGAATGCACAAAGGATCAATGTGAGCTTTCCACTTCTATTCTATGTGTAGAGTTTACAATTGGAATTAGTTTTCGAACTTAAACCTTAGTTAAAATTATGTTTATCAGAAGTGGAATTTACTTTATTATATTGCTTTTTGAATGTGAGTTATGTTTTTGTGCAACTAACTCAGTGCATGGTTAGTTGGTCGAGCTGGTGAAGTAGAGAGAAACCCGAGGCAGTTCAATCTAAATTTTGAGTAGGTGAGGTGCTTTTCATTACTATTATTTTTATAATGAATATTTTGCACTCCATTCTGACTTATTTTTAGTGCTATTTAATTATATCTATTCATTGTTTTATAAATTATAAACTGTATAACAAATATTTGTATCAATCATACATTCATACATTCAAATAGCGCGTCTTCTAAATGTGATACTACTGAGATCACCACTGGAACACCTGATTTTGATTTAATGTAGAGCTTCCTTATGGTTACTGCCTGCACTGATATATCACAGGTTCTGCAATCTTCCTTATGTAAACGGAAGGCCCGCTTACTGTAGAATTATACATCCCCTAGGCAATTAATTCATTATTATAGGAGTTTTGCTACATAATGGGGCTTCTAGCAGCAGCTTACGAAGAACTAACAATACAGATCCTGACAAAGGTACTACAACCATAAATAGCTACATATGTATATTTGTATTATGGTTGCATATATGTTTCTAACCAAACATTTACATATTTATCTCATTGACGTTTCATACCTTTAGGTCCATATTATACACTTTTTTATACAAACAACTTTGAAAAGTTGCTCAACCTATACATGTAGTTGTTTATGCTAGCTTAGAACTTAGTTTTCTTTGGTCCGCTCTGCCCAACACGGGCAATTTCATTTCTATTTCACTTCATTGTTTTTCATGCAGGTGACACTCTATTTCCGGCTTCACCAAAGCTTTGGAGAAGAACCAAGGGTCACTGTAGAGAACACTACTAAAAAACATCAATATAAAGATTGAAAAATAAAGACTGAAATTACTCGGTCTCTAATTAAAGACTGAGTACAAACTGAAAAAAAATAGTCTTTAAAATTGCAAGTTAAAGACTAATATTTGGTCACAGATCGGTCTACAACTATTAAGACTGCTTAAAGACTAAACATCAGTCTTTATTTCGGTCTCTAATTCGGTTTTTAAGTAGTCTCAAATCAATTAAACGTTCAATGTTTTTATCTAATGCAAATCTAGTTATTAATATTGGTAAATCATGTGAGTGTTGTTAAAACTTATTGTGGTTAACATAACAACTCGTTTCGTGAATAATAATATATATTTGATTACATTTTCCATATAAAAAATTACTTAAGTTGTATTTAACGTTTGTTAACATCCAAGTAAGACAATGCTCAAACTTACTAGAAAAATAAGATCATATAACTATTTTCTAACTATTCCTTTCTATACACGTACAAGACCTAACTATTCCTTCCACTCTTCAAACATAAAAATAGTTATAATTCTACCCATTGATCCAATCTATATCAATTCTATCAGTCATAACCTACTTAGGAAAATCGTGGAATTAACTACCATTGCTGTTTAAACCAAAAATTGTTCAATGCCAAAGGTACGTAAACTGTACTTCGCCGATATGGTTAGAAATTAAAAGGAGCCACAATTACAAAATAAACAGGAAAAAGTAATTAAATACACAAAGATTTTTATAGTGGTTCGATCTAGAATAAATCTACATCCACTTTGGAAGCCATTTGATTATCGTGCGAGAGATTTACAAAGTTCACCATCCCATTTTCGCTCATTCTCTCTTTATATGGCAATTTTCCTCACTTCGCACTTTTTTATCTTCTGATCTCACTTGAATTTGGGAAGAAATGGATTAGATCTCGTGATTAAATGATCTTTCTTGACTTCATCGTGGAATTGGTGTTAGATCCGAGCTTTAAAGATAAGTAACGGTGGTTGGAGAGAATTTGAATGGAGCTTGAGAGGGCGGAGACGATGGATTTCGATTCGGAGATGGTAGATCTCGGCTTGGAGATGGATGGAGAAAGCTTGAGTTGATTTCTAATGGAGGAAGGTGGAGACCTGGTCCATTTTGTGATGGAGGAAGATGAAGTGAGTTTTGGCGGCCATTAATGGAGTTTGAAGAGAGCTTAGAGTGCTTAAGAATGGTGGAGAAATGATTTGGGTAGCCCTTCGAGGTGGAAGAATCCCTCTCTTGAAGTGTGGTGAAATGGGGTATTTATAGAAATTTCATAAATATTTCTGTAAAATCTCAAACTAATCGTTCTTTTCACATATTAATAAGCTCAAAAAGACATTTATTGATCATAAAATCAAAACTCATTTTCAAAATCAATCTGAACAGGTTTTAATTTAGAAGTATCAAATAAAATAATTTACTTTTCCAAATAATTCAAATTTTAAACTATATTAAGGGTTGGGCAAAATAATATAAGTCATGGTCATTTCACTAGATAAAATATGTCTCATATTACCATCTCTATCGCTCATGATTTCAGTCAAACAAACTTAAACCAACCTCCCTAGAAATAAAAAATCATCCACTAATGTCTCTCAACAATTATACCACTAACTTCAGCAATTTCCTTATTATATTTGAAGTAACAATACAAATTTAAACTCTTTACAAACTTTTGAAATTTGATTAAGACGTTAGATCGTATACATCATTTGAAGAAACTGCAAGAATATTTATTAGAAAAAGCAACATTATTATTATTATTATTATTATGGTAGGATGGATGTCGGAAAGAGAAAGAAATTGAGGTAGAAACAGGGATACAGATGGAGTTCTGATGATGGTTCATTCATAAATTTTGTATTAGAGTATCAGGTAATTAGACCGAAGGGTTGAAGTAACATAGAATGAGATGGTAGTTTTAAACAACACTTGTTCTTTACCTAATTAACAGTGAAATGTGATTTGGAATTTATAAATCTTTTTATCAAGATTTAATGGGAATTTTCCGAAGTAAAGTTTTATAATTTAATATATTAAACTGGAATTGAATGGAATTCGATTTGATAATAATCGAAGTGAGCTTCTATGGAGGAAGACTGTTAATATACATGGAATTTAAAAGTATTTGTCGTTATTCCATTTATATTATTAATCGGATACGGAAATTGATACCAATTATATATATTTATCTGTTTTCCTTGAAGATTCCGTAATTAATGGGAAGTGATTAGGGTTTATCGTGAACTGTGTTTTAAATGACATTAGTTCTTCAACCCAGTTAAAGACAGGATTACATGTCTAACATTGTATTTCGAACTGTATGGCTGATCTCTGCTAAATATATATCTGTTTGGTGGCGGAGAATTTATTCTCTTGCTTAACACCCATCTCTAAGATGTACGAGCTTAGAGGTTATATATCGACAGAAATTAATAGTACGGTGTACATTGTCGATGCGGCATGTTTGTGTTTCCAAAGTTAGATAATCATTAATATTGAGTTTTGGAAAGATTAAAACTAAGTGGAGTTTTAATGAATCTTTAATAAGATTGAAATGTGAATGTGAATGTGATAATTTAAATTATCAATCTGGGAAATGATCGAGAGTGGAGTACCACCAGTTTTGCTCCAAGCGATAGTTAAATCTTTAATTAGATTTGAACGGGAAATGGTAATTAATTTTACCGATAACACCGTGGTGTTAGATACGGAGTATTAACAGTTTTGCTCCATGGGATGAATAGGTTGGGATTGGGAAATAAAGTAAATGAGTACTTCGGTAAGGATCGTTAATCCCGACTAATTTGGATAAACCTTAATTTGGTTTAAAATTGATATCCAAAGTAAGATTAAAGAATAAATTTTAAAGAATTTATCTTTGATAAAATTAATGGGAACCTATTCCCAAAGTATAATAATATTTGAACAAAGGAATATTCTTGATTGGAATGAGGCGTATGTTGTATTTTTGTAGCACTTGTTTATTATATACGCAAGTTATTCAGAAAGACCGGGTTTATATCCATTCTGAATAACTGATTCGATGATAAGTCGACGATGAAGACGGTGGTTGAAGAACGGAGGTCTTCACAGCGTTTGGATTATTATTGATGTCTTGATTGGGCTGTACACCCAAGACAAGGTAATAAGTGGTGATCGTCCAGACGTACTTGGAGATCGACCGGATATGCGAGGACCACTCTCTTGTATTGGACATACGGGATGAGGAATAAGGTGACTTCGTTTTCGTTCAGACCCAGAACAAACTAGTAAATGGATGTGTGTATGTCATTGGATTTTATTCTATGTTGATTGATCCCTATTAAATATATATCAGTTTGGCGGTGGAGAATTTATTTTCTTGCTTAACGCCCTTCTCTGAGACGTACAAGCTTAGAGGTTATATATCGATAGACATCCATCGCATGGCGTGAATTGACATTGTGGCATGCTAAGATGCAAATGATCAAGGCTTCTATTGAAAAGCAGAGTCTTGTGGTTGATGATCAAAGCACGGCTTTAATATAGCATTGCTTTGTGAATAGCTTTAATTCGCGAGCATCACACATCGGTATGAGTCAAAAACGGGATCAGGGACCCAAGGAGTGCATGATGTTTCCTTCAAGCTATGGGTGGTTTCATGGTATGGAGCCCAGACATTTATTTATTTTTACCTATGTGGATAATGGATAGCGAGACGCCTCGATACATTAGTTAACGTGGAGCCAATGGATAGGTCCTATAGGACCGAAAAACGTATGTTGAGGAATAATTAATCCTCAAACGTAAGGGGGGAACAACCTTGGAGGATCCAAGAGTCTTCTGTGGGAGATACTGAGGCATTTGCTAGACTGTCTTGAAGCCAGCGAGGAGTACATCCCTTGCCTCGACTCATGACAGAAATCCAATTTCCAATAGGTGACATTCAGTTTTATTTGTAGATCCTAGTATGGCAACATGGTGGGATGAGGGTACTATGTCGTCTATGATTGATACATTTATATTTGAAGTTGTTTTCATACACTTTACACTATAATAGTATCAAAATGATTTGTTTTAAACATAGGAAGCATGTTTGCCTATTATAAGGTAAAGCTCTATCCTCCGGCTTGTGTTGCATTGTGTGATGGGACCTGAGTCTTATAATAGCTTCATTTTTCCAAAAAGCATTACGTTGTTTGTTTATGCACTGGTATTCTTGGGAGGAAACTCATTCCGTGTTATACGACGTGGTCCCTTGATTTTCTCTATTTTAAAGTAAACTTTTAAATAACTGTTTTAGTTCTCACACCAGTCACATGGCTGACCTGGAGTTTATTATTTTAACCTAAACTCTGGGTTCCCTTATTTTCCACACAGGCAGCTAGGAGTTTTGGTTTTGCAGATATTATTTCATAGAATCCCGGATTACAGCTGGAGCTATAATCGGAACGCTTTGTATCCGTATATTCCCTTCAGTTGTGTTATGTATTGTTATGTATTATTTTTCCGTTGCTAATGTGTTTAATCTCTGATATTTTTCAATGTGTAATATTTATTCATACTCTGTATATTCTTGTACTCTGTTGTAAATTGTTGTAATAAGTAATGAAACATTCTTCTATTTGCGTTCTGATTTGTTGTGTTCTCAACTCAATCTGAGCTTTCCCGTAAGGGCGAGTTTGGATCGTTTCATTTTGGTATTGGAGCCTTGGTTTACAAAGCTCGAGAATAAGACACATTAGAACTAAATGAAAGTATTCACCAGAGATTGGATTAGTAATATCCAATGAGAATGACTCATTAGAGATAGGATCAGTAGTATCCTAGAATGAGTCCGAAGAGTGTTATTTTTAACATAAAAATGAAAACCAATTTTGTTTTGAAAATTTAAACCTTATAATGTGTATTTGAATATTTATTTTAGATTGATTTGGGCAATCGAGTATATGGAGATTTTGAATATACGTGTAATTAACGTGTAATCGAAGCCTTAAATATACTGGATATATATAGAATCACACCCTAGTCGCCCGGGGATGATTCTGATGATGTGGTCACATCATCAACATCTGTGCTCGAGTTTCGAAGGTAGGATGTCTATTTATTTCAAATCGAATGATGTGAGAACCAAAACTAGATAGGGTCTACTGTTGTAACTTGGCATCAAAAATGGATTTTTATATATATAAAAGTTATATGTTTGAAACGATAATCAACTAATTGATTGCTGATTATGTTGTTTGATTAATTAAAATTTTGAACCATTAGGCCAAATTGAGTCAAATATTGAACTAAATTGAAGTTGGTTGAAATTACATACATGTACATGCATATATAATGGACGGGTCATAGCAAGCAGGCTAGAGAAGAGGAATAAAATTGTATGCCCGACAAATAGGTACATGTTTACTAATTTATTGGGTTTGGATGATTTTATGACCCGATTGGCTAGTCGCTTGCCTTTTCCTTTTTATTTTGGATTGTTGAGGGCCCTGTGAGGCAAGTTGCGGTTTTAAATGTCTCCCCGTACAAAGGAGGTTATGGCCAAATTTTTCGAAAATTTAGGGTGTTAGCCAAAATTTTGAAGAATTTTAAAATTCTTAAAAACTGAAAAGTTGAAGAATTAAAGCCAGAATGAAAGTTGAGTTGATTAGTTAAACAACTTTCAGCTCCGTTCCTTTTCGAGGACGAAAAGATTTTAAGTGGGGGAGATTGTAACAAACCAGAAAATGGAAACCAATTTAAATTTTTTATTTTAGCAATTTTAATATATTTTGAATATTTAAAATGATTTATTTTAAATAATAACGAATAAAAATTATTTAAATAGAAGTTATAACAAATAAATTTATTTTAATTATAAAACGAACATGAAATGTCGCGGTAGTTTGAAATTTCGATTTCAAATTTCAAATGAATGTACAAGATTCAAAATAAATCGGATTTTAGTAAAACCAGAAATATTTGAATCAGTTTAAAAAATATCTTTCCAACGAACATGAAAATTTGGAATTTCATAACGGGAATAAAAAGTTATGGTTATTTGAAAATTCAGAATAGTTCCCATGGAATTTATAAAATATATAGCCCTTAAAAATAGCCGTTATGCAAACGACCTCCATTTTCGACGAGACCACTTTTGTTGGATCCGGAATGTCAAATTATTGCTTGATTCCAATTTGCATAATTTTTGGGATCAATATGTGAGCGTGGTGAATTTAAACGTGTTTGGTAAATTCATTTTGAATTTAATCGACTGGAAAATGACCGTTTTTCAAACGGTCTCCAAATTCGACGAAATTAGTTTTATTAGCGCCATATCATCAAAACATAGCCAGATTTATTTATTTTGGAATTTTTGGAGTCAGTACGTAGCCCCAGTAAATTTAAATGTATGTTGAAATCAATTTTGAATGTTATATTAATTTATATTTCAAATTTGATGAAAATAGATTGAAACAGTCGAATTGGCTTATGGGACATATCCCATTGTGTTCGAATTGGGGTAATTAGCTAGTGACGATAGTCGTTGGGTCTCGTTTGGAGTTCGAATAAAAAAATGGAATAAATAAATTAAATTATATATATATTGGCCCCCTTTCATTCTCTTTACTCAGTCAATAAAATTAAAAAATAAACGCTGAAGCCCTACTCCCCCGTCGATGCCCATCGTAACGCCCCCCAGGCTGCACTGCAACCTCCCCTTCTCCTTCACCACACCTCCAGTCGCCCTCTCCTGACGCGAGGATCAAAACGGATGCCCCCTCCATAAATCCCGAAATTGAAACCGCCGCACCTCGTGTCCCGCCTCTAGCCGCCATCGCCTAACCGCACTCCCACCACCTCCTTGACCCCCTACTGCGCCATCCACCACCCTAAAACAAGATGTAAGTTTTTTATTATTATTTATTTAAATGTAATTAGTTTTATAGCAAAATAAAAATATGGTTATATACATATATATATATTAGTAAAATAAAAATATGATTTTTATTATTTGAATAGCGATATAAAAATTCGATTTCTATTATTTGAATAAAGAAATAAAAATTTGATTTTTATTAATATGAATAGCATATAAAAATATAATTTTTATATATGAAGTAGCAAATAAAAATATAATTTTTATATAAGAAGTAGCGATATAAAAATTTGTTTTCAACATAGGAAGTAGCGATATAAAAATTAGATTTTTATATATGGAGTAGTGGTATAAAAATATGATTTTTATATATGCATAGCACTATAAAAATATGATCTTTATAATATATGTAGTGAGATAAAAATGCGATTTTTATTCTATATATAGCTTTAGTTAAAAATATTAAGATGAGATTTTTATCGTATGAATCATAATGTTTTTAGTTAGATAAAAACTCGATTTTTAGTTATATAAAAATTCGAGTTTTAGTTATATAAATAAATTCAATTTTTAGTTAGATAAAAATTTGATTTTTTTTTAGTTATATTAAAAATGCGATCTTATATATGTATACAGACTCTCTCTCTCTCTCTCTCTCTCTCTCACACACACACACACACACACACACACACACACATATATATATATATATAGCGATATAAAAATGCGATTTTTAAATATGTAAACATCATATTGAAAATGTGATTTTTACTATGAACAACGTGGAAAAGATTGCGTTGGAGTTTCGGGCAAATCTAAACGGTTCAGAAATTCGGAAATAAAACTGGAGGAGTGGATCCCAAAGGTGAGAACTTCTCACTCTAATTTATTTTCTAGTTAAATATGTATATACTTGGATGCAAACGGTGCTTAGTAGCACCCGACACCTTTGTTTGAAACCATGGTTGTTTGCTTTTGTTGTGTTATTTGTTTGAATTTGGTTTGGGATGTGAATTGAATTTATTAGAATTGGTATGTGTATGGCGCGAGCCATTATTAGGAGAGGGATAAGGCTAGACCTTATTCCGGTTCTAGTATCGCGCCGTTATGCTACCGAAATTTTCTAAAAATGTTAGAACAATAAAAATATCATTTTTATTGTATAAATGAATTGTATAAAATATCAATGTGTTTAAATAAATATTTATCATTAAAAATATATTTTTAACGAGTATATGAACAAAAATAAATATCCATTTAAAAATCGGACGATTTATTTATGTACACACATTTCATTGACATTGATTGGGACGATATATTTTACACATCGCCTAACTGCACAAATAAAATCGGTGTATGTTGATTGAAACCTAACACGGGTATTGGGATGATATTTGAAATACACTAATCCAAATTATTTAGTTGTATGTCAATCGATTGGTTGACAAACTTTTGTAATCGTTAATTATTTATATTTAACGCTTATGCAGTTTTGTAATGCACTCTGGATGATGGTTGACTGTGTTTGATTATTGTTGTGTACACGTGTGTAGGAAATCCATATAAATAAAATTATACGGTAATTGACTGTGTCTGATTCCAAATCAAAAAGAACGAATATTTTAAATTAATGAATATTTTAAAATGACGAATAATGAATATTTTAAAATAACTAATATTTTAAAATAATATTCTATAATGGATCAAAATATGATTTTGATGTCTGATTTGGGATGGACACGGAAATATTTAAATATATAAAGCCGTGTTGATTATATTAACGCCATTTTGACGTGCATGATATTTATATCGGTTTTATTCATTTTTGTAATGAATGTCGAAAAGGAAATGATTTCAAAATTTGATATTTTGAAAATATAATCATTTGTCTATTATAATGATAAGGAATATTCAATTTTGATTTAAAATTGAAAATTGAAAATGAAGTTGGAACGTATTTTAAAACGAATTTATAAAATACTTTTAAATAGAAATCGATGAAATATATAATATGTATATTATATATATTTAATGGCCTGAGTAGAATGCGCCGCGACCATTCGCGAATTTCGACCATTGACTTCGAATTGACATTACAGGAGATCCGACCGTCGGATTCTCCTAAAACTGGAACCGTTGGGTTGGTATCAAAAAAAAAATAAAAAAAAAATCCAACAAATACAAGGGATTTGGGTTAGATTTGGAAATATTTCCAAATCAAATTTGGAAAAGGTCAATGTAAGTTTAGTTCGATGACCGTTTATGGAAATCAACTGAAATGGCCTTCACAAAATTATTAGAAATATTGATAATTTGTGTAAAATCGTATTAAATGGTTTGGAAAGAATTAGGATAAAAAATCCATAATTGAAATGATAAAAATATATTTTTATCGAAATGAACTAGTTATTAACTAGAATTATAATCCAATTATTTTTAAATAAATAAATTGGATTGAGAATGGGTTTTAATATAGCCAGAATTTCCAATATATGAATTGGAACGGATTTGAATCGAAATTATCTTCAGAATATTTCGATATTGAATTTTTTGATTATGCAGATATTGTTATGGAAATTTGGAAGATATATTTATATCGTTATTTCCAATACGATATTTGTTGGTTTCAGAATTTGATATTGAATATAAGCCGATATGATTTCTATTCAGAGCCTTGTATTTAAGATCAAATGAGATTTTGGGTTTGTCGTGAACGGTGTCTTCAGTAACACTGTTCTTAAACCCAGTTGAGAAAAGAATAAATCTTTTAAATAAGATTTAGTGAAGTTTTCCAATAAATTAATATTTAATTGGAATTGAATGAAAGGATTGGATCTTTGGGTTTATCGTGAACGGTGTTTTAAACAACACTTGTTCTTTAACCCGATTAACAACGAAATGTGATTTGGAATTTATTAATATTTTTATTAAGATTTAATGGGAATTTTTCAAAGTAAAGTTTTTAATTTAATATATTAAATTGGAATTGAATGGAATTCGATTTCATAATAATCGAAGTGAGATTATGTGGAGGAAGACTCTTAATATATATGGATTAAAAATGCTTTGTCGTTATTTCATTTATATTATTAGTCGGATACGGAAATTGATATCGATTATATATATTGATCTTTTTTCCGTGAAGATTCCATAATTAATGGGATGTGATTTGGGTTTATCGTGAACTGTGTTTTAATGACATTACTTCTTTAACCCAGTTAAAGACAGGATTACATGTCTAACATTGTATTTCGAACCGTATGGTTGATCTCTGCTGATTATATATTTGTTTTGTGTCGGCGAATTTATTCTCTTGCTTAACACCCTTCTCTAAGACATACGAGCTTAGAGGTTATATATCGGCAGAAATCAGTAGTACAATGTAGATTGTCGCTGCGGCATGTTTGTGTTTCCAAAGTTAAATAATCATTAATATTGATTTTTGGAAAGATTAAAACTAAGTGGAGTTTTAATGAATCTTTAATAAGATTGAAATGCGAAAGTTATAATTTAAATTACCAATTTGGGAAATGATCGAGAGTGGAGCATCACCAGTTTTGCTCCAAGCGATAGTTAAATCTTTAATTAGATTTGAATGGAAAATGGTAATTAATTTTACCGATAACACCATGGTGTTAGATATGGAGTATTATGTAACGACCCAGAAAATCTGAACCAATTTAAAATTTTTAAATTGGCTAAAATAATGGATTTTAAATATTTAAAATAAATATTTTAAATAATGGCAATGAAAACTGAGTTTGAATCGACAATTGAAAACGAATATAATTAATTATAATTATAAACAAGGCCTGAAATGGCGCTGTAGTTTCAAAAATTGAATTCAAACTTTGTCGGACTGTACCGGGTGCAAAACAATCCGGATTTTAGCGAAACCAAAAACATTAGGATCTAATTGGTAATATCTTTCTAACGAATCCGACCAATCGAAATTTGATAGCGGGAATCAAAAGATATGTCCAGTTGAAAATTCTGGATAGTCGCTATGGAATTCAGGCCCTTAAAAATGGATATTTTGCAAACGACCTCGGATTTCGACGAAACCACTTTTGTTGGATCCGTGATGTCAAGTTATTGCTAGGTTTCAAATTTCATAATTTTTCGAATCAATATGTGAGCGTGGCAAGAGAAAACGTGTTTGACCAGTTTCAGTTGATTTTAATCGACTGGAAATTGGCCATTTTTCCAACGGCCTCAGAATTCGACGAAACTAGTTTTGTTAGGACCGTATCGTCAATACGAAGCTAGAAAATATTTTTCTGGAATTTTTCTAGTAAGTATGCGACCCCGGTAATTTGAAATGTATGTTTAAAATTCAATATAGTGATTTAAATGTATATTCAACGGAAACTGATTGTAACGATCAAATCAGCTTGCGATACATATCCCATTGTGTTCGGAATGGGGGTTAAACGCTATGGACGACAGGCGGTGGGCCTCGTTTCGAGGTCGTGGGTAAAAGTCAACTTTATGCAATTAATTTAATTAATAAAAAAATAAAAAATATAAAATAATATCTCCCTCCCTTTATCCTTCTTTCTGGCCCCTCCCCCGATTTCATTAATCAGAAAAAAAAAAGAGCGCTCGAGCCCTTCCAGAATCGCCGACACCCATCGCGGCGGCGCCACCACCCACGAGCCCACCCCTCCGATCGTCTTCCCCCTCTCTCCTTCTCCCCCGTTCACCTCTCCTCCCTGTTCGAAACAAAATCGCGACGCCACCACCGAAGACCGCCGTGCCCTAGTCTTCCACCGCCGACCGCACCACCACTCCGCCGCCTCAACCCACATCCCGACGCCTGACGACCCCCCCCCCCCCTTCGCAGATTACAGTAAGTATTTTATTTTATTTTTATTTTTATTTTAATTCTGTAAATTTCGTTTTTTTATTTCTGTAAAAACTGATTTTTAAAAGAATTTAAAACTGATTTTTAAAAAGATGTAAAACTGATTTTTAAAAGAATTTAAAACTGATTTTTTGAAAAAGAATTTAAAACTGATTTTTAAAAGGATGTAAAACTGATTTTTAAAAGGTTTAAAAACTGATTTTATTTTAAGATTTAAAATAGAAAAAGATTTGAACTTCAAATAGAAAAAGATTAGAACTTTGAATAGAAAAAGATTTGAACTTGGAAAAATAAAGATCATATTTTTAAAATAGAAAAGACGGAATTTTTATTAAGTAGAAGAAGTAAGATATGATTTTTATATTTTTAAAGTAATAAAAATATAATTTTTACATCATAGGAATATTAAAAATATAATCTTTATTTTTGAAAAGGCGGAATCTATATTTTTGAAATTCGATTTTTATATATTGAATAACATAGTAGAAATTTGATTTTTACATATGTAAAGAATACGGGCAACGAAGCGACAAAAGGCGAGATTGGCGAAGATTTCTATAAAGGAAGAGTCGTAGTATTGGATAGCTATTGGTGAGATTTCTGATTTAAAAATATATATATATGTGTGAAATGAAAGTGAATTGCTATATATAAATATAAATATATATATATATATACGCCCCTCGTCCACAAACCACGGACGATATTTATTGATTGAAATTGTTGTGAAAATTGATTGATAGCGAATGGTTGTTTGGGATTGTTTGTGATTGGTATTGGTTGATTGTGGTTGAAAAATACCCATTTGTGGTTGTGAAATATTTGGTTGAAACCACATAGGATTAGTTTGTGGAAATGAAATAAATATATACATGCCGCCTGCGTGCGAACTAGATGCATGATCCCCATTGTCAAAAACCACGAGGTTTTAAGGTAGAGCGAGGAGCCGTACTAGGGACGGTCCCGGTTTTAACTACCCTGCCGTTATGCTGCCGAAATTTTGAATAATATTCGTGTGTTTGAATTATTTTCATATGCTTAAACTATATTTATTCATTGTATAGAAAACATTCATGTGTTGAATTGATATTCATTCGTTGATTAGAAATTCATGTGTTGAATGGTATTCATATTTTGAAATAAATTGTTTGATAATAAAAATCACATTTTTATCTATATATAGAAACTATAGACAACATTCATGTGTTGAATTGATATTCATTCGTTGATTAGAAATTCATGTGTTGAATGGTATTCATATTTTGAAATAAATTGTTTGATAATAAAAATCACATTTTTATCTATATATAGAAACTATAGAAAACATTCATGTGTTGAATTGATATTCATTCGTTGATTAGAAATTCATGTGTTGAATGGTATTCATATTTTGAAATAAATTGTTTGATAATAAAAATCACATTTTTATCTATATATAGAAACTATAGAAAACATTCATGTGTTGAATTGATATTCATTCGTTGATTAGAAATTCATGTGTTGAATGGTATTCATATTTTGAAATAAATTGTTTGATAATAAAAATCACATTTTTATCTATATATAGAAACTATAGAAAACATTCATGTGTTGAATTGATATTCGTTCGTTGATTAGAAATTCATGTGTTGAATGGTATTCATATTTTGAAATAAATTGTTTGATAATAAAAATCACATTTTTATCTATATATAGAAACTATAGAAAACATTCATGTGTTGAATTGATATTCATTCGTTGATTAGAAATTCATGTGTTGAATGGTATTCATATTTTGAAATAAATTGTTTGATAATAAAAATCACATTTTTATCTATATATAGAAACTATAGAAAACATTCATGTGTTGAATTGATATTCATTCGTTGATTAGAAATTCATGTGTTGAATGGTATTCATATTTTAAAATAAATTGTTGGATAATAAAAATCACCTTTTATCGACTATATGAACTGTGTAAAATAATCTCGTTTTAAAAGAAATTGTTTTATGATAAAAATCCTATTTTTATCACCTATATGAACTATATAGAAAAATAGTGTTTTGAAATGAATTGTTTTACAATAAAAATCACATTTTTATTGTATGCATAAATCGTTGAAATGTGAAGTGTTAAAAATAGCCACTTGTTCAAAATAAACATATATGAGTTGAAATATTCATTAATTAGCTAATGAAATGATTTGCACCTATTTATGTAACATTAGAATGAATGGTGTTTTTAAACCAAATAGAAATCAAATATGAAGTCGAATAGAAAATGATAAATGATAAGAACTGTATATATATGTATATGCATATTCATTGAACAGGTTATAGCAAAGGGGCTAGAGAAGAGGAATAAAATTTTGTGCCCGACAAATAGGTACACATTTACTGTTTTGTTTGGGTGATGATTTTATGAGCCTGTTGGCTAGCCGCTTGGCTTTTTCTTTTTCTTTTTGAGATTAGAAGGACCGGGAAAGCTATTTGTGATTTCCCGATGCTCCCGGTGCAGGGGAGGTTATGGCGAAATTTTCCAAAAATTTAAGGCGTTAGTGAAATATTTGAAGTGAAAACGATATTGAAATCATTGAATGAACTATATTTTTATAAATATATAAATATAAATAAAATTAAAACGAAACGAGGCCGTGCAGTTCGTATTTTGAAACCGTGATTTCAAACAACTAGTACGGGAAATCCGACCATTGGATTTTCCCGAAACCTCAACCGTCGGGTTCGCCTTGGAATAATCTTTCCAACGGCACCAACCTTGTAAAAATCAAACGGTTGGATTGTCTGGAATGTTTAATTCAAATCTGATGAAAAACAGCGCCAGAAGCGATTATATTTATATATATATAAATATAATTATATATTTAATCGAATAACGACGCTGTAGTTCGTATTTTGAAATCGAAAATTCAAACGATTGTACCAGGAGATCCGACCGTCCGATTTTCCCGAAACTGGAACCATTGGGTTCGTTTTGAAAAGACCTTTCTAATGATGTAAATTTTGCGAAGATCCAACGGTTAGATTTTCAGATATGTGTAAATCAAATCTGAAGAAAAACAGCGCCGCGGCCGCTTTATGGCCCGAAGCGTCGTTTTGAATAAATCAGCTATTTTAAAATAAATAAAAATAGCGATAAATCGTTATAAAATATTGGAAACGTTATGGAATGGAAATAAACTGAATTTGATTGATTTATGTGATATTTGATGGTTGAATGTGTTTGGTGTGAAAATTACATTAAAGAACAAAATTGGTGTTGTCGAATAATTTAACCATTGAAATAAATTGAATTGAAATTCTAAATATACGTGAATTATTTGAGAAGGCCGAGTTAATTCTCATTTCAAATAATTGACCGACGATTGAAAGTCGAAGATAAAGACGGTGGTCGAAGACCGGAGATCTTCACCTCGTTTGGATGGTAACCGAGGTCCTGATTGGGAGGCATCCCGAAATATGGATAATGAGTGGTGATCGTCCAGACGTACGTGGTGGTCGAAGGGTTTGCGAGGTATTTAGTGCCTCCGGTTTCGTTCAGACCCAGAACGGACTTGTAAATGGACTGTGTGTCTGACATTGGATTTTATTCTGTGTTGATTGATCTCTGTCAAATATACATCTGTTTGGCAGCGGAGAATTTATTCTTTTGCTTAACGCCCTTCTTTGAGACGCACGAGCTCAGAGGTTGTATATCGATGGACATCAGTCGCATGGCATGAATTGCCTGTGTGGCATGCTAAGATGCAGTGATCAGGGCTTCTGTTGAAAAGCAAAGTCTTGTGGTGATGATCAAAGCACCGCCTGTGTGGCGTAGCTTTGTGTATAACGTGAATTCGCGAGCCTCACACCCCGGTTTGAACCTAAAACAGGAGAAGGACCTCAGGGAGGACATGCGTTTCTTTCTAGCTAGGGTGGTGTCAGTGACCTACCAGCCCTGACATTTATATACTTTTCACCTATGTGGTTGTTGCTGTTGCAAGGCGCCTCGGTTTGATCGGACGATCCGGGTCCGATGGAGTCATTCGTTTGCTCGTTTACGCCCCAAAGGGCGGGGAAACGTATTGTTTAGGCATTTTAATCCACATCGGTGGACCGGCCCTGTCGCTCCAAGGGCCCACCTGAGTCTGGGTCCTATGGCTCGGGCTAGAGAGTCACGAATTCGGTAAGGACTATCTTTTGCCTTGGTTCATGACGGAAATCCAATTTCCAAATACGTGACGATGCGGTTTCGATTGTATATATATTTGGCGACATAGTGGCATAGGACGCTCATGTCGCCTATGATTGATAGTTATGATATGAAATTGTTTTCAAAACATATAAACACTAGTAATAATATCAAATGCCTTTGTTTTATTCGTATCAAGCATATCTTGGCCGTTATAAGGTAAAAACTCTATCCTCCGGTTTGCGTTGCATTGTGTGATGGGAACTGAGTCTTATAACGGCTTCATTTTTATAAAAAGCATAGCGATGTTTAAAAGAAAGATTTGTTTTAAAGCACTGGCAATCCAATGGAGTAAACCCGTTCCACGAAAGTGGCGTGGTCCTGTGATTGGCCAATTATATATGTGTTGAGTGGATTTCTCATACCAGTCCCATGACTGACTTGTAGTTTTTTTCACTTTCAAACTCGGGTGCCCCTTTTTCTACACGGGCAGCCTTGTATTCAGGTTTAGCTGGTTTTCTTTCTGGATAGCTGGAGCTGAAGATGGATTCTATCATTTATCTCTTTTTATGCTGTTCAGCTCCTATTGTACATATTTTGTTTATTTCCGCTGTAGACATTTATGTATAGCTGAACTGTATTTGTACTAAGTAAGATCCTGTATACTGTGTAACTCTGATGATTACTTTTATCCAGTATATTCTATTGTTCATTATCTGGTGTATTTATTTAATTATGTTCTGCTATTATCTGTTTCTGTGTTATATTCCAAAGATAACCCTGTTTCCGTCTGAACGGGATTTCGGGTCGTCTCAACGTGGTATCAGAGCTTTGGTTAAGCTTAGTTCTGGAATATAACATTTGAACGAACTCGTCAGAAATAGAACCACTAGTGTTCTAGGACGGGTAACTCTATACAGATAGGATCAGCAATATCCTAGTATGAGTAAAGCAGAATGAAATTACACCTGGATAGACACATTTACATTCAAGTATTTGTCTCTATATTTTGAAATATCTTTTCTGTTGACCTGACACTTGATCTGCCATTCGCAGAAGTACTAGAAAATGAGTGCCAGAAACAGAAGAAGTAATACGGAACCGGATATAGAAGCTCTATTTGTGAAATATAGGAATCTGGGTGGAAAGCCGTTCTCGGGCGAAGAATCTATTATGAGAACACAAGCTTGGATTCGTTCGGCTGAGATAATCTTCGAAGCCTTAAAACTGAGGGATGACCAGAAAAGATTACTGGCCTCCTGGGCACTCGAAGACGAAGCTTTGTTTTGGTGGGATTCAGTTATTAAAGATAATCCAGAAGGTGATATCACCTAGGACAGATTCAAAGTGACTTTCTTAGAAAGATTTACTCCTCCCGAAGCAACTGATCGGTTATGCGATGAATTTTCTTATCTGATACAAGGTGACATGACTATCCCAGAATATCATAAGAAATTCAATGAACTTTCTCACTTTGCTCCTCATCTAATTCAAAATATGAAGAGGAAGAATTTGAGATTTATCAATGGGCTTCAAAGGAAATACCAGAATAAAGTATTGGGGCATGTGAAGCTTCCTTTTTCTGAAATGATATACATGGCTTATCAGTACGAAGATCTCGATAAGAAAGGCATGTTGCGAGATGAAGAAGAAGTCAGTTCTAGTGACAAAGCAAAGTCGTGAACTGATCGTCCTGAGGCCAGTACGATGTCAGAGGTCAGTAAGGAGCCTAGAACCAATCAGAAAAGGGCCAGATCCGAAAAAGAACCAGTAACGACCGCTGTATGCAGTAACTGCCATAAACAGGGGCATTTGACTAGGAATTGTAAGCCCTCGAAGAAGCTGAGGAAAGATGAAACTAAATCCGGTAAGAAGTTCCAAGAGAAGAGAAAGTGCAGTCAATGCCATCAGTCCGGTCATCTTTCAAAGGCCTGCCCGCTACTCAGAAAACCTAAAGCAGTACATGTAAATGAGGTGGTAGAAGTACCTGCATCCTCGTCTGCTCAGGAAAGGTCTGATGTTTTAGAAGGCACGCTCAATGTCAAAAACATTCCAGTTAAAGTACTGTTTGATACAGGCGCGTCACGAAGCTTTATTGCAAAGAGTGCAGTCAAGAAATTAGATTTGAATTTGAAGAAGCTCAAAGAGCCAATGACTGTCCAGAATCCGGTTGGGGGTTCAATTGATCTCAGTTGGATTTGTGCAGTACCTGTCTCCTTTTCTTGCTATAAATTCCCTATAATCTCTATCGTCATGAATTTTAATGAATTCGATCTTATTCTGGGATTGGATTGGCTAACCAAATATGAAGCGGAAGTTAAATGCGCCGAGAGAGTTGTAAGGGCAAAAGCACAATTGGGAAATTATATAACCATACCATGTGAAGGCCCAACTTCAAATAGAAAAGATTTCTGGTCAGCTCTCGATGTTTCTCCAGCTCAAATCGAAAATATCCCTGAGGTCACAGAGAATATTCCTGACCTCATCAAAGATATTCCTGTCGTCAAGAACTATGCGGATGTGTTTGAGGAAGTCGTTCGCTTACCTCCGCAAAGAGAAATAGATTTCAAAATTGCTTCAATTCCAAATGCAAGTCCGGTAGTTCACGCTATTCGAAGAATGTCCTTGAAAGAGAAGCAGGAATTAGACAATCAAACACGACAGCTGGTATGGAAAGGTCTGATCAGGCCTAGTTTCTCTAATTGGGGTGCAGCAGTGGTGTTTGTCCCAAAATCTGACGGTACTCTACGGCTATGTGTGGATTATCGTGATTTGAACAAACAGACAATAAAGAACAAGTATCCTTTGCCGCGGATTGATGATTTGTTGGATCGATTAAATGGAGCACAAGTATTTTCAAGAATGGACCTTTCTACAGGCTTCCATCAACTTCGAATTGCCGAAGAGTGTGTTCCAATGACAGCGTTCAGAGGTCCCGACCTATTCTACGAGTGGTTAGTAATGCCATTCGGCTTATGTAACGCTCCCGCTTACTTCGTCGATCTAATGAATAGAGTATTCAGAGGGGTATTGAATAAATTTGTTCTGGTTTTTATTGATGATATTCTAATCTTCTCTAAATCAAAGGCCGAACATGAAAAACATTTGGAACAAGTGTTAGAAATTCTGAGACGGAATGTATTAAAAGCCAAGTTTTCCAAATGTATATTCTGGCAAGATGAAGTAAAATTTCTGGGCCACGTCGTATCGAAAGAAGGAATTGCTGTGGATCCAAGTAAAATCACGGCTATTCAAAATTGGAAACAGCCCAGTACTCCCACTGAAGTCCGCAGTTTTCTTGGATTGGCTAGCTATTATCGGAAGTTCGTTAAAGACTTTTCGAAGATATCTGGTCACTTAACGAAGCTTACAAAGAAGCATTCTAAATTCAAGTGGACTCCAGAAAGTGAGGAGGCTTTTGAGGAGCTAAAGTTAAGGTTGACAACTGCTCCAGTGTTAACCATCATCGATGGCAACCAGGATTTAAAAGTATGGACTGATGCTTCTAGAGAAGGCCTCGGCGCAGTGTTAATGCAAAGGGGCCAAGTAATTGCTTATGCTAGCCGTCAACTGAAGCCACATGAAAAGAACTACGTAACTCATGATCTTGAGTTATTGGCTATTGTGTTCGCTTTGAAAATCTGGAGACACTATCTTCTGGGCGAGAGATTCGAACTGTTTATAGATCACCAGTCGTTAAAGTATCTGTTCACTCAGAAGGACTTAAATTTGAGGCAGCAGCGTTGGCTGGAGTTTCTTGCAGCATATGACTTTGAAATTATATATACTCCAGGGAAAGCCAATGTCGTGGCCGATGCGTTAAGCCGAAAGAATGAAATGCTCGCCAGTTTCATCATTGCGACTTCGTTGATTGATAAGATATCGGCTCTCCAAGAAGACGACCAATTTATCAAAGGAATAAGTCAGCGAATTCGAGAGGGCAATGCTTCGGATTTCCAGCTAGACAGCGAAGGGATTCTGAGGTTAGAAGGGCGAATTTGCGTTCCAGATATTCCTGAACTCAGAAGGGATGTACTGGATGAATGTCACAAATCTAAGCTCAGTATCCATCCAGGTGTGAATAAAATGTATAACGATATCAAACGCACATTCTGGTGGAAGTCGTTAAAAAGAGACATCTCGATATACGTTAGCCGATGCCCTACTTGCCAGCTAGTTAAAAGCGACCAACAGAAATTGGCTGGATTATTACAACCACTGGAAGTTCCTGGTTGGAAGTGGGAGCATATTTCTATGGATTTCATTGATGGTTTGCCCAGAACCAGAAAAGGAAATGACAGTATTTGGGTGATCGTAGATCGCTTCACGAAGACCGCCCATTTCATACCTGTCAGATCAAATAGAACCGCTCAGAGTCTGGCACAAATTTACTTCAGGGAAATAGTTAGACTGCATGGAGTGCCGCTCAGTATAGTCAGTGATAGAGATGCAATATTCACTAGCAAATTCTGGGAAGCATTTCAAGTCGAGCTGGGAACGAAGTTAAACTTGAGCACCGCTTATCATCCTCAGACGGACGGTCAGACTGAGAGGGTGAATCGCATTTTAGAAGATCTATTGCGGGCTTGTGTTCTAGATTTCGGTGGATCATGGGAAGACCATCTGCATTTGGCTGAATTCTCTTATAACAACAGCTACCAGGCGAGTCTGACAATGTCGCCATTCGAAGCATTATATGGTAGACCGTGCCGATCTCCTGCTTGTTGGGTCGAACCAGGTAATAGACTGGTGTTGGGTCCTGATATGATTCGAGAAGCTGCCGACAAATTCGATTTTATCAAGAAACGATTACTCGCCGCTCAAAGCCGACAAAAGAGCTATGCCGATAGAAGAAGAAGAGATATATCCTTTGAAGTTGGCGACTACGTATATTTAAAAGTATCGCCGATGAGAGGAGTTATCCGGTTCGGTAAAACTGGAAAGTTGGCACCCAAATTCATTGGTCCGTTTCCTATTCTGGAACGGATTGGGACTCTCGCATATAAAGTCAAACTTCCAGATTGGTTGCCTGGAGTTCATGATGTATTTCATATATCTCAACTTCGAAAGCACGTTCATGATCCAGACTTGATCGTGGAAGAAGCAGCTCAACAGGATATTGAAATTACTCCAGAATTAGCTGTGAGGCGTGAGCCGCTAAAGATTATCGGCAAAGAAACCAAAGAGCTGAGAAACAAGAAGGTTCACTTAGTCAAAGTGCAATGGAGTGGAGATCCGCGAGATTGTACTTGGAAAACGGAGGAGAGCATTCAGAAAGCTTATCCTAGATGCCGAGTAGATATCTCTGATTGACTCTGGTGCAAGGTACATTTACCCTACTTTGCACTACCATTCAATTCTCTACTCTATTGTTATTTTCTTTTCATAGATGTGCACTTTTAATTATATAGTCTGAATGATTTTTAAGGGGCATAGGATTTGATTAGTATATTTTTGAAGGTTAAAAACAATTGGATTGGTTGCTGTGTTGCGTGATTGTAGATTTATCAAACCACTTTCGACTTTGTTCCTTTTCGGGGACGAAAAGTTTTAAGTGGGGGAGATTGTAACGACCCAGAAAATCTGAACCAATTTAAAATTTTTAAATTGGCTAAAATAATGGATTTTAAATATTTAAAATAAATATTTTAAATAATGGCAATGAAAACTGAGTTTGAATCGACAATTGAAAACGAATATAATTAATTATAATTATAAACAATGCCTGAAATGGCGCTGTAGTTTCAAAAATTGAATTCAAACTTTGTCGGACTGTACCGGGTGCAAAACAATCCGGATTTTAGCGAAACCAAAAACATTTGGATCTAATTGGTAATATCTTTCTAACGAATCCGACCAATCGAAATTTGATAGCGGGAATCAAAAGATATGTCCAGTTGAAAATTCTGAATAGTCGCTATGGAATTCAGGCCCTTAAAAATGGACATTTTGCAAACGACCTCGGATTTCGACGAAACCACTTTTGTTGGATCCGTGATGTCAAGTTATTGCTAGGTTTCAAATTTCATATTTTTTCGAATCAATATGTGAGCGTGGCAAGAGAAAACGTGTTTGACCAGTTTCAATTGATTTTAATCGACTGGAAATTGGCCATTTTTCCAACGGCCTCAGAATTCGACGAAACTAGTTTTGTTAGGACCGTATCGTCAATACGAAGCTAGAAAATATTTTTCTGGAATTTTTCTAGTTAGTATGTGACCCCGGTAATTTGAAATGTACGTTTAAAATTCAATATAGTGATTTAAATGTAAATTCAACGGAAACTGATTGTAACGATCAAATCAGCTTGCGATACATATCCCATTGTGTTCGGAATGGGGGTTAAACGCTATGGACGACAGGCGGTGGGCCTTGTTTCGAGGTCGTGGGTAAAAGTCAACTTTATGCAATTAATTTAATTAATAAAAAAAAATATCTCCCTCCCTTTATCCTTCTTTCTGGCCCCTCCCCCGATTTCATTAATCAGAAAAAAAAGAAAAAAAGGCGCTCGAGCCCTTCCAGAATCGCCGACACCCATCGCGGCGGCGCCACCACCCACGAGCCCACCCCTCCAATCGTCTTCCCCCTCTCTCCTTCTCCCCCGTTCACCTCTCCTCCCTGTTCGAACCAAAATCGCGACGCCACCACCGAAGACCGCCGTGCCCTAGCCTCCCACCGCCGACCGCACCACCACTCCGCCGCCTCAGCCCACATCCAGACGCCTGACGACCCCCCTCCCTTCGCAGATTACAGTAAGTATTTTATTTTATTTTTATTTTTATTTTAATTCTGTAAATTTCGTTTTTTTTTATTTCTGTAAAAACTGATTTTTAAAATAATTTAAAACTGATTTTTAAAAAGATGTAAAACTGATTTTTAAAAGAATTTAAAACTGATTTTTTGAAAAAGAATTTAAAACTGATTTTTTGAAAAGGATTTAAAACTGATTTTTAAAAGGATGTAAAACTGATTTTTAAAAGGTTTAAAAACTGATTTTATTTTAAGATTTAAAATAGAAAAAGATTTGAACTTTAAATAGAAAAAGATTAGAACTTTGAATAGAAAAAGATTTGAACTTGGAAAAATAAAGATCATATTTTTAAAATAGAAAAGACGGAATTTTTATTAAGTAGAAGAAGTAAGATATGATTTTTATATTTTTAAAGTAATAAAAATATAATTTTTACATCATAGGAATATTAAAAATATAATCTTTATTTTTGAAAAGGCGGAATCTATATTTTTGGAATTCGATTTTTATATATTGAATAACATAGTAGAAATTTGATTTTTACATATGTAGAGAATACCGGCAACGAATCGACAAAAGGCGAGATTGGCGAAGATTTCTATAAAGGAAGAGTCGTAGTATTTGATAGCTATTGGTGAGATTTCTGATTTAAAAATATATATCTGTGTGTGAAATGAAAGTGAATTGCTATATATATATATATATATATATATATATATATATATATATATATATATATATATATATACGCCCCTCGTCCACAAACCATGGACGATATTTATTGGTTGAAATTTTTGTGAAAATTGATTGATAGCGAATGGTTGTTTGGGATTGTTTGTGATTGGTATTGGTTGATTGTGGTTGAAAAATACCCATTTGTGGTTGTGAAATATTTGGTTGAAACCACATAGGATTAGTTTGTGGAAATGAAATAAATATATACATGCCGCCTGCGTGCGAACTAGATGCATGATCCCCATTGTCAAAAACCGCGAGGTTTTAAGATAGAGCGAGGAACCGTACTAGGGACGGTCCCGGTTTTAACTACCCTGCCGTTATGCTGCCGAAATTTTGAATAATATTCGTGTGTTTGAATTATTTTCATATGCTTAAACTATATTTATTCATTGTATAGAAAACATTCATGTGTTGAATTGATATTCATTCGTTGATTAGAAATTCATGTGTTGAATGGTATTCATATTTTGAAATAAATTGTTTGATAATAAAAATCACATTTTTATCTATATATAGAAACTATAGACAACATTCATGTGTTGAATTGATATTCATTCGTTGATTAGAAATTCATGTGTTGAATGGTATTCATATTTTGAAATAAATTGTTTGATAATAAAAATCACATTTTTATCTATATATAGAAACTATAGAAAACATTCATGTGTTGAATTGATATTCATTCGTTGATTAGAAATTCATGTGTTGAATGGTATTCATATTTTGAAATAAATTGTTTGATAATAAAAATCACATTTTTATCTATATATAGAAACTATAGAAAACATTCATGTGTTGAATTGATATTCATTCGTTGATTAGAAATTCATGTGTTGAATGGTATTCATATTTTGAAATAAATTGTTTGATAATAAAAATCACATTTTTATCTATATAAAGAAACTATAGAAAACATTCATGTGTTGAATTAATATTCATTCGTTGATTAGAAATTCATGTGTTGAATGGTATTCATATTTTGAAATAAATTGTTTGATAATAAAAATCACATTTTTATCTATATAAAGAAACTATAGAAAACATTCATGTGTTGAATTGATATTCATTCGTTGATTAGAAATTCATGTGTTGAATGGTATTCATATTTTGAAATAAATTGTTTGATAATAAAAATCACATTTTTATCTATATATAGAAACTATAGTAAACATTCATGTGTTGAATTGATATTCATTCGTTGATTAGAAATTCATGTGTTGAATGGTATTCATATTATAAAATAAATTGTTGGATAATAAAAATCACCTTTTATCGACTATATGAACTGTGTAAAATAATCTCGTTTTAAAAGAAATTGTTTTATGATAAAAATCCTATTTTTATCACCTATATGAACTATATAGAAAAATACTGTTTTGAAATGAATTGTTTTACAATAAAAATCACATTTTTATTGTATGCATAAATCGTTGAAATGTGAAGTGTTAAAAATAGCCACTTGTTCAAAATAAACATATATGAGTTGAAATATTCATTAATTAGCTAATGAAATGATTTGCACCTATTTATGTAACATTAGAATGAATGGTGTTTTTAAACCAAATAGAAATCAAATATGAAGTCGAATAGAAAATGATAAATGATAAGAACTGTATATATATGTATATGCATATTCATTGAACAGGTTATAGCAAAGGGGCTAGAGAAGAGGAATAAAATTTTGTGCCCGACAAATAGGTACACATTTACTGTTTTGTTTGGGTGATGATTTTATGAGCCTGTTGGCTAGCCGCTTGGCTTTTTCTTTTTCTTTTTGAGATTAGAAGGACCGGGAAAGCTATTTGCGATTTCCCGATGCTCCCGGTGCAGGGGAGGTTATGGCGAAATTTTCCAAAAATTTAAGGCGTTAGTGAAATATTTGAAGTGAAAACGATATTGAAATCATTGAATGAACTATATTTTTATAAATATATAAATATAAATAAAATTAAAACGAAACGAGGCCGTGCAGTTCGTATTTTGAAACCGTGATTTCAAACAACTAGTACGGGAAATCCGACCATTGGATTTTCCCGAAACCTCGACCTTTGGGTTCGCCTTGGAATAATCTTTCGAACGGCACCAACCTTGTAAAAATCCAACGGTTGGATTGTCTGGAATGTTTAATTCAAATCTGATGAAAAACAGCGCCAGAAGCGATTACATATATATATATATATATATATATATATATATAATTATATATTTAATCGAATAACGACGCTGCAGTTCGTATTTTGAAATCGAAAATTCAAACGATTGTACCGGGAGATCCGACCGTCGGATTTTCCCGAAACTGGAACCATTGGATTCGTTTTGAAAAGACCTTTCTAATGATGTAAATTTTGCGAAGATCCAACGGTTAGATTTTCAGATATGTGTAAATCAAATCTGAAGAAAAACAGCGCCACGGCCGCTTTATGGCCCGAAGCGTCGTTTTGAATAAATCAGCTATTTTAAAATAAATAAAAATAGTGATAAATCGTTATAAAATATTGGAAACGTTATGGAATGGAAATAAACTGAATTTTCTTGATTTATGTGATATTTGATGGTTGAATGTGTTTGGTGTGAAAATTACATTAAAGAACAAAATTGGTGTTGTCGAATAATTTAACCATTGAAATAAATTGAATTGAAATTCTAAATATACGTGAATTATTTGAGAAGGCCGAGTTAATTCTCATTTCAAATAATTGACCGACGATTGAAAGTCGAAGATAAAGACGGTGGTCGAAGACCGGAGATCTTCACCTCGTTTGGATGGTAACCGAGGTCCTGATTGGGAGGCATCCCGAAATATGGATAATGAGTGGTGATCGTCCAGACGTACGTGGTGGTCGAAGGGTTTGCGAGGTATTTAGTGCCTCCAGTTTCGTTCAGACCCAGAACGGACTTGTAAATGGACTGTGTGTCTAACATTGGATTTTATTCTGTGTTGATTGATCTCTGTCAAATATACATCTGTTTGGCGGCGGAGAATTTATTCTTTTGCTTAACGCCCTTCTTTGAGATGCACGAGCTCAGAGGTTGTATATCGATGGACATCTGTCGCATGGCATGAATTGCCTGTGTGGCATGCTAAGATGCAGTGATCAGGGCTTCTGTTGAAAAGCAAAGTCTTGTGGTGATGATCAAAGCACCGCCTGTGTGGCGTAGCTTTGTGTATAACGTGAATTCGCGAGCCTCACACCCCGGTTTGAACCTAAAACAGGAGAAGGACCTCAGGGAGGACATGCGTTTCTTTCTAGCTAGGGTGGTGTCAGTGACCTACCAGCCCTGACATTTATATACTTTTCACCTATGTGGTTGTTGCTGTTGCGAGGCGCCTCAGTTTGATCTGACGATCCGGGTCCGATGGAGTCATTCGTTGGCTCGTTTACGCCCCAAAGGGCGGGGAAACGTATTGTTCAGGCATTTTAATCCACATCGGTGGACCGGCCCTGTCGCTCTGTAACACCCCGAATTTCAGTTAATGCTAAAATTCACTAATTGCAAAATAAATAATCTCAGATGTGGGAATTAGGGGTAACGGGCTGCGTCATTGCGTTCGTCTCGGAAAAATACGCGAAATAGAGTCCGAGTTTTCGAGAATCGGAGTCCGTATGGCCCAGTTAAGGCCCAATGAAGTTTACAGAAAAATTAAAGCTAAAAACAGATTTAAAAATTTAAATTCAGATTTCAAAATGGAGCCAGCAGGGAGCTGTCGACAGGCCTGTCGACTGGGGAGTCGACTTGCCTGTCGACCTGGGCGCGGCGTCCAGAAAACCGGGGTGCACCAGGTTGGGTTTTAGGCTGGCTTGGAGGGCTGGGTTCTAGAGATTTCCTAAATCTAATGGACCTAATCTAACCTAGGGTTAATCTAAGGGCCTAAAACACTCACCTAATCTATAAATACACCCTAAACCTACCCTAATCCATACTAAAAATAGTAATGATGGCCTCATGCCGCCAAAATCAAACTTGAGAGAGCCTCCACTAGTTTATGAAGGAAGTTGCAAGCTAATCACTCTCTAATCAATCTCTAATCATCACCATCTTCATATTTAGCAACTAATTCCACTTCATAAGTTTGCTAATCTTGGTTTTGGTGAGTTTCTATCACTTTAACATCAATTGCTAAAGTAAGTAGATTGGGTGTAATGAGACTTATGGTCTTGGATGCTAATTAGTGAGTTTGAATCATTTGTAATGATATGCATGTTCAATAAGTTGGTTTATGCATGTTTAACAAGTGGGTTTATGCATGTGGGTTTATGCATGCTTATGCAAGTATATGAATGCTTATGCAAGTTATGTATATGCTTAAATGCAAGTTTAATGTGATATGCAAGTTATGCATGCTTATGCAAGTATGTGAATGCTTATGCAAGTTATGTATATGCTTAAATGCAAGTTTAATGTGATATGCAAGTTATGCATGCTTATGCAAGTATATGAATGCTTATGCAAGTTATGTATATGCTTAAATGCAAGTTTAATGTGATTTGCAAGTTATGCATGCTTATGCAAGTATATGAATGCTTATGCAAGTTATGTATATGCTTAAATGCAAGTTTAATGTGATATGCAAGTTATGCATGCTTATGCAAGTATGTGAATTGTAACACCCCACCTCCGTTAAGGTCACTCACAAAGGGAATGCCTTAACTTTGGTGGAGCATTTTAGTAAACAGAACAGAAACTTACAAGACAGATAAAACAGTACTTGAAAATTTTTAACTTTATTACAGCGGAAACATAAATTAATATGGTTACATCCTTTCAAATTTCAGAATTCAAGTACAAAATATCAGTCTTGTACAAAAGCCTTCAAAATGCATGGTTTAAAATCATAATCCCCATGGAACGGAAGCTATGCAGAGCCAAGCCATACTTTAAGCACTTCAAGCAAAGAGAAATCTGGATCAAGCTAAAGTATTTCCCTCCTTGGATAACCTGGGGGGGGGGAAATGGAAGAAAGGAGGCGAAACAACAAGGGTCAGACAAAAAGTCTGGCAAGTCCAGTGACTTTCAGCATATGAACAGATAATAATAATATGATATGAACATAAAACTGGATGTGAGATAACTGTAACAGGTGTAGCAGATATAACAGAAAAACAGAATGACATAAACTATTGTTTTACACTTCTCTGCACTAATACTAGTATAGCAGAATTAGGTGTCACCCTAATGTCTAAATTGAAGCAGGAACGGGTACAGAATACTTTAACAGAAAACAGAATGCTAATAATGGGCCTTTACTACCCGATCAGAGACAGACAGAAGAAGAAACAGATTTATCCCTATGGAAACAGAATGCGGAATTAGGTGTACACTAGTAATGGGCCTTTACCACCCGAACAGACGGTACCACACAGAAACAGACAGGTGTTACCACCCAACAGAAACAGACGGTACCAACAGAAACAGACAGAACTAAGCGTACCCTAAAACCCTACCCCAAGCGATCGGCTCCCTAATACATAAATATCCTGTGTCGGCCCCACAGTAGGGTGTATCACTCCCTAAAGTGACAACCAATTGGCACAGACCTATTTACAGATGTCACGGCGTCTTACATCCTCAGAGGCAGACCGGGATCCATGCACGCACATGACCCGGTTGGAACGCACCATCAACACCCCTCGCCATTATCAGAATGAACCACTTATAATTAGTTTAGTAAGCGTGCCCGGACCCTACCTACTGTTGGGTCAAAGTTTTGATACCAGAAAGGGTTACTGACTAATATGGGTCCCAAACAACAGATGACACAAGTAATTCCCCTCCTAACCTTGTGTCCCCAGACTAACAGATTTCAGATTTACTTGTTTACAGGTTCAGACATACAGAGTTCAGATTTACTAATTCACAAATTAAGTTAACAAGATTTCAAACTAACGGGTCAGATGTACAGATTTTTCAGATTTGTCTAACTTTGTATTGGGCCTACAACTTCATGGACGGGTTTTACTACATTTATTAATCCCTTTGGTTTAACCCTATTTTTCCCCAATACGTTTTAGACGTCATTCTTATCTTAGATATGCATTAATTAATTATTAATGCACAGACCTCTCACATTAGGTCGGTAGCTTGTGGTTGCTGGATATGCCGGGCGGTTCCGGGCAGACTTCTACCACAAGCCAGACCTAACCTCGTGTCTTACGCATGTTATGACTAACTTCTCACATTAGAACCTATTGTTTGCGGCCACTGGATGTGCCGGGCGGTTCCGGGCAGATTTACGCCGCAAACTCATTCTAACCTCGAGTTAGCCATGTTTATCTTTGCGGCCAATTGATTAATAATTTACCGTTTATGCGCGTGCCCAATATATATATGCCAATTCAGATTATATCAATCATAGGATGATTATATCAACATAGCAGATAACAGATTCTATATGACATAACGGATTTAACAGATTTAGCAACTTAGCAGATTTTGGCATATAACAGGTTAGGCATTTCAACCGACAAATTTAACAGATTAGGCATTTCAATCTAATTAGCAGTCTAGGCAATATAACAAAACTAGTAGTTTAGGCAACAAGACAAATTAGCAGATTTAGCAAATTTAATATTTCTAAAAGTTCTATTTACATGCTTTGCCCAATCATAAATTGGCCTAAATTCATATGCTTACATAATTGTCATGATTCACAACATATACTCCATGTTTGCATAAAGTTACATAGCACAGAATATGGACATAATTTGCCATTTAACATATGTTCCAATTTTTGTTAAACTAGCATCTTACAGCAGATTCACATATAAATTATACCAAATATAACCATTAATTTCAATGCATGCCATATATCCAAAAATCCCTATTTAGGTGTAATCACAATAATAGATATCCTAATTAATGCAAATCTTTTACACCTAAACTTCCATATCTTCTTCTTTTTAAGTCATGAATCATTATGCAAACTATACCCAACAATCTAAATCTTTAAATCATATCTTCTAAAAATCAAATCTTGACTTTTATATGCATTTTGTCCAAAGTCTCAAATCATATGTAATCTTACAGTGGTTCCTCTTCTTCTTTTATCACAGAATATGCATAGGTCTAAAACTAGTTTATAACATATGCTTATTTTTCTAATTAATTACAGATCTAAATAACAACATAACTATGCATACAACATATATAAATTATATGTTCATCGTCAAATTTATGCATCCAATCCCAAGTCACATGTCCAATATATTTTATGCCTCAGACCTAAAGTCATACATTCAATTCAGTCTTGTCAAATTTCGCATCATTCATTAATTGTCCCAAATTTTTCGTTCATACGTTAATCTCTTTATGAGATTGGGCACAGGCTCGTGGTAGCCTGGCTATAGAAACAGAAAAGAAGAAAGGAATATAGAACAGTCACAGAAAACAGATCCAACAGAAGAGAATATATATACAACCTCAAACTCAGTTTTAAATGCATACCAAAATTATAATTAACGTTTATAGCGGAGAATAACTGTACTTGCCTTGATTGGATTAAAGAAAGAACTTTAACTTTAATCTCTAGTTTGAATTGAGTTGCTTAGGCTGATGTTGATTATCTTCTAGTTTTAATTCCAGCAGAGCAGAGACGCCATTTTTATTTTTAATTAGAAGAAGAGAGCAATGGAGGCTAGAGAATTGTGTAAGAACCCTAGGTAGAGTCTAGGGTCATTTTTATAGGGGTTATGAACTGATTAGGACCATTGATGTTGCTTGGTTTGATCGTAGCCATTCACCCTAAGGAGAGACCAATTAGAGCCTGCCACCTAGCCCTAATGACAAAGCAGACTGCAGAAAATCGGCCAACATAGAATAGGCCAGCCAGGGTGGACTGGGTTCGACCTGGGTCTGGACCAGGTCGACAGCCTTGTCGACAGCCCTGTCGACCTGGCTAGACCAGGTCGACAGCCCAGTCGACCTGGGTGCCTTAGGCGGGAATTTTCCCGCCCTGGCCAATTGGGCCCGATTTTTATTTTAAACTTGTTTTTCTGAGCTGTTCGAATTTTAAACTTAATTCAGAAACTTCCGGAGGCTATATCTTCTTCATACGGACTCCGTTTTTCGAAAACTCGGACTCTATTTCGCGTATTTTTCCGAGACGAACGCAATGGCCTATCCCGTTTCCCTTAGTTCTTTGATTTCAAATTAATTATACTTTAATTTGTTAATTCCACAGTTATAGAATACACGGGGTGTTACATTCTCCCCCACTTAAAAGGATTTCGTCCCCGAAATCTTCAAGTTAAGAAGAATGTGTCCTACCATCCAATCACCCATCTACTCAACCATCATCCACAAGCATCCATTATCCTTAGAAAACTTCTAATGTTGTATGAACATATGCAAAAGTGTGTGTATATGTTCCTTATCTAATGCAAAGATCAGGCGGTCTACTGATTCAGTTGACCTCCTTAATGCGAATTATGTCAGTGCCATGAGTCCAACATGTATGCAATAGAATTCTGATGATATATATTATTTCTATATGAGTGCACAACCATTCACTCAAATGCAACATCCATGTGCTGAATCAACCAATTTGCATCCACAAGAATTGAAAAATGCTCACCCATCCATATGCAGTATGAGAGTGTTTTCGAGTCGATCTAGTGCCTAGTGTGTGTATATGCATCCACGGGCAACCACTAGCAACCACTTGCATCCACTTGCAACCATCAAACATAACATGTCTCAAACACATGTTTACACCCATTAGTTTCTACCTAAAGTTCAAATATTCGATCGATACAGTCGAATGATGGAAGCGAGTACAGATAGAACGAAAATTTGGTTCCCATTAGACATGGGTCCTAAGTATCGGCCCCAAAGACCGAAACCAATATCAAATTGACACCCTACGAAAACTCAGAATGTATGCGTCATACTTGACGCCTAACACAGATATCCCGCAAACCCCAGTCTCAAACAAATGATCCATAACCCTTATGGGTCTGAGTCTATAGCGGAATTCAGAAATAATACTAGCATTAAAGTGCAGAGTATCGATTACAAAATCAAAATACCAAAATCAGAAAAAGTCACAATCAGATAAAGAAATTAAACCTACTATAGAAATTTTCCTATTTCTATCCTAGCCACTAGCCTCAAGAGTGTTCGCCTGCCCTCCTTGTCCTCGTCTCTTCGGGCAGTCCCTAGTGAAGTGTCCCATCTCCCCACAGTTGAAGCAAGCGCCCTCCCCTTCCTCTTTCGGTAATCCTTATTCAGATGAGTCGAGCTTCCATAAGTAAAACACTTTCCTCCTCCTTATCTTCAAACTTTCCTTCCTTCTTTTGTGTTTCCCTTTTGCCTCCATTGTGAACTAATTCTATATGAGTTTCTCACCTTTGGGTTGTGCTCCTTAGCCAAACCTCATCATTCTCATCTTTACTATCCTTGTGTAACATGCTGACCAATCCCTCGAAAGCTGCCTCCATCGCCCGGAAAAATCCTTCAAAGCTCTAAAGAAAACTAGCCGCAGGTGAAACTACTACAGCTATTGATGGAAGTCGGGCACTACTTTGCCCTTCGATGAGGTTACCTCCCAGAAAACCGGGAGCCCCAGAGACTCAAGAAAGAAGGAAACAAGGATTCAAGCAGAGGATCAAAAGATAGATATATGGCTTAGGGGACTATGTTTTTCAAAATAAGCTTTACTTTTGAAAATACTTCCTTTTCAAAACCTTTTTGAAAATAGTTTTCAAAAATTCTTTATCAAATCCGGTAACCTTTTGCTCTGATACCAAGTGTAACACCCCACCTCAGTTAAGGTCACTCACAAAGGGAATGCCTTAACTTTGGTGGAGCATTTTAGTAAACAGAACAGAAACTTACAAGACAGATAAAACAGTACTTGAAAATTTTTAACTTTATTACAGCGGAAACATAAATTAATATGGTTACATCCTTTCAAATTTCAGAATTCAAGTACAAAATATCAGTCTTGTACAAAAGCCTTCAAAATGCATGGTTTAAAATCATAATCCCCATGGAACGGAAGCTATGCAGAGCCAAGCCATACTTTAAGCACTTCAAGCAAAGAGAAATCTGGATCAAGCTAAAGTATTTCCCTCCTTGGATAACCTGGGGGGGGGGGGGAAATGGAAGAAAGGAGGCGAAACAACAAGGGTCAGACAAAAAGTCTGGCAAGTCCAGTGACTTTCAGCATATGAACAAATAATAATAATATGATATGAACATAAAACTGGATGTGAGATAACTGTAACAGGTGTAGCAGATATAACAGAAAAACAGAATGACATAAACTATTGTTTTACACTTCTCTGCACTAATACTAGTATAGCAGAATTAGGTGTCACCCTAATGTCTAAATTGAAGCAGGAACGGGTACAGAATACTTTAACAGAAAACAGAATGCTAATAATGGGCCTTTACTACCCGATCAGAGACAGACAGAAGAAGAAACAGATTTATCCCTATGGAAACAGAATGTGGAATTAGGTGTACACTAGTAATGGGCCTTTACCACCCGAACAGACGGTACCACACAGAAACAGACAGGTGTTACCACCCAACAGAAACAGACGGTACCAACAGAAACAGACAGAACTAAGCGTACCCTAAAACCCTACCCCAAGCGATCAGCTCCCTAATACATAAATATCCTGTGTCGGCCCCACAGTAGGGTGTATCACTCCCTAAAGTGACAACCAATTGGCACAGACCTATTTACAGATGTCACGGCGTCTTACATCCTCAGAGGCAGACCGGGATCCATGCACGCACATGACCCGGTTGGAACGCACCATCAACACCCCTCGCCATTATCAGAATGAACCACTTATAATTAGTTCAGTAAGCGTGCCCGGACCCTACCTACTGTTGGGTCAAAGTTTTGATACCAGAAAGGGTTACTGACTAATATGGGTCCCAAACAACAGATGACACAAGTAATTCCCCTCCTAACCTTGTGTCCCCAGACTAACAGATTTCAGATTTACTTGTTTACAAGTTCAGACATACAGAGTTCAGATTTACTAATTCACAAATTAAGTTAACAAGTTTTCAAACTAAAGGGTCAGATGTACAGATTTTTCAGATTTGTCTAACTTTGTATTGGGCCTACAAATTCATGGACGGGTTTTACTACATTTATTAATCCCTTTGGTTTAACCCTATTTTTCCCCAATACGTTTTAGACGTCATTCTTATCTTAGATTTGCATTAATTAATTATTAATGCACAGACCTCTCACATTAGGTTGGTAGCTTGTGGCCGCTGGATATGCCGGGCGGTTCCGGGCAGACTTCTGCCACAAGCCAGACCTAACCTCGTGTCTTACGCATGTTATGACTAACTTCTCACATTAGAACCTATTGTTTGCGGCCACTGGATGTGCCGGGCGGTTCCGGGTAGATTTACGCCGCAAACTCATTCTAACCTCGAGTTAGCCATGTTTATCTTTGCGGCCAATTAATTAATAATTTACCGTTTATGCGCGTGCCCAATATATATATGCCAATTCATATTATATCAATCACAGGATGATTATATCAACATAGCAGATAACAGATTCTATATGACATAACGGATTTAACAGATTTAGCAACTTAGCAGATTTTGGCATATAACAGGTTAGGCATTTCAACCGACAAATTTAACAGATTAGGCATTTTAATCTAATTAGCAGTCTAGGCAATATAACAAAACTAGTAGTTTAGGCAACAAGACAAATTAGCAGATTTAGCAAATTTAATATTTCTAAAAGTTCTATTTACATGCTTTGCCCAATCATAAATTGGCCTAAATTCATATGCTTACATAATTGTCATGATTCACAACATATACTCCATGTTTGCATAAAGTTACATAGCACAGAATATGGACATAATTTTCCATTTAACATATGTTCCAATTTTTGTTAAACTAGCATCTTACAGCAGATTCACATATAAATTATACCAAATATAACCATTAATTTCAATGCATGCCATATATCCAAAAATCCCTATTTAGGTGTAATCACAATAATAGATATCCTAATTAATGCAAATCTTTTACACCTAAACTTCCATATCTTCTTCTTTTTAAGTCATGAATCATTATGCAAACTATACCCAACAATCTAAATCTTTAAACCATATCTTCTAAAAATCAAATCTTGACTTTTATATGCATTTTGTCCAAAGTCTCAAATCATATGTAATCTTACAGTGGTTCCTCTTCTTCTTTTATCACAGAATATGCATAGGTCTAAAACTAGTTTATAACATATGCTTATTTTTCTAATTAATTACAGATCTAAATAACAACATAACTATGCATGCAACATATATAAATTATATGTTCATCGTCAAATTTATGCATCCAATCCCAAGTCACATGTCCAATATATTTTATGCCTCATACCTAAAGTCATACATTCAATTCAGTCTTGTCAAATTTCGCATCATTCATTAATTGTCCCAAATTTTTCGTTCATACGTTAATCTCTTTATGAGATTGGGCACAGGCTCGTGGTAGCCTGGCTATAGAAACAGAAAAGAAGAAAGGAATATAGAACAGTCACAGAAAACAGATCCAACAGAAGAGAATATATATACAACCTCAAACTCAGTTTTAAATGCATACCAAAATTATAATTAACGTTTATAGTGGAGAATAACTGTACTTGCCTTGATTGGATTAAAGAAAGAACTTTAACTTTAATCTCTAGTTTGAATTGAGTTGCTTAGGCTGATGTTGATTATCTTCTAGTTTTAATTCCAGCAGAGCAGAGACGCCATTTTTATTTTTAATTAGAAGAAGAGAGCAATGGAGGCTAGAGAATTGTGTAAGAACCCTAGGTAGAGTCTAGGGTCATTTTTATAGGGGTTATGAACTGATTAGGACCATTGATGTTGCTTGGTTTGATCGTAGCCATTCACCCTAAGGAGAGACCAATTAGAGCCTGCCACCTAGCCCTAATGACAAAGCAGACTGCAGAAAATCGGCCAACATAGAATAGGCCAGCCAGGGTGGACTGGGTTCGACCTGGGTCTGGACCAGGTCGACAGCCTTGTCGACAGCCCTGTCGACCTGGCTAGACCAGGTCGACAGCCCAGTCGACCTGGGTGCCTTAGGCGGGAATTTTCCCGCCCTGGCCAATTGGGCCCGATTTTTATTTTAAACTTGTTTTTCTGAGCTGTTCGAATTTTAAACTTAATTCAGAAACCTCCGGAGGCTATATCTTCTTCATACGGACTCCGTTTTTCGAAAACTCGGACTCTATTTCACGTATTTTTCCGAGACGAACGCAATGGCGTATCCCGTTTCCCTTAGTTCTTTGATTTAAATTAATTATACTTTAATTTGTTAATTCCACAGTTATAGAATACACGGGGTGTTACATGAATGCTTATGCAAGTTATGTATATGCTTAAATGCAAGTTTAATGTGATATGCAAGTTATGCATGCTTATGCAAGTATGTGAATGCTTATGCAAGTTATGCATATGCTTAAATGCAAGCTTAATGTGATATGCAAGTTATGCATGCTTATGCAAGTATGTGGATGCTTATGCAAGTTATGTGTATGCTTAAATGCATGTTTAACATGTTATGCAAGTTATAAGAATGCTTATATGCAAGTTCAACATGTTATGCAAGATATGTATATGATAATATGCAAGTTTGGGTTAAATGTAGTTGGGTTAATATATGCTCATATATGCAAGTTGACATCCTCTTAACCCATGACAAAGTTATATGCCAAGATTTGGTTAAACCCATGATATTTGTGATGGATCTTCCCCTTTATTATGTCATGAAATGAGAACGATTTACGTGGGGAACGATGGGGTTGGTAAATATGTTAATAAAAGTATGATTGGGTATGATTAAGCATACCATAAAAATAAATTAACATAAGTGGGAATTTACCTATTGAGTTAGGTCTACCCCATGGGAATTTACCTATTGAGTTAGGTCTACCCATGTTATGAAAAACTTGATATTAATTAGGGATAATTAATATGGGGGTGATTAATTAGGTGTAATTAATCGACTAAGACACGAGGTTGGACTCATTTGTAGTGTAAAACTGCCCGGACCCTACCGGCTTAACCAGTTGCTACAAATGTCAGCCCAATGTGAGAGGTCTTAGCCATAAATTAAATACGTGATTAAAGTAAAGACACAAGGTTAGACTCTGTTATGACGTAAGACTGCCCGGACCCTACCGGCTTAACCAGGCGGTCATAACAGCCAGTCTAATGTGGGAGGTCTTTATGGGAAATCACGGTCTTAATTAATTAAGAAACACTTAACCATATTAGCATGTAGTGGGACATGAGGGGTTAAGTGGGTGCCTTGGGTGGCATGTGGAAATATAGTGGTTGCCTTGGGTGGCATGTGGAATCTAGTGGGTTGCCTTGGGTGGCAATAGAAAATACGATTAGAATACTTAACCAAGTGGAAACATGTAATTGAACATGATTAAAGGGTTAAGTGGGATACACTAGATAAGTGACAAGCTTAGGTGGGTAGCTTGTTGGGGGCCCATTTCAACCAATATCCCAAACGTATCTTTGTGGGCTCGACTCTAGTCGAGTGACGGGACACGCATATTGGGCTTGACTATAAGAGGCCAAAACGGGTTAGCGGTGGCAACGCAAGTCCAACGGGTTTCATATGCGTGTGTGGGCCCGGGCTGGTAGATAAGCCGTTGTTGCATCGTGTAGATATAAAGCCGTGCACCGTTGATATTATCAGGTGGCCACTTTGGAGGAATGATACACCCCATTGTGGGACCAGCACGGGTATCTACGTTAGGGAGCCGATCGCTTGGGGAGTAGTGGGGTACACCTAGTGGAGATAGGGGCAGACGGCACCTATGTGGTCAGCTAGGGGTACATGAAACTACTAGTTATATCTTTCTTTTAAGTCCTTGGGTGGGATCAATCTTTGAGTAGGAATGACTGGTGTGGTGCAGTGTAGTAATTATCCTTGGGTGGGTAGATGCGTTTTACAGTTATCTTAGTTTATCCTAAGTCTACCAAGCTGCTTAGTGTAGCCATTCATCCCCAAACATTACCGTAGGTCAAGTTTATGTCTTCTCTGGTTACTTTAATGATTGTATTGTTAAAGTTATAGGACTCGCTCAGACTTATGTCTGACCCCGTTGTTTTTATCTTTTTCCCAACCCTCAGGTCCTACGGTGGATCCTAGCAGTAGTGGAGCTTGATCGGATTGCTGTTCCAGTCTTTAGGAGCTTGGATAGATGTAAAGCTCCAGTTACCCAGTTATCTTTTCTTTTGTCCTGGCTATTGTATGAGAGAGTGGGATTATGTACTTCTTTATTTTGATGGATATTGTACTTGACTTTTATTTGGTTTTATGATGTAACCAGACATGTTTACTTCCGCTGTTATGAGATGATGTTTTAAATTTCAAGTACTATTTATATCTGTCTTGTTGTAATTTTTCTGTTCTATATTCACTAAAATACTCCACCGATGCTATGGCATTCCCTTAGAGAGTGACCATAGCGGGCGTGGGGTGTTACACGTGGTATCAGAGCAAAGGTTACCGGAACAGATAAAATTTTTAGAAAACTATTTTTATAAAAACATTTTTGGAAGACATATTTTCAAAAACATGTCTTTAAAGAGAAAAGTTTTTGAAAGAAAAGCATAATCCCCAATAGCCATATCTATATCCTTCGAATTCTCCATTTTGAATCTTTCCTTTTTCGTTTCAGCATGGCTGAGGATCTTAATTTTCCGGAGGGTGTGACGGTACCAGTATGGTATAGGAGATTGATGGAGGCTAGGGCCACCACTGCGGATCCAGCAAATATTCCTCCACCAACCGTAGCACCCGATCTTCCTCCTCCGCCTCCTCCTCGCACGGATACTTTTGCTAAGACTTGCAAGGAATTTAAAGCTATGGGAGGGAAACCTTTTCAAGGATCGGAAATTTTTGTGGAGGCTAGAGATTGGCTTAAGGAGGTGGAAGAGTTGATAGATATCTTTGTGATGGAAGAAGGAAAGAAAGTCAAGTTAGCTGCTTGGTTAATGAAGGGAGAGGCCTCATTCTGGTGGGAGGTCACTAATGGAGAACGCCCCGTTGACTCTTGGGCGGATTTTAGGCAAAGATTTGTGGCAAAGTTCCTCTCAAGGGCGGAGGAAAACTTGTATATGGAAAGATTCTTGACTCTAAAGCAAGGAAATCTCTCGGTGAAGGAATATGTCAACAAGTTTAATCAATTGGCAAGGTTTGGCCTAGATATGGTGAATACACCGGAGAAGAAGGCTTTGAGGTTCGTGAAAGGCTTGAATGAACCGATGCATGGGTTGGCTATGACTCATATCCCTATGGGGGCCACCTTTGAGAAGTTAGTTGACATGGCACTCATAAATGAAGAAGAGAAGGGTCCCAATGCTAATAGGGTACCCGAGAAGAAGGGAGATCAAAAGAGACCTCAGCAACAACAACAAAATAAAGGTGGGAAAGGCAACGGTGGCAAGGGCAAGAAGAAGAAGTGTTTCAATTGTGGGACACCTGGCCACCTAAGCAAGGATTGTCGCAAGAAGAAGAAGACTGGCTGCTTCCACTGTGGCGAAGCAGGGCATCTAGTGAAAGACTGTCCTAAGAAAGGGAAAAGGACGGGGTCTACCTCAGGAGGACAGGTGCAAGCTCTTATGGCACCAGGTCAGGCTAGGGGACAAGTACAGGCTCTCGCAGTCCCACCAATTCAGGAGAGAGGTAGAACTATTTCCGTTGAAAGTCTGGTTTTTCTATTTGATCATCCTGTCCGTACATTGTTTGATTCAGGCGCATCGCATTCGTTTATCTCATCATCATTAGTTGAGTCACTGCACTTAGACACCAGTCTGGTAGATGATCCCTTGGTTGTTTCAAACCCAATTGGGGGCTCCACTTATTTGTCCATGATATGTTTGGGTTTGAAGATTTCTATACTTAGCATTGAGTTTAGATGTGATGCTTTTGTGTTGGGCTTCACGGGCTATGGGTTGATTTTGGGCATGGACTGGTTATCCAGTAATGGTGCCGTTCTTGATTGCGAAAGGAGAGTTGTTAGGCTCATGACCCGCTTGGGTAACACTCTCGAGATTTCTTGTAATCCCATGGACTCTGTTATGCTAAGTTATCTTGAATCGCTTGACGCTTCGGTCGAGAGTTTGCAATCTGTTAGAGTGGTCCGGGAATATCCGGATGTGTTTGAGGAGGTGAAGGACTTACCTCCGAAGCGGGAGATTGACTTCCGAATATATCTGGTGGATAATGCTAAACCTGTATCTTTACCAGTGCGCCACATGGCTCCTCGTGAGAGGAGGGAACTCCATAAGCAAGTAGGGGAGTTGCTTGAGAAGGGGTTCATAAGACGGAGTATATCGGAGTGGGGCGCTCCAGTAGTATTTGCTACGAAGGCGGATGGGTCCCTCAGACTTTGTGTAGACTATAGAGAACTCAACAAGCTCACAAAGAAGAATAGACACCCATTGCCGAGAATTGATGATCTTTTCGATCAGTTGGTTGGCGCTTTAGTATTTTCTCAGTTGGACTTAGCCACGGGGTTTCATCAATTGAGGTGGATGAGGATAGCATAGACAAGACTGCCTTTAGGACTCCGGATGGTTTCTACGAGTGGCTGGTGATGCCATTTGGGTTAACGAACGCCCCTGCATACTTTGTTGATTTGATGAGTAGGGTGTTCAGGGAGTTCCTTAATAAATTCGTGGTGGTCTTTGTGGATGATATCTTAGTATTTTCTAAGAGTGAAGAAGAGCATGCCCTACATCTTGGGGAGGTATTGAAGACTCTTCGAGCACATAGCCTTAAGGCTAAATTCTCTAAATGTCACTTCTGGAGGAAGGAGGTGCGGTTCTTGGGGCACGTGGTCTCCAAGGAAGGGATAGCGGTGGATCCCGCGAAGGTAGTATCAATTCAGGATTGGAAGGTTCCAAAGAATGCTACCGAAGTAAGAAGCTTCTTGGGGTTGGCGGGTTATTATAGGAAGTTTATTAAAGACTTCGCGAAGGTATCAGCCCCATTAACCCGCTTAACGAAGAAGAATCTTGTTTTTGCATGGGACGTAGATTGTGATGATGCGTTCCGACGGTTAAAGAGAGCTTTAACCACTGCTCCAGTTTTAGTGTTGCCAGATGGGAGCAAGCCATTTGTTGTCTATACCGATGCTTGTGGGACAGGACTTGGCGTAGTCTTAATGCAAGAGGGAAGGGTGATAGCCTATGGTGGAAGGCAGTTGAGAGTGCATGAGAAAAATTACCCTACCCATGATTTAGAGTTGGCCGCTATTGTTTTTGCACTCAAGATTTGGCGCCATTATCTTCTTGGTGAGAGATTCGAATTGTTCACTGACCACAAATCATTGAAGTACTTGTTTTCTCAGAAGGACTTGAATTTGAGACAGCAAAGGTGGATGGAGTTCTTAGCATCCTATGATTTCGAGATAGCGTATACCCCTGGCAAGGGTAACGTGGTGGCGGACGCCTTGAGCAGAAAGAGGTTGTCCTTGAGTCCATTGTTCGTGGAACGACGAAGCTTGGAATTTATCTCGATGTTTAATTTCAGACCTTCTATTGATTATGTACTCGGTTTTCTAGCATCCTTGGAGGTCAGACCTACTCTTTTGGGGCGGATTGGAGAAGCACAGAGGGACGACCCACAGTTGGTTGAGTTGGTGAAGAAGCTCATAAGGGGGGAGTCGTCCAGCCATTTGAGTAGGTACACCCTAGACGATAGGGGGTGCTTGCGTAGAGACGGTAGACTTTGTGTACCGCAAGACGAGTGTTTGAAGAAGGCTATTCTTGATAATGCACACCGTTCTAGGATGACCATTCATCCCGGTGGGGACAAGATGTACCAAGACATGAAGAGGGTTTTCTTCTGGGCCGGTATGAAGAAAGATGTGGCCGAGTATGTCGCTCGATGCTTGGTGTGCCAACAAGTGAAAGCCGAGCAAAAGAAACCAGGTGGGTTGCTTCACCCATTGGAAGTTCCGCAATGGAAGTGGGATAGCGTCTCGATGGATTTTATTGACGGGTTACCCAGATCAAGAAAGGGTAATACAGGAATTTGGGTGGTGGTAGACAGACTTACTAAGAGCGCCCATTTCATACCTGTGAAGAGCAAGAGGACCGCTCCATGGCTAGCTTCTGTATATCTTCGAGAGATAGTTCGATTGCATGGGGTACCCTCTAGCATAGTGAGTGATCGAGATCCTATCTTCACTAGCGAGTTCTGGAGAAGTTTGCAAGAAGCAGTGGGGACTCAATTGTGTCTGAGCACCGCATATCATCCTCAGACGGACGGCCAGACTGAGAGGGTGAATCGTGTTCTAGAAGACCTTTTGAGACTTTGTATCTTAGATTTTGGAGGTACATGGGAAGAGCATCTTCCATTGGTGGAGTTCGCATATAATAACAGCTTTCAGTCCAGTATTGGCATGGCTCCTTTCAAAGCTCTCTATGGAAGGCCTTGTCGATCACCTACGTGTTGGTGGGAATCTACAGATAAGATCTTGCTTGGGCCTGATATGATTAGGGAGACTTCTGAGAAGATTGACTTGATTCGAAGAAGGATGAAAGCAGCGCAGGATAGGCAAAAATCTTATGCGGACAAGAGAAGGACGGATCTTGAGTTTGAGGTTGGGGACATGGTTTTTGTCAAAGTATCCCCGTTGAGAAATGTTGTTCGCTTTGGATCTGTTGGGAAGTTAGCACCAAGGTTCGTAGGGCCGTTTCCTATCAAGGAAAGAATTGGACGGATGGCATATAGAGTGGAGTTGCCCGACAGACTTAGTGGTGTACATGATGTATTCCATGTGTCCCATTTGAGGAAGTGCTTACATGAGACCGCAGAGGTGGTAGAGCCGAGCTTGCTTAAAGAAGTGGAAATAGAGCGTGATGCGACTATTCGACGAGCTCCTACTCGCATCCTTGGGTCAGAGACTAGGAAATTGAGGAATTGAGAGGTTCAACTAGTCAAAGTGCAATGGGGAGAAGATGAGAGCAACGCAACTTGGGAGACGGAAGCGAAGATGCGTTCATTGTACCCATTTCTTTTTGAGGGTATGTCTTTACTTTCTCCTCTATCGTTGTCTAGTACTTATCTTATCTTTGGTATGTCCTCTCGTTAGTACTGTTTGACCTTTAGATAGGGTAAACCTATGGTTGAAACATGTGTTTGAGACATGTTATGGTTGATGGATGCAAGTGGATGCAAGTGTTTGCTAGTGGTTGCTCGTGGATGCATATACACACACTCTAGGCACTAGATCGGCTCAGTCACTTCATATTGCATATTGCATAAAATTGTGTGTAGGAAGCTATATTTATGGATGTATAATGATTGTGTTATCATATGGATGATGCATTTTGGTGAATGATTGTGCACTCATGTAGATATTGTATGTGTCGATAGGGTTCTCTCGCATACATAATGGATGCATGGCACTATCATGGTTTGCATATGTTCATACATTAGATAGGGAACATATACACACACTTTTTGCATATGCTCATACATCATTAGAAATTGTTTTAAGGACAATGGATGCCCGTGTTTGATGGATTGAGTAGATGGTTGTTTGGATGGTAGGATATGCATTCTCCTTAGCTTAGAGATTTCGGGGACGAAATCCTTTAAGGAGGGGAGAATGTAACACCCCGAATTTCAGTTAATGCTAAAATTCACTAATTGCAAAATAAATAATCTCAGATGTGGGAATTAGGGGTAACAGGCTGCGTCATTGCGTTCGTCTCGGAAAAATACGCGAAATAGAGTCCGAGTTTTCGAGAATCGGAGTCCGTATGGCCCAGTTAAGGCCCAATGAAGTTTGTAGAAAAATTAAAGCTAAAAACAGATTTAAAAATTTAAATTCAGATTTCAAAATGGAGCAAGCAGGGGGCAGGCGGGAAGCTTCCCGCCCTACCCATGTCGACAGGGCTGTCGACAGGCCTGTCGACTGGGGAGTCGACTTGCCTGTCGACTTGCCTGTCGACCTGGGCGCGGCGTCCAGAAAACCTGGGTGCACCAGGTTGGGTTTTAGGCTGGCTTGGAGGGCTGGGTTCTACGGATTTCCTAAATCTAACGGACCTAATCTAACCTAGGGTTAATCTAAGGGCCTAAAACACTCACCTAATCTATAAATACACCCTAAACCTACCCTAATCCTTACTAAAAATAGTAATGATGGCCTCATGCCGCCAAAATCAAACTTGAGAGAGCCTCCACTAGTTTATGAAGGAAGTTGCAAGCTAATCACTCTCTAATCAATCTCTAATCATCACCATCTTCATATTTAGCAACTAATTCCACTTCATAAGTTTGCTAATCTTGGTTTTGGTGAGTTTCTATCACTTTAACATCAATTGCTAAAGTAAGTAGATTGGGTGTAATGAGACTTATGGTCTTGGATGCGGATTAGTGAGTTTGAATCATTTGTAATGATATGCATGTTCAATAAGTTGGTTTATGCATGTTTAACAAGTGGGTTTATGCATGTGGGTTTATGCATGCTTATGTAAGTATATGAATGCTTATGCAAGTTATGTATATGCTTAAATGCAAGTTTAATGTGATATGCAAGTTATGCATGCTTATGCAAGTATATGAATGCTTATGCAAGTTATGTATATGATTAAATGCAAGTTTAATGTGATATGCAAGTTATGCATGCTTATGCAAGTATGTGAATGCTTATGCAAGTTATGTATATGCTTAAATGCAAGTTTAATGTGATATGCAAGTTATGCATGCTTATGCAAGTATATGAATGCTTATGCATGTTATGTATATGCTTAAATGCAAGTTTAATGTGATATGCAAGTTATGCATGCTTATGCAAGTATATGAATGCTTATGCAAGTTATGTATATGCTTAAATGCAAGTTTAATGTGATATGCAAGTTATGCATGCTTATGCAAGTATGTGAATGCTTATGCAAGTTATGTATATGCTTAAATGCAAGTTTAATGTGATATGCAAGTTATGCATGCTTATGCAAGTATGTGAATGCTTATGCAAGTTATATATATGCTTAAATGCAAGCTTAATGTGATATGCAAGTTATGCATGCTTATGCAAGTATGTGGATGCTTATGCAAGTTATGTGTATGCTTAAATGCATGTTTAACATGTTATGCAAGTTATGAGAATGCTTATATGCAAGTTCAACATGTTATGCAAGATATGTATATGATAATATGAAAGTTTGGGTTAAATGTAGTTGGGTTAATATATGCTCATATATGCAAGTTGACATCCTCTTAACCCATGACAAAGTTATATGCCAAGATTTGGTTAAACCCATGATATTTGTGATGGATCTTCCCCTTTATTATGTCATGAAATGAGAACGATTTACGTGGGGAATGATGGGGTTGGTAAATATGTTAATAAAAGTATGATTGGGTATGATTAAGCATACCATAAAAATAAATTAACATAAGTGGGAATTTACCTATTGAGTTAGGTCTACCCCATGGGAATTTACCTATTGAGTTAGGTCTACCCATGTTATGAAAAACTTGATATTAATTAGGGATAATTAATATGGGGGTGATTAATTAGGTGTAATTAATCGACTAAGACACGAGGTTGGACTCATTTGTAGTGTAAAACTGCCCGGACCCTACCCGCTTAACCAGTTGCTACAAATGTCAGCCCAATGTGAGAGGTCTTAGCCATAAATTAAATACGTGATTAAAGTAAAGACACGAGGTTAGACTCTGTTATGACGTAAGACTGCCCGGACCCTACCGGCTTAACCAGGCGGTCATAACAGCCAGTCTAATGTGGGAGGTCTTTATGGGAAATCACGGTCTTAATTAATTAAGAAACACTTAACCATACTAGCATGTAGTGGGACATGAGGGGTTAAGTGGGTGCTTTGGGTGGCATGTGGAAATTTAGTGGTTGCCTTGGGTGGCATGTAGAATCTAGTGGGTTGCCTTGGGTGGCAATAGAAAATACGATTAGAATACTTTACCAAGTGGAAACATGTAATTGAACATGATTAAAGGGTTAACTGGGATACACTAGATAAGTGACAAGCTTAGGTGGGTAGCTTGTTGGGGGCCCATTTCAACCAATAACCCAAACGTATCTTTGTGGGCTCGACTCTAGTCGAGTGACGGGACACGCATATTGGGCTTGACTATAAGAGGCCAAAACGGGTTAGCGGTGGCAACGCAAGTCCAACGGGTTTCATATGCGTGTGTGGGCCCGGGCTGGTAGATAAGCCGTTGTTGCATCGTGTAGATATAAAGCCGTGCACCGTTGATATTATCAGGTGGCCACTTTGGAGGAATGATACACCCCATTGTGGGACCAGCACGGGTATCTACGGTAGGGAGCCGATCGCTTGGGGAGTAGTGGGGTACACCTAGTGGAGATAGGGGCAGACGGCACCTATGTGGTCAGCTAGGGGTACATGAAACTACTAGTTAATCTTTCTTTTAAGTCCTTGGGTGGGATCAATCTTTGAGTAGGAATGACTGGTGTGGTGCAGTGTAGTAATTATCCTTGGGTGGGTAGATGCGTCTTTACAGTTATCTTAGTTTATCCTAAGTCTACCAAGCTGCTTAGTGTAGCCATTCATCCCCAGACATTACCGTAGGTCAAGTTTATGTCTTCTCTGGTTACTTTAATGATTGTATTGTTAAAGTTATAGGACTCGCTCAGACTTATGTCTGACCCCGTTGTTTTTATCTTTTTCCCAACCCTCAGGTCCTACGGTGGATCCTAGCAGTATTGGAGCTTGATCGGATTGCTGTTCCAGTCTTTAGGAGCTTGGATAGATGTAAAGCTCCAGTTACCCAGTTATCTTTTCTTTTGTCCTGGCTATTGTATGAGAGAGTGGGATTATGTACTTCTTTATTTTGATGGATATTGTACTTGACTTTTATTTGGTTTTATGATGTAACCAGACATGTTTACTTCCGCTATTATGAGATGATGTTTTAAATTTCAAGTACTATTTATATATGTCTTGTTGTAATTTTTCTGTTCTATATTCACTAAAATACTCCACCGATGCTATGGCATTCCCTTAGAGAGTGACCATAGCGGGCGTGGGGTGTTACACGCTCCAAGGGCCCACCTGAGTCTGGGTCCTGTGGCTCGGGCTAGAGAGTCACGAATTCGGTAAGGACTATCTTTTGCCTTGGTTCATGACGGAAATCCAATTTCCAAATACGTGACGATGCGGTTTCGATTGTATATATATTTGGCGACATAGTGGCATGGGACGCTCATGTCGCCTATGATTGATAGTTATGATATGAAATTGTTTTCAATACATATAAACACTAGTAATAATATCAAATGCCTTTGTTTTATTCGTATCAAGCATATCTTGGCCGTTATAAGGTAAAAACTCTATCCTCTGGTTTGCGTTGCATTGTGTGATGGGAACTGAGTCTTATAACGGCTTCATTTTTATAAAAAGCATAGCGATGTTTAAAAGAAAGATTTGTTTTAAAGCACTGGCAATCCAATGGAGTAAACCCGTTCCACGAAAGTGGCGTGGTCCTGTGATTGGCCAATTATATATGTGTTGAGTGGATTTCTCATACCAGTCCCATGACTGACTCGTAATTTGTTTCACTTTCAAACTCGGGTGCCCCTTTTTCTACACGGGCAGCCTTGTATTCAGGTTTAGCTGGTTTTCTTTCTGGATAGCTGGAGCTGAAGATGGATTCTATCATTTATCTCTTTTTATGCTGTTCAGCTCCTATTGTACATATTTTGTTTATTTCCGCTGTAGACATTTATGTATAGCTGAACTGTATTTGTACTAAGTAAGATCCTGTATACTGTGTAACTCTGATGATTACTTTTATCCAGTATATTCTATTGTTCATTATCTGGTGTATTTATTTAATTATGTTCTGCTATTATCTGTTTCTGTGTTATATTCCAAAGATAACCCTGTTTCCGTCTGAACGGGATTTCGGGTCGTCTCAACGTGGTATCAGAGCTTTGGTTAAGCTTAGTTCTGGAATATAACATTTGAACGAACTCGTTAGAAATAGAACCACTAGTGTTCTAGGACGGGTAACTCTATACAGATAGGATCAGCAATATCCTAGTATGAGTAAAGCAGAATGAAATTACACCTGGATAGACACATTTACATTCAAGTATTTGTCTCTATATTTTAAAATATCTTTTCTGTTGACCTGACACTTGATCTGCCATTCGCAGAAGTACTAGAAAATGAGTGCCAGAAACAGAATAAGTAATACGGAACCGGATATAGAAGCTCTATTTGTGAAATATAGGAATCTGGGTGGAAAGCTGTTCTCGGGCGAAGAATCTATTATGAGAACACAAGCTTGGATTCGTTCGGCTGAGAAAATCTTCGAAGCCTTAAAACTGAGGGATGACCAGAAAAGATTACTGGCCTCCTGGACACTCGAAGACGAAGCTTTGTTTTGGTGGGATTCAGTTATTAAAGATAATCCAGAAGGTGATATCACCTGGGACAGATTCAAAGTGACTTTCTTAGAAAGATTTACTCCTCCCGAAGCAACTGAGCGGTTATGCGATGAATTTTCTTATCTGATACAAGGTGACATGACTATCCCAGAATATCATAAGAAATTCAATGAACTTTCTCACTTTGCTCCTCATCTAATTCAAAATCTGAAGAGGAAGAATTTGAGATTTATCAATGGGCTTCAAAGGAAATACCAGAATAAAGTATTGGGGCATGTGAAGCTTCCTTTTTCTGAAATGATATACATGGCCTATCAGTACGAAGATCTCGACAGGAAAGGCATGTTGCGAGATGAAGAAGAAGTCAGTTCTAGTGACAAAGCAAAGTCGGGAACTGATCGTCCTGAGGCCAGTACGATGTCAGAGGTCAGTAAGGAGCCTAGAACCAATCAGAAAAGGGCCAGATCCGAAAAAGAACCAGTAACGACCGCTGTATGCAGTAACTGCCATAAACAGGGGCATTTGACTAGGAATTGTAAGCCCTCGAAGAAGCTGAGGAAAGATGAAACTAAATCCGGTAAGAAGTTCCAAGAGAAGAGAAAGTGCAGTCAATGCCATCAGTCCGGTCATCTTTCAAAGGCCTGCCCGCTACTCAGAAAACCTAAAGCAGTACATGTAAATGAGGTGGTAGAAGTAACTGCATCCTCGTCTGCTCAGGAAAGGTCTGATGTTTTAGAAGGCACGCTCAATGTCAAAAACATTCCAGTTAAAGTACTGTTTGACATAGGCGCGTCACGAAGCTTTATTGCAAAGAGTGCAGTCAAGAAATTAGATTTGAATTTGAAGAAGCTCAAAGAGCCAATGGCTGTCCAGAATCCGGTTGGGGGTTCAATTGATCTCAGTTGGATTTGTGCAGTACCTGTCTCCTTTTCGTGCTATAAATTCCCTATAATCTCTATCGTCATGAATTTTAATGAATTCGATCTTATTCTGGGATTGGATTGGCTAACCAAATATGAAGCGGAAGTTAAATGCGCCGAGAGAGTTGTAAGGGCAAAAGCACAATTGGGAAATTATATAACCATACCATGTGAAGGCCCAACTTCAAATAGAAAAGATTTCTGGTCAGCTCTCGATGTTTCTCCAGCTCAAATAGAAAATATCCCTGAGGTCACAGAGAATATTCCTGACCTCATCAAAGATATTCCTGTCGTCAAGAACTATGCGGATGTGTTCGAGGAAGTCGTTCGCTTACCTCCGCAAAGAGAAATAGATTTCAAAATTGCTTTAATTCCAAATGCAAGGCCGGTAGTTTACGCTATTCGAAGAATGTCCTTGAAAGAGAAGAAGGAATTAGACAATCAAACACGACAGCTGGTATGGAAAGGTCTGATCAGGCCTAGTTTCTCTGATTGGGGTGCAGCAGTGGTGTTTGTCCCAAAATCTGACGGTACTCTACGGCTATGTGTGGATTATCGTGATCTGAACAAACAGACAATAAAGAACAAGTATCCATTGCCGCGGATTGATGATTTGTTGGATCGATTAAATGGAGCACAAGTATTTTCAAGAATGGACCTTGCTACAGGCTTCCATCAACTTCGAATTGCCGAAGAGTGTGTTCCAATGACAGCGTTCAGAGGTCCCGACCTATTCTACGAGTGGTTAGTAATGCCATTCGGCTTATGTAACGCTCCCGCTTACTTCGTCGATCTAATGAATAGAGTATTCAGAGGAGTATTGAATAAATTTGTTCTGGTTTTTATTGATGATATTCTAATCTTCTCTAAATCAAAGGCCGAACATGAAAAACATTTGGAACAAGTGTTAGAAATTCTGAGACGGAATGTATTAAAAGCTAAGTTTTCCAAATGTATATTCTGGCAAGATGAAGTAAAATTTCTGGGCCACGTCGTATTGAAAGAAGGAATTGCTGTGGATCCAAGTAAAATCACGGCTATTCAAAATTGGAAACAGCCCAGTACTCCCACTGAAGTCCGCAGTTTTCTTGGATTGGCTAGCTATTATCGGAAGTTCGTTAAAGACTTTTCGAAGATATCTGGTCACTTAACGAAGCTTACAAAGAAGCATTCTAAATTCAAGTGGACTCCAGAAAGTGAGGAGGCTTTTGAGGAGCTAAAGTTAAGGTTGACAACTGCTCCAGTGTTAACCATCATCGATGGCAACCAGGATTTAAAAGTATGGACTGATGCTTCTAGAGAAGGCCTCGGTGCAGTGTTAATGCAAAGGGGCCAAGTAATTGCTTATGCTAGCCGTCAACTGAAGCCACATGAAAAGAACTACGTAACTCATGATCTTGAGTTATTGGCTATTGTGTTCGCTTTGAAAATCTGGAGACACTATCTTCTGGGCGAGAGATTCGAACTGTTTACAGATCACCAGTCGTTAAAGTATCTGTTCACTCAGAAGGACTTAAATTTGAGGCAGCAGCGTTGGCTGGAGTTTCTTGCAGCATATGACTTTGAAATTATATATACTCCAGGGAAAGCCAATGTCGTGGCTGATGCGTTAAGCCGAAAGAATGAAATGCTCGCCAGTTTCATCATTGCGACTTCGTTGATTGATAAGATATCGGCTCTCCAAGAAGACGACCAATTTATCAAAGGAATAAGTCAGCGAATTCGTGAGGGCAATGCTTCGGATTTCCAGCTAGACAGCGAAGGGATTCTGAGGTTAGAAGGGCGAATTTGCGTTCCAGATATTCCTGAACTCAGAAGGGATGTACTGGATGAATGTCACAAATCTAAGCTCAGTATCCATCCAGGTGTGAATAAAATGTATAACGATATCAAACGCACATTCTAGTGGAAGTCGTTAAAAGGAGACATCTCGATATACGTTAGCCGATGCCCTACTTGCCAGCTAGTTAAAAGCGACCAACAGAAATTGGCTGGATTATTACAACCACTGGAAGTTCCTGGTTGGAAGTGGGAGCATATTTCTATGGATTTCATTGATGGTTTGCCCAGAACCAGAAAAGGAAATGACAGTATTTGGGTGATCGTAGATCGCTTCACGAAGACCTCCCATTTCATACCTGTCAGATCAAATAGAACCACTCAGAGTCTGGCACAGATATACTTCAGGGAAATAGTTAGACTGCATGGAGTGCCGCTCAGTATAGTCAGTGATAGAGATACAATATTCACTAGCAAATTCTGGGAAGCATTTCAAGTCGAGCTGGGAACGAAGTTAAACTTGAGCACAGCTTATCATCCTCAGACGGACGGTCAGACTGAGAGGGTGAATCGCATTTTAGAAGATCTATTGCGGGCTTGTGTTCTAGATTTCGGTGGATCATGGGAAGACCATCTGCATTTGGCTGAATTCTCTTATAACAACAGCTACCAGGCGAGTCTGACAATGTCGCCATTCGAAGCATTATATGGTAGACCGTGCCGATCTCCTGCTTGTTGGGTCGAACCAGGTAATAGACTGGTGTTGGGTCCTGATATGATTCGAGAAGCTGCCGACAAAGTCAATTTTATCAAGAAACGATTACTCGCCGCTCAAAGCCGACAAAAGAGCTATGCCGATAGAAGAAGAAGAGATATATCCTTTGAAGTTGGCGACTACGTATATTTAAAAGTATCGCCGATGAGAGGAGTTATCCGGTTCGGTAAAACTGGAAAGTTGGCAACCAAATTCATTGGTCCGTTTCCTATTCTGGAACGGATTGGGACTCTCGCATATAAAGTCAAACTTCCTGATTGGTTGCCTGGAGTTCATGATGTATTTCATATATCTCAACTTCGAAAGCACGTTCATGATCCAGACTTGATCGTGGAAGAAGCAGCTCAACAGGATATTGAAATTACTCCAGAATTAGCTGTGAGGCGTGAGCCGCTAAAGATTATCGGCAAAGAAACCAAAGAGCTGAGAAACAAGAAGGTTCACTTAGTCAAAGTGCAATGGAGTGGAGATCCGCGAGATTGTACTTGGGAAACGGAGGAGAGCATTCAGAAAGCTTATCCTAGATGCCGAGTAGATATCTCTGATTGACTCTGGTGCAAGGTACATTTACCCTACTTTGCACTACCATTCAATTCTCTACTCTATTGTTATTTTGTAACGACCCAGAAAATCTGAACCAATTAAAATTTTTTAAATTGGCTAAAATAATGGATTTTAAATATTTAAAATAAATATTTTAGATAATGGCAATGAAAACTGAGTTTGAATCGACATTTGAAAACGAATATAATTAATTATAATTATATATAGAATTGAAAATGGCGCGGTAGTTCGATAATTCGATTTCAAACTTCAATTGAATATACCGGGTGCAAAACAATCCGGATTTTAGTGAAACCAAAAATAATGGAATCTAATTGATAATATCTTTCTAACGAATCCGACCAATCGAAATTTGATAGCGGGAATCAAAAGATATGTCCAGTTGAAAATTCTGAATAGTCGCTATGGAATTCAGGCCCTTAAAAATGGATATTTTGCAAATGACCTCGGATTTCGACGAAACCACTTTTGTTGGATCCGCAGGGTCAAGTTATTGTTAGGTTTCAAATTTCATAATTTTTCGAATCAATATGTGAGCGTGGCATAGGAAAACGTGTTTGACCAGTTTCTGTTGATTTTAATCGACTGGAAATTGGCCATTTTTCAAACGGTCTCAGAATTCGACGAAACTAGTTTTGTTAGGACCGTATCGTCGATACGAAGCTAGAAAATATTTTTCTGGAATTTTTCTAGTCCGTATGTGACCCCGGTAATTTGAAATGTGCGTTTAAAATTCAATATAATGATTTAAATGAAAATTCAAAATGAAACTGATTGTAACGATCAAATCAGCTTGCGATACATATCCCATTGTGTTCGGAATGGGGGTTAAACGCTATGGGCGACAGGCGGTGGGCCTCGTTTCGTGGTCGTGGGTAAAAGTCAACTTTAAACAATTAAATAATAATAAAAATAAATTTTTTTTTTTAATTCCCTTCCCCCCCTTTTTCTTCTTCACTGCCCCCCCCCCCCCGATTCAATTACCAGAAACAAAAAAAAAAGAAAAAAACCCTAAGACTCGACGGCGACGCCACCAAACCCCAAGCCGCCACCTCGAAGACCCGAAGCCATCGCCACTCCTCGAAGCCATCGCCCCCCCCCCCCCCCGTCGAATCCCATCGCGACGCCACCAAACCCCGAGCGCCACCCTCGAGAAGACAATCGCCGACGACATCTTCTCCCCCCCTCGCTCGCAAAGCTGAAGCCGACCGCCACCAGAGAAACCCCCCCCCCCCCCCTTCGCAGCTTCGGTGAGCATTTTTTTTTATTTTTTTTTTCTTTTTATTTAATTCTGTAAAACTGATTTGGTTTTAAGAATAAAAACTGATTTATTTATAGAATAAAAACTGATTAATTTATAGAATAAAAACTGATTTATTTATAGAATAAAAAACTGATTTATTTATAGAATAAAAACTGATTTATTTATAAAGTTAAAAACTGATTTATTTATAAAGTATTAAAACAGAATTTGTTTTAAAAAAAAAAACTGATTTTATTTCGAAAAGGAAAACTGATTTGTTTATAAAGATTAAAACTGTTTATTTTAAAAAAGAATTTTAAACTGATTTTTTTTAAAAAAAGAATTTTAAACTGATTTATAAAAATATAAAAACTGATTTTTCTGAGATTTTAAAAACTGAATTATAAAGGAATATAAAAACTGATTTTAAAATGATTTATAAACTAGAAGAAGATTAGAAATTTAAAAGTAAAAATCAGATTTTTATATATGGAAAGCCGAAGTAAAAATCATATTTCTATATATCGAAAGTCGAAAGTAAAAATCATATTTCTATATATCGAAAGTCGAAAGTAAAAATCATATTTTTATATATCGAAAGTCGAAAGTAAAAATCATATTTTTATATATCGAAAGTCGAAAGTAAAAATCATATTTTTATATATCGAAAGTCGAAAGTAAAAATCATATTTTTATATATTGAAAGTCAAAGTAAAAATCATATTTTTAAATATTGAAAGTCAAAGTAAAAATCATATTTTTAAATATTGAAAGTCAAAGTAAAAATCATATTTTTAAATATTGAAAGTCAAAGTAAAAATCATATTTTTAAATATTGAAAGTCAAAGTAAAAATCATATTTTTAAATATTGAAAGTCAAAGTAAAAGTCATATTTTTATATATCGAAAGTCGAAAGAAAAATCATATTTTTATATATTGAGTAGCATAGTAAAAATTCGATTTTTACATGTGTAGAGAATACGGGCGAAAGCGACAAAAGGCGAAGATTTCTCTAAAGGAAGTGTCGTGAAGTTGGATAGCTATTGGTGAGATTTCTGATTTAAAAATATTATATATATGTGAAATGAAAGTGAATTGCTATCTATAAATATATATCTATATATATATATATATATATATATATATATACGCCCCTCGTCCACAAACCATGGACGATATTTATTGATTGAAATTGTTGTGATAATTGGTTGATAGCGAATGATTGTTTGGGATTGTTTGTGATTGATATTGGTTGATTGTGGTTGAAAAATACCCATTGGTGGTTGTGAAATATTTGGTTGAAACCACATAGGATTAGTTTGTTGAAATGAAATAAATATATACATGCCGCCTGCGTGCGAACTAGATGCATGAACCCCATTGTCAAAAACCGCGAGGTTTTAAGGTAGAGCGAGGAGCCGTACTAGGGACGGTGCCGGTGTAACTACCCTGCCGTTATGCTGCCGAAATTTTGAATAATATTTGTGTGTTTGAATTATTTTCATATGCTTAAACTATATTTATTCATTGTATAGAAAACATTCATGTGTTGAATTGATATTCATTCGTTGTTTAGAAATTCATGTGTTGAATGGTATTCATATTTTGAAATAAATTGTTCGATAATAAAAATCACATTTTTATCTATATAGAAAAACTATTGAAAACATTCATGTGTTGAATTGATATTCATTCGTTGTTTAGAAATTCATGTGTTGAATGGTATTCATATTTTGAAATAAATTGTTCGATAATAAAAATCACATTTTTATCTATATAAAAAAACTATTGAAAACATTCATGTGTTGAATTGATATTCATTCGTTGTTTAGAAATTCATGTGTTGAATGGTATTCATATTTTGAAATAAATTGTTCGATAATAAAAATCACATTTTTATCTATATATAAAAACTATTGAAAACATTCATGTGTTGAATTGATATTCATTCGTTGTTTAGAAATTCATGTGTTGAATGGTATTCATATTTTGAAATAAATTGTTTGATAATAAAAATCACCTTTTATCGACTATATGAACTATATAGAAAAATAGTGTTTTGAAATGAATTGTTTTACAATAAAAATCACATTTTTATTGTATGCATAAATCGTTGAAATGTGAAGTGTTAAAAATAGCCACTTGTTCAAAATAAACATATATGAGTTGAAATATTCATTAATTAGCTAATGAAATGATTTGCACCTATTTATGTAGCATTAGAATGAATGGTGTTTTTAAACCAAATAGAAATCAAATATGAAGTTGAATAGAAAATGAAAAATGATATGAACTGTATATATATGTACATGCATATTCATTGAACAGGTTATAGCAAAGGGGCTAGAGAAGAGGAATAAAATTTTGTGCCCGACAAATAGGTGCACATTTACTGATTTGTTTGGGTGATGATTTTGAGCCTGTTGGCTAGCCGCTTGGCTTTTTCTTTTCCTTTTTGAGATTAGAAGGACCGGGAACGCTATTTGCGATTTCCCGATGCTCCCGGTGCAGGGGAGGTTATGGCGAAATTTTTCCAAAATTTAAGGTGTTAGAAATTTTTTTGAAGTGAAAACGATATTGAAATCATTGAATGAACTATATTTATATAAATATAAATAAAATTAAAACGAAACGAAGCCGTGCAGTTCGTATTTTGAAACCGTGATTTCAAACGACTAGTGCGGGAAATCCGACCATTGGATTTTCCCGAAACCTCAACCGTCGGGTTCGCCTTGGAAATATCTTCCCAACGGCACCAACTTTGTAGAAATCCAACGGTTGGATTGTCTGGAATGTTTAATTCAAATCTGAAGAAAAACAGCGCCAGAAACGATTATATTTATTTATATATATAAATATAATTATATTTAATCGAATAACGACGCAGCAGTTCGTATTTTGAAATCGAAATTTCAAACGATTGTACCGGGAGATCCGACCGTCGGATTTTCCCGAAACTGGAACCGTTGGATTCGTTTTGAAAAGACCTTTGTAATGATGTAGATTTTGTGAAGATCCAACGGTTAGATTTTCAGATATGTTTAAATCAAATCTGAAGAAAAACAGCGCCACGGCCGCCTTATGGCCCGAAGCGTCGTTTTGAATAAAATGGCTATTTTAAAATAAATAAAAATAGCGATAAATAGTTATAAAATATCATAAGCGATATGGAATGGAAATAAACTGAATTTGCTCGATTTATGTTGTATTTGATGGTTGAATGTGTTTGGTGTGAAAACTATATTAAAGAACACAATTGGTGTTGTCGAATAATTTAACCATTGAAATAAATCGATTTGAAATTCTAAATATACGTGAATTATTTGAAAAGGCCGAGTTAATTCTCATTTCGAATAATCGACCGACGATTGAAATTCGAAGATGAAGACGATGGTCGAAGACCGGAGATCTTCACCTCGTTTGGATGGTAACCGAGGTCCTGATTGGGAGGCATCCCGAAATATGGATAATGAGTGGTGATCGTCCAGACGTACGTGGTGATCGAAGGGTTTGCGAGGTATTTAGTGCCTCCGGTTTCGTTCAGACCCTGAACGGACTTGTAAATGGACTGTGTGTCTGACATTGGATTTTATTCTATGTTGATTGATCTCTGTTAAATATACATCTGTTTGGCGGCGAAGAATTTATTCTTTTGCTTAACGCCCTTCTTTGAGACGCACGAGCTCAGAGGTTGTATATCGATAGACATCAGTCGCATGGCATGAATTGCCTGTGTGGCATGCTAAGATGCAGTGATCAGGGCTTCTGTTGAAAAGCAAAGTCTTGTGGTGATGATCAAAGCACCGCCTGTGTGGCGTAGCTTTGTGTATAACGTGAATTCGCGAGCCTCACACCCCGGTATGAACCTAAAACGGGAGAAGGACCTCAGGGAGGGCATGCGTTTCTTTCTAGCTAGGGTGGTGTCAGTGACCTACCAGCCCTGACATTTATATACTTTTCACCTATGTGGTTGTTGCTGTTGCGAGGCGCCTCGGTTTGATCGGACGATCCGGGTCCGATGGAGTCATTCGTTGGCTCGTTTACGCCCCAAAGGGCGGGGAAACGTAGTGTTCAGGCATTCTTAATCCACATCGGTGGACCGGCCCTGTCGCTCCAAGGGTCGATGCGTTCTGATCCTGATACATGGGCTAGATTGTCTCGAATTCGGTAAGGACTATCTTTTGCCTTGGTTCATGACGGAAATCCAATTTCCAAATACGTGACGATGCGATTTTGATTGTATACCTATATATGGCGACATAGTGGTATGGGGCATTAATGCCGTCTATGATTGATAGTTATGATTTGAAATTGTTTTCAAAACATATAAACACTAGCAATAATATCAAATGCCTTTGTTTTATTCGTATCAAGCATATCTTGGCCGTTATAAGGTAAAAACTCTATCCTCCGGTTTGCGTTGCATTGTGTGATGGGAACTGAGTCTTATAACGGTTTCATTTTTATAAAAAGCATAGCGATGTTTAAAAAAAAGATTTGTTTTAAAGCACTGGCAATCTAATGGAGTAAACCCGTTCCACGAAAGTGGCGTGGTCCTGTGATTAGCCAATTATATATGTGTTGAGTGGATTTCTCATACCAGTCCCATGACTGACTCGTAGTTTGTTTCACTCTCAAACTCGGGTGCCCCTTTTTCTACACGGGCAGCCTTGTATTCAGGTTTAGCTGGTTCTTTCTGGATAGCTGGAGCTGAAGATGGATTCTATCATTTATTTCTTTTTATGCTGTTCAGCTCCTATTGTACATATTTTGTTTATTTCCGCTGTAGACATTTATGTATAGCTGAACTGTATTTGTACTAAGTAAGATCCTGTATACTGTGTAACTCTGATGATTACTTTTATCCAGTATATTTTGTTGTTCATTCTGGTGTATTTATTTAATTCTGTTCTGCTATTATATGTTTCTGTGTTATATTCCAAAGATAACCTTGTTTCCGTGAGAACGGAAAATCGGGTCGTCTCATATTTTCTTTTCATAGATGTGCACTTTTAATTATATAGTCTGAATGATTTTTAAGGGGCATAGGATTTGATTAGTATATTTTTGAAGGTTAAAAACAATTGGATTGGTTGTTGTGTTGCGTGATTGTAGATTTATCAAACCACTTTCGACTTTGTTCCTTTTCGGGGACGAAAAGTTTTAAGTGGGGGAGATTGTAACGACCCAGAAAATCTGAACCAATTTAAATTTTTTAAATTGGCTAAAATAATGGATTTTAAATATTTAAAATAAATATTTTAAATAATGGCAATGAAAACTGAGTTTGAATCGACAATTGAAAATGAATATAATTAATTATAATTATAAACAATGCCTGAAATGGCGCTGTAGTTTCAAAATTTGAATTCAAACTTTGTCGGACTGTACCTGGTGCAAAACAATCCGGATTTTAGCGAAACCAAAAACATTAGGATCTAATTGGTAATATCTTTCTAACGAATCTGACCAATCGAAATTTGATAGCGGGAATCAAAAGATATGTCCAGTTGAAAATTCTGAATAGTCGCTATGGAATTCAGGCCCTTAAAAATGGACATTTTGCAAACGACCTCGGATTTCGACGAAACCACTTTTGTTGGATCCGTGATGTCAAGTTATTGCTAGGTTTCAAATTTCATAATTTTTCGAATCAATATGTGAGCGTGGCAAGAGAAAACGTGTTTGACCAGTTTCAGTTGATTTTAATCGACTGGAAATTGGCCATTTTTCCAACGGCCTCAGAATTCGACGAAACTAGTTTTGTTAGGACCGTATCGTCAATACGAAGCTAGAAAATATTTTTCTGGAATTTTTCTAGTTTGTATGTGACCCCGGTAATTTGAAATGTACGTTTAAAATGCAATATAGTGATTTAAATGTAAATTCAACGGAAACTGATTGTAACGATCAAATCAGCTTGCGATACATATCCCATTGTGTTCGGAATGGGGGTTAAACGCTATGGACGACAGGCGGTGGGCCTCGTTTCGAGGTCGTGGGTAAAAGTCAACTTTATGCAATTAATTTAATTAATAATAATAAAAAAAATATCTCCCTCCCTTTATCCTTCTTTCTGGCCCCTCCCCCGATTTCATTAATCAGAAAAAAAAGGCGCTCGAGCCCTTCCAGAATCGCCGACACCCATCGCGGCGGCGCCACCACCCACGAGCCCACCCCTCCGATCATCTTCCCCCTCTCTCCTTCTCCCCCGTTCACCTCTCCTCCCTGTTCGAACCAAAATCGCGACGCCACCACCGAAGACCGCCGTGCCCTAGCCTCCCACCGCCGACCGCACCACCACTCCGCCGCCTCAGCCCACATCCCGACGCCTGACGACCCCCCCCTTCGCAGATTACAGTAAGTATTTTATTTTATTTTTATTTTTATTTTAATTCTGTAAATTTCGTTTTTTTTATTTCTGTAAAAACTGATTTTTAAAAGAATTTAAAACTGATTTTTAAAAGAATTTAAAACTGATTTTTTGAAAAAGAATTTAAAACTGATTTTTTGAAAAGGATTTAAAACTGATTTTTAAAAGGATGTAAAACTGATTTTTAAAAGGTTTAAAAAATGATTTTATTTTAAGATTTAAAATAGAAAAAGATTTGAACTTTAAATAGAAAAAGATTAGAACTTTGAATAGAAAAAGATTTGAACTTGGAAAAATAAAGATCATATTTTTAAAATAGAAAAGACGGAATTTTTATTAAGTGGAAGAAGTAAGATATGATTTTTATATTTTAAAGTAATAAAATTATAATTTTTACATCATAGGAATATTAAAAATATAATATTTATTTTTGAAAAGGCGGAATCTATATTTTTGAAATTCGATTTTTATATATTGAATAACATAGTAGAAATTTGATTTTTACATATGTAGAGAATACGGGCAACGAAGCGACAAAAGGCGAGATTGGCGAAGATTTCTATAAAGGAAGAGTCGTAGTATTGGATAGCTATTGGTGAGATTTCTGATTTAAAAATATATATATGTGTGTGAAATGTAAGTGAATTGTTATATATAAATATATATATATATATATATATATATATATATACGCCCCTCGTCCACAAACCATGGACGATATTTATTGATTGAAATTGTTGTGAAAATTGATTGATAGCGAATGGTTGTTTGGGATTGTTTGTGATTGGTATTGGTTGATTGTGGTTGAAAAATACCCATTTGTGGTTGTGAAATATTTGGTTGAAACCACATAGGATTAGTTTGTGGAAATGAAATAAATATATACATGCCGCCTGCGTGCGAACTAGATGCATGATCCCCATTGTCAAAAACCGCGAGGTTTTAAGGTAGAGCGAGGAACCGTACTAGGGACGGTCCCGGTTTTAACTACCCTGCCGTTATGCTGCTGAAATTTTGAATAATATTCGTGTGTTTGAATTATTTTCATATGCTTAAACTATATTTATTCATTGTATAGAAAACATTCATGTGTTGAATTGATATTCATTCGTTGATTAGAAATTCATGTGTTGAATGGTATTCATATTTTGAAATAAATTGTTTGATAATAAAAATCACATTTTTATCTATATATAGGAACTATAGACAACATTCATGTGTTGAATTGATATTCATTCGTTGATTAGAAATTCATGTGTTGAATGGTATTCATATTTTGAAATAAATTGTTTGATAATAAAAATCACATTTTTATCTATATATAGAAACTATAGAAAACATTCATGTGTTGAATTGATATTCATTCGTTGATTAGAAATTCATGTGTTGAATGGTATTCATATTTTGAAATAAATTGTTTGATAATAAAAATCACATTTTTATCTATATATAGAAACTATAGAAAACATTCATGTGTTGAATTGATATTCATTCGTTGATTAGAAATTCATGTGTTGAATGGTATTCATATTTTGAAATAAATTGTTTGATAATAAAAATCACATTTTTATCTATATATAGAAACTATAGAAAACATTCATGTGTTGAATTAATATTCATTCGTTGATTAGAAATTCATGTGTTGAATGGTATTCATATTTTGAAATAAATTGTTTGATAATAAAAATCACATTTTTATCTATCTATAGAAACTATAGAAAACATTCATGTGTTGAATTGATATTCATTCGTTGATTAGAAATTCATGTGTTGAATGGTATTCATATTTTGAAATAAATTGTTTGATAATAAAAATCACATTTTTATCTATATATAGAAACTATAGAAAACATTCATGTGTTGAATTGATATTCATTCGTTGATTAGAAATTCATGTGTTGAATGGTATTCATATTTTAAAATAAATTGTTGGATAATAAAAATCACCTTTTATCGACTATATGAACTGTGTAAAATAATCTCGTTTTAAAATAAATTGTTTTATGATAAAAATCCTATTTTTATCAGCTATATGAACTATATAGAAAAATAGTGTTTTGAAATGAATTGTTTTACAATAAAAATCACATTTTTATTGTATGCATAAATCGTTGAAATGTGAAGTGTTAAAAATAGCCACTTGTTCAAAATAAACATATATGAGTTGAAATATTCATTAATTAGCTAATGAAATGATTTGCACCTATTTATGTAACATTAGAATGAATGGTGTTTTTAAACCAAATAGAAATCAAATATGAAGTTGAATAGAAAATGATAAATGATAAGAACTGTATATATATGTATATGCATATTCATTGAACAGGTTATAGCAAAAGGGCTAGAGAAGAGGAATAAAATTTTGTGCCCGACAAATAGGTACACATTTACTGTTTTGTTTGGGTGATGATTTTATGAGCCTGTTGGCTAGTCGCTTGGCTTTTTCTTTTTCTTTTTGAGATTAGAAGGACCGGGAAAGCTATTTGCGATTTCCCGATGCTCCCGGTGCAGGGGAGGTTATGGCGAAATTTTCCAAAAATTTAAGGCGTTAGTGAAATATTTGAAGTGAAAACGATATTGAAATCATTGAATGAACTATATTTATATAAATATATAAATATAAATAAAATTAAAATGAAACGAGGCCGTGCAGTTCGTATTTTGAAACCGTGATTTCAAACAACTAGTACGGGAAATCCGACCATTGGATTTTCCCGAAACCTCAACCGTCGGGTTCGCCTTGGAATAATCTTTCCAACGGCACCAACCTTGTAAAAATCCAACGGTTGGATTGTCTAGAATGTTTAATTCAAATCTGATGAAAAACAGCGCCAGAAGCGATTATATTTATATATATAAATATAATTATATATTTAATCGAATAACGACGCTGCAGTTCGTATTTTGAAATCGAAAATTCAAACGATTGTACCGGGAGATCCGACCGTCGGATTTTCCCGAAACTGGAACCGTTGGATTCGTTTTGAAAAGACCTTTCTAATGATGTAAATTTTGCGAAGATCCAACGGTTAGATTTTCAGATATGTGTAAATCAAATCTGAAGAAAAACAGCGCCACGGCCGCTTTATGGCCCGAAGCGTCGTTTTGAATAAATCAGCTATTTTAAAATAAATAAAAATAGCGATAAATCGTTATAAAATATTGGAAACGTTATGGAATGGAAATAAACTGAATTTGCTTGATTTATGTGATATTTGATGGTTGAATTGTGTTTGGTGTGAAAATTACATTAAAGAACAAAATTGGTGTTGTCGAATAATTTAACCATTGAAATAAATTGAATTGAAATTCTAAATATACGTGAATTATTTGAGAAGGCCGAGTTAATTCTCATTTCAAATAATTGACCGACGATTGAAAGTCGAAGATAAAGACGGTGGTCGAAGACCGGAGATCTTCACCTCGTTTGGATGGTAACTGAGGTCCTGATTGGGAGGCATCCCGAAATATGGATAATGAGTGGTGATCGTCCAGACGTACGTGGTGGTCGAAGGGTTTGCGAGGTATTTAGTGCCTCCGGTTTCGTTCAGACCCAGAACGGACTTGTAAATGGACTGTGTGTCTGACATTGGATTTTATTCTGTGTTGATTGATCTCTGTCAAATATACATCTATTTGGCGGCGGAGAATTTAATCTTTTGCTTAACGCCCTTCTTTGAGACGCACGAGCTCAGAGGTTGTATATCGATGGACATCAGTCGCATGGCATGAATTGCCTATGTGGCATGCTAAGATGCAGTGATCAGGGCTTCTGTTGAAAAGCAAAGTCTTGTGGTGATGATCAAAGCACCGCCTGTGTGGCGTAGCTTTGTGTATAACGTGAATTCGCGAGCCTCACACCCCGGTTTGAACCTAAAACAGGAGAAGGACCTCAGGGAGGACATGCGTTTTTTTCTAGCTAGGGTGGTGTCAGTGACCTACCAGCCCTGACATTTATATACTTTTCACCTATGTGGTTGTTGCTGTTGCGAGGCGCCTCGGTTTGATCGGACGATCCGGGTCCGATGGAGTCATTCGTTGGCTCGTTTACGCCCCAAAGGGCGGGGAAACGTATTGTTCAAGCATTTTAATCCACATCGGTGGACCGGCCCTGTCGCTCCAAGGGCCCACCTGAGTCTGGGTCTTATGGCTCGGGCTAGAGAGTCACGAATTCGGTAAGGACTATCTTTTTCCTTGGTTCATGACGGAAATCCAATTTCCAAATACGTGACGATGCGGTTTCGATTGTATATATATTTGGCGACATAGTGGCATGGGACGCTCATGTCGCCTATGATTGATGGTTATGATATGAAATTGTTTTCAAAACATATAAACACTAGTAATAATATCAAATGCCTTTGTTTTATTCGTATCAAGCATATCTTGGCCGTTATAAGGTAAAAACTCTATCCTCCGGTTTGCGTTGCATTGTGTGATGGGAACTGAGTCTTATAACGGCTTCATTTTTATAAAAAGCATAGCGAAGTTTAAAAGAAAGATTTGTTTTAAAGCACTGGAAATCCAATGGAGTAAACCCGTTCCACGAAAGTGGCGTGGTCCTGTGATTGGCCAATTATATATGTGTTGAGTGGATTTCTCATACCAGTCCCATGACTGACTCGTAGTTTGTTTCACTTTCGAACTCGGGTGCCCCTTTTTCTACACGGGCAGCCTTGTATTCAGGTTTAGCTGGTTTTCTTTCTGGATAGCTGGAGCTGAAGATGGATTCTATCATTTATCTCTTTTTATGCTGTTCAGCTCCTATTGTACACATTTTGTTTATTTCCGCTGTAGACATTTATGTATAGCTGAACTGTATTTGTACTAAGTAAGATCCTGTATACTGTGTAACTCTGATGATTACTTTTATCCAGTATATTCTATTGTTCATTATCTGGTGTATTTATTTAATTCTGTTCTGCTATTATCTGTTTCTGTGTTATATTCCAAAGATAACCCTGTTTCCGTCTGAACGGGATTTCGGGTCGTCTCATATTACCAGTTTTTCTCCATGGGATGAATAGGTTGGGATTGGGAAATAAAATAAATGATTACTTCAGTACGGATCGTTAATCCCGACTAGTTTGGATAAACCTTAATTTGGTTTAAAATTGATATCCAGAGGGAGATTAAAGAATAAATTTAAAAAAATATCTTTGATAAAATTAATGGGAACCTATTCCCAAAGTATAATAATCTTTGAATAAAGGAATATTCTGGATTGGAATGAGGCGTATGTTGTGTTTTTATAGCACTTGTTTATTATATACGCAAGTTATTCGGAAAGGCCGGGTTTACACCGATTCCGAATAACTGATTCGATGATAAGTCGACGATGAAGATGATGGTTGAAGACCGGAGGTATTCACATCATTTAGATGATTAATGATGTCTTGATTGGGCTGTACACCCAAGGAAAGGTAATAAGTGGTGATCGTCCAGACGTACTTGGAGATCGACCGGATATGCGAGGACCTCTCTCCTGTATTGGACATACGGGAGGAGGAATAACGTGCCTCCGGTTTCGTTCAGACCCAGAACGAACTAGTAATTGGATGTGTGTCTGTCGTTGGATTTTATTCTGTGTTGATTGATCTTTATTAAATATACATCTGTTTGGCGACGGAGAATTTATTTTGTTGCTTAACGCCCTTCTCTGAGACGTACGAGCTCAGAGGATATATATCGATAGACATCAGTCGCATGGTGTGAATTGTCAGTGTGGCATGCTGAAATGCAAATGATCAAGGCTTCTATTGAAAAGCAAAGTCTTATGGTTGATGATCAAAACACGGCTTTAATATAGCATAGCATTGTATATAGCGTTAATTCACGAGCCTTATACCTCGGTATGAGTCAAAAAAGGGATAAGGGACCCAAGGAGTGCATGACGTTTCCTTCTAACTATGGGTAGTGCCATGGTAAGGAGCCCAGACATTTATTTATTTTTACCTATGTGGATGATGGATAGCGAGGCGTCTCGGATATATCGGTTACTACGGAGCCGATGGTTAGGTCCTATGGGACCGGGAAACGTGTGTTCAGGAATAATTAATCCTAAAACGTAAGGGAGGACAGACCTTGGAGGATCCAGGGGTCTTCTGTGGGAGATCATGAGGCATTTGCTAGAGTGTCTCGAAGCCGGCGAGTAGTACATCCCTTGCCTCGACTCATGACGAAAATCCAATTTCTAATACGTGACATTCGGTTTTATTTGTAGAGCCTGGTATGGCAACATAGTGGGATGTAGCACTATGCCGTCTATGATTGATACATTTATATTTGTAGTTGTTTTCATACACTTTACACTATAATAGTATCAAAATGATTTGTTTTAAACGTACCTAACATGTTTGGCTATTATAAGGTAAACTTCTATCCTCTGGCTTGCATTGCATTGTATGATGGGACCTGAGTCTTATAATAGCTTTATTTTTTCCAAAACGCATTGCGTTGAATGTTTATGCACTGGTACTCTTGGCGGGAAACCTGTTCCGTGTTATATGGCCCGGTCCCTTGATTTACTCTATTTTAAAGTAAAGTTTAAATAACTGTTTTAGTTCTCACACCAGTCACATGATTGACTTGGAGTTTATTGTTTTAACCTAAACTCTGGGAGCCCTATTTTCCACACGGGCAGCTAGGAGTTTTAGTTTTGCAGATATTATATTCACAGGATCCTGGATTACAGCTGAAGCTATATTCGGAACGCTCTATATTTGTATATTCCCTTCAGTTGTGTTATGTATTGTTATGTATTATTTTTCCGCTGCTAATTTATTTAATCTATGATATTTTTCAATGTGTAATATATATTCATACTCTGTATATTCTTGTACTATGATGTAAATTGTTGTAATAAGCAATGAAATGTTCTTCTGTTTGCGTTCTGATTTGTTGTGTACTCAACTCAATCCGGGCTTTCCTGTAAGGGCGAGTTTGGGTCGTTTAACTTTGTTAGCATATTCCTATAATTTTCATGTAGGTTTACCTTATAATTTCTAACAAGTTCGCCTACACTATTTATAGTATTGAAATATACATGTTGTGATGTTGCATGATCCAATTGCGGATGTGATATTCCATTAAGGAAAATAGTCCAAGGCATACATGCTAAGAAATTAGATAATGTATCATTCCAACTTCACTTTGATAATGTCAACATAGAAACGAACAGTACACATTACCCGTGTGAGCGACAATAACAAGTGCACATTTTTATTTTATCAACTTCTTGCCTATTTTCTATTGTTAAATTTGTCACAGGCTTCTTCTAGACAAATTCCTATCTTTGAAATGTTATTTCGCACTAAGAATAATTTTTAGGCATTGTTATTGACACTTCAAATATTGTTGAGGAGGGGCCAATTTTTTATTTTTAAAAAAAATTGTTAAGGCGAATACTAATGAGGAAAGTAGCCCCTTAACAAATAAAGATAATTTTACCTTATTACCCAATTAGCTTCTTAACAAATAAATGTAATTTTACCTTAATAAATATATCAAGGGCCATAATAATTTTTTTCAATTCACATATATTGATTTTTTTTAAACCCTAAAGGATAAGCGTTTTCAGAGGAATTTGATCGAACTATTTTTTGTCCATATATATATGCCGAATTTTATAATTAGAAGGCAATGCACCGAAATGATTATTAATTTTCGACATATCGCTGTCGAACACATACATAAATGATTACGTGCTGCATTTGGTGCAGTGGTGACGAACCACTTATTTTAATTCGGTTTCCCTTGTCGAATAAGTTTTTTTAATCTAACTTGAAGAGGTAATCCATTAATATTGAGTAGTGTGAAATAAAATTCTCTTATAGCCCCTCAACAATTTTTCAAAGAGTGGAGTATTTTCAAAAAATTACCCTCTACCAATAGTTGGAGTGTCAATAACAACACCTTAATTATTTTTCTTCCATATATGTAATAGTGTTATTATGCCAAGTGTGTGCAGATTTGAACTTAAACACTATATTAAATGAATCTATTTTGAACTTATACATCAGTTAAGCATGCTTAATAATGTAATACAACCCAGCAAGGTATAAATGACAAGTGATGTTTATTTTTCTATATAAATTCGTAATTCCTAAAAAAATGTTACGTTGCGTGCACTTCAAGATTACTTAAGCGAATGTTTTCACCAAAACCAAAACTAGCTCAAACACCAAAGGTACTAAAATCGTACTTCACTGAAATGGTAGGGAAACAAATGGAGTCATATTTAATAATAATTGCAAATGAAAATGCAAGGAAGATAAAATGGAGACAAGATTTAGAGTGGTTCAGCCTCATATTAGGCCAACGTCCACTATGAAGATGACTTGCATTCTTTAAACGGAGATTACAAAATACATGAACTCTCATTTTTCATACATCTTTTCATCCACTCAATATTCTCTCATTCGTACACTTCAATCCTGGGATTTTACGAGAGAATGGTAGAGCTTGAGTAGGAGAAGGATGGATGAATGACTGAGAAGGATGATGTCTTTCTTTCCCCTAATTACATGGTTATACTTGACGCCGTGGTCGAATGAGTGATGATGCTTCGAATGGTCAAGATGATCATTACTTCCCAATTCTTAAGGAGTGACCGAGGATAGAATTTTGCAGCACTTTGTGGTTTTTTTTAGATTCCCCCTTTATGCTGGCAGCCATGGAATATTTATAGGTGAACTCCTCTGAGGAAATGATCTGAAATCTGGATATACTAGCTATAGGTCGCACATTCCATTAATTACATTCAAGCCACTGCCTAGCTGTAGCCAACTGTTGACAGCTGCATCCAGTTGTCATACACGAGCAAAAAGAATGAGCGTCTTGGATAGGTGGGCGTACGATCATAGTTCTTGATGCGGCTATGTTTGATCCAAAGTGAGCAGGTGGCGACTTTTTTAGTCTGGGGATGACTTACTAAGACTTGAAACTAGAAATGAAAATGTGCTCTTTCTAAGAACTGGTGTACGACCGATTGATAGGTGGTATCTGACCAAAGTGTTGTTGTTCGACTAGTAAGGACGTATGAGCGATAAGAGTTGCAATCCATGAGCGGTTGTCAAATATATGTGCGACCCTGACCCCTGCTCTGATATGTACGACCGATCCTTGCTATTAGGTCAAGAGTCTTCCATTGTTTTGAGCGACTTTATAGGAGCGAGTGCTTTAAGTGACTTTATAAGGGAAGAATGCGGGACTGGAATCAATTTTCCTTTGTACCCTGCACGACTGATCCTCTTGGCTTGAGAGAATTCGTCATTTGCTGCCTGTGTATTGCGCCATCCATCTTAATGGTCGTGTTATATGGTCACTCCTACCTATTTTAAATGGATGACTTGCTTTGTTTTGACTCTTGAGCGGCTTTGTTCCAATGTGAATGACCGTCCTTTAGGCCCGAATCATCACTTTCTTCGTGCTGTGGCCTTGCTCTGCGCATTCGTTTTCCGTCCTTTACAAGTCGCTTAAATGCCTTGAACAAGACTATACGCGATCGACCCTGAAGGTGTTCGTTCTGTAGCTCCTACTCAGGTTCAATGCGCATATGGATTTTTTGAGGATTAACACTTGCCCCTCGAAGTCCGTAATTTCTTTTTGGCAAGGAATTACTAGCTTCGACATGGTTGATTGCAACATTGCTTGGTAGATTTATCCCAACTCATTGAAGGGTCGTTCGTGCAAAACTTAGGATTGCTCCGTTGTGGTGGACTGGTATTGTCCCTTTCTGTGAGTGAGAAGTTTGACGTGTCTTTTCATTATTTGCGCGAACAGTTGAATTACGGGATGCCAACTGGAACTTGATGGGACACTTATTTGTCCAATCGAGCAACAAGTTGATGTGCCAAGAATGCTTTGGATGTATGCCTTTTAATCTTCCCTCTTATTTACTTTTAACCTTTTATTTTACTTCTTCTCTTCGAGAAATCCTTTCGACTGTAGTCGCGCTTCCCCGTGGGTTTTATCAGGTAATCCATGTATGTTTTCTCTGCCTTCATTCTTCTTCAAAAGGTTTTGGCTTCCTTACCTCATTGTCTTGCCTAGTTCTTGCAGCAACACCTGTTTCCCTCGAGCAAATTCTTTTCGGCTCCGAAGCATCATGATCTTTTTAGGTGAGTTTTCCCTTTGTTTTGCCTTGTTTTGCTTGAGTACTTATACATTTCCAAACTGGGATGTTTTAAGCGTAGTCTAATTGAGTTAAGTATGAATTTGGGATTCTGGAAATAGACGAATTTTTGTATAGCAAAGGCACCGTTTCTATAATTATCTTGAAGAATCTGAACCATCTGGTGGTATTCTTTGAAATCTTGATGTTGGTATTGTTGACGAGTTGCGAGTTATTTGATGGAATTCCCCAGGACTTTATGGTTGAAGTGCTTCCATTCATGTCTGAGTCTGGCTGGGTTATTCCTGGTTACTTATAGTTGTTGTTCGAGTCTACATTGATCTTTCCTCTTTAAATAGGTCGCCCAAGAATGGAATTCTTCATGTCTCGGAGACTTAAGAAGAAGTCGATGGGAAAGGCTGGTAGCAAAAAAAGGCTTCGTGGTAAAAAGAACCTATGTGCAACTGATACTTCGAGTCATCGTTCATTGAATGAACTCGCTGTCCTAGATGTTTAGATTTCTGTTGCTCGTCCATCTGTGGCTTCTTCGTCTACCACTTTGAACTCTGCAACTGTACAGAGACCTCTATGTGTTCCCAATCCTTGCCATCCTGAACTCACGGAACAATTTGAGGGTTGGTGCCCAGCTAGCACGCGTTCTGATGTGTATATAAACCCATTTGATAGATGGGTTATTGCAAGCAAAATGCATGCTATGAAGGATTGCATATTGGCTGAGTTTAATCAATTGGAGGCACGTCCGAATCTGGTCGAAGACCTTATCATAAATGTCAGGGATTACATTGTAAAGCAATTAGGTGCTTGGCATTCTCTTGTTGAAGATCATCAGAAGGCAAATAAAGAGAATGTTGATCGACTTCATGCTTTGAAAAAAGAGAGGCTTGAACTTGTCAAGGCTCTTGACTCCAGGAAGAGGATCGTTGCTTACCTCATTTGAATGTTGTGGCTTGCTAATGTTTTACCTTTTGTTATTTTGGTTTAAATTTAGGGTGATACTTTTAGTCTGGCTTGTGTATGCGGGAGCCACCCTCGCTTATTATCGTATGCTTATGTTAGTGACTTTTTATGGTCTACTTTGGACCTTATCATGCTGCGTTTTTTATGTAACCCCGCTATCATTGTGTTAGTGCGTTGCACGCTGCACATTTATTTTGATTTATATGTTTGGTCGGGCGTTTTGTTAATCTTACTGTTGCACCTGATTTTTTGTGACTTGACGATACTCAAGCCCAGAAGTTTGTTATTTATCAAAGGTTATTACACGTTTGTATTATTATAAACGTGTTTGGTATCTTTTATTAAGTTGTATTCAACCCCGCGCCTGACTGACCTGGAGAACCAAGCCCTTCGGAGACTGGTTTCGAATACGTGCCCCCTGGGGAGGTCTTGGGTTATAAATTTTCGATCCATTCTAGGCCCTGTTTGATAGGATTGTTTTAATCATTCAAAAAGATCCTAAAATGGATACCCCCTTTCGGCTAGGATTTCTGTTACCCCATTGCGGCTAGCACTTCAGTTACCCCCTTGCGTCTAGGATTTCTGATTGTGCTGGTATTTCCAGCATGTTTGTGGGACCTTCCGATACTAGGACTAGTGTTTTCTAGCCTAGGTGTTTTTATATTGCTTTGCCCTTAGGAGGCGGACATTAATCCTTGCTGCCGAATTTAATTTCGGTTTTAAGGAGTTCGTGTCCTGCACCTGACAAGGCGACTCTTTGGGACTAACAATTTTTATATGTAGGAGAGATTTGGTAATATTCCTGCTTTTCCAAAGAAGCCTGACACTAATCCCTTGAATGGATGTTTGCTAAGAATTTGGCATATTTCATAATGAGAGGTGCAGCCTTTTGACTTGTTGTTTGTCTTAGAATGGCATGCTTTTTTGAGGCCATGTGTCTGTTCATCCTATTTGATCTTGCCTGATGTTTGTGGTTCCCAAGCTGCTTTGTTTAAGGTGTGCCTTGAGACTTTTCTCGTCACATTTCTGCTGTATATGATGGATTATTTTCACCATGCCTACATTCCAAGAGATCGGTTTTCTTTTAGCATGGACCAATAAATATGTTACTCGGGTAGACACATAATTAACTTTTGATGCACAAAGTTTTTGCAAGTAAACCATTATTAATCATGATCATAGCGAATAAGAAAACAAGGTAAAGCGATTTAAGTAATAAGATAAAACCAGAGTTGTGAAGCAAAGTAATGGTGATTCTAGTTCAAAGCTTCATGACCAAGACACTTGCTACCGATTTTTAAGCGAGCGTTCGCTTACTATCGGTTTAAACCTCCTTCCTTTAAGGCTTGTTGCCCCTTTTTTGCGGAGAGCCGGAACAACATTCATGGTCTTGTACGTATTGTTGTAAATGATTTTTTCTGATTAATCTCTCGATTACCGACTTCAAGTGCCTACAATTGTATCGTTTCCTGGTTGGTTATGGAATTGACAGAACCTTCCTGACTTCATAGCGACATCTTTAACCTTCCTTCATTTCAAGACTGGATATCTCTCGGTGTTCTTAGTTGTCATGAAGATATTTCCAATGGTATCATTAAGGGGAGTGAACTCGGAATTCTTGAAAAAGCGTAGTTTCTTTTTTGCCCGACTGTCTTTCCCTTCATTGCTCCTTTTCTGACTTTTAGAGCTATTTTGCATATTTCCTTTCTTCTCTATCTGTCCATGTTCCGATTTTTCTTCAATATTTATGTATTTTTCATCTTTGTTAAGTAATTGTTTGAGTGTACTTGGTTTCTTTTTCTTGATCCACCGCCCTAATTCGGTCTTTTTACATATGCCCCCTTTTAAAGCCATAGGACTAGACAGGGTTCGAAATTCTGGACTTCAGCTACTGTCGTATCAAAGCGAGTGAGAAAAGCTTTGATGGACTCTCTTGGTCTTTGTTATAGTTCACTTAACTCCATAACATCTCGAACTCAGGGTGCTTGGGATTTGAACTACCTACTGAATAATTTAGCCAGGGTAGCCAAATTATCCACAGATTGCGGCGGCAACTTTGTGATCCATAGGTAAGCCACCCCTTTTAGATAAATTGGGAAATATAAGCACTTGATTCCATCGGCAGCGCATGCCCTTTCATATAATGGTCATATTTATACAGGAATATATTAGGGTCGCTTGTCCCATCGTAGGATCGCAACGTTGGAGGTTCGAATTTTTGTGAATATACAGTTTTCTTAATCCTTTCAGTGAGTGGGGTTTCAGTCGGAAAGGACTCCCATTCTTTTCGATCATCCTTCTTGTTTAGACTTTCCTTCACAATTGCTCGCGCCACTCCTAAAATGTGTTTTTGCCCCGTGCTCTTTTGGAAGGGACACCCTTCTAGCAATGGGACTGTTTATCCGTTTCGCGATTGAATCGTCAAAGTGGTCATGTATAGGTGCAATGTTTTTTTTATAATCCAGACTATCATCATGCGCAACTTTCTGAATGGAATTTTGCTGTTTAGATCTTGAAGCAAAGAACTCTACTTCTAGCTCACAATTCATTCGGGCGAACGAGGAACAAGTGGCACTCAGTGTGACTTTTGCGGTGGCAGCCTGAATAGTGAGTATTGGCTCGAGTTTCTTCATAATTGCATGGTTTGCAATGGTTATTCGACTCGTTAATCCTGTCATTTCTTCTTCCAATTCTTTCTTGGTTATAGTTTCTTCAATTTCATGCAGCTCTCCTGCTCTGGAATGGGTAGTAGGCGGCGTGATGGTGTTAGTACTGTTGTTGGGGCTGTCAATTTTGTCAGTGACTCCCCTCAGCATATCCATGACTCCAAGCACAGTTTTCCTCAGAAGATCTTGTCGTACCTAAATGGGGAAAGAAGCAAATATGGCCCCACAGTGGGCACCAAAATGTTTTCACCAAAAGTGGTTCAAACACCAAAGGTACTAAAATCGTACTTCACTAAAATGGTAGGGAAACAAATGGAGTCGTATTTAATAACAATTGAAAATGAAAATGCAAGGAAGATAAAATGGAGACAAGATTTAGAGTGGTTCAGCCTCATATTAGGCCTACATCCACTATAATGATGAGTTGCATTCCTTAAACGGAGATTACAAAATACATGAACTCTCTTTTTTCATACATCTGTACATCCGCTCAATATACTTTCATTCATACACTTCAATCCTGGGATTTTACGAGAGAATGGTAGAGTTTGAGGAGGAGAAGGATGGATGAATAATCGAGAAGGACGATGTCTTTCTTTTCCCAAATTACAAGGTTATACTTGATGCCATGGCCGAATGAGTGATGATGCTTCGAATGGTCAAGATGATCATTACTTCCCAATGCTTAAGGAGTGACCGAGGATAGAATTTTGCAGCATTTTGTGGTTTTTTCAGATTCTCCGCTTTGCGCTGGCAGCCATGGCGTATTTATAGGTGAACTCCTCTGAGGAAATGATCTGAAATCTGTATATACTAGCTATGGATTGCACATTCCATTAATTACAATCATGCCACTGCCCAGTTGTAGCCAACTATTGACAGCTGCATCCAGCTGTCATACGCGAGCAAAAGGAATAAGCGTCTTGGATAGGAGGGCGGACGATCATAGTCCTTGATGCGGCTATGTTTGATCCTGAGTGAGCAGGTGGCGACTTTTTTAGTCCGAGGATGACTGACTAAGACTTGCAACTAGAAATGTAAATGTGGTATTTCTAAGAACTGGTGTACGACCGACCAGTAGGTGGTATTTGACCAAAGTGTTGGTGTTCGACTAGTAAGGACATACGAGCGATAGGAGCTGCAATCCATGAGCGGTTGCCAAATATATGTGCAACCCTGACTCCTGCTCTGATATGTATGACCAATCCATAATATTAGGTCAAGCGTCTTCCATTGTTATGAGCGACTTTATAGGAGCGAGTGCTTCAAGTGACTTTATAAGGGCAGAATGCGGGACTGGAATCAATTTTCCTTTGTACCCTGCACGACTGACCCTCTTAGCTTGAGAGCGTTCGTCCTTTGCTGCCTGTGTATTGCGCCATCCATCTTTATGGTTGTTTTATATAGTCGCTCCTGCCTATGTTAAATGGATGACTTGCTTTGTTTTGACTCTTGAGCGGCTTCGTTCCGATATGAACGGCCGTCCTTTGTGCCCGAATCATGACTTTCTTCAAGCTCTGGCCTTACTCTGTGCAGTCATTTTCCGTCCTTTAGAAGTCGCTTAAATGCCTTGAACAAGACTATGCGCGATCGACCCTGAAGGTGTTCGTTCTATAGCTCCTGCTCAGGTTCAATGTGCATATGGATTTTTTGATGGATTAACTACGGATTTATTGATGAACATTTTGCATACAGTATTTTCCTTAACTTCCTTGATTTCTCGTACACAATAGTTTCCCCAGTTTAATACATATAAACTTGACAACAGGTAAATAAATCTATACTATACTAACCATACTATACTATTAAAGCTGAATTGCTTTTTAGTAGCTCTTAAGTATCCTTCAATTTCTATATAGAGTTCATAAGACCACGCCACGTAGAATGTTTACTCAAACGTCTCCGCTTTTTTTTAATCAAATTTTCGCATTTCTCCTTTCAGCTCCTCATCTTATTTTTTTATTCCACCCGAAGCCCTTGGCCTTCGTTTTCCTCTGCCGCCTTCCGTCTACGTCCGTAACCAATTATTCCTTTAGTTCCCACAACCACAGTTGCGACCTTCCCTATCCTTGCCGTCTGCACCTCCTTCTTTGTAAACCCTTGGTGTCGTCGCTTCCTACTTTTCCCTTTTTAGTCGATTTTCCCTCGGACTACCCCACCTACATGCCATACGCTTTCGTGTGGTTTCTGTTGGGTAAACTTTAAATAAAATATTGGAAATGATAAAAAATGATGAGTCATGTGTCTTTAGAGTCAATTGTCATGTTAGTTCGTAAAGTATTGTGTCTATTAGGTGTGTCTATTTAATAAGTATTGGTAAATGGTCAAGTCAATTAATGATGTGTCAGTTCATTAAGTGTTATGTCATTTGATGAAGGGGTGCCTATTGGAGTTGAAAGGTCATGTTGACAACCATATAAATATGGGTATGGTCATTTGTGTGGTTAAGAGAGAAAAGAGAAAAAAGAGGAAAAAAAAGTGAGTGAGGATAAGAAAGAAGAAAATGTTGTAAGACTTGTAATTGGAAGTTGAGTTATTAAAAAGTAAAGTTATTTGTGTATCCAACTCCTCCTCCATAATAATTCTTCCTCCTCTTCTCTTTAGTTTTTTCTAATTGGTATCAGAGCTTGGTTGAAACAATGGTATTTTATTCTTCTCAACGTTCGTTCTCACAAAAGAAAACTTCGAAAAGTGGAGTAGTAGAAAGAAAGAACAGTTAATCTCTAAAGGACTATGGGAGATTATTGAGTGTGGCTATGAATGGCCAAAAGACCTTAAAAACATGACGAAGAAAGAGAGTAAAGCATATGTAAGCTTGAGACGGAAAGATCATCAAGCTCGTGTTTTGATGAGTGAGAACGTTGATAGAGAAGCATGGAATCATATTAATGGAGAGCAAACCACGAAAGATTCGTGGGAGTTATGGAGAGAGGTGTATGGAAAGGATGAAACAAAAATAAAAGAAGAAGATGATGAAATCGAAGAACCCGAGGAAGAGGAGAAGGAGAGAAAAGAAGAAGAGCTAACGAGAGAAGAAGCTGCCAAAGAAGAGGAAAGAATAAGAGAAAAAGCTGCTGAGCAAGAAAAATTGAGAAAGGAAAAGGAGGCCGTGTAGCTAAAAGAGAAGTTGATATTGGAACAGAAGTTAAAAGCTAAAGAGGCCGAAGAAAGGAAGAGACGCCATGCTGAGAAGGACATCAATGTGAAGGGTGAGAATGAGTTTAATTTTAAGTCTTATGTGAATGCGTCTACGGTGCCACATTTTGATGGGGTTAAAGTAGAGAAGGTGAAGACGAAGAGGCCGAGTAGTAAAGTTGCAAATAAGTGGTTGGTGGAGCCTGGAAAGTTCTTTAGAGAGAGCAACTTGAAGAAGGGTTACAATGTTGGATTTGCACCTGAGACGGAATTGAAGGTCCCGGTCTGTGAGGATTTAAATGGGAAAGTGGTATTGTTCATTGATGAGATACATTTGGTGCTTGGAGCAGGAAGGACTGAGGGGATTATGGATGCTGCTAAGGAGGAGATGCCTCCATATGTTGATTTGGTCGGTGACGTATACAAACCGCCCTGAAAGACTAAAGCATTTAAAGTTTACGGGGGAGTTTTGTTGGGTAAACTTTAAATAAAATATTGGAAATGATAAAAAATGATGAGTCATGTGTCTTTAGAGTCTATTGTCATGTTAGTTCGTAAAGTGTTGTGTCTATTAGGTGTGTCTATTTAATAAGTATTGGTAAATGGTCAAGTCAATTAATGATGTGTAGGTTCGTTAAGTGTTATGTCATTTGATGAAGGGGTGTCTATTGGAGTCGAAAGGTCATGTTGACAACTATATAAATACGGGTATGGTCATTTGTGTGGTTAAGAGAAAAAAGAGAAAAAAAGAGAAGAAAAAAAGTGAGTGAGGATAAGAAAGAAGAAAATGTTGTATGACTTGTAATTGAAAGTTGAGTTATTAAAAAGTAAAGTTATTTGTGTATCCAACTCCTCCTCCATAATAATTATTCCTCCTCTTCTCTTTAGTTTTTTCAGTTTCCTCCCCCTAGAATCTTGTGTAAGTTTTTAATCATGTCAGCTTAAGTTGTCCATTTTGGCTTAACCTACCTGCAGATTTGGAGTGTAATTTGAGTTCAAGAGAATTTAGAAGAAACTATGGATTCAGAGTAGTTTCTATTGAGATGTACTATCATCAGACCTATATGCAATAGGTAATTATATTTTAGATGCCTATCTTCAATTTTATGCCTTTGTTAATTAAAATAGAGAAAAGAGTTTGTTGTTATTGTTCAAATTTTGATGTAGAAGTCAATTAACTCGACTAATTGCATGGTACTTGCATTACATTCTTTGATTTATGAAATATTTTCTACCTTCTTAGGATGAAACAATCATATTTTTAGGTTTATAAAGTTGAATAAACGTGCTATTACTCGAAATTACCCATCTTCTAAGTAATAAACAAGTCATAAAAAATGGATGTTAACGAGAGCATGAGCTACATAATGCAACATGCCTATAAAATGCAAGAAGGTATGTGTTTGTATGTGTTTTTCTATAAAAATGTTATAAAATGCGTGCTATAGTTTGAAAATTAACAGCACTAAACTTTCACAAGTAACCGTTTATGATTCGTAATTAAATTAGGCACGTAGTTTATGCACTCATGGTCAAAACCTTCCTATAAATTTAGTCTTTTGCCATCGTTTAACACCTAACGGTTCGACTTAGAGTTGTGCCTAATAAAGAAAGGGTTGCTTATAATTAGAACGAATAGCCATGCATGCTTTGGTTTACTAGGAAAAAAATTCATTGTTTGTTATGTACGTTGGATTCTTTAGAGCCTTATTCCTGGTGACTAAGGCAAATCATAAATTGTTCATATAGTCTATATATGATGTGATGAACACATTATTGGTAGACTATCTACCTTTATGTATGAGAGAGTCATCAAAAAACATTTGTCATATTCATTAAACATGGATCAATATTTTACATATGGACTAGATAATTTTAGTAACACAATTGCTAAGAACCAATTATTCAATTTATAACAAGTACATATAATAGAAAAAAATTCTCTTAGATAAGAGGTCATTGTGGCGATGGTAGTTGTGATGTTGCTACTTCAACTGAATCACATGCTGGGATATTGATGCACTCAAAATGTCTGTTTCATAAAACATATCAGGTTAGTGTTATTTATTACCATTTTTTATTCTACTCAAGCTACATGCTTAGCATAAATTCCATAGATTAGAAGTTTAAAAAACTTAATGAATGTAACCTGCATGAAATTGCAACATTTTCTTACTACGTATTTAAAAAACAGAATTATAATGTGGGTTTACTATGTTAATTTTAAAGCATTCTAACGATGCCGAAAAAAGTAAACAGGCTACTTATAGTTTTGATTATCCCTCGGTAAAAAGTTCTAAAATAAATTCAATTTTTTAGAATTAAGTTTTTTGCTTATATATCTAAATTGGATCTTTTTTTCCCGTCACTGTTCTATCGATCTTTGATTGAATATTTATTTGCAGTCCAGGAAAAGAGGTTTAGTACATTAGGTATAAATTTTTTTCGAAAAACACTTGAAGAGGTGCTATTAAAATAATTCTATGTGGGATGAAATTGAGAGCTCTTTTAAAAGGAGAGAGTGATCACCCTAAATTTATTATTCGGAACTTCTATCAGAGGTTAATAAATATTATAGAGCATTATTAAGATTACACAAGTTATCAATTAAACATAATAATAACAGTAAAATTATGTTTGTTGAGACACATGTTATCAATTAAATATAACAATTACAGTAAAATTGTGTTTGTTGAGCCACACGTTTATAAGCTGGAAGCAATGTGATATATTTATTAACCAATATGTGTCTTGAGTGACTTTGAAAATGCATAGACTAATAAATATATAAAGAATTCCTATGTGCTAGACTTATGTAGATGCAATTCATTTGCTTTATTTTACTACAAGTCTACAACTAATAGTGTTTTTTTATTTGTTACTGTTCGAAATTATTGGTGATGCATAAAGTATTCAGGAGCTTAAAAATGTAATCCAACAAATTTACCCATGAGTCTGTAATTTGCTAATATAATCATATTTCTTTGAGATTTACATATCTGTTGTGTTTGGGGCTAGAAATTAGTCATATACAGAAGAGCATTAATAAGATTTGGACTGTTAATTGGTTCTTATATGTGCCTCTTTGTATGTATTGTATTGTCATGATGTAACATTTTTTTTAATGGTTTTCTCTCTTTAAAGCCTCAAGCATGTAAACCAGTTTAGTGTTTTAATTGCGTTGGCAATTATTTTAACAAGATTACTATTTTGTCCAGAGGTGGATGCAATTTTCATGCTTATGTCAGCAGGCGTTGCATCAGGTATGCATTCATTGACTTCTGCCCCCAATTAAAAGTTTTTATTTACTGAAAGGCTGTGAATTAAATTGTGCACATATTTGTTATTGTATTATCTTAGCCAAAGTATGTGCTTATGTTATCATATATTTGGAGGGGGGGGGCCACTCTTTTACAGTAGGTTATGGATAAGGTAATCATCCATGCCATATCATTGTTCTGGAAAACACACAGTACTTAGCTCAATCTTCTTTTTTTCATGTACAAATGAAACACCCCACCTCCGTTAGGGTCACTCTCAAAGGGAATGCCCTAATTTTGGTGGAGGTTTATAAGTATAAGTCACAGATATACAAGACAGATATAAGAACACATATTTTGTAACAGCGGAAAGACAGCAACTTTATTTCATAAAAGTAATACGTGTTACAACAACCATACCATAATTGTCTTACAATACTTCCAAATACATAACATCTTCATAACTGTCTTGGTTACATTATTTAAAGAAGCATAAAGTAAACATAAATAAACTGCAAAAGTCCCATAATTGCCGTCCAAAGCCATAGTCCAAAAACAAAAAGGTCCAAGCAATACATTCTTTTTCTTCAAGCTGGATATGAAGGCTGGTCAAGCTGTAGTATTCCCTCCCTGTGGACCTGGGGGGGGGAACGGAAGAAAAGAAGACGAAAGAAAAGTAGAGTCAGACATAAAGCTTGAGTAAGTCTAGGACTATTCAGTCTATGAATAAAGAACTGGGTATGATAAGTATAAACTAGAAATGGGAAAGCACCAAATACTCAGTTAAGTTGTCTAGGGTCGAATATACTATCGTACCCCATATTAATCTCTATACCCATATAAACTAGTTCCCAACAGGCACCCCATAATCAGGGTGAAGTGATCCATTTTATGATGATCGGCTCCTACTCGCATAGTTACATGTGTATTACAGCCCCCGATGTTGTAGTTACCTATGCTGATCCCACCATGGGGTGTATCAAGTCCCATGGTGGCGGCCCGACACAATCCTAGAATGCACAGGTATGCTACTGGTGCCCAGTGCCTTATTTTTCTGTGCCGGAGTGTGTGCACGCCCGCACCCCGTTAGAACCTACACTGCTGCACCACCGCCGTAGATTTGACCTCATACAATCAGCCCAGTAATCTTGCCCCACCCTGCCTAGTTTCAGGGTATTATGATACCTTGTAGGGTTACTGCGAAAAGGGTCGTCCGCTACTAGGTTTTCTATCTCTAGCCAACATGCTAAGTTGGTTAAGTGTTTTATAATCCTAACCCCCCAATCAATCTGTTTAGCATGTTCCATTTTGATTAAGTATTAATATAATTTACTTAATCCTATCAATCCTGACTCAGCCTTAATTGTCTTAATTAAAGCCTTGACCTCTCACATTAGACAGGTATTGTTGTGGCTACCTGTTGCCGGTTGGGTCCGGGCAGTCTTACGCCACAATTCAGTCTAACCTCGGGTCCTTATTGGGCTCCATGTTTAACCACCCACATTGGATAGGTATTGTTGTGACTACTGGACAGCCGGGCGGTTCCGGGCAGGTTTACATCACAACTCAATCCAACCTCGGGTTAAACAAATCGTATTTTCTACATTTACATATTTTGTCACTTTTCTTTATTTTCTTATATGTAAATATTTGCAGCCCATTATTAAAAATCAATTTAAGCTAATGGTGTAAAGGTTTACACCAATCATGGGCCCAACCCATTCTTGAATTTGGGCCCCTCTACTTTTATATTTTCATTTATTAATTAATTTGGCCCAACGCTATTTCCCCCGTTTAATACGTTCGTTTATTATAATATATGTTGGGCTTAGCCTTTTAAGCCCAACTTAGCCACGTGAAAAAGGGGAGGCTTAAAACGTGGTTATATACACAAAAAGGGGAATGTGAACGCATGAACTTGCAACATAACGTTGGAACTACAAAATAGAAACTGGTGTACTTGTATTATGGTAACATATACTTTGGTCATAAAGCATAAGTGACATGAATCAAACCATGTAAACTTGTAGTTAAGTTAAGAATCTAACTAAATTAGATATCATTATTGACACATAGCCTAACTCCAACATAAACCTATATTTTTACTTAGGCATAATGTCAAACATAAGAAAATCATGTTTATAAAATTACCATATGTTTACAAAGGTGCTTAGTATAGTTCAACTAGAATTATTCCAACTTAATCATGATCTTTAATCTATTCACATAACCATGGCACAATTATACCCAAACATGAAATGGCGGTTTTTGATCTATTCATATAATCATGGCATAAATATTCCTAAAACATGAAATCACGGTTTTTACTGTATTCATGCAAACTTGCAATTAGAATGTAAATCTAACTTAGCTATGTGTCACATATATTATATAATTCTTGTTAACAACATAGGCCTAACATGTTTTTCAATTTGGCATAGTACCAAACATAGCCTAGTCATATTCATAAAAATCAACATAAGTTCAAAAAGAGGCTTACTTTTGTTTCTAATACAAAAGTATGGTTTTATACATAGATCATGATGCCAATTCCAACATATATGAATCATAATATCCCAAATTTGATCCAATTACTCAAAAAGTGATTTTTGTACAAAATATACATAGTAGCAAAACCACATACTTGCATGAATCTCAATTAAACAACCACAAACATGTTGCGAATATCCAATCGTATACTTGCATAAATCTCAAATAAACTACCGTAGACATGTAGTTTTTATCATGAATTACATACTTGCGAATACCCAATCGTTATATCACAACATTTCCAAATCGATTAGAATCATAGCAACGCACAAATATGAATTATTAACGCCACAATTCCATTTCTTACATTACAAATCAAACACAGTTATTTAATTCATACCGGAATAATACTCTACTTACAATCGTGTGACGAATTCTTCAATTCAGAAATCTGAATTCTGGATTTGGAGATGCTATTCCTTTGATTTAGGCGTTGATTTGATTTGTTTAAGTTTGCTTGTAGTTGCTTTATGCTTTAGAGTTCGTCTCCTAATTGTCTCTCAAATTGGTGGCTACTTCTAGTCGTTCCTCAGCAGCATGATGGCCTTATTCTTATTTTTAAATGAATAGATTAGGTTGAGTCTAGGGTCGTTTTTATAGAGTTTATGAACTGATTAGGACCATCGATGTATCTTGGGTTAATCGTAGCCATTCATTTGAAAGAGGGACCAATCAGGGGCTGACACCTAGCCCTAGTGACAAGGCAAGGCTCAGAAAATCGGCCAAACACAGACCTGGCCAGCCAGGATGGGCTGGGTTCGACCTGGTTCTGGGGCCAGGTCGACAGCCCTGTCGACACCCAGGTCGACAGCCCTGTCGACCTGGTTAGCCCAGGTCGACTGCCAAGTCGACCTGGTGCCTTCAGGCGGGAATTTTCCCGCCCTGGCCAACTGGGCCCGATTTTGAATTGTTTTTCTGAGCTGTTTTTCGTCTGTTCGAATTTTAAACCTAATTCAGAAACTTCCGGAGGCCATATCTTGGTCATATGGACTCCGATTTTCCGAAAACTCGGACTCTATTTCGCGTATTTTTCCGAGACGAACGAAATGGCATATCCCGTTTCCCTTAATTCTTTGATTTGAAATTAATTATACTTTAATTTATGAATTTCACGGTTATAGAATACACGGGGTGTTACATTCTCCCCCACTTAAAAGGATTTCGTCCCCGAAATCTTCAAGTTAGGAAGAATGTATATCCTAACATCCAAACATCCATCTACTCATCCATCAAACACGATCATCCATTGTCCTTACAAGACTTCTAATGCTTCATGATCATATGCGAAGTGTGTGTGTACATGTACTTATCTAATGCAAAATCAGGCGGTCCACTGATTCAGTTGACCTCCTTAATGCGAATTATGCAAGTGCCATGAATCCATTATGTATGCAAATTTTCCTATTCATGATTCTACATGAATGCACAATCATTCATAAAAATGCAACATCCATAAGACAATACATTAAAGTTCAACCATATACGAATGCAACCATATATGCATATGCAATATGAAGTGACTGAGCCGATCTAAAACCTAGATTGTGTGTGTATATGCAACCACGAGCAACCACTAGCAATCACTTGCAACCATCATCCATAACATGTTTCAACTACATGTTTTCATCCAAAGAGTTTCTACCTACAAGATAAGGTCGAGGAAATATACCTAAAAAGATAGATAAAAGCGCAACTTAAGGAAAAAGAAAGATCAAGGATGTACCCTCGAAAAGAAAAGGGTAGGCAGTGCGTATTCTCGCTTCAGTTTCCCAAGTCGCGTCCCCCTCTGCGTCGCTCCACTGAACTTTGACGAGCTTGACTTCGCGGTTGCATAGCTTCTTCACTTCCGTTCCCACTATGCGGGTTGGAACTTTCCTCACGGTTGCTTCGCGCTCCACTTCAGCTTCTTCTAGGATATTTGGCTCTACCACTTCAGCAGACTCATGTAGACATTTTCGGAGATGTGAAACATGAAAAACGTTGTGAACTCCGGCCAGCTTTTCGGGTAGCTCTAATCTATAGGCCATTTTCCCAATTTTCTCGATGATAGGGAATGGCCCTACGAACCTTGGTGCTATCTTTCCTGTGGTTCCAAAACGAACAACGTTCCTTAGCGGAGATACCTTAAGAAAAACTCTGTCTCCAACCTCAAATTCAAGGTCGGTCCTCCTCTTGTCGGCGTAGGACTTTTGTCTGTCTTGGGCCGTCTTCATCCTTCTTCGTATTAAGTCTACTTTCTCTGAAGTCTCTCGGATCATATCTGGTCCAAGTATGAGCTTATCAGTAGACTCCCACCAACAAGTGGGCGATCGGCACGGTCTTCCATATAAAGCTTCGAAGGGCGCCATTCCGATGGTTGCTTTATAGCTGTTGTTGTAGGCAAATTCCACCAAAGGAAGATGGTCTTCCCATGTCCCTCCGAAGTCAAGGACGCACAGTCTTAAAAGGTCCTCCAAAACTCTGTTCACTCTTTCTGTTTGGCCGTCGGTTTGGGGATGGTAGGCCGTGCTCAAGCATAACTGCGTTCCTACTGCTTCTTGCAGACTCCGCCAAAACTCACTGGTGAAGATAGGGTCTCGGTCACTAACAATGCTGGATGGTATTCCATGGAGTCGAACGATTTCCTTGAGGTAAAGAGATGCTAGGGATGAGGCAGTTCTTTTACTTTTGACAGGTAAAAAGTGGGCGCTTTTAGTAAGCCTATCCACTATTACCCAAATGCTAGTGTTGCCTCTCCTAGACCTAGGCAGCCCATCGATGAAGTCCATTGAGATGCTATCCCACTTCCACTGCGGGACCTCTAGAGGATGTAGCAGACCGCCAGGCTTTTTCTGTTCCGCCTTAACCTGTTGGCACACCATACACTTAGAAACGAATTCTGCCACGTCCTTTTTCATGCCGTTCCAGAAGAAAGTTCTTTTTATGTCTTTGTACATTTTATCTCCGCCTGGGTGTATCGTCATCTTGGAGTGATGTGCTTCCTCGAGAACCTTCTTTACTAAATCCCTTGTCTGTGGGACGCATAGTCTTCCGTCTCGCCTTAGCCAACCCTTGTTGTCGATGGAGTATCTGTTGAGGTGACTTGAAGTCTCACCCCTAATTAGCCTATCAATCGTTTCCACAAGCTGAGGGTCTCCTCGTTGTGCTGTCCCTATTGAGTCCACTAAAGTCGGGCGCACTTCGAGAGATGCTAGCAAGCCTGGTACAAAATCGGAGGAAGGCCTAAAGTCAAAACTGGCTATAAACTCTAGGCTTTGTCTTTCAACAAACAGCGGGCTTAGGGTCAATTTCTTTCGGCTCAACGCGTCTGCCACTACGTTGCCTTTGCCCGGAGTGTAGGAGATCTCGAAATCGTACGAGGCAAGAAACTCCATCCATCTCTGTTGCCTCAAGTTAAGATCTTTCTGCGAGAAAAGATATTTCAAGGATTTATGGTCAGTGTAAAGTTCGAACTTCTCACCTAGGAGATAGTGTCGCCAAGACTTGAGTGCAAAGACGATGGTAGCTAACTCAAGATCGTGGGTCGGGTAGTTCTTTTCGTGCACTTTCAACTGCCTCCCGCCATAAGCTACTACCCTTCCTTCTTGCATTAAGACGGCGCCTAGCCCTGTCCCACATGCATCGGTATAAACAGTGAACATCTTGCTTCCATCTGGCAACGTCAAAACTGGGGCTGTTGTAAGAGCCCTTTTTAGTCGCTGGAAAGCAAACTCGCAATCCAAGTCCCAATTGAATTCCAGATTCTTCTTGGTCAATTTCGTGAGCGGAGCTGAGATTTTCGAAAAATCCTTTATGAACTTTCGATAGAAACCTGCTAGTCCTAGAAAACTTCGGACCTCAGTTGCATTCCTTGGTGTCTTCCAATCCTGTACCGCCACTACCTTAGCAGGGTCCACTGCTAACCCTTGTTTGGATACTATGTGCCCAAGGAACCTCACTTCTTCTCTCCAAAAGTGGCATTTGGAGAATTTGGCTTTTAGCTGATGGACTCGCAGAGTTTCCATGATTGCCCTTAAGTGCTGAGCATGTTCCTCTTCACTCTTTGAGAAGATAAGGATATCGTCTACGAAGACCACTACGAACTTATTGAGGAAATCTTTGAATACCCTACTCATCAGGTCCACGAAGTAAGCAGGTGCATTTGTCAAGCCGAAAGGCATGACAAGCCATTCAAAGAAGCCGTCTGGGGTTCTGAATGCCGTTTTATCGATACTATCTTTAGCCACCCTTTGCTGATGAAAACCGGTCGCTAAATCCAGTTGGGAGAAAACAGACGCTCCTCCAAGCTGATCAAACAAGTCAACAATTCTGGGGAGAGGGTGCCTATTCTTCTTCGTTAGCTTGTTGAGCTCCCTATAGTCAACACATAGACGGAGTGAACCATCCGCCTTTGTAGCGAACACCACTGGAGCGCCCCATTCTGAAATGCTCCTCCTAATGAACCCCTTTTCTAGAAGCTCTTTAATCTATTTACTGAGCTCTTTCCTTTCCCGTGGAGCCATGTGTCTAACGGCAACGCAACGGGCTTTGCATTATTTACAAGGTATATGCGGAAGTCTATCTCCCTCTTCGGAGGCAAGCCCTTCACCTCTTCGAAGACATCCGGATATTCCCGGACCATTCTAACTGATTGCAAATTTTCAACAGAGGCATCTAGCGATTCAAGGTAACTAAGCATAACCGCATACGAGGGATTACAAGAAATTTCCAAAGTATTACCGAGCTGGGTTAGGAGCCTGACAACACTTTTTTCACAATCAAGGATGGCCCCATTACTGGATAGCCAATCCATGCCCAAAATCAAACCATACCCCGAAAAGCCCAAAACAAAGGCACTACATTGAAATTCTACGCTTAGAATAGAAATTTTCAATCCCAAACAGATCATAGACAAATGAGCTGGGCCCCCAATTGGGTTTGAAACAATTAAGGGGTCCTCTACCATACTAGTTTTTAGGTGCAGAGATTCTACTAAAGCAGACGAGATAAAGGAGTGTGATGCGCCAGAATCAAATAAAGTGCGAACGGGGTGATCATAAAGATAAACTACACTTTCTACAGAAGTATTTATACCTCGCTGTTGCAGAGGTGGCGCTTCTAGCACATGAACTTGTGCCCCTGAGGTGGATCCAGCCCTCTGCCCCTGTCCTCGTTTCTTTGGGTAGTCCTTAACCCTGTGGCCTGTCTCACCGCAAGAAAAGCACCCACCATTCTCCTTGGCCTTCTTTTTCCGGCAATCTTTCACTAAGTGCCCCACTTTGCCACAGAAATTACACTTCCTCTTCTCTTTGTTGCCTTTCCCGCCCTTCTTAAAGTCTGTCTTCTTAGGCTGCAAACCCTCTTTCTTCCCTTGAGAGCTTTCTGCCTTTGTCTCCGTCTTGCCCTTATCCTCTTCGTTCTACAATGCCATTTGTACCAATCTTTCATACGTGGCTCCCATGGGTATATGGGTCATGGCCAAACAGTGTAATGGCTCATTCAACCCTTTGACGAAACGGAGAGCCTTCTTGTGCGGGGTGTTGACTAGGTCCAGCCCAAACCTAGCCAGCTCATCAAACTGATTAACATACTCTTTGACTGTCTTGTTCCCTTGCTTAAGAAATAAGAATGTTTCCAACTGCAAACTCCTTTCCGCATCTGAGAGAAATTTAGCCTCAAACCTTGCCCTAAAGTCCTCCTATGTCTCCACTGGTCTTTCTGCATTAGTGACTTCCCACCAGTAGGAAGCCTCACCCTTTAGTAGCCTTGCTGCCAGTTGTACTTTCTGTCTATCTTCTACCTCAAAGATGATGAATAAGTCCTCAGTTTCTTTCAGCCAATTTCTAGCTGCCACGAAGGACTCAGTTCCATGAAAATCCTTTCCTCCCATAGCTTTAAGATCTATACATATCTTAGCAAACGTGTTTCCCCATGGAGGAGGTGGAGGAAGAGGTGCTGCTGCAGCTGGATGATTTCCTGCAGCTGGGGGAGGAGGAACGGTAAGACCTGGCTGAGTGGCCCTTGCTTCTAAGAACCGTCTAAACCAACCAGGTATTGGTACACCCTCTGGCAAGTTAAGTTCTTCGGACATGCTGAAACAAAAAGGATAGATTCAAAACGAAGGATAAAAGAAAGTACCTATGGCTTTGGGGGAACTTTGCCTTTTAAAATAAACTAATATTTTATTTCTTTAAAAAAAATGCTTCTTTAAATTTCCTTTTTGAAAATAATTTTTCAAAACTTTTTATCTTATCTGGTAAACCTATGCTCTGATACCAAGTGAAACACCCCACCTCCGTTAGGGTCACTCTCAAAGGGAATGCCCTAATTTTGGTGGAGGTTTATAAGTATAAGTCACAGATATACAAGACAGATATAAGAACACATATTTTGTAACAGCGGAAAGACAACAACTTTATTTCATAAAAGTAATACGTGTTACAACAACCATACCATAATTGTCTTACAATACTTCCAAATACATAACATCTTCATAACTGTCTTGGTTACATTATTTAAAGAAGCATAAAGAAAACATAAATAAACTGCAAAAGTCCCATAATTGCCGTCCAAAGCCATAGTCCAAAAACAAAAAGGTCCAAGCAATACATTCTTTTTCTTCAAGCTGGATATGAAGGCTGGTCAAGCTGCAGTATTCCCTCCCTGTGGACCTTGGGGGGGGAAACGGAAGAAAAGAAGACGAAAGAAAAGTAGAGTCAGACATAAAGCCTGAGTAAGTCTAGGACTATTCAGTCTATGAATAAAGAACTGGGTATGATAAGTATAAACTAGAAATGGGAAAGCACCAAATACTCAGTTAAGTTGTCTAGGGTCGAATATACTATCGTACCCCATATTAATCTCTGTACCCATATAAACTCGTTCCCAACAGGCACCCCATAATCAGGGTGAAGTGATCCATTTTATGATGACCGGCTCCTACTCGCATAGTTACATGTGTCTTACGGCCCCCGATGTTGTAGTTACCTATGCTGGTCGCACCATGGGGTGTATCAAGTCCCATGGTGGCGGCCCGACACAATCCTAGAATGCACAGGTATGCTGCTGGTGCCCAGTGCCTTATTTTTCTGCGCCGGAGTGTGTGCACGCCCGCACCCCGTTAGAACCTACACTGCTGCACCAACGCCGTCGATTTGACCTCTTACAATCAGCCCAGTAATCGTGCCCCACCCTGCCTAGTTTCAGGGTATCATGATACCTTGTAGGGTTACTGCGAAAAGGGTCGTCCGCTACTAGGTTTTCTATCTCTAGCCAACATGCTAAGTTGGTTAAGTGTTTTATAAACCTAACCCCCCAATCAATCTGTTTAGCATGTTCCATTTTGATTAAGTATTAATATAATTTACTTAATCCTATCAATCCTGACTCAGCCTTAATTGTCTTAATTAAAGCCTTGACCTCTCACATTAGACAGGTATTGTTGTGGCTGCCTGTTGCCGGTTGGGTCCGGGCAGTCTTACGCCACAACTCAGTCTAACCTCGGGTCCTTATTGGGCTCCATGTTTAACCACCCACATTGGATAGGTATTGTTGTGACTACTGGACAGCCGGGCGGTTCCGGGCAGGTTTACATCACAACTCAATCCAACCTCGGGTTAAACACATCGTATTTTCTACATTTACATATTTTGTCACTTTTCTTTATTTTCGTATATGTAAATATTTGCGGCCCATTATTAAAAATCAATTTAAGCTAATGGTGTAAAGGTTTACACCAATCATGGGCCCAACCCATTCTTGAATTTGGGCCCCTCTACTTTTATATTTTCATTTATTAATTAATTTGGCCCAACGCTATTTCCCCCGTTTAATACGTTCGTTTATTATAATATATGTTGGGCTTAGCCTTTTAAGCCCAACTTAGCCACGTGAAAAAGGGGAGGCTTAAAACGTGGTTATATACACAAAAAGGGGAATGTGAACGCATGAACTTGCAACATAACGTTGGAACTACAAAATAAAAACCGGTGTACTTGTATTGTGGTAACATATACTTTGGTCATAAAGCATAAGTGACATGAATCAAACCATGTAAACTTGTAGTTAAGTTAAGAATCTAACTAAATTAGATATCATTATTGACACATAGCCTAACTCCAACATAAACCTATATTTTTACTTAGGCATAATGTCAAACATAAGTAAATCATGTTTATAAAATTACCATATGTTTACAAAGGTGCTTAGTATAGTTCAACTAGAATTATTCCAACTTAATCATGATCTTTAATCTATTCACATAACCATGGCACAATTATACCCAAACATGAAATGGCGGTTTTTGATCTATTTATATAATCATGGCATAAATATTCCAAAAACATGAAATCATGGTTTTTACTTTATTCATGCAAACTTGAAATTAGAATGTAAATCTAACTTAGCTATGTGTCACATATATTATATAATTCTTGTTATCAACATAGGCCTAACATGTTTTTCAATTTGGCATAATACCAAACATAGCCTAGTCATATTCATAAAAATCAACATAAGTTCAAAAAGAGGCTTACTTTTGTTTCTAATACAAAAGTATGGTTTTATACATAGATCATGATGCCAATTCCAACATATATGAATCATAATATCCCAAATTTGATCCAATTACTCAAAAAGTGATTTTTGTACAAAATATACATAGTAGCAAAACCACATACTTGCATGAATCTCAATTAAACAACCACAAACATGTTGCGAATATCCAATCGTATACTTGCATAAATCTCAAATAAACTACCGTAGACATGTAGTTTTTATCATGAATTACATACTTGCGAATACCCAATCGTTATATCACAACATTTCCAAATCGATTAGAATCATAGCAACGCACAAATATGAATTATTAACGCCACAATTCCATTTCTTACATTACAAATCAAACACAGTTATTTAATTCATACCGGAATAATACTCTACTTACAATCGTGTGACGAATTCTTCAATTCAGAAATCTGAATTCTCGATTTGGAGATGCTATTCCTTTGATGTAGGCGTTGATTTGATTTGTTTAAGTTTGCTTGTAGTTGCTTTATGCTTTAGAGTTCGTCTCCTAATTGTCTCTCAAATTGGTGGCTACTTCTAGTCGTTCCTCAGCAGCATGATGGCCTTATTCTTATTTTTGAATGAATAGATTAGGTTGAGTCTAGGGTCATTTTTATAGAGTTTATGAACTGATTAGGACCATCGATGTAGCTTGGGTTAATCGTAGCCATTCATTTGAAAGAGAGACTAATCAGGGGCTGACACCTAGCCCTAGTGACAAGGCAAGGCTCAGAAAATCGGCCAAACACAGACCTGGCCAGCCAGGATGGGCTGGGTTCGACTTGGCTCTGGGGCCAGGTCGACAGCCCTGTCGACACCCAGGTCGACAGCCTTGTCGACCTGGTTAGCCCAGGTAGACTGCCAAGTCGACCTGGTGCCTTCAGGCGGGAATTTTCCCGCCCTAGCCAACTGGGCCCGATTTTGAATTTTGAATTGTTTTTCTGAGCTGTTTTTCGTCTGTTCGAATTTTAAAACTAATTCAGAAACTTCCGGAGGCCATATCTTGGTCATATGGACTCCGATTTTCCGAAAACTCGGACTCTATTTCGCGTATTTTTCCGAGACGAACGAAATGGCGTATCCCGTTTCCCTTAATTCTTTGATTCGAAATTAATTATACTTTAATTTATGAATTTCACGGTTATAGAATACACGGGGTGTTACAACCAATTTTTGGTGAATATTGATGATCGTCGAACAATCATGTTGTAATTGAAGAACTAATAGTTGAAAAATGGATTGTATATTTTATACATTTATGTTCAATTCAATATTATGTATGTTAATGCTATAATGAATACATAACACAAAATTGTAGTTATAATATTTTCTCTTATCTTTATGATTTATATTATACAGATGATGTTGATATTTCTTTAGCAGAATTGAAGAATTCATGAGGCTTTGTTTAAAGCTAATCCAAGTATATATGTCTAAGATATAGTCTGGAATGAGTAATCATTTTAGGAATTTAGGATTCGTTAGAGTAACATTTGTTAAATGTTAAAAATAAACTACAAATAAAATTACGCAAGCTAATTGCTAAATCTTCGCATCGTGATAACGTTTATGTTTAATTCAATATTATGTATGTTAATGCTATAATGAATACATAACACAAAATTGTAGTTATAATATTTTCTCTTATCTTTATGATTTATATTATATAGATGATGATGATATTTCTTTAGCGGAATTGAAGAATTCATGAGGCTTTGTTTAAAGCTAATCCAAGTATATATGTCTAAGATATAGTCTGGAATGAGTAATCATTTTAGGAATTTAGGATTCGTTAGAGTAACATATGTTAAATGTTAAAAATAAACTCTAAATAAAATTACGCAAGCTAATTGCTAAATGTTCGCATCGTGATAATGTTTATTTGTCTGTTACAAAAAGACTTATTTCAATAACATACCTTTGAAGAAATATTGTTTCCAATTATAATTTTGTTTCTATATATTTAGTATTAGACTATTATTTATGGGGCCGGCTATTTGAACACAAAATTAGACACAAAGAGAGAAACACAGAGCCTCAACCGTTTGATCTTTTTGTCTTTATATGAAGAGGTGTAATTCATGGGGTGATCCAATGGTGCAAATCAATTGTGTCACAATTTGTGTCAAAATTTTGTGTCTCTATAGAATTTCCCATTATTTATTAGCTAATCATATGTTAACCCGCGTTCCGTCTTCTATACAACCTATGATGAGTCAAATCAATATTCAATTGGAAAGAAATTTCCCTCATTAAATTTGGGGGAGGGATAAACATGAGTGCTATATCCTATGAACAGACATAAGATTAACATGAACTCTAGGATTATTTCTTTATGCTAAATTGGAATAACAATAATTGATAACATTGATTCTACGATGGTAAGAATTTTTATTATTTTTTCCTTTTTGTTTAATGCATTGGATATGATAATAAATGTGGCAGTGACTATAGTTTAGACAAATAGTGCCGCAATGCGAATTCTGGAAGAATATAATGGCAAATTATGGCTTGGATCAGGCCTACATAATTACATGTATTATGAATCACTTTTTGTACCATATTTTCAAAAAAAAAAATCCTGCCTACCCATAATAATCTTTGATTGAGTGCTTAGTTGTTGTAAGCAGTTCAAAATTTATTTTGTTTCACATTCGAGCATGAAATATGCAAATACTTTTAGCGTATGCTCGATATGTGCTAGGACGCAGTCATTATCTATTACTCCTTTAGTCGTTTTATGAAATATATCAGCTCTTTTAATCTTATGTTTGTTGGAAAATCCCAAGCGTATGATCAAAGATGTTGACCTCAGCTGACAGAACAATCGCTAAGGTGGACATTAATCAGGGTCATCCATTCAGATTCTTTTTCATTTGACCTGTTGTACCTTTCGCACTTTTGGTATTTCAGGTACAATGAATTCATTCCTTCTATTTGAAGCATTATATTTTGATTTATGGATGTCGCTTTTTTTGTACTCATGGACTGTCTTGATTATATTGAAGCTCTGTTATTAATACTTGAAACATTGAATACTATAAAGCAACTATGTTTGATGGAAATAAATAAATTATTTTGTTATTTATATAAATCTTGGCTACCTAATATGCCTTCAACAAGTTATCTGTCCTTCTTATAACACATTTTTTATTCTTATTATGCACAATTGTGTTTCATTAAATTAATTTTCTCACAGTTTTCAATTAAATATTTATTGTCTGTAACTAGAAAAGTTTAAAGATTATTAAAATAGGTAACATAAAACTAAGATGTAAGTTACTCATTTTATATCCAGATGAGAAAATAATGTCAAACCAAAATTCATGAAGACAACAAACATTTTGAATGAAAGAAAGTACAACTAAGAGATTAAAACAGATAAGTATTTTCAAAATTAATTAAAAAGGCCCGCAAGTTGAAAAAATCTACAAAAATTGACTAATTTGCATTATTATGTGTAAATATTTAAAAATAAGGTGGATTTATTATTTTTCAACCAAATATGGTTTTATTTACTTCATTTCAAGGATTTTTAGGACTATAGAATTGAGTAGTAGTTATTGGGTACTTAACCATAGACGATTAAATATATTCATGCTCATTCTCGATATATGTTGGGATGCAGTTATTATCTAATTATCCTGTTGTTCAACGGAATCTATTATGATATTATATTAGTTCTTTTAAATTTATATTTTTAGGCAAATTTCAAATAGTGTGATCAAAGATGTCGACTAAGAGCATCTCCAACAGATGGTTCAATTCATGTTACGTGGTTGAATAAGACATGTTTTTGCACCCAACAGATGTTACGTGGTGTAACATTAAGCAAAATGTTACGGATTGAATTCAGAGTTCTGAATGGGACGCGCGAGCCGATTTTATCGGCGCGCGACTTTAGGAGTCGATAAAATCGGCTCATGGCCAATTTTTTTTCTCATCTATAATACCATATTTTGTCATATATACAACAACAAAACCCTTAATTTTTTTATAAAATAAACTTTGAAATGTAATAATAGATGATTAATAACCCCTAAAAATACAATAGAACGAGTTGGTACAATAGAAAAGGACAACATCATCACTGCATACATGATCGATAAGTTCGGACAAGCACAAAATAAAACACGAAAATAGATAATGGTTCTTCATAACTAGGTATCGCCATAGTACTTGTAAGGACCCGTAACTTCCCCGTTAAGGAAAGGGCGGATACTTTGAGAACAACACACAAATGAACGCAGACGGAAGAAAATTTCATTGTTATTACAACACTTCCATCAGATACAAGAATATACAGAGTATAATTGAATAAATTACATTCGATAAATATCAGAGATTACAATAAATTACATAGCAGCGGAAAATAATACAAAGCACAACTAAAGGTGATATACGGATACAGAGCTTTCCGGATATCATTCCAGCTGTAAACCAGGATCCTATGAATATAAATCTGCAAAACCAAAACTACTAGCTGCCCGTGCGGAAAATGAGGGCATCCAGAGTTTAGGTTAAAACAATAAACTCCAGGTCAGTCATGTGACTGGTGTGAGAACTAAAACAGTTATTTAAAACTTTACTTTAAAAGAGAGTAATTCAAGGGACCACGCCGTATAACACGGAACGGGTTTCCGCCCAAGAATACCAGTGCATAGAATAAACAGCGCAATGCTTTTTCGAAAAATGAAGCTATTATAAGACCCAGGTCCCATCACACAATGCAACGCAAGCCGGAGGATAGGGTTTTACCTTATAACAGCCAAACATGCTTGGTACGTTTAAAACAAATCATTTGATACTATAATAAGTGTATAGTGTCAAAACATTTCAATCATAAATATAAATCATAGACGGCATGAGTGCCCCATCCCACTACGTCGCCATACTGGGCTCTACAAATAAAGCCGAAATAAACGCATTGGAAATTGGATTTCCGTCATGAGTCGAGGCAAGGGGCAAGCTCCTCTCCGCGTTCGAGACACTCTAGCAAATGTCCCAGGGCTACGCACTCTGGGCAACCCTTGGATGCTTCAGGGTCGGTCCTCACTTACGTTAGAGGATTATTTATTCCTGAACACACGTTTCCCGGTCCTTATAGACCTATAATCGAGGCGCCTCGCATTCCAACAACCACATAGGTGAAAAGTATATAAATATCAGGGCTGGTAAGTCACAGACACCACCAAAGCTAGAAAGAAACGTCGTGCTCTCCCTGCAGTCCGTATCCCCTTTTTGACTCATACCGAGGTGTGAGGCTCGCGAATTCACGTTATACACAAAGCTGCCACATAGGGCGTGCTTTGATCATCAACCACACGACTTTGCTTTTCAACAGAAGCCTTGATCCATGCAACTCAGCATGCCACACTAGCAGTTCATGCCATGCGATTGATATCTATCGATATATAACCTCTAAGCTCGTACGTCTCAGAGAAGGGCGTTAAGAAAGAGAATAAATTCTCTGCCGCCAAACAAATATATATTTAACAGAAATCAATCAACACAGAATAAAATCCAATGTCAGACACACAATCCATTTACAAGTCCGTTCTAGGTCTGAACGAGACCGGAGGCACTTTCCTCGCATATCCATCCATCTCCAAGTACGTCTGGACGACCACCAACTATTTCCATCTTCTTGGGTGTACAGCCCAATCAGGATCGTCAGTAATTACCCAAACGATGTGAAGACTTCCGGTCTTCGACCACCGTCTTCATCTTTGACTTATCGTCGAATCGGTTATTCAGAATGGGTATAAACCCGGATTTTCCGAACAACCCGCGTATATTAAAAACAATTGTTAAACAAACACAAAATATGCCTCATTCCAATTCATATTCTCAGGGAAAGGTTCCCATTAATTTTATCAAAGATAAATTCTTTAAAATTTATCCTTTAATCCTCCTTTGGATGTCGTTTCAAACCAAATTATGGTTTTTCAAACTAGTCGAGATTAGCGAACCACATCGAAGTAATTATTTATTTTATTTCCCAATCTCAACCTATTCATCCCATGAAGCAAAACTGGTAATACTCCATATCTGACACCGTGGTGTTATCGGTAAATTTAATTACCATTTTACGTTCAAATCTAATTAAAGATTCAACTATCGCTTTGGAGCAAAATTGCTAATACTCCATTCTCGCTCATTTCTAAATTTGATAATTTAGATTATAGATTCACATTTCAATCTGATTGCAGATTCATTAAAATTCCTTTTACTGGGTTAAAGAACTAGGTGTTATTTAAAACACAGTTCACGACAAACCCAAATCACATTCTATTTGTTATCGGGTTAAAGAACTAGGTGTTATTTAAAACATAGTTCACGATAAACCCAAATCACATTCAATTTGTTATCGGGTTAAAGAACTAGGTGTTATTTAAAACACAGTTCACGACAAACCCAAATCACATTCTATTTATCATCGGGTTAAAGAACTAGTGTTGTTTAAAACACCGTTCACGATAAACCCACAAATCAATTCTAGTTCAACTCAAATCAAATATATTAGGAATTCTGATTATTTAAAACCCCTTTTTAAATCTAATTTATTTATTTAAAAACAAAAAAAATCGGGTTTTAAATTTAGTTCAAACTAGTTCATTTTGATAAAAATCTATTTTTATCTTTTCAAATATGAAGTTTTTCACCCCAATTTTTCCCAAATCATTTCTTATGATTTTACAAAAATTATTGGTATTTTTAATAATTTTATCATGGCCCGTACAGTCGATTTCCATCAACGGCCATTGAACAGCACTTATAGCGACCTTTTCCAAATTTGATTTGGATGTATCTCCAAATCCAACCGTTAGATTTTGAATTTCTAATATTCGTTAGAAAGCTCTTTTCGATACGAACCCAACGGTTCCGGGTTTAGGAGAATCCGACGGTCGGATCTCCCGTAATGTCCGTTTGAAATAAATGGTCGAAATTCATGAACTGCCGCGGCGTGGCGCGTTCTATTCAGGCCATTGTATATATAATATATATATATATTATATGTACTTCGTCGATTTCTATTTAAAACAAATTTTATAAATAGTTTTGAATTCGTTTCAAAAACAATTTTAACTTCCATCTCAATTCAAATCAAAATTGAATTTTTCCTTATAAATTCGTTTTAAAATTCATTTCTATTCAATTCAAGTTTCAATTCATTATGAATTCACTTCAAATCGTTTTCCATTCAATTCGAATTCATCTTGAATTCAATTCGAATTCGTTTTATATTCAATTTGAATCAAATTCATTATATATTCAATTGAAATCAAATTCGTTTCCTATTCAAATCAAATTCGTTATATATTCAATTGAAATCAAATTCGTTTTCTATTCGATTCAATTCAAATTGGTTTTCTATTCGATTCAATTCAAATTGGTTTTCTATTCGATTCAATTTAAATTGGTTTTCTATTCGATTCAATTCATTTTCTATTTAAATCAAATTCGTTTCGTTTTCTATTTGAATCAAATTCATTATATATTCAATTGAAATCAAATCGTTATATATTCAATTGAATTCAATTCGTTTTCAATTCAATTCGAATTCGATTCGTTATATATTCAATTCATTTCGAAATCGTTTTCAATTCATTTCATTTCGACATCGTTTTCAATTCATTTCATTTCGACATCGTTTTCAATTCAATCCATTTCGAAATCGTTTTCAATTCAATCCATTTCGAAGTCGTTTTCAATTCATTTCATTTCGAAATCGCTTTCAATTCATTTCATAATATTCGATTTCAAAATTACTTTTCAATATTCATTTTAAAATGAATAAAATCGATATAAATATCGTTCACGTCAAAATGGCGCATCTCTAATCAACACGTCTTTATATATTCCTTTATTCTACTCAACAAACGAATATTTATTTTTGTCAACACACGACTAATCTCAACGAATGAGTACTGTCCACGTGTGACTATTTTTGTTAAATTATTTCGTTCAACACATGACTAATCTCAACGGATGAGTACAGTCAACACATGAACCTTTATTTAATAGTGACAAAGATGTAAATTTTATTATTAAAATATTTCTTTCAACACATGACTAATCTCAACGGATGAGTACAGTCAACACATGAACCTTTATTTAATAGTGATAAAGAGGTAAATTTTATTATTAAAATATTTCGTTCAGCACATGACTAATCTCAACGGATGAGTACAGTCAACACATGAACCTTTATGTTATAATATTCTTTATTTTCTAAATTGGAATGAGGCCCAATCAATCACCATATAAAGTTAATTATACGGATTTTCACACATCACACGAGTATAATAGCATTGAAAAATAATCAACCATCAATCAAAGTGCACTACACTGTATAAGCATCAAATATAGATATCTAACGCTTATAACAGCCTGTCAATCAATCGATCGACACATTTAATCAATCAGGATGAGTGAACTTCAAATTTCATCCCAACACCCGTGTGGGGTTTCAAACAATCAAACACAGATTTTATTTCTGCAGTTGGGCAATGTGTAAAATTTATCGTCCCAATCAATGTCCGTCAAATCAGTGTACATAAACAAACCGTCTGGTTTGTAAATGAATATTTTATTTTATTCACTTCACGTTAAAGATTATATTTTTAACGATAAAATATTTTATTTCAACATATGAATTTATTCTATTCAGTTCATTTACACAATAAAAATGATATTTTTATTTTTCTAACATATTTTAGAAAATTTTGGCGGCATAACGGCATGATACTAGAAACGGGACGAGGCCTAGCCTTATCCCCGGTCTAGTGAAGGCCCACGCCATTCACACATCAATCAATTCATTCCATTTCACCAAACAATTCAATTTTAATCAAATAATCTAACTAATTTTTGCAATCAAACAAACAAGTCCATGGTCTGTGGACGATTGTGTCTGGTGCTACTAAACACCGTCTGCATCCTAGTATATATACATATATAACTAGAAAAAAAGAAATTGAAGAGTGAGAATTCTCACCAATAGCTATCCAATCATCTTGACTCTTCTTTGATAGAAATCTTCATCGTTATCGCATTTTTGTCGTCTTCGTTGCCCGTAGCCACTACATATATAAAAATCACCCATTTTTACTTTGTTATTCAATATATAAAAATCGAATTTTTATTATGCGATTCAATATATAAAAATCGAATTTTTATTATGCGATTCAATATATAAAAATCGAATTTTTACTATGATATTCAATATATAAAAATCGAATTTTTATTATGCGATTCAATATATAAAAATCGAATTTTTACTTCGCTATTCAATATATAAAAATCAAATTTTTATTAAAATAAAGATTTCTCCTTTTCAAACATATCATTATAAAAATCACATTTCTATTTTTCTACACATATAAAGATGATATTTTTAATATTCCTATCATGTAAAAATTATATTTTTAATTCTTTACCTAACCAAAAATCATATTTTTACATCTTCTATATAGTAAAGATTATATTTTTATTACTTTAAAAATATAAAAATCATATTTTTAATACTTTAAAAATATAAAAATCATGTTTTTATAATTCTAAAAATATAAAACCCATATTTTTAATACTCTATATAAGTAAGAATCATATATTTTTGTAAATAAAAATCACAGAATTTCATTTTCTTTTTTGAATCCAAAATTTCAGTTTTAAAACATATAAAATCAGATTAAGAAAACATAAAAAAACATGTAAGATCGGATTTTTAAGGCTTACTGGGTTTTCTCGGTTGCCGGAGTTCGTCGGGGCTGGACGTGGGTGGCGCTGGGGTGGGCCACGGTGGACTGGTCTCGCGAGGTGTTAAAATCAACAGGGGAGAGAGGGAGGCGCGGAGGGGGTCTGGGGACGATGGCGGTGGTGGTGTGGAGGTGGGCGACACCGGGGTTTGGGGCTCGCGTCCTTCGATGCAGGGAGGGGGGTCGATGAGGTAAGGGGAAGAGGGGAGGGCTCGAGGCGGAGCTGCGGTCGGAGATCGATGGCGGCGGGGGTCCTCCGAGGGTGGCGGCGACCAGTGGAAGGCGGCGACTCATTAGATTAGGTTTCTCTTTTTTTTTTTCTGAGAAGAATCGGGGAGGAAAAGGAGAAAGGAGGGAGGGGTTTAAATGGAAAATATATTATTTAATTATTTTAATTGCAAAAAAGTTGACTTTCACATACGACCTCGAAACGAGGCCCACCGCCTGTCGTCTATAGCGTTTTACCCCCATCCCGAACACAATGGGATGTGTATCGTAGGCTGATTCGGCTGTTACAATCAGTTTCCGTTAAATTTGCATTTAAATCACTATATTGAATTTTAAACGTACATTTCAAATTACCGGGGTCACATACTAACTAGAAAAATTCCCGAAAAATATTTTCTAGCTTCGTATTGACGATACGGTCCTAACAAAACTAGTTTCGTCGAATTCTGAGACCATTGGAAGAATGGCCATTTTCCAGTCGATTAAAATCAACTAAAACTGGTCAAACGCGTTTTCCTTCGCCACGCTCACATATTGATTCGAAAAATTATAAAATTTGAAACCTAGCAATAATTTAACATTGCGGATCCAACAAAAGTGGTTTCGTCAAAATCCGAGGTCGTTTGCAAAATGTCTATTTTTAAGGGCCTGAATTTCATAGCGACTATTCAGAATTTTCAACTGGACATATCTTTTGATTCCCGCTATGAAATTTCGATTTGTTAGATTCGTTGGAAAGATATTATCAATTAAATTCCATTATTTCTGGTTTCACTAAAATCCGGATTGTTTTGCACCCGACACATTCGATTGAAGTTTGAATCGAATTATCGAACTACTGCGCCATTTTCAATTCCTATTTATAATTATATATAATTATTTATATTCTAACGACGACGCGTATAAATATATACGTTGGAATTATATTCAAAATAAATTTCTCTTCGATATTATTTAAAATAATCTATTTTAAATGTTCAAAATTCGCTAAAATTGCCAAAATAAAAATTTTAAACTGGCTCAGAATTTCCGGGTTATTACAATCTCCCCCACTTAAAACTTTTCGTCCCCGAAAAGGAACAAAGTCAAAAGTGGTTTGATTATTCAACTCTACGTTCGATCTGGCTTCCATTCTCCAACTTTTCAGTTTCTGAAAATTTTCAAATTTTCAAAAATTTGGTTAACACCCTAAATTTTCGAAAAATTTCGCCATAACCTCCCCTGCACCGGGAGCCACGGGAAAATCCCGAAATTGCCATACAGGCCTTCTGATCTCAAAAAGAAAAAGAAAAAGCCAAGCGTCTAGCCAATAGGCTCATAAAATCATCATCACCCAAACAAAACAGTAAATTATTAGTAAACATGTACCTATTTGTCGGGCAAACAAATTTTATTCTCTGCTCTAGCCTCCTTGCTATGACCTGTTCAATGTAAGTATATGTATATGCGAGCAAATGCAACTAATTTACAATATAATTCAATATTTGGTTCAATTAGGCTAAATGGTTCAAAATTATCAAACAAATGAACAAACAACACAAACATCAATCAATTAGTGGATTAATGTTTCAAATTCATAATTTTGATATATATACTGAAAATCATGTTTTTGATGCCAATTCACAACAATGTGTTCTAACTATATAAGTTTTGGTTCTCACACCAGTCTAATGGAAATATATAGAAATCACACCTTCGAAACACGAACATAAATTTTGGTGAGGGAGCTCCATCGTCAAAATCATCTCCGAGCGACTGGAGCGTGACTCTATATCTATCTAATATATTAAAACTTCGAATATACGTTCATGACGCGTATATACAAAACCTTTATATATTAGATTGTCCAAATTCAAAATAAATAAATAATCAAATACGTATAAAACGATTTAAATTTTCAAAACAAAATTGTTTTCATTTGAAAAATATACTCTTCACACTCGTTCTAGGATACTACTGATCCTATCTCTAACGAGTCATTCTAATTGGATATTACTAATCCAATATCTGATGAATCCTTTCGTATGGTTCTAATGTGTCTTGTTCTCGATCTCTGTAAACCAAAGCTCTGATACCATTGTAAGGACCCGTAACTTCCCCGTTAAGGAAAGGGCGGATACTTTGAGAACAACACACAAATGAACGCAGACGGAAGAACATTTCATTGTTATTACAACACTTCCATCAGATACAAGAATATACAGAGTATAATTGAATAAATTACATTCAATAAATATCAGAGATTACAATAAATTACATAGCAGCGGAAAATAATACAAAGCACAACTGAAGGTGATATACGGATACAGAGCTTTCCGGATATCATTCCAGCTGTAAACCACGATCCTGTGAATATAAATTTGCAAAACCAAAACTACTAGCTGCCCGTGCGGAAAATGAGGGCACCCAGAGTTTAGGTTAAAACAATAAACTCCAGGTCAGTCATGTGACTGGTGTGAGAACTAAAATAGTTATTTAAAACTTTACTTTAAAAGAGAGTAATTCAAGGGACCACGCCGTATAACACGGAATGGGTTTCCTCCCAAGAATACCAGTGCATAGAATAAACAGCGCAATGCTTTTTCGAAAAATGATGCTATTATAAGACCCAGGTACCATCACACAATGCAACGCAAGCCGGAGGATAGGGTTTTACCTTATAACAGCCAAACATCCATGGTACGTTTAAAACAAATCATTTGATACTATAATAAGTGTATAGTGTCAAAACATTTCAATCATAAATATAAATCATAGACGGCATGAGTGCCCCATCCCACTATGTCGCTATACTAGGCTCTACAAATAAAGCCGAAAAACACGTATTGGAAATTGGATTTCCGTCATGAGTCCAGGCAAGGGGCAAGCTCCTCTCCGCGCTCGAGATACTTTAGCAAATGTCCCAGGGCAACGCACTCTAGGCAACCCTTGGATGCTTCAGGGCCGGTCCTCACTTACGTTAGAGGATTATTTATTCCTGAACACACGTTTCCCGGTCCTTACAGACCTATAATCGAGGAGCCTCGCATTCCAACAACCACATAGGTGAAAAGTGTATAAATGTCAGGGCTGGTAAGTCACTGACACCACCAAAGCTAGAAAGAAACGTCGTGCTCCCCTTGCAGTCCGTATCCCGTTTTTGACTCATACCGAGGTGTGAGGCTCGTGAATTCACGTTATACACAAAGCTGCCACATAGGGCGTGCTTTGATCATCAACCACAAGACTTTGCTTTTCAACAGAAGCCTTGATCCATGCAACTCAGCATGCCACACTAGCAGTTCATGCCGTGCGATTGATTTCTATCGATATATAACCTCTAAGCTCGTACGTCTCAGAGAAGGGCGTTAAGCAAGAGAATAAATTCTCCGCCGCAAAACAGATATATATTTAATAGAAATCAATCAACACAGAATAAAATCCAATGTCAGACACACAATCCATTTACAAGTCCGTTCTGGGTCTGAACGAAACCGGAGGCACTTTCCTCGCATATCCATCCATCTCCAAGTATGTCTGGACGACCACCAACTATTTCCATCCTCTTGGGTGTACTACCCAATCAGGATCGTCAGTAATTACCCAAACGATGTGAAGACTTCCGGTCTTCGACCACCGTCTTCATCTTCGACTTATCGTCGAATCGGTTATTCAGAATGGGTATAAACCCGGATTTTCCGAACAACCTGCGTATATTAAAAACAATTGTTACACAAACACAACATACGCCTCATTCCAATTCAAATTCTCAGGTAAAGGTTCCCATTAATTTTATCAAAGATAAATTCTTTAAAATTTATCCTTTAATCTTCCTTTGGATGTCGTTTCAAACCAAATTATGGTTTTTCAAACTAGTCGAGATTAGCGAATCACATCGAAGTAATTATTTATTTTATTTCCCAATCTCAACATATTCATCCCATGAAGCAAAACTGGTAATACTCCATATCTGACACCGTGGTGTTATCGGTAAATTTAATTACCATTTTACGTTCAAATCTAATTAAAGATTCAACTATCGCTTTGGAGCAAAACTGGTAATACTCCATTCTCGCTCATTTCTAAATTTGATAATTTAGATTATAGATTCACATTTCAATCTGATTGCAGATTCATTAAAATTCCTTTTACTGGGTTAAAGAACTAGGTGTTATTTAAAACACAGTTCACGACAAACCCAAATCACATTCTATTTGTTATCGGGTTAAAGAACTAGGTGTTATTTAAAACACAGTTCACGACAAACCCAAATCACATTCTATTTGTTATCGGGTTAAAGAACTAGGTGTTATTTAAAACACAGTTCACGACAAACCCAAATCACATTCTATTTATCATCGGGTTAAAGAACTAGTGTTGTTTAAAACACGGTTCACGATAAACCCACAAATCAATTCTAGTTCAACTCAAATCAAATATATTAGGAATTCTGATTATTTAAAACCCCTTTTTAAATCTAATTTATTTATTTAAAAACAAAAAAAATCGGGTTTTAAATTTAGTTCAAACTAGTTCATTTTGATAAAAATCTATTTTTATCTTTTCAAATTTGGAGTTTTTCACCCCAATTTTTCCAAAATCATTTCTTATGATTTTACACAAATTATTGATATTTTTAATAATTTTATCAGGGCCCGTACAGTCGATTTCCATCAACGGCCATCGAACTGCACTTATAGCGACCTTTTCCAAATTTGATTTGGACGTATCTCCTAATCCAACCGTTAGATTTTGAATTTCTAATATTCGTTAGAAATCTCTTTTCGATACGAACCCAATGGTTCCAGTTTTAGGAGAATCCGACGGTCGGATCTCCCATAATGTCCGTTTGAAATAAATGGTCGAAATTCACGAACTGCCGCGGCGCGGCGCGTTCTATTCAGGCCATTATATATATAATATATATATATTATATATACTTCGTCGATTTCTATTTAAAACGAATTTTATAAATAGTTTTGAATTCGTTTCAAAAACAATTTCAACTTCCATCTCAATTCAAATCAAAATTGAATTTTTCCTTATAAATTCGTTTTAAAATTCATTTCTATTCAATTCAAGTTTCAATTCATTATGAATTCATTTCAAATCGTTTTCCATTCAATTCGAATTCGTCTTGAATTCAATTCGAATTCGTTTTATATTCAATTCGAATCAAATTCATTATATATTCAATTGAAATCAAATTCGTCTTGAATTCAATTCGAATTCGTTTTATATTCAATTCGAATCAAATTCATTATATATTCAATTGAAATCAAATTCGTTTCCTATTCAAATCAAATTCGTTATATATTCAATTGAAATCAAATTCGTTTTCTATTCGATTCAATTCAAATTGGTTTTCTATTCGATTCAATTCAAATTGGTTTTCTATTCGATTCAATTTAAATTGGTTTTCTATTCGATTCAATTCATTTTCTATTCAAATCAAATTCGTTTCGTTTTCTATTTGAATCAAATTCATTATATATTCAATTGAAATCAAATCCGTTATATATTCAATTCGAATTCAATTCGTTTTCAATTCAATTCGAATTCGATTCGTTATATATTCGATTCATTTCGAAATCGTTTTCAATTCATTTCATTTCGACATCGTTTTCAATTCATTTCATTTCGACATCGTTTTCAATTCAATCCATTTCGAAATCGTTTTCAATTCAATCCATTTCGAAATCGTTTTCAATTCATTTCATTTCGAAATCGCTTTCAATTCATTTCATAATATTCTATTTCAAAATTACTTTTCAATATTCATTTTAAAATGAATAAAATCGATATAAATATCATTCACGTCAAAATGGCGCATCTCTAATCAACACGGCTTTATATATTCCTTTATTCTACTCAACAAATGAATACTTATTTTTGTCAACACACGACTAATCTCAACGAATGAGTATTGTCCACGTGTGACTATTTTTGTTAAATTATTTCGTTCAACACATGACTAATCTCAACGGATGAGTACAGTCAACACATGAACCTTTATTTAATAGTGATAAAGATGTAAATTTTATTATTAAAATATTTCTTTCAACACATGACTAATCTCAACGGATGAGTACAGTCAACACATGAACCTTTATTTAATAGTGATAAAGATGTAAATTTTATTATTAAAATATTTCGTTCAGCAAATGACTAATCTCAACGGATGAGTATAGTCAACACATGAACCTTTATGTTATAATATTCTTTATTTTCTAAATTGGAATGAGGCCCAATCAATCACCATATAAAGTTAATTATACGGATTTTCACACATCACACGAGTATAATAGCATTGAAAAATAATCAACCATCAATCAAAGTGCACTACACTGTATAAGCATCAAATATAGATATCTAATGCTTATAACAGCCTGTCAATCAATCGATCGACACATTTAATCAATCAGGATGAGTGAACTTCAAATTTCATCCCAACACCCGTGTGGGGTTTCAAACAATCAAACACAGATTTTATTTGTGCAGTTGGGCGATGTGTAAAATTTATCGTCCTAATCAATGTCAGTCAAATCAGTGTACATAAACAAACCGTCTGGTTTGTAAATGAATAATTTATTTTATTCACTTCACGTTAAAGATTATATTTTTAACGATAAAATATTTTATTTCAACATATGAATTTATTCTATTCAGTTCATTTACACAATAAAAATGATATTTTTATTTTTCTAACATATTTTAGAAAATTTCGGCGGCATAACGGCACGATACTAGAAATGGGACGAGGCCTAGCCTTATCCCCGGTCTAGTGAAGGCCCACGCCATTCACACATCAATCAATCCATTCCATTTCACCAAACAATTCAATTTTAATCAAATAATCTAACTAATTTTTGCAATCAAACAAACAAGTCCATGGTCTGTGGACGATTGTGTCGGGTGCTACTAAACACCGTCTGCATCCTAGTATATATATATAACTAGAAAAAAAGAAATTGAAGAGTGAGAAATTCTCACCAATAGCTATCCAATCATCTTAACTCTTCTTTGATAGAAATCTTCATCGTTATCGCATTTTTGTCGTCTTCGTTGCCCGTAGCCACTACATATATAAAAATCACACATTTTTTACTTTGTTATTCAATATATAAAAATCGAATTTTTATTATGCGATTCAATATATAAAAATCGAATTTTTATTATGCGATTCAATATATAAAAATCGAATTTTTACTATGATATTCAATATATAAAAACCGAATTTTTATTATGCGATTCAATATATAAAAATCGAATTTTTACTTCGCTATTCAATATATAAAAATCAAATTTTTATTAAAATAAAGATTTCTCCTTTTCAAACATATCATTATAAAAATCACATTTCTATTTTTCTACACATATAAAGATGATATTTTTAATATTCCTATCATGTAAAAATTATATTTTTAATTCTCTACCTAACCAAAAATCATATTTTTACATCTTCTATATAGTAAAGATTATATTTTTATTACTTTAAAAATATAAAAATCATATTTTTAATTCTTTAAAAATATAAAAATCATGTTTTTATAATTCAAAAAATATAAAACCCATATTTTTAATACTCTATATAAGTAAGAATCATATATTTTTGTAAATAAAAATCACAGAATTTCATTTTCTTTTCTAAATCTAAAATTTCAATTTTAAAACATATAAAATCAGATTAAGAAAACATAAAAAAAAACATGTAAGATCGGATTTTTAAGGCTTACTGGGTTTTCTCGGTTGCCGGAGTTCGTCGGGGCTGGACGTGGGTGGCGCTGGGGTGGGCCACGGTGGACTGGTCTCGCGAGGTGTTAAAATCGATAGGGGAGAGAGGGAGGCGCGGAGGGGGTCTGGGGACGATGGCGGTGGTGGTGTGGAGGTGGGCGACGTCGGGGTTTGGGGCTCGCGTCCTTCGATGTAGGGAGGGGGGTCGATGAGGTAAGCGGAAGAGGGGAGGGCTCGAGGCGGAGCTGCGGTCGGAGATCGATGGCGGCGGGGGTCCTCCAAGGGTGGCGGCGACCAGTGGAAGGCGGCGGCTCGTTAGATTAGGTTTCTCTTTTTTTTTCTGAGAAGAATCGGGGAGGAAAAGGAGAAAGGAGGGAGGGGTTTAAATGGAAAATATATTATTTAATTATTTTAATTGCAAAAAAGTTGACTTTCACATACGACCTCGAAACGAGGCCCACCGCCTGTCGTCTATAGCGTTTTACCCCTATTCCGAACACAATGGGATATGTATCGTAGGCTGATTCGGCTGTTACAATCAGTTTCCATTAAATTTACATTTAAATCACTATATTGAATTTTAAACGTACATTTCAAATTACCGGGGTCACATACTAACTAGAAAAATTCCCAAAAAATATTTTCTAACTTCGTATTGACGATACGGTCCTAACAAAACTAGTTTCGTCGAATTCTGAGACCATTGGAAGAATGGCCATTTTCCAGTCGATTAAAATCAACTAAAACTGGTCAAACGCGTTTTCCTTCGCCACGCTCACATATTGATTCGAAAAATTATGAAATTTGAAACCTAGCAATAATTTAACACTGCGGATCCAACAAAAGTGGTTTCGTCGAAATCCGAGGTCGTTTGCAAAATGTCTATTTTTAAGGGCCTGAATTTCATAGCGACTATTCAGCATTTTCAACTGGACATATCTTTTGATTCCCGCTATGAAATTTCGATTTGTCAGATTCGTTGGAAAGATATTATCAATTAAATTCCATTATTTTTGGTTTCACTAAAATCCGGATTGTTTTGCACCCGGCACATTCAATTGAAGTTTGAAATCGAATTATCGAACTACTACGCCATTTTCAATTCCTATTTATAATTATATATAATTATTTATATTCTAACGACGACACGTATAAATATATACGTTCGAATTATATTCAAAATAAATTTCTCGTCGATATTATTTAAAATATTCTATTTTAAATGTTCAAAATTCGCTAAAATTGCCAAAATAAAAATTTTAAATTGGCTCAGAATTTCCGGGTTATTACAGTACTGTTCCATAAATGATTCATAAGATCCTTCTGCAGCCGGTTATGGAGTTCTGCATCTCTATACAAAACCTGACAAGTCAAATGAATGTTGAAGTCCTCTTGTGTTAGTGGTAGGTTTTGTCGGAACACTTGCTGTGGTAGCGAAGCACCCTCGTAATCGCAGTGACGTTGTTCTTCATCCATATCTCTTTCATCTTCTATAATCACCTTCTAAAATTAATACCTAAACGGTCTCCAACGCGGTAAAAGATCGATGTGTGAATACCTGTGGTAGCTCGTGGAGGATACGTAAGTCCTCAGTCGTCGTACCCTCTGGTGGTGGAAGGTGAGCTGGACCGGAAAGATCGTCTGGCATAACTGGAACTGTGCGTCTCCCCATCTTCGTAACGCATGGCGGCATCCTGGCATCGGAACAAATAAAAAAAATTAAAAAGGAGGAAATGGAGAGGAGAGGAAAATAAAAAAAATTAAAAAGGAGGAACCTGCTTTCCTTTTTTACCTGTAAATATGTTTAATTGCTAGGTGAATATGTTATTCAACTATGGTAGTGTATTCAGGGGCGAATCCAGCCATCCCTTTTAGAGGGATCAAGATTTGAGCGGGGTCAGCTTTACCCAGTATAATTTAGGCAAAACTGTGCAAAACTGGACAAAGCAGGGTATAATATAGGCATTGTGTACTGGAATATAATATTTGAGGGGGGTCAGCTGCTCCCTCACCTCTCTACATAGATTCGCCCCTGAGTGTATTCTTATTAGATTCAGATTGGTTATTTCTATGTTAGTATTGGCTGTTGGACATAACAATTGATTTTTTAAATTTGATCAAGTATACGGGATATTTTTACGATTTATATAGTAAATTTGAATTATGGTCTGCCCATATGGATCCTACCTATGTAGACTAACTAATCCACTCAATTTAATTTTGGATTTCGTTATGAGCTTGATAAAATTAACATATAGTGATGGATTAATTCCAAATATAAACCATCCACGCATTTGTTTCAATTTCCAAGCAACAAGTACTGCTGTATTACTCCAGCTGCCCATCACTCCTTGTGTTATACTTTATGCTACAACATACTGTTACTGGGATGCTTTTCCTACATAAAAACGTTTTGTTTACGCAGGTAGATGGTTGTTTTTTAAATCAATGGCAATAGCTGTAACATTAAATAATAGTTACGTGGTTCTAACTGTTCAACAATGTAACACCTCACCTTTTAAACAACATAATATGAAAATATCCACTCCAACATCATGTTATCACTAAAAACCTACTCTTATTTTACTTGAATACTTGATCTTTTGGACGATTAGGGTTTATAAGTTTTGCTTGCTCGTTTGTTTATGCTATTTGCTAAGCTAATAGGGTAGTCTTAGTCTATAATATTTAAGTTCCAAATAACAATAATTTATGTTTGAGTTGAAACCAATTATTGCAAGGCCAAATGAGATCGTATTTTTCAATACTTACCATGCAACCTTAAAGTGATAACTCATGTGCTTAGCACGGATTCGCTTATAAGGAAATAAACCGTATCCAAAATACAATGTTAGTCTTTATTACTATTAAATAAACCATTTCATGATGTCAAATATTTAAATTACTTCACAGATATGTAACATATGTGGATACTCTATATGACAATTTTATTACAACATACATATAACTATAACCCGTGTGCCTAGCAGGGATTCACACTAGTTACTACCCAAAGATGAATACATACATGCATACATTGCTTTTAATACTTTTTGCATGACTTTTTTCTACTACTATTCATTACTATTTAATTCTTCCATTCCGTGTTTTAGATCCATTGTCTATCCTATTACATTAGGATTTTTATCACTGTGAGTGTACGTAGCATGGACCAGTCACTAGTATGCTTTTTACTTAAAAAATGGGCCAAGTCATGACTTTTATATGTTTCAGTAGTCGTCCTGCATGTGCACAATTCAGTTTATTTCCTCAACCACCAGACTTCAATTAAAATTGCAGAAAGTCATGGCTATTATTATTTGTAAATAAACAAGTTTAATTTATTTGAACTATAGGTATCTTATAATGCGCTATTTTTGATCGGTAATCAAGAAAATACTCAACAACAAATGGATACAATGATGTTAATTAATTATAGACTTTCAAACAATGTGATGGTAGTGTTAAATTGCCACACTGTTGCTCTATATTCACTGCTATATTCAATCAATAAATCATTGGGTCGAGCTCGTTACTCTCATCAACGGGGATAAGCTCACCCTTATTTTCTCTTACATCCTTTCTTTTTAACTCCTTCCTTCATTGTCCTTTCGCAATCTCTTCATTGGTAACTCTACCATAAATTTTCTCCTTGCTTCAACTCTACTGCGTGTCCGCCCTCTCGTCGCCTATTTCACCTATTCTTCAGTAAAATCCTCAATCTCTTCTGCTTGCCTTACCTCGTGGAGTACCCATGCCGGATTTCCACCTTGAATCTGGCGACTCCTAGCTTTCATTTCGTGAGTTCACCATCTCTAATCCTCCTCAATATGTGTCGCTAGGTTAGGATGCTCTGGCTCTTCCAAAAGGCAAACATTACAGTTGTTGATCCAGAAATCGATATGTTGGTTGACACCTAATTTCCTGAACCGATTTGTTGTATTTTATGGTCTTTTGGTTTTAGTTGTTTGTTGTTTTTGATTCTGGCGTCTCAGGGTGCGTTCGGTATGAGTTAACGGACCGTTTGGTTAACGGACACGCCAACGCGTCCGTTACCCAACAGTCCAAAAAGAACCATTGAGCCAACGGCTCAAATTCCAACTGTTGGCTCACGGCTTTAAATCCCCCCATTTCCGTCCTCCCTCCTCTTCTCTGCCTCCTTCTCCTTCGTTCCTTCGTTCTCCATTTTCAGGTAATTTTTTTATATATTTTGTTTCTGTTTAATTTTTTTAAAATTCTTTTTTATAGTCAAATGACACATTCTTCTACCTCTGGTTTTGGCTCTTCCAATGCCCTTAATGCTACTTGGCCAGTAGATCGAACTGAGGCTTTCATAGACATTTGTCTCAGTAACATTCATCTTCGAGGAACCAATAGATTCCTAACTGCTGTGCAGACTGAATTCAACGAGAGGTTTGAAGACGATTTGACTCAGATCCAAATCAAAAATAGGTGGGATAATCTGAAGAGGGTCTGGACTTCTTGGAATGCTCTGTTACAAATACCGGGCGGTTTTTGGAAGGCTTCGCAGGATCGCTTGGATGGATCAGACGATTGGTGGCATGGGGCTGCACGCATGTATCAGAGGTTTAGGAGACAGCCGCCTCTGAAGTTTCGGGAGCAGGACCAGATTTTTGGGGGTTGCATTGGCACAGGCGCATGCAATTATTAGATTCCCCCTGCTCTATAGGCCTTCGCCTCGGCCGATGCAGATAGTCCACCACCGATTCAGTCTGCACGGAGGCAGTCGACACACGCCACATCTAGTAGGGCACCTCCTCCAGAACCGGCCTTCGTTCAGACAGAGCGTTTCTCCATGGCAGTGGACCGATGCTATGATCTTCTCTCGCCCATCACTAATGTCGACAAGTAGGAGATCATTGAGATTTTTCGCCTTGACCGGTCCATTTTGGAGGTGGTGGAGACTTTGCCTGATATGGATTTGATGGGGTACATGGATTATCATCTTACAAGATTCCGCATGCGTTAGTAGTTTGTTGTATGTTTTCGTTTTATTATTATGTAGTGAACTGTTATGGAATATTATTATGTAATGAAATGATATGTTTGGTTAATTGTGTTATTTTGCATTAATCATATTGTTATGCTTTAATCATTAAATAACTAAATTATAAAATAAAAATAAAATACTCCGCTCAAATTCTCCACTTAACGCGTCAAACACATTCTCCGCTAACTACAATTCTCCGCTCAAATTCTCCGCTTCCGCTTGTGCCAAACACACCCTTAGTGTTTTGTGTGAGTTCCGTCTTAGGTTTTTGTTTTTCCTAGAGAGATTTATAATTGTTTTTTGCTACTGGTGTTGTTAGGCGACTTCTTGTCGTGGTGGGTTCACTAATGATTTGGTCGGAGACTTCATTTTGTGTTGTTAAGGGTTTTTTGAATCATTAGGGAAGTTGTTGTTTGTGAAGTCTTCATGTTAACCTTGTTAAAAAACACCGAGGTGGTCTCGAAGAAACCAGTCGGTCAATATCGAAGAACAGGGTCAGTCAATATTAATGGACCGGGTCGGTCAGTATCCGTGCAACGGGTCAGCCAGATCTTCAAGTCAATGGACCGGGTTGGTCGTGTTTAAACAACAACGGGTCGGCTTCATAAAACTTAAGTGGGTTGGTCCTATTTCTATGCACAGATCAGCAGCATATTACTGGATCAATACTTTGATTGCATGAAGAAATAACTACGGGTCAGTACCATTACAATTTACACAGCACGTGTATTATATGGATCAGTCCAAGGATGTCCATAATACAATGAACTCATATATAATGCATACGAAGAGTATATGGGATAGCATATATCGTTATACGAAATATAAGTTGGTTATGAGCCACCACTCGGGATCGGTCATGCTGAAACCGTGCATGGGAATATAAACACGCTAAAATCATAGTGTATACTTAACGTGACAAGGTTGTTTGGGATAGTGAGTGTAACAACCCGTATTTCAATAACATGTTAAAATGAGAATCAAGACAGAATTTAATTTTAAATTCTGAATCAAGTGAAACGGGCTATGCCATTGCGTTCGTCTCGGAAAAATACGCGAAATAGAGTCCGAGTTTTTGAGAATCGGAGTCCGTATGACCCGTTAAAGGCCCAAAGAAGATTTCTGGAAATTTGAATTTCGGAAACAATTGTGGAAATCAGATCTGGGGCTAGGCGGGGAGTTTCCCGCCTAGGCCATGTCAACAGGGCTGTCGACAGGCCTGTCGACTTGGGCGCAGACCAAGTCGACAGCCCTGTCGACTTGCCTGTCGACAGGGGGTGGCCGGGGCAAGTAGCCTGGCGCACCTGTTTGTCTCACCTGGTCTTGTTCTTGGGCTGGGTCTGGAAGCTTCCGAGATCTGATGGTCCTAATCTATCCTAGGGTTAATCTAAGGGCCTAAAACTACCCTAATCTCTATAAAAAGACCCTAAACCTAACCTAAATCCCTAAAAATCAAACCTAGCAACTAAGTGCTGCCAAAATCAATCTTGATCATGGCCTCCATCTCCAATCCCTAGAGCCTATGCATTCAAATCGGGTTCAAATCAAAAGGTGCAAGCTTGCTACACCAAATCAAGGCCAAATCAACATTGCTATGCGAGTTTCATGATGGTTCTTCGTCAAAGGAGCCACCTTTCTTAGCCAAGATGATCCATGCTCCTTCGCCTAGGCCTAACTATGTAAGTTCTAGCTACTTTTAGATGGAAATGGTAGTTTTGATAATGACATGGGATAAAATGAGGCTAAACATGATTATGCGAACCTATATGAACCTTACCTTGCCTCTTGTGTTCATGTTTATGATCTTAGGCCATGTGAGTGACTTGATCATGCCTCTCATGCTATGCATAACCTAGTTTAACTTGCAAGTTTGGATCTTTATGCATGAAATGCTAGCATGAACCTTTAGGAACCACTTTACTTGTGAAACATTGGCTAAGGCAAAATTTCGGGGCTTATGCATGTTTATGAACCCAAACCCCTTATGGTAACATGCGAGTTTGTGGCCAAATCCTTTATGAGATTATGCATGCTCGTGGCCAATCCCCTCTTTTAAGTTGTGCATGTTTATGGCCAAACCCCTTTTGATAATATGCATGTTTGTGGCCAAATTACCTTATGATACTATGCATGTTTATGGCCAACCCCTTTATGATGTTATGCATGTGGAAGCCAAGCCCTTTTTGGCATCATGCATGTTTTGAGACCAATATGTGACATAGTATCCTTACTATGTTGACTCGCTTTGCTTGCGTTGGGAAAACACGATTTTGGTTAGTTAGATAAACATGAACATGTCGCAAAATCTTAACTTGAATATGACATGTGTTTATACTTGAAAATATGACTTGAAAGATAACATGGAAGTTGGCATGTAAGTATGCATAAAACATGAGCTTGGGAATTTACCTATTAAGTTAGGTCTACCCTTTGGGAATTTACCTATTAAGTTAGGTCTACCCAAATGCTTGAAAACTTGTAACATGTTTTGGAAACATGATGAACTTAGATAATATGAGTGTGGCCAACTCAAGGTTGGGTTGAGTTTGCAACGTAAAGCTACCCGGAACCGACCGGCCTAACTAGTAGTTGCAAACAATAGGACCCAATGTGAGAAGTTGGTCATGTCGCGCTTAAGACCCGAGGTTAGACTAGGTTGTGGTGTAAATCTACCCGGACCCGCCCGGCTTAACTAGTAACCACAACAAGGTCTAATGTGAGAGGTTAAGAGTGCATTAATTAAATTAATGCCACATGATAAGGTTAAGTAAAATTTGACTAATGACACTTAACCGATATGACACGAATGGGTAGGTTAAGTGGGACCGGGCTTGATTTCCTTAATGACACTTAACCATGCAAGATGAATTAGGAGATGGGGTTAAGTAATTTACACTTAACCAATCCGACTGGGTAATTAGATGAGGTTAAGTAATTAAGACTTAACTAACCTAACCACGGTAATTAGATGGGGTTAAGTAATCCACACTTAACTAATCTAAACACGGTAATTCGATGGGGTTGAGTTAAACACTTAACCAATTTAAACTTGGTAATTCATCGAGGTTAAGTAACCAATACTTAACCAACTTAACGTGATAATTTAATGGGGTTAAGCAACTTATACTTAACCAATTATACATGAAGATTTGATGTGGTTAAGTGACCTAAACTTAACCAATCTAACCCGTTAATTTGATGTGGTTAAGTGAACTAAACTTAACCAATCTAACTCGTTAATTGGATGTGGTTAAGTGACCTACACTTAACCAATCTAACGTGAAAACATGATAAGGCTAAGTCACGAATCACTTGAATACGCTTGACCGATTTGACTCGGTAATTTGACAAGGTCAAGTTAATTTATATAATTAACCAATCTAAAATGATAATTAGACGAGGTTAAGTTATGGATTGTTTAATATACTTAACCAACTTGACACATGGTTTGTAGGGTTAAGTCTTGGACTTGGATACTTAGCCAATTTTGACATGGTTTGTAGACGGGCTAAGTTATGGACTTAAGTGACACTTAACCCATTAGATAAACCCTAATTCGGAGGATTAGGTAAATAACCATAGTTAACAAGGGTAATGGAAATAAGGCTAAGTGGTAAACCTTAGTTAAGGGAAACTAAGTAATAATTCTTAGTCAAGGAAATGTGGACCACCTCTTAGATAGATGAGTAACCCGATACGGTAGGTCATCGTTTAAGTATACGTGTAGGAGCAGGCTATCTGATTTAGATAAAGGCTCCAACGAACTGGGTAACGAAGCAGCGGCTTCGGGGAACGTGAGGATATTCTTGGGATCCCTCTGTGAGCTGCCAGGTCATATACTAGGCTCACGAGAGGTTGAGGTCTGCGGTAGAAGAACCAAGAATATGCCTTGGTTGCTATGCGAGCGACCTAAAGACTGGGGTGGATAGCAGTGAGCCGGCGAATACATAAGTTGCCCGAGATAGCAAGTTCGTCGATCATCTACCATCTTGAGTCAAGCGTGTACGTACGGAAAGGCAGGGGACACCCAACAGACTATAATTTCTATCTAATTATGGGTGAGGTAGGCCGTAGGATGTGGGCTGGCTGGAGTGTAGTTCTCATGCAAGATTTTCTCTTGTGTTGCCTTTCACTAGTTGAGGGAGGGGTCTCGTGGGACCATAGCCACGTGTAGAAAAGCAGACCTTAGTATCTGCATCGGCAGATAAATCTAAAGCTCCCGACCGAATCTTGTATTTCTTGTTTTGCCCTGTGACAGGACTCGGATGGCACGATGTGATACATGTGCATACAGTTATAGAAAAACGATTCACGATGAATGCGTGGGAAGAAGGGCGCGGTTGAGGGTTAGCGTAATCCCTAGTGGCCTAGGTGGTTTGACCCAAACCGAAATGCGAAAGCGTACAATAGGAAGCGTAATCCCTAGTGGTGCTAGGTGGCGTAAGTCCTAGTAGTTCAAACGATGATTCATATGGAAGAGCCTAGCTAGAACAAGGGTGACAGTCCAAACGATTTCAAGGATAATACGACATGAGGAAGCCCCTACGAGGTACGGCAAAGGACTGAACTTATATATATGGAAAGAAACATATGATTTGAGTAACCTATATATGCGATATATTAGGTCGACATGGACCATTACACGACTTTGAGCAAGGGACATTCATGGTTAACACATGACGCGGGTAGGGGTACTAGTACGAGAGGTGCAGAGCAAATATACATGTTAAAACTAGGAAGAATATACATAATAGATACCGTGGGATGTTAGACGGGGTAGATACCTTGGGATAATGTACTCGATAGAAATCTGACGATGTGATACCTTGACTTATCATAACACCGTAGTTTATCATGATACCTTAGTTTACCTTGCCGCAGTAGTTCAACCGGCTACCCTGGTTTATCTACCTTGTAGTTATCCTTATGTTTACTTTCAGTTTATGCATGTCATGTTACCTTTACCTGTTTTTATACTGGAAGTAGATAGGACTTACTCAGTCTTTTTGACTGACCCGTTTTGTTTCGCCTCTTTTCTTCCGTTCCCCCCCCCCCCTAGGTTTCTGGGAGGAAACAATGCTGTTTAGCTCGGACTTCTTCTGCTTGAAGGTCATCATGGATGGCTTGGACTTCTCTTGGCTATGGCTACTTTACTGTTTTACTTGGGGAATAATTTATTAAAAAGTCTTTATGCTTCTTTACTATTGCAAGACAGGTTTTGATGTACTCTGATGTAAAAGGCTTTAGACCTTATTTATTCATGTTATGAAAGTTTGATTTTACTTCCGATATTTATATATGTTCTGTCTTGTGATATTTCTGTGCATGTTTACCAATAATGCCCCTCTAAAGCTAGTGCATTCCTTTGCGAGTGACCCTAGCGGAGGCGGGGTGTTACATTTGGTATCAGAGCAGAAGGTTACCAGACTGGGCAAAAGTTTTTAAAGACCTTCTGAAAACTATTTGAAAATCGTTTATAAAGAAGCATTTTTCAAGAAAGTTTTCTTTTAAAAAGAAAAGGCTATTCCCCAAAGGCCATTAGCATTATCCTTGTTTCCTTGATTGAATCTCTTTTCCTTTCTTTCCTCCATCTGTAGTCACAGTGGTTTTAACTGCGACTAGTCTTTTCTATCTACGGAAGTGCTTTCCAGGCGATGGAGTTGGTTCTCGAGAGACCAGTGGTCGCGTTATAGGAAAGGATAGTGAGAAAGAGGATAAAGGATACGAGTTTAAGGATGAACAACTTGTTGGTATGGCTCAACCCAGAATGAAAGAGAAAGATGAACAACGAAACCCATGACGAGAGAGTACCTTTGGCATGGTGAAACGGGACGGATAGTTAAGTATTATGGAACAGGGACAAGATCATTTGGAGGGCAATAGTATGCTCTGATTTCTAGGGTACCTCGGAAGGAGGGTAACGATCTTGTTAAAGGTTTAGTTTTTCTTCTCTATCATCCCGTCGGGACTTTGTTTGGATCACCATATCTTTTTAAGTCCGCTTCGATAATTGAGTCTCTGCACCTTAGTACTAGTATAATAGAGGATCCCGTTTTTGTCTTAAGTCCTATTGGGAGATCGGTCCATTTACCCATGGCTTGTTTGGATTTGAGAATGTCTATGTCAAGTGTTGAGCTTGGAAATAATGCTTATGTTTTTAAGCTATGGATGGATTCTAGGGATGAAGTGGTTATCCAGCAAGGGGTGCCATTCTCGGTTTTGGAAAGAGGGTAGTTAGATTCTCGACTCATCTTGGTGATACCCTCGAAATCTCGTGTAACCTTTTGGGCTCTGTCATGGCTAGTTACCTAGAATCCCAGGATGCAGTTGTTGGTAATCCGTTTGAATAGAATTCGCCGATAAGACGGATGGTTTACTTCATTTATGCATGGGTTATAGAGATCACCCTAGTAAGTGCGCTTGATAACCTGGTTGGCATCTGTTTACTTTCAAGAGGAAGTTCTTCTACGAGAAATACCCTGTGGTACGAGGCCCGAGATTCACTAGTGAATTTTGGAAAGCTTGCAAGAGATCATGAGTACGCAGTCATATTTGCGTCAAGTATTCTAGGAAAAGGATAAGTGCAAGTGAAACGAGAGGCGAAAGTGAAATGAGTTTCACTCGCACCTTGGAAACAGGAATAAGAAGCTTCAAAATCGCGAAGTTAAAAGACGATTTTGATGGTCAAAGACTAGATACGTGCATGATACCTCTTTTTGGGAGTATATCCTTGATCCCTGTTTTCTGTAGAGCTTACTTGTAGGCTATCTTTTATGGATATCCTCTCGGTCCTGTCTCTGTTACAAACCCCGTACGGAGTTTGTTTTGTTTATCTTCTCGAACCTGTTTCAGGGAACCTTAGGTAGAATCCTATGGATGTAAACATGTATTTGAAACATGTTATGATTGATATGGTTGCAAATGGTTGCAAGTGGTTGCTCGTGGATGCGCGAATTTACATTAGATATTAGCTCGACTCGGTCACATTTCATATTGCATATGCACGAGTATTTATACTTGTTTATGGATGAAATTGAATGTGTTATCATGCGGACGTTGCATATGGATGAATGTTTGTGCACGCAATTAGTGTATATATATGATTAGGACTATTTGCATACATGTTGGATTCATGGCACTATACATATTTTTGCATTAGGAAGATTATCCAGGCCTGATCATTAGCATTAACTAAGGGACATGTACACACACGTTTTGCATATATTCATACAGCATTAGAAATCATCTAAGGACAATGGTTGCTTGTGGATGATGTTTTGAGTAGATGGATGATGGATGGTAGGATATGTTCTGCCTAACTTAGAGATTTCGGGGACGAAATCCTAAAAGGTGGGGAGAATGTAACAACCCGTATTTCAATAACATGTTAAAACGAGAATCAAGGCAGAATTTAATTTTAAATTCTGAATCAAGTGAAATGGGCCATGCCATTGCGTTCGTCTCGGAAAAATACGCGAAATAGAGTCCGAGTTTTCGAGAATCGGAGTCCGTATGACCCGTTAAAGGCCCAAAGAAGATTTCTGGAAATTTGAATTTCGGAAACAATTGTGGAAATCAGATCTGGGGCTAGGTGGGGAGTTTCCCGCCTAGGCCATGTCGACAGGGCTGTCGACAGGCCTGTCGACTTGGGCCCAGACCAAGTCGACAGCCCTGTCGACTTGCCTGTCGACAGGGGGTGGCCGGGGCAAGTAGCCTGGCGCACCTGTTTGTCTCACCTGGTCTTGTTCTTGGGCTGGGTCTGGAAGCTTCCGAGATCTGATGGTCCTAATCTATCCTAGGGTTAATCTAAGGGCCTAAAACTACCCTAATCTCTATAAAAAGACCCTAAACCTAACCTAAATCCCTAAAAATCAAACCTAGCAACTTAGTGCTGCCAAAATCAATCTTGATCATGGCCTCCATCTCCAATCCCTAGAGCCTATGCATTCAAATCGGGTTCAAATCAAAAGGTGCAAGCTTGCTACACCAAATCAAGGCCAAATCAACATTGCTATGCGAGTTTCATGATGGTTCTTCATCAAAGGAGCCACCTTTCTTAGCCAAGATGATCCATGCTCCTTCCCCTAGGCCTAACTATGTAAGTTCTAGCTACTTTTAGATGGAAACGGTAGTTTTGATAATGACATGGGATAAAATGAGGCTAAACATGATTATGCGAACCTATATGAACCTTACCTTGCCTCTTGTGTTCATGTTTATGATCTTAGGCCATGTGAGTGACTTGATCATGCCTCTCATGCTATGCATAACCTAGTTTAACTTGCAAGTTTGGATCTTTATGCATGAAATGCTAGCATGAACCTTTAGGAACCACTTTACTTGTGAAACATTGGCTAAGGCAAGATTTCGGGGCTTATGCATGTTTATGAACCCAAACCCCTTATGGTAACATGCGAGTTTGTGGCCAAATCCTTTATGAGATTATGCATGCTCGTGGCCAATCCCCTCTTTTAAGTTGTGCATGTTTATGGCCAAACCCCTTTTGATAATATGCATGTTTGTGGCCAAATTACCTTATGACACTATGCATGTTTATGGCCAACCCCTTTATGATGTTATGCATGTGGAAGCCAAGCCCTTTTTGGCATCATGCATGTTTTGAGACCAATATGTGACATAGTATCCTTACTATGTTGACTCGCTTTGCTTGCGTTGGGAAAACACGATTTTGGTTAGTTAGATAAACATGAACATGTCGCAAAATCTTAACTTGAATATGACATGTGTTTATACTTGAAAATATGACTTGAAAGATAACATGGAAGTTGGCATGTAAGTATGCATAAAAAATGAGCTTGGGAATTTACCTATTAAGTTAGGTCTACCCTTTGGGAATTTACCTATTAAGTTAGGTCTACCCAAATGCTTGAAAACTTGTAACATGTTTTGGAAACATGATGAACTTAGATAATATGAGTGTGGCCAACTCGAGGTTGGGTTGAGTTTGCAACGTAAAGCTACCCGGAACCGACCGGCCTAACTAGTAGTTGCAAACAATAGGACCCAATGTGAGAAGTTGGTCATGTCGCGCTTAAGACCCGAGGTTAGACTAGGTTGTGGTGTAAATCTACCCGGACCCGCCCGGCTTAACTAGTAACCACAACAAGGTCTAATGTGAGAGGTTAAGAGTGCATTAATTAAATTAATGCCACATGATAAGGTTAAGTAAAATTTGACTAATGACACTTAACCGACATGACACGAATGGGTAGGTTAAGTGGGACCGGGCTTGATTTCCTTAATGACACTTAACCATGCAAGATGAATTAGGAGATGGGGTTAAGTAATTTACACTTAACCAATCCGACTGGGTAATTAGATGAGGTTAAGTAATTAAGACTTAACTAACCTAACCACGGTAATTAGATGGGGTTAAGTAATCCACACTTAACTAATCTAAACACGGTAATTCGATGGGGTTGAGTTAAACACTTAACCAATTTAAACTTGGTAATTCAACGAGGTTAAGTAACCAATACTTAACCAACTTAACGTGATAATTTAATGGGGTTAAGCAACTTATACTTAACCAATTATACATGAAGATTTGATGTGGTTAAGTGACCTAAACTTAACCAATCTAACCCGTTAATTTGATGTGGTTAAGTGAACTAAACTTAACCAATCTAACTCGTTAATTGGATGTGGTTAAGTGACCTACACTTAACCAATCTAACGTGAAAACATGATAAGGCTAAGTCACGAATCACTTGAATACGCTTGACCGATTTGACTCGGTAATTTGACAAGGTCAAGTTAATTTATATAATTAACCAATCTAAAATGATAATTAGACGAGGTTAAGTTATGGATTGTTTAATATACTTAGCCAACTTGACACAAGGTTTGTAGGGTTAAGTCTTGGACTTGGATACTTAGCCAATTTTGACATGGTTTGTAGACGGGCTAAGTTATGGACTTAAGTGACACTTAACCCATGAGATAAACCCTAATTCGGAGGATTAGGTAAATAACCATAGTTAACAAGGGTAATGGAAATAAGGCTAAGTGGTAAACCTTAGTTAAGGGAAACTAAGTAATAATTCTTAGTCAAGGAAATGTGGACCACCTCTTAGATAGATGAGTAACCCGATACGGTAGGTCATCGTTTAAGTATACGTGTAGGAGCAGGCTATCTGATTTAGATAAAGGCTCCAACGAACTGGGTAACGAAGCAGCGGCTTCGGGGAACGTGAGGATATTCTTGGGATCCCTCTGTGAGCTGCCAGGTCATATACTAGGCTCACGAGAGGTTGAGGTCTGCGGTAGAAGAACCAAGAATATGCCTTGGTTGCTATGCGAGCGACCTAAAGACTGGGGTGGATAGCAGTGAGCCGGCGAATACATAAGGTGCCCGAGATAGCAAAGTCGTCGATCATCTACCATCTTGAGTCAAGCGTGTACGTACGGAAAGGCAGGGGACACCCAACAGACCATAATTGCTATCTAATTATGGGTGAGGTAGGCCGTAGGATGTGGGCTGGCCGGAGTGTAGTTCTCATGCAAGATTTTCTCTTGTGTTGCCTTTCACTAGTTGAGGGAGGGGTCTCGTGGGACCATAGCCACGTGTAGAAAAGCAGACCTTAGTATCTGCATCGGCAGATAAATCTAAAGCTCCCGACCGAGTCTTGTATTTCTTGTTTTGCCCTGTGACAGGACTCGGATGGCACGATGTGATACATGTGCATACAGTTATAGAAAAACGATTCACGATGAATGCGTGGGAAGAAGGGCGCGGTTGAGGGTTAGCGTAATCCCTAGTGGCCTAGGTGGTTTGACCCAAACCGAAATGCGAAAGCGTACAATAGGAAGCGTAATCCCTAGTGGTGCTAGGTGGCGTAAGTCCTAGTAGTTCAAACGATGATTCATATGGAAGAGCCTAGCTAGAACAAGGGTGACAGTCCAAACGATTTCAAGGATAATACGACATGAGGAAGCCCGTACGAGGTACGGCAAAGGACTGAACTTATATATATGGAAAGAAACATATGATTTGAGTAACCTATATATGCGATATATTAGGTCGACATGGACCATTACACGACTTTGAGCAAGGGACATTCATGGTTAACACATGACGCGGGTAGGGGTACTAGTACGAGAGGTGCAGAGCAAATATACATGTTAAAACTAGGAAGAATATACATAATAGATACCGTGGGATGTTAGACGGGGTAGATACCTTGGGATAATGTACTCGATAGAAATCTGACGATGTGATACCTTGACTTATCATAACACCGTAGTTTATCATGATACCTTAGTTTACCTTGCCGCAGTAGTTCAACCGGCTACCCTGGTTTATCTACCTTGTAGTTATCCTTATGTTTACTTTCAGTTTATGCATGTCATGTTACCTTTACCTGTTTTTATACTGGAAGTAGATATGACTTACTCAGTCTTTTTGACTGACCCGTTTTGTTTCGCCTCTTTTCTTCCGTTCCCCCCCCCTCCCCTCCCCCAGGTTTCAGGGAGGAAACAATGCTGTTTAGCTCGGACTTCTTCTGCTTGAAGGTCATCATGGATGGCTTGGACTTCTCTTGGCTATGGCTACTTTACTGTTTTACTTGGGGAATAATTTATTAAAAAGTCTTTATGCTTCTTTACTATTGCAAGACAGGTTTTGATGTACTCTGATGTAAAAGGCTTTAGACCTTATTTATTCATGTTATGAAAGTTTGATTTTACTTCCGCTATTTATATATGTTCTGTCTTGTGATATTTCTGTGCATGTTTACCAATAATGCCCCTCTAAAGCTAGTGCATTCCTTTGCGAGTAACCCTAGCGGAGGCGGGGTGTTACAGTGAGGTATTAATGTAACAACATGGTATAGCCGTTGTACATATATTGCATGCATTGTTCATCGTGAGTCCACATGGCCAAAGATCTGGCATCAAACTTGTGTAAAATAAGCGGCAACAAAATAGCAATTTGGGTCGGCACCAATTGTTGAATACAAACAGTACACGTGGAAGAGCTTCCTGAAAAGGAGGATGCTTTTCAAGTGATAACAGAACAGTTTGGGTTGGTTACAAAAGTGGCAGGTAGAGTGATGGTTTAATTCATGGCTGCGTGGCAGCACAAGAATGGGTCAGTCCTGTAGAAAATAAATTGGATCGGTTCATTGGAATAAGACATAAGCAGGTCACGTACAAAACATGCAAACTGATCGGTCATCAAAGAATGAAGCGGTGGCACATTCTATAATAAAATGGGTCGGTCTTGTACAATTACTACCTAGATCGTTCTAGTTTTATTTAAAGTGGATCGTTACATTCATGAGTGCAAAACTGGGTTGGTACATTGATTAAAGCGGTAGCAGAACTGTAAATATGGGACGTGATAGCTGTTGATAACTGTAAAGTGAACTAGTGGCATTTCTGTAAATATGTTTTAGGTCGATCCAAGTTTATGGTCGACCCAAATTCTGCACTCCATTATTACGAGACTGCCATTACCCTCAAACTAAATCTATAAATAGCCCCTTTCTCCACACTTTAAGGGATCGATTCCTCTACCCCGAAGTGCTGCCCACATCACTTCGCCACCATTCTAAAGCTCCTTAAAGCTCTATTAACGACCGCCAAAGCTCTCTACTTATTCCTCTAACAACATGAAGATCAAATCATATCTTTTCTCCATCCGAATGGGCTCAAACTCAATCCTAGTGCTCTCCAACCGCCATTAATCTTTTCTAAAAGCTCGTATCTAACATAAACTTCGTCATGGAATCAAGGAAAAGCATCTATGTGCCAAAATGATTAAAGATCTACAAGATAACTTTCACAATCCGCGAGATCTAATCCATTTCTCTGTGAATTCAAGTGTGAACTAAAGCTAAAAGAGAGGAAAGAGAAGAAAATCACTGTGTAAAGATAGAATGAGCAAAAGTGAAATGAGATAATAAACTTTGTAAATCTCCTCATGATAGTGGAAAACACTTTAAAATTGGACGTATATCTTTGCTAAGATCGAACTATTATAAAAACCTATTGTCTTTCACTTACTTTTTCTCGTTTATTTTGCGATTGTGGCTCTTTCAATTTCTAACCATAATTGTCGAAGTGTGATTTCACACCTTTGGTGTTTAAGCCATTTTTGATTCTAACATTTGGCGCCTACTGTGGGGCCACGTGCGCGCTCCCTTCTCTCACGCTCCTCTCAAGTATAGGGCCTTACATTGAAGTTCTAAATCCTCTCCGAAATAATGACTAAGTCAAAGAAGACCACAAGCAAAGTCATTGAAGAGAATGACAACGTTTCTAACAATGAAACTACTCCACTCACTAACCATTTCGAAGTTGGAGAAAATTCAATATCCAGAGCTGGAGTGATTAAAGTTGAATTATATGTCGTTGTCACCAACTTAACCCAGCTCATGGAGCCTCTAACACATATTTAATCAATGCTAATAAAATTCTTGTGGATGCTAATCAAACTTAAATGGATAAAGTGAGTGCTCTATTAAGCGTTCAAGCAAATCCCGCTCCTCTTTCGAAAATCCATGTCAACCTTAAAGAGAATGCGAATTCATTGGCCTCCGATTCTCACAATGACAACATGGAAGGATTTGTTGACAAAGGCGATGCTAATATCGAAGACTCCAAGTTGAAAGCTAAAAACCATTCTGATCGAAATAACCGATGAGTTTCAAGTCCCGATAAAGGGGCACCTTCCCATAGTGGAAGCAAAAGATCTAGATCCTCTAAACGCGATCGCTCACCATGACGAGCATCCGTAAAAGAGATCGAAGTCCGCTCTCCGGAACGACACACCTCGAAGGAATATATCACGGATATGGTGAAGCAAATCATGAAAGATAACATGCCTCACAAGGATAGTGAAAGGGAATGGGACTTCTCCCTTAGCAAAAATCCATTCACATATAGGATCCACAAGGCTGAATTCCCCAAAAAGTTCACAGATCCTACTTTGCCTCCGTATAATGGAAATTTTGATATGAATCCTTCCTATACAAATACGAGTGGCATATGAATGCAGCCAAAGCAACGGGTGAGATCAAATGCTTGTGCTTCCCTCTCTATCTAGAAGGTGTCGCATCATTATAATTTACAAGGCTGCCACCCAAATCTGTCGACCAATTTGATGATTTGACTCTAAAATTCAAAGAGAAACTCAGGTTGCAGGCTACGAAGGCTAAGGACTCTTACATCAATGAGGCATAATGTAGGAGAATCTTTCAAAGATTTTCTCAAAAGGTTTAATGATGTTGAATCTGAAGTAAGGAATCCCGAACCTCGCATGATCTTAATGTCTCTAATCGGTGCTATAAATGAAAAGAGAAAATTTGGTGAATGGATTAAAATGAAAGAGCCAAGCATGCTCGAGAAATTCTATAAAAAAGACGACGAGTACATGAGAGTCGAAACTGGTCCAGTACCTCTTTAGATTATTGATGCTAACCCGCTTCTTGAAGCTCCCAAATATGCTGCTGCTCAGTATAATTAGAGTAACATTCAGGGGCGAAAAGCGCGCCAATGATGGGAACGACAACAAGGCTAATAAGAAGTCTCGCCTTTCCCACTCATCAGAGATGATGCCTTTGAATGAAACTCCTAAAAATATCTATCTTGCAACAAAGAATTCTGAAGGGTATGCGGAGCCAAATCCGATAAGGATAAGCGATAAAGCAGCAAACTCAGGAAAGTTCTGCAGATTTCACAACCAGCCTGGTCATAACACTAATGAGTGCCGACACCTGAAGAACCTCATTGAGTAGTTAATCAGGAAAAATAGGCTACAACATTATGTAAAGAATCCATAAACCATGAATCCTTCTGCAACTCCCCAGAGGCAAGGGGCATCAAATGATTAGTCTGGTCCAAGCAACGTAGCTTCTACTCAAATCATTCCAAGGCTGATTATCAATTGATAACTATTGATGGATCTCCAATTTCAATGACTCGAAATAAGTGATCAACATCGCCACTATTTTACTTCATGCTCTATTTCCTTCTTTAGTTCATGCTTTACTTCATGTTTTACTTTCTGTTGTATTCAAAACTTCTTGTAAACAGTCTGTAATAATCTGCAAGTGATGCACTGAACACTAGTTCTGCGAATAAGAGCATATCTGTATGAATGAATTTCTTGCTTGCAAAATTATATGTCAAATCAAAACTTTCTTAAAAGTTGATTTCATATTACAAGCCATCTGTCGAGCGCCTGTTCTTGTGAAATCTGACGAAACATAGTGACCCCAACAAAACTAGTTCAAGTGCCAAAAGCTATAAAGATCAACATGCACAAATGCAAAAATTAGAAAAGCACTGCCTTGAAAAGTGAATGGGAAGGGTCGTAAAGATTCAAACAACGAGCAAGCGCCACGACAAATAAACAAGGGAGCTATAACCTTTGTCGAGGGGAACCTCTCTAAGTGGGAGGTTCAAAGCTTCAAGTTCCTAAACTGAAATAGCCTGCCAAGTCGATCGTGTGACTAATGAGCTAATAGTTGCCCCTTGGACAATACAACGACTGCTCCAATTCATTTGCGTAGCATCTGGAATCCTCATATGCGAAGAATTAAATTCATTTGCATAGCATTTGCAATCCCCGAATGTGAAGAATGATTAATCCGCTTGCGTAGCATTTGGAATCTCAGATGTGAAGAGTGCCAATTCATTCGCGTAGCATCTGGAATCCCCAGATGTGAAGAATGAAAACCATTTCCGTAGCATCTAGATTCCCCAGATGTGAAGAATGAAAACCACTTGCATAGCATCTGAAATATCAGATGTGTAGAGTGTCAATCCATTTGCATAGCATCTGTAATCCCTAGATGTGAAGAATGAAAACCACTTGCATAGCACCTGAAATCTCATATGTGAAGAGTGTCAATCCATTTGCACAGCATCTGGAATCCCCAGATGTGAAGAATGAAAACCATTTCCTAGCATCCGGAATCCCTAGACGTGAAGAATGAAAACCACTTGCTTAGCATCTGAAATGTCAGATGTGAAGAGTGTCAATCCATTTGCATAGCAGTTGGAATCACCTGATGTGAAGAATGAAAACCACTTGCGTAGCATCTGAAATCTCAGATGTGAAGAGTGTCAATTCATTTGTGTGGCATCTAGAATCCCCAGATGTGAAGAATGAAAACCACTTGCTTAGCATCTGAAATCTCAGATGTGAAGAGTGTCAATCCACTTGCGTAGCATCTGGAATCCCCAGATGTGAAGAATGAAAACCATTTTCATAGCACCTGGAATCCCCAAATGTGAAGAATGAAAATAACTTGCATAGTGTTTTAAATCTCAGATGTAAAGATTGTCAATCCATTTGCTTAGCATATGGAATCCCCAGATGTGAAGAATGAAAACAACTTGCGTAGCATCTGAAATCTCAGATGTGAAGAGTGTCAAACCATTTGCGTAGCATCTGAAATCTCGGATGTGAAGAATGTTGGAGACCCAAATGATCGTTAGAATCAGGAAGCACCTGATGCGATGACGACAAACGTTGGGAATCTAACTAAAGTCCTCTCCGAGGGCACCCGATTAATCATCAGTATCAGGAAGCACCTGGTCCAATAACGAAAAATATTGGGGTTGTAAAAAGAGTACTCCCTGAGGGCACTCCTTCTGAACCTACCGACGCTTGGATTAATCAATATAATTTAGTGATGTAATTCTCCAATATCTGAATTAACCAAGCCGGATTGTGGATGGAGTTCAGATTTAACCAATTAACTTGCGTAGTATCTGAAAATCTCAAATACGACAAGCATTAGATTTTAGCCTAAGAAATGGCAACAAATCAAAAGTACTTCCCTAGAGGAAGACTGATAAAGATCTCTTATGCAGGGGCATGGATATCTAAGCTTCTCAAAAAGGAAGCAGTTAATAAATAACTGATACGCATTTCCTAATTAAGAAATGTCGGGCACCATCATATAAGTCTTAAAAACAACAACGTTTGAAGTCCACAGTCGACTTTAGTCAATTAGTTGATTTTAAGTGTTAAAGCGGATTCGAATTAGAATATCGTGTATGTGCAAATAATTTTCAATGAGTTTTGAACTGTTGAGTAAAACATTCCTATGCAAGCACTTTATTAAATTCAAAGTAAAATTCGTTATAAGTCATTTTTAATGATTAACTAATCCACTATCGATATGGACAGTCGATGGTGAGTATAAGTCCAAAATCGTGCAATCGCTTTTTTTAATTACAGAACAGGTGACATGAAGCATATGAATTCAAAGCATGGTTAGCCATAGCAAATGCAAAAGGCTATAATTGTATCTCAATGCAGAATATATCAACAACAATGTTTATTTTGAAGCCTGCATTTCTCGCAAGCAAAAAATACAAGTTTCGAGGGGCAACCGTTAACCTTGTTAAAAAACACCGGGTCGGCCTCAAAGAACCGGGTCGGTCAGTATCGAAGAACCGGGTTAGTCAGTATCAATGGACCAGGTCGGTCAGTATCAGTGCAATGGGTCGGCCAGATCTTCAAGTCAATGGACCGGGTCGCTTATGTTTAAACAACAACTGGTCGGCTTCAGAAAACTTAAGTGGGTCGGTCCTATTTCTAAGCAAAGATCAGCGGCACATTACTTGATCAATAGTTCGTATGCATGATGAAAGAACTATGGGTCAGTACCATTAAAATTTACACAACACGTGTATTCTATGGATCAGTCCAAGGATGTTCATAATACAATGAACTAGTAAATACTTCATACGAAGAGTATATGGGATAACATATACCGTTATATGAAATATAAGTTGGTTATGAGCCACCATTTAGGATCGGTCATATTGAAACCGTGCATGGGAATATAAACACGCTAAAATCATAGTGAATACTTAACGCGACAAGGTTGTTTGGGATAGTGAGGTATTAATGAAACAACATGGTATAGCCGTTGTACATATATTGCATGCATTGTTCACGTGAGTCCACATAGCCAAACAGTTGGCATCAAATTTGTGTAAAATAAGTGGCAACAAAATAGCAATTTGGGTCGGCACCAAATGTTGAATACAAACAGTACACATGGAAGGGCTTCCAGAAAAGGAGGATGCTTATTAAGTGATAACAGAACAGTTTGGGTCGGTTACAAAAGTGGTAGGTGGAGTAATGGTTTGATTCATGGCTACGTAGTAGCATAAGAATGGGTCGGTCCTGTAGAAAATAAAGTGGATCGGTTCACTGGAATCAGACATAAGCAGGTCAGGTACAAAACATGCAAACAGATTGGTCATTAAAGAATGAAGCGGTGGCACATTCTGTAATAAAATGGGTCGATCCCATACAATTATTTCTTGGATCGGTCATGTTTTATTTAAAATGGATCGGTACATTCATGTGTGCAAAACCGGGTCGGTACATTGATAAAAGCGGTGGCAGAACTGTAAATATGGGACGTGACAGCTATTTACAACTGTAAATTTGTTTCTTAGCCTCCCTATTGAGGTTTTTAAGTGTTGAAATCTACTATGAGTTACCTTAATGTGGTGTAATAGTATTAGCCTCCCTAGCTCATAATGAACTTTTTCTGATTCTAGGGGTGGAAATTAGACCCACCTGATGGACTCAAACCCGACCAAGCGGGTCTTGGCTCTAAGCGGGTTGGGTTTTGTTGGGTCTGAACTATAATATTAAAATTTTTGGACCCGGCCCGAGCTTCGGTACGGGTTGGTTCGTGTTTGGTTGGATGGTAACACTAAAAATACATATATTTCAATGCTTTTTAGTCGGGTATTTTGGGTCGGGTCAATTCGGGTGGGTTTGATCTGGTCTTGATTGTATTTTTCATCAACTAGACCCGACACAAGACCCATCGGGTGTGGTTTGGATTTGGGTCTTTCTGGGCCGATCAGTTGGGGTTTTCGGTTCTCGGTTCTAATTGCCAGCCCTATCTGATTCTCACCTTGCGTGGTTCTTGAATCCGTTTGTATCTATGGCTAGAAAAAAATTCAATAACATACAGGCATGAAGCTTATCTCCGGTTTATTCATGCACTCATTATTTGTTATAATGAAAAGTGGATGGTCTACTTTAAAAGTCGGCTGGTCTAGCAAAAATATTAGTAATAATAATAGTATATCATTTGCAACCAACTATTTTGGGTTATTTGAAATATTATAACTAAACAACTGAATGATTCGTGTGCAAAGCACAGATTTGCATTAGCAAAAGAGAATAGTTCACCATGTGCATGCTCTTTTGACAATCCCTTTAATCCTTCGTATTGAATCGTCGATGATTTTATTTTCATCCTTTAATTGTCTTATTTTTGTCTTTAAATTTTAACTTTATGTACTATTGTTGTCCCTTCAACCCACCTTTTTCATTATTAATTATTTTGATATATTTATTTCTTAAGTTAAGGTTTCTTTCATTATATAACTCTTCAATTCATTAATTATGAAACACCTCATTTCTATGCTTAATTTTGGTATTCATTGCTATGATCACTAAATTTTATTTAATTTTGTAATGCAGTATGTTTGTCATTTTAAATTTATGAAGAAAATGAAAGTACTGCATAATTATTTCAACTTAATAGAATAATGATTTTTCAAAAGACAATTAAGTTCATCTTATTTGTTTATTATCTTAGTAGAATTTAATTTTGGCTAATGATTTGGATTTTATATTTTTCTCCGATTGTAACTTTTCCGCAAATAGGTATAGTGACATCATATTCAAAAAGTTTGGTTCTAATATATATAAATGATGGAATCGAATAATATGACTGGTTCAATATTTTTTTTGAGGTTCTATTTGGTATATCAGTGATTTTATTTTATTTGTAAGACATTCTGAATTAAGCTAATATCGTAATTTGCATAAGGCTATAGGTTATAGTTGATGATTGAATCAAAAGGCCATATGTTGATTAAAGGTAATTCCTTTCCATGATCATTATATTCTATTATGCGTAGAGTTTTCAAATTTCGAAATAATGCATAATCCAAAAATGTCTATAAGCAAATGTTCATGTAAAGCATGTATAAATTCAAATTAAAGACTTGATTTCTTTATGTTTTAGATTTTTAAACCTTTCCTTTTCAGTAACAACTTATATCATGTATAATATATTTTTATTCCATATAGCTTATAAAAGTCATTATTTGACCCATCGTGTTTTTTTTTTTTGCACATTCCATCTCATCAATTATACTAAATTGTTAATGACTTGATTTATTATTAACATTAACATCAACATCTTTATAATTCTTTTTCTATACATACCAAGTGTTAATGATACCATTAGTGGCTATATTATACCCCTAATTTTATATAATTTCCTTCCTTTTATTTTTTTCCCTTTTTAACAAAAAAACAATATATACACACACCCCCTCCCCAAAGATGAAGAAAGCCATTCTCCAGTGTTATACAAAAACAATCCAGTAGTTCAAAAAAAACCAACAAAACTATAAACAAATGGCAAACCGAAACAAAAGATCAACACGATTATAAAGAAAACCTCACACACATCAAAAAGAAGACTCAGTGTGAAACCGACCAAAGCCAATGGAATCCGAGCAAGAACAACCTAAACAACAAGAGACTACCAAAGCTAAAAACAACCAATCCCAAGCAAGCATTGGCTCCACCCAATAGGTCATACACGAGCACCAAAGCTAATCAAACAAGCGATCCCTCGAAAGCCACTAACCTACAAACTGGAATAGACGAAAGCCACCACATGAAAAGATGCAGAACCCCAATGCAAGAACAAAACCTATCAAAAAAGAATCACATATACACACATTACCCAACACCAACACGAGGAAGAGGGCCCTTAGAAACATCAAAAGCACGAGCCAACACTAAAGAACATGGCGAAGATTATCCAGAAACGGTCGATCACGAAATGTAAGGAATGTTAGAGACTGAGATAATGATGATGATTGTTCTGATGACAGCCACCTTGTTTCAACTTTTTTCCAATTATTATTGTTATAAAATATAAACTGACACTATTTTCTTGAACATATATATGTGTATGTGTGTATACATAGGAAATATATGCAGGTTTTTATTGTTAAAGGCTGTACAGTTAAGAGAATAAAAAGTTCAAAGTAGAAGAGCCCAAGTATAGAGACCCATGAGTATTAAAAAATCAAGATTTCAAGAATTATAGAGTAAATGTGTTTAGATATTCTGTTAAAACTCTAGTTAGCACTTGATTCTGATTTCAAATTTAATTCTGATTCTAATTTCAAACTTTCTTTCATAATGATTTCAAATTTATTTACTTGTTTTAAAACCTAGTTTTCAAATGATTTCAAAATTACTTCCTATTTATAATTATGTACTTCTTTATTTTGAGAAATATTTTAACTCTTTAAATTTATTTTAACTCTAGTTTTCAGAATAATAGATATCTAAATTAAGTTTTACTTACAAGTTTTGACTTGTTTTATTATAATTACTTATGTTTTCAATTTTTTGTTTATACTAAGTTTTAATATATTCATAGTTTTATATTTATACTTTAATATCCTTTTATATTTAGTTTCTTAATTATTTTTATTTCATCTTTATATAAGTTTTTAAAATATATTTTATTTTGAATATAATGTTTTAATATAAAGGAATATAATTGTTTTAACTCTGGATTCACCATATTTATTTAAACATTATTTACTTTGTTCTAAAATTAATTTTTTAATTTTCTACTAGCGTATGTCGACATATGAAAAGTGCTATATCGACATACTAGCTCCTAGCTTGTTTTTTAAAATTTGAAAGAAAACATCTTTTGGATTCAAACTTTTTCTAAAAGATTATGATTGTTGGAAACATGTAATTACCTTCCAGAATTCGATTTTTTTAATCACTTTTCTTCTTCTTTCTCCCTAAACATTCCACCATTATTATACTTAATTTCATAAATTTTTGCACTTATGCTCTACCAATTTCAATAGAAATCATATCATTCTTCTTCTCTTTCAATTTTAAATCAAAATCTTTTTGAATTCAAATGCTATTATAGGTTATTTGTAATCAAAGATCTCAGGATCAAGGCCTATGGAGTCAGAACTACACAAAAACTTATAAGCGAAAAGTGTGGTTCTGTCCCATATAAAGTGACTGGGTGTGATTGTGTCTTGAAAACTGATTGGGTGTAAAGTTGGGTCTCGTAAATCAACTAAGTCTCGCTGCACATGGAATCGGTTGGGGTATACCCTTGTAGCCCTGAAATCGAGAATTGTAACTGGATTTGTTGAATAAAAATCCACATCAACCTAGCGTTGTGTGGGACTAGATGCAGAGGAGTCCCAACCCAGTATGAAAACCCGGTGTGTACTTTCCTTTTACAGCTTTTACTTTTATTTTCTGAATTCTGTGTTTGTTAATACTTGTGATCTGCATATTGTTTTGCTTAATCTAAAAAGATTTCAAGAAATTAATAAGTTCCATAAAACAATATTCACGCCCTCTAGTATTTCACTTGCCTTAAGATCCTTAATCCTCATATCCAACGAGGTAGACATCATCTTTCTCTTTGCGAATGATGGAAGAATACGCCACAGGTACCTCATCGAAAATAGCCATGTTTCAAGTGCACCAAAGATGCCAACAAATGAGACAATGAATGAGATGGGAAAGGATAGACCGAAGTGTCTTTCCGGTCCTCGATGCCCACAAAATCCATAGCAAATCATGAAGGGAAATAGTGTTTCCCTCAAGACCGAGCAGGACCCTAAAGAAAGATTAGACTGAATAGGCACAATCTCCAGTGAAAAAAAAATGAGCAGATGATTCCAAGTCTCCTGCTAGACAGCACCTAAAGCAGGGCACAAGGGGATTTTGATCCGCTTAAGTTCTTCATCTAGTGGTAAACCCCTATGGAGGCTTTTCCACATAAGAATGGAAACCTTGAGCGGGATGCAGACGTCCCAAAAAATAGTCGGAATTCTCGGCATCGAAATCCTATCCGAGCTCCATGCTACCCTCGAAGAGAAAGACCGATCATTCCATATGAAACTCTAATGAGAGTCGGAGAAAGACTTCATGAATTGTATTTATTTCCATGTCTCCCTAGAATAAGATAAAAACCCGGAGAAACCCAAAGGCAACAGACGACGGTACTTACTGTAAAGAAACGACGCTCGAAGAGGATTGTTTGAATGGAACTGATCCCAAAGCTTACAAGTGTAAGCCTTGCAGACATCCCTTGGGTTTCAAAGCCCCAGACCACCCTTATGTCTGGGTCGACAAATGACATCCCACGAGACCTAATGATGCCACTTAGCATCATCCTTTTTCTCCAAAGAAAATGATGATGCCAAAGAGCGGTAAGCATGGAAAAAAGAAGAAGTGGCTCTCACGGCTACAGAAACATGATACCCAATAGAATTAAGTACTGGCTTAATGAGAACAAGTATTCTAGCCTGGGAAAGAAGAGAAGAATTCCATCTAATAATCCTTCCTCCATCTTTGTTGGTCGGAGGATCGAAGATCACATTAAGCTTGCGGTCTCCATACAGAACAATACCAATCTAAGGAAAAGGCAGAGAAGCAACTGGGAAACCAGTAAAAGACTCAAACCACGAGATTCTCAACGGAGCGATACACTTGGAGGGAATCAAGCAACTCTTCAAAGAGTTGAAAAGTTTCCCCATTCAACTTTAGTAAAGATTAACGAAAGACACGATCCGACGAATAAAGCATCGGTTCCCATTTGAAAAGATAATGATGTCTTCAACAAACGATAATAACGAAATAACTAGACAACCAACTGGGACTCCAAATCGATGTATCTGACTAGCAATCATAAGTGAGTGCACACCACGAATGGAAGCCTCTGTGGTGAAGATGAATAAGGTCAGGGAAAGGGGATCTCCTTAATGCGGACCCCTTCATGAATGAAAAAAACTGTTGGACAATTTATTGATAAGAACAAAAAACCAACAGTTCGAGATCAGCCTTCAAAAAACATCAATAAGAGGCTCAGGGAAACCAAATGCTCAGAGAAATCGTATGATGAAAAACAAAGACATGCGATCATAATACATTGCTGTATCAAGCTTTATTGCCACATTGAAAGAAGGATTAAAAATGAGAAAGGACGGTCTCTTTGACTTCCTCTAAAGAGGATGCTAAAGAAAGGTCAGGGCGAAGAATCTGGTGAATCGAAAAAATATTCTTCTTATTTCTGATAGAAGAATGAAAGAATTCCAAGTTGGAATCGCCATCGACAATCCATTTGATCCTTGCCTTCTGATGAAGGAAGTCATTATCCATGCGCAACTCAGAAGAAAAGGCGAGTCGGGCCTGAACCCAGTCCTCCTTGTTAGCAGCTGAAGGATTTTCATCATAAGCATATTTTGTGAGGATAAGAATCACTTTTGCCAAACAAACTCGATCAAAGATATTCTTGAAAATCAACGTATTCCAATCCTTAAGACAAGAATTGATACACTTAAGTTAAAGTGAGAAAACGACAATAGGTCCACCTATTACCAAGACTGACCACGAATTATCCACAAGAAAGAAAGTGTGATGAGATCACCACATAGACTGAAAATGGAATGAAACGGTCCCGCTGGGACAAATGGGGAACAAAGTAGTAACACCAAGGCACGGTCCGAGTTAGCACGGTGAAAGTGAGATACCGAGTAGGAGAAGGGAAAATTGAACCAACCTCCCGATCTGGAAACCGGGTCGAGACAGGACAAGATTCAGTTGGAACCTTCTTGGTTGCTACACTAAGTTAATGTCGAACCAACAAAAGACACTTTCAACCAGATTGACTCAATGATGAAGGAGTCAAAATACTCAACCTCAATGCAGGTAACTGAGGCTCCCCTCGCTTCTCCGATTGGCACAAAACAATTGAAATCACCTTCGATGACGAAAGACCCAAAGCCCAGGCCAGAAAGAGGCAATATATCATTCCACAAGCACAAACGCTCGATTCGATCATATCTGATGCAGAAAAAAGGAAAGTGGGTGGGAAAGAAAAAACAAAAAAACAACCGACAGGAGTTGGGATGAATCGAAGAGAGAATGTACGGAGATGCCTTTGGCCCAAAGAATCCAAATCTTATTGGATATATTCAATAAACCTCCCCCAAAACCAAGTAAAAGGATAACGCTGGATTACATCTCAGAGCCCATGAATGGCTCTTGAAGCATCACCAGCTGAATGGAATGTTTCTTGACAATGCGAATAAGTCACGCAAGGGAAGCACCGTTCCCGATGCCTCAGATGTTCCTGAACAATTGAGTTTTATTTGTTTCATTATAATTGATTTTACCATTTAGAAATAATAATGAATGGTTATTGGCTGGTTATCAACTAATTCTTCTTAGTTATTTAGGATTGACTTTATTATTTACATATAAAAGAGATTATCTCATATTATATACTGATTTCTTAGAGGTTTGAGGGATTATTAATATATAAACCCATATTAATTATGATATTAAATTCGAAGTACACAACTAATTTAATGGACCACTTACATTGGTTTGCTTCATTTTAACTTATATTTCTGAAAAAACAATTATTGAATAAATTTTTCGGATAATTACCACCTGATTAATTTCTTATTTGGATTACCATTTTATTTATTTCTCAACTATTACAGAATTAAACAAATTTGTTAAAATAAAGAATTAATCAGCTAATAATTATGTCACTTTAAAATTTGTAATAACTCATCTCTATTTTTATTACAAGGTACTATATTGTAATACTAAAATTTTCCAAACTGTTTTTCATTTTTTCTTTATAGAGGATTAACTTTATTATTTATATTCAAATATTACAATTTTACACTAAATTAATGCAATTAAATAATTCAAAAAATTGAAGGATTAATTTTTTTTATAGTTTCTGAGAACTTAAATCTATAGTTTTGTTACAAAATATAGTATTAAATTTTAAAAATCAATATATGTCTACTGATATGTTCATGTTTATATAGTAATTGAAAGTTCATCATTATTTTGTGAATAATTCAAATTTGGTGTCCATTTACTGATCTTGGAAAGCAATATTTTAACTACACAGATGAATAATATATGGTTTTCAATAAATGTAATACAAAGCTATAACTTTTGAGTAAGAACTTAGCCACTAAGCTCAACTAATTCAATTTAAACATTTTACATTAAATATTTTTATATTTACAAGCTCAATGTAAAGATAATATGAATCACTTACCTCCTTTATTCTTATCACATTATATTAAAAGTCAGTATATGTCTACAAATATATATATGTATGCTTGTGATAAAAACCGAAAGTTCATGGTATTTTATGAATACTACAAATATAATGTTCATTTACATAAGGTTAGAAAACATGATTTTAACTATACAGATGATTAACATATGGAGTTCAATAAAATTTACTTCAAAGCTAGAGTTTCAAAAGGGAACTTAGCGATTAAGCTTAGTTAATGAAGTTAAGATATTTCGCATTGAAGTTAAATATACTATAATTCAGTGCAGAGAAAACATCAGTTTTGATAACCACTATTCTCATCTCATATATATAATTCTCACAATTCGTAGCCTATATTTTACGCTAAAGTCAAAATTATCTTAGAAAGTTTATATAATGTTTACATTAACAATGTCTCATTGTCTCATTTATTAATTAAGTCATAACACATTAATGAGATACACATTTTAACCCCCTCCATTAAAACTTAATTTAAGGATTTTCTCTAAATTGTTCAAATTTCTATCGCTTCATAAGTAGTTATGGTAATTACTGACATTATTCGTTGCAATAATTTTTATTATATAATTTTTTGCTTCTCACATTTAGTAATATTTTCCATTCAACTATTACTGAAACAACCCAAAATTTTAATTTTTCGATTTAATGATTTAAGCAAAGGAAAATCATGTTTTTTCAAGATTTCTAAATAATAATTATTAAAATGATTTAATAGAGTTTTAATCATCTTTTAATTATTTATAAGGTGAAAGAAAATCATTCTCTGGTTTTATTTTCCTAGTGAAATTAGTTCGAATCGAATTGGAAAATATGACCGACAAACAAATCCCAGATTCTCAACGATTTAACAAATAAAAATTGTACGAAGGTGTAATACACATGTACACATATATGTGACTATTATAATATAGCCATAATAAAATAATATTAAGATTAATTAAGCTAAGAAGAAATTTGGAAAAAGTACGTAAATAAGGATAAAAATAGTTTACTATAATAAAACATTATCACTCCCTAACATTATTAATCTTACACACGATCATCAGACTTAACACATCACTCTTACACATGATGTGAAAACACAAAAAGGGTATTCCGACCTTGTATGGGGTAGATTAGGGGTGTTTTGGTAATTTTCCGCTAAGATTTGTTTCAAAGTTTTCCCTATAAATACCCACCCATTTCATCTCATATCTTTACACCATTTTCTCTTTTTCTTTATCCTCCTTTAAGATTTCTAATATCTTCTACATCCTTAGAAAAATTAAAGAAAAGAGAAAATTTTATTCACCACTCATCTAAGTACCCTAAGGCATGGAAACTATCATCAAACCACTTCTTATTTTCATCAAAAAGTCACCACCATTCGACAAAGCTTGGAGATCCAAAACCACACTTCAACCAACCTAGGTCATGAGCAATACGGAAAAGGAGTGAGCCTGAAGCCGTTTGAGGCAAAAAACTAAAGAAGGAATGTGTCAAGATTGGCTAGGAAGAGTTTTAGCAAGTTTGGATAGCGCTAAAATCCGATGAATGGCGAGAAACTCAACTTAAAGCAACCCTAAATAAACACAAGTAAAGGTTGTTATGTGAATGTTAAACAATTGATATGTGTATGTTAAATGATGCTTATGAATTATATGAGGAATTTTTGAAAGTTTGGATGCTTATATGTTTGATTGTACCGATGTTTAACAAGTCACGTTAAGTACACATTGATAAATACAAAGGAAATAACTTTTCTTTTAGTGAATGAAATGGTGAAAAGTGGATTGTTAAACCTTTCAAAGTTGGTTTTAAATATTTTAAAAATGAAATATAAACACTTCCAATTGTATAAATGAAGTTTTATAGGATTATGAATTTTCAAGCAATTTAGGTGTGTTGCAAATCGGTAACTCACGATTTCACTGTATAATAAGTGCATATTTTGTATCATGAAAAGTTTGAATCCAAATTCTTTAAAGCAGGAATTTTACAAATCCTTACAGTCATAGCTTTCCAATGAATCGAAAAGATTCCGTTTAATAGATATTGAAATATGACCAAAATAAAATTGGGAAAATACCCCGTTTTGTAGTTCATATCCTATAAATTCGATTGTTAAAAGTTGGGATTTTCAATCTCTTAGAAATATGAAATAGGTATTATAAATCATTTGAAATGTTCTAAAAGTGAGTTGAGTTAAGTTGATTATGTGAATCTTACAATGAAATAAAAGTTATTTTAATGAATTAAGCTTAAATGGACTTTTTGCTAGGTTTTTGCAATGTTTTTCAATAGCGATTGAAATTGAAAATTAAACTTAATGAATCCTATCCAAACCTTTAATGAATGATTTAAATGTTATTGAAGTAATTTGGAGATTTTTTTGAAGATCAATAAATCAATTGACGATATTGATGGTTGAATTAAACCAATATGCAATAATTTAATCTTCTCTCTAATAAGTCGACGAATAGCCTAATTTTTCTATTTTGGAGATCTGGATGTTAGTGTTTAACCAAGGAGATGTTTAGGAGCAACCATTTTTCTAGCTCACCTAGCCTTTTCCTGGGTGAGTACTAGATAGGGTTGAAATGTCGGAAACCAGTTAAGTACAAAAGATCTCTTTTCCCAAGATAAATAAATCGGATTTCTTAAAGATGAACTTATGAATTTAGTGTCAAATTTCGCGGAGGGAATCCTTACTATCTATAAGAATTTAAAAGGTTTTTGCACCATTATTCGATGGATAGTTAGGTTTGAACATGAAGATTGATATCTAGTAAGATAAGCATGATTTGTTTGGATATATTAAACTAAAATGGACTTACCATCAAAATTACTTAACAAATGAGGTTTAATAATTCCACTAATACATCAAAAGAGTTTTTGAAAGTTATACATCCTTAAAAGATGTTTAATGAAGCAATAACTTAATAAATGAAGAATACTAACAACCAAAATTACTTAAACAGTATTTTCTCTATGATTGATTCGAGGAGACAGAGATCATATTTGGGTGATTCCTTTCTGAAAACCAATTCGGTTCAATTAAAACTTCCGGATAAATGAAGGTTTAATACTGAAAAATTATGGATATTAAATGAAGGGTTACTATTGTGATCCTCGGTGGATTTTTTCCATATTACAATAATAGTGATTCTATATTTAGATATTTGGTGCAAGGGTTACTCTTTTCTATATTAAACGATCTGGAAAGAGTTGTTTCTTTGGTTTATCCAAACTTAGGGCAACTTGTATGGACGAATGTCTGACATTGCATCTTTAATGCACATATATTGATCTCCACGAATGTACATCTATTTGGTGGTGGAGAAGAAAACTTATCTTAACTTAATACCCTTCTCGAAGACATACAAGCTTAGAGGTTGTGCATTAGTGGAAATAAGTGATGTGTGCCGGATTTGGCAATATGGCATTCAATGTGGAGAACAAGTTTAAAGGAAAGGTAATAGTAAATCTCTAGGCCTCAACAACTGGTGTTGGATAAAACAAGGCATGTAGCGAGGTCAACTTGGGTAATTCCCATAAGAAGACATTTATCGCCCTTCTAAATTACTTATTATATATCGAGAAAGTGGTGTACGCTAAGAGACATCTCTGGGTGATAGGTCGGCTACGACCAGGGTGATAATGTGTTCGGGCGGTGCACCATTTGAGTAAAGGTCTATGTAACAATTCCGGTCTTTCCAGTAAGGCATATGAGAGCGGTCATCGGTACATCCCTCTAAAGGTGTACTGTACGAGAAGATAGTCCCTTATCTTGCCATCGTATGGAATCCGTTTTCCTAAGAGCTTGTGAATTCTATTGTTTAGCCCGATTAGGGTGTGGAATTTAATTAAAATAACAATTTCAATAATTCTATATTTTATTTCAATTGGGGTTTATCCCGCAAGTCATTAAAAATAATATCGGACAATTTCGATGTTTGATTATTCAAATATCAAAAGGCAAAAACCCATACCATGTTTATGTGTGGTCGCAATTGTTGGAGAATGGAATATTGATGATGTTTTGATGACAACAACCTTGTTTCAATCATTATCATTGGTGATTATAAAATATATATTAACACTTTTTATCCAGAATATATATATATATAAACACACACACACGCACACACATGCATGGTTTATATGCAGGTAATAAATACGGAAGACTGTATAGTTAAGAGATTCAAGATTTCAAAGGAAAGACTCATGAATATCAAGAGTTCAAGAGTCAAAGGTTACCAGAGTAATAGTGTCTAGATGTAACAACCTGCCCGAAATGGGTCTAAAATTCGACCTAGAAAAGGCCCATCGAAACTTAGAGCCATTCTAAACGGTCATTGGTTCTTGTAAGGATTACATTTGCATAGATAACAATAACATACACTTCGGATGGAATTCTCACATAGTGGAAAGAGAAAAAATAATACGATGTACCATTTATGTCAAAATCACAGAAATACATAGTCACGATTACATTTATTCAATAGGTACATTAAATAGTTCATTTTCACAAGATTCCAAAAGAAGCAAAGCAATAACTCCCAATAAAATCATAATAACTTCATCTTCTCCATCGGCTTCAATCCTGACTTCATCCATGGCTTTAACCCATCTACTTACTGTTGAATGTTAAGGAGGGGGTGGGGGGTCAAAACATAAATTTCTACGTGATTGGAATATAGTGTTACATAATGTCCATACCCTATATTTTTAGCAGGTTATGTATGTCAAGATATGTCCATGTGGCACACAAGATTTCATACAAACATAAATTTCTAACCAAGGGTTAGATATCCAAGTCAATCACCGATTAGTGTCTTTAGGGTAAAGACCAAACAAGGTGGCATTCTCAGTCACTTATGGCCCTATTGAAGGTGGATTATTATAATCTCTTATAACCCTGAGGTGGACCCTTGGCCCTTTAAGAACCCTATCCTAGTACGTTAACATTCTTAAGTCTAATTTCTCATTTGTAATATGAGAAGTAGTATTGCGAATGTTACTACTTAACTGATATTACCCAGTAGGACACCTATGTCACTTAAGACTTCCCTTAGACAGTTGGTGAGCATACGATGGCCATATATCCTTCAATTACCAGTATGTCCCTAGTTGATCCCTTACAAGCTTCTAGAGGAAGCGGACATCCCCCGTGAACTACCCTACTCCGTTAAAAGTTTTATGCCTAACCACTTTTAAAGAAGGAGGACCCAAAGACTTACCTTAATACTAAAAAGGGTGGGTCTCATGACTTGGGTTCCTCTCCAAGGAATATACCTTCGGAGGGATCCTAGTCCTAACCACTTAAGACGCAAATTAGATAAAAGGTGAGTCAGCCACTTAAAGAGCTTCTTAAGGCGTAGTAAGCCTATTTGCTTTCACACATCAACTTATATATATATATATATATGTATGTATATATATAGTTATATATATGTAGTTATATATATATACACACAATAGACTTCTCACATTAACCTATATACTTGCAGATGCTGGATATGCCGGTCGGTTCCGAGCAGACTTCTACTAGAAGACAGTTTAACCTCGTGTCTAGTGTACTAAGTTTATGAATGGTCCATGGCACCTAGACATCTCACATTAGTTGGGCCTACTTGTGGTTCCTGGATATGCCTGTCAGTTCCGGGCAGGCTTCTACCACAAATGACAACTAACCTCGTGTCTGTGTGTCATATATATATATATACATATATATATATATATATATATATATATATACACACACCATTCTATATATACGCACACACAAGCAAACAAATATATATGTATATTTGTTAAAGGGACATTTCAAATTCAAACTTTAACCTAATCGTATTTATCATGCTAAAATAACGTTAATTGCGTTATTTACGTTTAAAAATTAATATAATAATAGCGCCTAATTAACGTAACATTCGTATAAACGGGAAACGTTCTAGTCGGGATGGCAATTGTCGTTTATAAAAATCAATGCATACATGTCTAAATCTTTGTATATTCTACCCCTACAACATAACATGATGGTATAATGAATATATAACAAATAGTAGTAAGGGAAAACATACACATACATATCAATTACAACTTGTATCCTAGGCATGCAGGAAAAGGTTTCAATATTAAATTAAAAGTAGAGTATTTCATACATTCAATCTATATTTCACCCAATCCACTCTTTTTGGTGGTGTTATACACCCAAAAATATTCGCATTTGACTTATTCCAGTTTGTGAATGCGTTTGCACCCAAATTAGGATTTAAACCCAATTCAGTTATGAAACAATTCAAATACCAACCTTTTTAGGCCAAATCAAATGATAATAGCGGTGAATTGCATAAAATATAGATAATAATACAATACTCATGTTTACCTTTAATTCAGTCCAAAAACCACAATTCTACAAAACCAATATTACATGACAATTTCCTACGTGGTTACAAAGTAGAAGATTTGGGGATTTTTCATGTTTTATTATCGCAGAACCAAATCTTCATAGGCATAACAATTCATATAGCAGACTGATAATTGTATGAATATGCCTTTATGCCAAACTAGATTCCACTCATTAATCAAATGGAGATGTGAAATAAATCTTTAGATCTGCAATGGTTCTCAATGTTCAAGCAGGCTCTGATTGGTCTCCTAATAATATAAATGTAAGTAACATGTAATTAGATTCTTATATATATTGTTTATGCTAAATTCCAACTTCCTAAACTTATATAATTTAAATAGAGAGATATAGGAATGGAGTTAGAGAAGTAAGAGAACCTTCACCCTTTTTCTCTTTATTTTTCTGTGGAATTCAGCAGGATGGAGGCAGAGGTTTGGAATAATTAGGGTTTCTTGTGTGTTGTTTGAGGAGTTATTTATATTGCTCGTATGAGCAGGAGCCGTCGTATTTATAGTAAAAAATTAATTCGAACCATCCGTATAAATGAAACACCCCACCTCCGTTAGGGTCACTCTCAAAGGGAATGCCCTAATTTTGGTGGAGGTTTATAAGTATAAGTCACGGATATACAAGACAGATATAAGAACACATATTTTTGAACAGCGGAAAACAACAACTTTTATTTCAATAAAATACGTGTTACACCAACCATACCATAATTGTCTTACAATACTTCAAAAAAAAACATAACATCTTCATAACTGTCTTGATTACATTATTTAAAGAAGCATAAAGAAAACATAAATAAACTGCAAAAGTCCCATAGTTGTTGTCCAAAGCCATAGTCCAAAACGAAAAGATCCAAGCAATACATTCTTTCTCTTCAAGCTGGATATGAAGGCTGGTCAAGCAGCGGTATTCCCTCCCTGTGGACCTGGGGGGAGGGGGGGAACGGAAGAAAAGAAGACGAAAGAAAAGTAGAGTCAGACATAAAGCCTGAGTAAGTCTAGGACTATTCAGTCTATGAATAAAGAACTGGGTATGGTAAGTATAAACTAGAAATGGGAAAGCATCATAAACTTAGTTAAGTTGTCTAGGGTCGAATATACTATCGTACCCCATACTAATCTCTGTACCCATATAAACTAGTTCCCAACAGGCACCCCATAATCAGGGTGAAGTGATCCATTTTATGATGATCGGTTCCTACTCGCATAGTTACATGTGTCTTACGGCCCCCGATATTGTAGTTACCTATGCTGGACCCACCATGGGGTGTATCAAGTCCCATGGTGGCGGCCCGACACAATCCTAGAATGCACAGGTATGCTACTGGTGCCCAGCGCCTTATTTTTCTGCGCCGGAGTGTGTGCACGCCTGCACCCCGTTAGAACCTACACTGCTGCACCACCGCCGTCGATTTGACCTCTTACAGTCAGCCCAGTAATCGTGCCCCACCCTGCCTAGTTTCAGGGTATCATGATACCTTATAGGGTTACTGCTGAAAAGGGTCCCCCGCTACTAGGTTTTTCTATTTCTAGCCAACATGCTAAGTTGGTTAAGTGTGTTATAAACCTAACCCCCAATCAGTCTGTTTAGTTTAGCATGTTCCATCTTGATTAAGTATTAATATAATTTACTTAATCCTATCAATCCTGACTCAGCCTTAATTGTCTTATTAAAGCCTTGACCTCTCACATTAGACAGGTATTGTTGTGGCTGCCTGTTGCCGGTTGGGTCCGGGCCGTCTTACGCCACAACTCAGTCTAACCTCGGGTCCTTATTGGGCTCCATGTTTAACCACCCACATTGGATAGGTATTGTTGTGACTACTGGACAGCCGGGCGGTTCCGGGCAGGTTTACATCACAACTCAATCCAACCTCGGGTTAAACACATCGTATTTTCTACATTTACATATTTTGTCTTTCTTCTTTTTATATGTAAATATTTGCGTCCCATTATTCAAATTCATCTTTATTGGTTAAGATTTATTTATGCCACTTAATTGTTTTTCAAAGTTATTGGCGTGCGTCAAACAAGCCAACACATATGTTCTATATTTTTAACCCAAACGTCATTTCCCCCGTTTTATTCGTTCGTTCCAATGTAAGGTGTGTTGGGTTTAATACTTAAACCCAATTTAGCCATATGAAAGGGGAGGCTATAACATGGTGTTTATAAGGTGACATAAAAAGGGGAGTGTGAACGCATGAACTTGCAACATACGATCTAATTATCATAAGATAGGCATATGTGAACTTGCAATTGTAACAACATATAATATAAGCAATACTTAAACATGAATCATTCTATTCACATAATCATGGTGTAAACGAAACATTTAGTCATGGCATAAATAGTACTTAAACATGAACCACTCTAATCATATAATTATGGCATAATCATAATTGAACATGAGTCCTTATATGGTCATGGCATAAACATAATTGATTATGAATCCTATTATTCATATAATCATGGGTTTTTGTCCAATCTATGTAACTTGTAAGGGGATGCAATTCTAGTGTAAATTTTTAATGTAACTTATGTGCCAAAAATATATTATCATATGATTAAGATAACAACATAAGCTTAGAAAACATGTTCTTAACTAGGCATAATAACAAAAATAGCTTAGACTTGTTCATAAAATTAATACAAGCTTACAACAACGCTTGCTTTTGTCACTATCACAAAATCATGATTTTCATACTTGAACTATGATGCCAATTTCAACATAACCTTCATATGAATCATAATACTTAGGTGAATCAAATTACACTAAAGATGACCATAGAATTTTACATCATGTTTTCATAACAATAGACCATAGACTTGCATGAATTTCAAAATAAACTATTACAACATATAATTGTTGTTCAACATGAATCTTATACTAGCATTTACCAAATGGGTGTTGTAAATAACTACCACAAACATGTAGTTTTCAATATGAATCATATGCTTGCATAAGTCCCAATCAAAATTCCACAACATGTGGTTGTCAACATAAGCCACATACTTGTATGAATCAAACCATAGCATTGCCAAATCGTTTAGAATCAAAATAACATACAAATATAAGTCATTATCGCCACAATTCCATTTCGTTTCCAACGCAAATTGCGTACTTGCAAATATCCAATCGTATACCATAATATTCCCAAATCGTTTTGCATCAAAGCAACATGCAAATATAGATTATTATCGCCACAATTCCATTTCTTACATTACACAAATCAACACAATTATTTAATTCATATCGGAATAGCACTCTACTTACAGTGTATGGCGAATCTTCAATTCAGAAATCTGAATTCTGGATTTGGAGACGCTATTTTTTGTTGTTGTAGGCGTTGCTTTGATTGATTTGATGTTGCTTTAAGCTTTGAATTATCTCCTAGTTGTCTCTCTATTTCTGACGTCTATCTTCAGTCTCTCCTCAGCAGCATGACGGTCTCATCTCCATTTTAGTTTATGTGAATTAGGGTTAGCCTTAGGTCCTTTTTATAGAGTTTGTGAGTTGATTTAGACCGTCGATGAAGCTTGGTTCAATAATAGCCGTTCGTTTGAAGGAGAGACCAACCAGGAGCTGACACCTTGCCCTAGTGACAAGGCAGGGCTCAGAAAATTGACCAAACACAGACCTGGCTAGCCATGGTGGGCTGGGTTCGACCTGGCTCAGGGGCCAGGTCGACACCCCAGTCGACACCGTGTCGACTTGGCAGTCGACACGGGTTACCCAGGTCGACTTCCCAGTCGACCTGGCTAGCCCCAGGTCGACTGCCAAGTCGACCTGGGTGCTTTGGGCGGGAATTTTCCCGCCTTGGCCAATTGGGCCCGATTTTGAATTTTGAATTAGTTTTTCTGAGTTGTTTTCGTCTGTTCGAATTTTAAACCTAATTCTGAAACTTCCGGAGGCCATATCTTGGTCATACGGACTCCGATTTTCGAAAACTCAGACTCTATTTCGCGTATTTTTCCGAGACGAACGTAATGGAGTATCCCATTTCCCTTAATTCTTTGATTTGAAATTAATTATACTTTAATTTATGAATTTCACGGTTATAGAATACACGGGGTGTTACATTCTCCCCCACTTAAAAGGATTTCGTCCCCAAAATCTTCAAGTTAGGAAGAATGTATATCCTAACATTCAAACATCCATCTACTCATCCGTCAAACATGAGCATCCATTATCCTTAAAAGACTTCTAATGCTTCATGATCATATGCGAAGTGTGTGCGTACATGTACTTATCTAATGCAAAATCAGGCGGTCTACTGATTCAGTTGACCTCCTTAATGCGAATTATGTAAGTGCTATGAATCCATTATGTATGCAAATCCTCCTATTCATGATTCTACATGAGTGCACAATCATTCATACAAATGCAACATCCATATGACAACACATTAAAGTTCAACCATATACGAATGCAAACATATATGCATATGCAATATGAAGTGACTGAGCCGATCTAAAACCTAGATTGTGTGTGTATATGCAACCACGAGCAACCACTAGCAATCACTTGCAACCACTTGCAACCATCATCCATAACATGTTTCAACTACATGTTTTCATCCAAAGAGTTTCTACCTAAAAGATAGGGTCGAGGAGATATACCTAAAGATAGATAAAAGCGCAACTTAAGGAAAAGGAAGGATCAAAGATGTACCCTCGAAAAGAAAAGGGTAGGCAGCGCGTATTCTAGCTTCAGTCTCCCAAGTTGCATCTCCTTCGGCTTCGCTCCACTGAACTTTGACGAGCTTGACTTCGCGGTTGCGTAGCTTCTTCACTTCCGTTCCTAATATGCGGGTTGGAACTTTCCTCACGGTTGCTTTGCGTTCCACTTCAGCTTCTTCTAGGATATTTGGCTCTACCACTTCAGCAGACTCATGTAGACATTTTCGGAGATGTGAAACATGAAAAACGTTGTGAACTCCGGCCAGCTTTTCGGGTAGCTCTAATCTATAGGCCATTTTCCCAATTTTCTCGATGATAGGGAATGGCCTTACGAACCTTGGTGCTAGCTTTCCTGTGGTTCTAAAACGGACAACGTTCCTTAGCGGAGATACCTTAAGAAAAACTCTGTCTCCAACCCCAAATTCAAGGTCGGTCCTCTTCTTGTCGGCGTAGGACTTTTGTCTGTCTTGGGCCGTCTTCATCCTTCTTCGTATTAAGTCTACTTTTTCTGAAGTCTCTCGGATCATATCTGGTCCAAGTATGAGTTTATCAGTAGACTCCCACTAACAAGTGGGCGATCGGCACGGTCTTCCATAAAAAGCTTCGAAGGGCGCCATCCCGATGGTTGCTTGATAGCTGTTATTGTAGGCAAATTCCACCAAAGGAAGATGGTCTTCCCATGTCCCTCCGAAGTCAAGGACGCACAGTCTTAAAAGGTCCTCCAAAACTCTGTTCACTCTTTCTGTTTGGCCGTCGGTTTGGGGATGATAGGCTGTGCTCAAGCATAACTGCGTTCCTACTGCTTCTTGCAGACTCCGCCAAAACTTACTGGTGAAGATAGGGTCTCGGTCACTAACAATGCTGGATGGTATTCCATGGAGTCGAACGATTTCCTTGAGGTAAAGAGATGCTAGGGATGAGGCAGTTCTTTTACTTTTGACAGGTAAAAAGTGGGCGCTTTTAGTAAGCCTATCCACTATTACCCAAATGCTAGTGTTGCCTCTCCTAGACCTAGGCAGCCCATCGATGAAGTCCATTGAGATGCTATCCCACTTCCACTGCGGGACCTCTAGAGGATGTAGCAGACCGCCAGGCTTTTTCTGTTCCGCCTTAACCTGTTGGCACACCATACACTTAGAAACGAATTCTGCCACGTCCTTTTTCATGCCGTTCCAGAAGAAAGTTCTTTTTATGTCCTTGTACATTTTATCTCCGCCTGGGTGTATCGTCATCTTGGAGTGATGTGCTTCCTCGAGAACCCTCTTTACTAAATCCCTTGTCTGTGGGATGCATAGTCTTCCGTCTCGCCTTAGCCAACCCTTATCGTCGATGGAGTATCTGCTGAGATGACTTGAAGTCTCACCCCTAATTAGCCTATCAATCGTTTCCACAAGCTGAGGGTCTTCGCGTTGTGCTGTCCCTATTGAGTCCACTAAAGTCGGGCGCACTTCGAGAGATGCTAGCAAGCCTGGTACAAAATCGGAGGAAGGCCTAAAGTCGAAGCTGGCTATAAACTCTAGGCTTTGTCTTTCAACAAACAGCGGGCTTAGGGTCAATTTCTTTCGGCTCAACGCGTCTGCCACTACGTTGCCTTTGCCCGGAGTGTAGGAGATCTCGAAATCGTACGAGGCAAGAAACTCCATCCATCTCAATTGCCTCAAGTTAAGATCTTTCTACGAGAAAAGATATTTCAACGATTTATGGTCAGTGTAAAGTTCGAACTTCTCACCTAGGAGATAGTGTCGCCAAGACTTGAGTGCAAAGACGATGGCAGCTAACTCAAGATCGTGGGTCGGGTAGTTCTTCTTGTGCACTTTCAAATGCCTCCCGCCATAAGCTACTACCCTTCCTTCTTGCATTATGACGGCGCCTAGCCCTGTCCCACATGCATCTGTATAAACAGTGAACATCTTGCTTCCATCTGGCAACGTCAAAACTGGGGCTGTTGTAAGAGCCCTTTTTAGTCGCTGGAAAGCAAACTCGCAATCCAAGTCCCAATTGAATGCTAGATTCTTCTTGGTCAATTTCGTGAGCGGAGCTGAGATTTTCGAAAAATCCTTTATGAACTTTCGATAGAAACCTGCTAGTCCTAGAAAACTTCGGACCTCAGTTGCATTCCTTGGTGTCTTCCAATCCTGTACGGCCACTACCTTAGCAGGGTCCACTGCTAACCCTTGTTTGGATACTATGTGCCCAAGGAACCTCACTTCTTCTCTCCAAAAGTGGCATTTGGAGAATTTGGCTTTTAGCTGATGGACTCGCAGAGTTTCCATGATTGCCCTTAAGTGCTGAGCATGTTCCTCTTCACTCTTTGAGAAGATAAGGATATCGTCTACGAAGACCACTACGAACTTATTGAGGAAATCTCTGAATACCCTACTCATCAAGTCCACGAAGTAAGCAGGTGCATTTGTCAAGCCGAAAGGCATGACAAGCCATTCAAAGAAGCCGTCTGGGGTTCTGAATGCCGTTTTATCGATACTATCTTCAGCCACCCTTAGCTGATGAAAACCGGTCGCTAAATCGAGTTGGGAGAAAACAGACGCTCCTACAAGCTGATCAAACAAATCGTCAATTCTGGGGAGAGGGTGCCTATTCATTTTCGTTAGCTTGTTGAGCTCCCTATAGTCAACACATAGACGGAGTGAACCATCTGCCTTTGTAGCGAACACCACTGGAGCGCCCCATTCTGAAATGCTCCTCCTAATGAACCCCTTTTCTAGAAGCTCTTTAATCTGTTTACTGAGCTCTTTCCTTTCCCGTGGAGCCATGTGTCTAACGGGCAATGCAACGGGCTTTGCATTATCTACAAGGTATATGCGGAAGTCTATCTCCTACTTCGGAGGTAAGCCCTTCACCTCTTCGAAGACATCCGGATATTCCCAGACCACTCTAACTGATTGCAAATTTTCAACAGAGGCATCTAGCGATTCAAGGTAACTAAGCATAACAGCATACGAGGGATTACAAGAAATTTCCAAAGTATTACCGAGCTGGGTTAGGAGCCTAACAACCCTTTTCTCACAATCAAGGATGGCCCCATTACTGGATAGCCAATCCATGCCCAAAATCAAACCATATCCCGAAAAGCCCAAAACAAAGGCACTACATTTAAATTCTACGCTTAGAATAGAAATTTTGCAATCCCAAACAGATCATAGACAAATGAGCTGGGCCCCCAATTGGATTTGAAACAATTAAGGGGTCCTCTACCATACTAGTTTTTAGGTGCAGAGATTCTACTAAAGCAGACGAGATAAAGGAGTGTGATGCGCCAGAATCAAATAAAGTGCGAACGGGGTGATCATAAAGATAAACTACACTTTCTACAGAAGTATTTATACCTCGCTGTTGTAGAGTTGGCGCTTCTAGCACATGAACTTGTGCCCCTGAGGTGGATCCAGCCCTCTGCCCCTGTCCTCGTTTCTTTGGGCAGTCCTTAGCCCTTTGGCCTGTCTCACCACAAGAAAAGCACCCACCATTCTCCTTGGCCTTCTTTTTCCGGCAATCTTTCACTAAGTGCCCCACTTTGCCACAGAAATTACACTTCCTCTTCTCTTTGTTGCCTTTCCCGCCCTTCTTAAAGTCTGTCTTCTTAGGCTGCAAACCCTCTTTCTTCCCTTGAGAGCTTTCTGCCTTTGTCTCCTTCTTGCCCTTATCCTCTTCGTTCAGCAACGCCATCTGTACCAACCTTTCATACGTAGCTCCCATGGGTATATGGGTCATGGCCAAACTGTGTAATGGCTCATTCAACCCTTTGACAAAATGGAGAGCCTTCTTGTGTGGGGTGTTGACTAGGTCGAGCCCAAACCTAGCCAGCTCATCGAACTGATTAACATACTCTTTGACTGTCTTGTTCCCTTGCTTAAGAAATAAGAATTTTTCTAACTGCAAACTCCTTTCCGCATCTGAGAGAAATTTAGCCTCAAACCTTGCCCTAAAGTCCTCCCATGTTTCCACTGGTCTTACTGCATTAGTGACTTCCCACCAGTAGGAAGCCTCACCTTTTAGCAACCATACTGCCAGTTGTACTTTCTGCCTATCTTCTACCTCAAAGATGATGATTAAGTCCTCAGTTTCTTTCAGCCAATTTCTAGCTGCCACGAAGGACTCAGTTCCATGGAAATCCTTTCCCCCCATAGTTTTAAAATCTTTACATATCTTAGCAAACGTGTTTCCCCGTGGAGGAGGTGGAGGAAGAGGTGCTGCTGCAGCTAGATGATTTCCTGCAGCTGGGGGAGGAGGAACGGTAGGACCTGGCTGAGTGGCCCTTGCTTCTAAGAACCGCCTAAACCAACCAGGTATTGGTACACCCTCTGGCAAGTTAAGTTCTTCGGACATGCTGAAACAAAAAGGATATATTCAAAACGAAGGACAAGAGATAGTACCTATGGCTTTGGGGGGGACTTTGCCTTTTTTTTTAAAATAAAATAATATTTTTCTTTTAAAAATGCTTCTTTAAATTTTTTTTTTTTTTTTGAAAATAAATTTTCAAAACTTTTTATTTTATCTGGTAAACCTATGCTCTGATACCAAGTGAAACACCCCACCTCCGTTAGGGTCACTGTAACAACCCGTATTTCGATACCATGATTAAGACGAGAATCAAGGCAGAATTTAATTTTAAATTCTGAATCAAGCGAAATGGTCTATGCCATTGCGTTCGTCTCGGAAAAATACGCGAAATAGAGTCCGAGTTCTCGAAAATCGGAGTCCGTATGACCCGGTTAAGGCCCAACGAAGTTTTCAGAAAATTTCAAAGTAAAAACAGATTTCAAATTCAAACTTGAATTTGGAAAATTGGGCCAGTTGGGCCAGGCGGGAAAAATTCCCGCCACAGTACCCAAGTCGACAGCCCTGTCGACTTGGGAGTTGACTTGGTCTGACCAAGTCGACAGCCCTGTCGACTTGGCTCAGACGAGCATTCCTGGCTTGGTGCACCTGCACTGGTCCCTGATCTTGTTCTGGAAGCTTCTGACGTGGTTTGATGGTTCAGATCTATCCTAGGGTTAATCTAAGGGCCTAAAACTATCCTAATCTCTATAAAAAGACCCTAAACCTAACCTAAATCCCTAAAAATCAAACCTAGCAACTAAGTGCTGCCAAAATCAATTTTGATCATGGCCTCCATCTCCAATCCCTAGAGCCTATGCATTCAAATCGGGTTCAAATCAAAAGGTGCAAGCTTGCTACACCAAATAGAGGCCAAATCAACGTTGCTATGCGAGTTTCATGACGGATCTTCATCAAAGGAGCCACCGTTCTTCGTCAAAACGATTCATGCTCCTAGTCCTCTTGCCACGCTATGTAAGTTCTAGCTACTTGTAGATTTAAACGATGATCTTGATGTGACATGGGATAAAATGCAAAGTAACATGAGTATGTTAGCCTATGGGAACCTAGTTTGCCCCTTTAGCATGAACATATGACTTTGAGTTATGTTGTAGCGACTAAACCATGCTATTCATGTTACATTGGACCTAGTTTGCCATGCAAGATTGGACCTTTGCTTGTGGTATGTTAGCATGCACACTTGAAACCACTTTGACTCATGAAACATGTGCATGAATGTGACTTTGAGGCTATGCAAGTATATGAACCCGAAATCCCTTATGATAATATGCAAGTTTACCTTTTTATCACATGAGTAACATGGGCATGTTCATCCCTTCATGATAGGTTTATGACATGAACACTTATGCAAGTAATCCCCTTTTATGCTATGCATGTTTGTGGCCAAATCCCCTTGAGATACTATGCATGTTTGTGGCCAAATCACCTTATGACACTATGCATGTTTTTGGCCAAGGTTGTGCATGTGGAAGCCAATCCCTTTTTGGCATCATGCATGTTTTGAGGCCAATATGTGACGTAGCATCCTTACTATGTTGACTCGCTTTTGCTTGCGTTGGAAAACACGACTTTGGGGGTAGTTAGATAAACATGAACATGACGCGAAATCTTGACTTGAATATGACATGAAAACTTGACTTGAGGTTACATGTGAACACGACATGTAAGTTGAACCAAAATGGGGGCATGACATGTGGGGTAAACTTGGGACTTGAAATTAGACACGTATGGGTTGTAAGTGTAATATAACACTAGACCAAACATGAAAGTGGCCAACTCGAGGTTGGGTTGAGTTTGTAGCATAAATCTACCCGGACCCGCCCGGCTTAACTAGTAGCTACAAACAATAGGATCCAATGTGAGAAGTTGGTCATGTCGCGCTTAAGACCCGAGGTTAGACTAGGTTGTGGTGTAAATCTACCCGGACCCGCCCGGCTTAACTAGTAACCACAACAAGGTCTAATGTGAGAGGTTGAGGGTGCATTAATTAAATTAATGCCACATGATAAGGTTAAGTAAATTTGACTAATGACACTTAACCGATATGACACGAATGGGTAGGTTAAGTGGGACTGGACTTGATTTCTTAATGACACTTAACCATGCAAGATGATTAGGGGATGAGGTTAAGTAATTTACACTTAACTAATCCGACTTGGTAATTAGATGGGGTTAAGTAATTAAGACTTAACTAATCTAAACACGGTAATTAGATGGGGTTAAGTAATTGACGCTTAACTAATCTAACCACGGTAATTAGATGGGGTTAAGTAACCCACACTTAACTAATCTAAACTAGGTAATTAGATGGGGTTAAGTAATCCACACTTAACTAATCTAAACACGGTAATTCGATGGGGTTAAGTTAAACACTTAACCAACTTAAACTTGGTAATTCAATGAGGTTAAGTAACCAATACTTAACCAACTTAACGTGATAATTTAATGGGGTTAAGCAACTTATACTTAACCAATTATACATGATGATTTGATGGGGTTAAGTAACCTACACTTAACCAATCAAATACGCGGACCTGATAAGGTTAAGTCACAAGACCTTTTTTAGAATATACTTAACCATTGTAGTACGATTAGAGGATGGGGTTAAGCCCACCTATACTTAACCAATCCGACTCGATAAATTGATGGGATTAAGATAATCTATGCTTAATCGATCTAGCAAGATAATCCGATAGGATTAAGGTAAGCTAGTACTTTACCGATTTGACTTGATAGGGTTAAGTCATGAGCCTCTGGGTACACTTAACCAACTTGTAGGGCTAAGTCTAGAACTTAAATACTTAGCCAATCTTGACGTGATTCGTGGGCGGGTTAAGGCATGGACTTGAATGATAACACTTAACCCAATAAGACAAACCCTAGTTAGAGGAACTAGGTATAGAATCGTGGTTAATCAAGGACAACGGGAAAGGAAGCTAAGTGGTAAACCTTAGTTAAGGGTAACTAAGTAATAATTCTTAGCTAAGGACATAGGATTAATTCACAAAGCGATGAGTAACCTGATACGGTAGGTCATCGCTTAGTATACGAGGAGGATCAAGTTATCTGACTTGGATAAAAGCTCCAGCGCACTGGGTGCCGAAGTGGAAGCTTCGGGGGACGTGAGGATATTCTTGGGATCCCTCTGTGGGCTGCCAGGTAATTATACTAGGTCCATGAGAGGTTAAGGTCTGCGTTAGAAGGACCAAGAGTATGCCTTGGTTGCTATGCGAGCGACCTAAAGACTGGGATGGATTTGCGTGGAGTCGACGATTCTTGGTTTTTGCCCTGGATAGCACATCGCCGACTACCTACCATCTTTAGTCAATCGTGTACGTACGGAAAGGCAGAGAACCCCCAACGGACCATGTGCTTGCTATCGAGTCATGGGTGAGGTTGGCCCGTAGGAAAGTGGGCTATAGTGGGGCCGGGGAGTGGTTCTCATACATGATTTTTCGTGGGTTGCCTTTCACTAGTTGAGGGAGGGGTTACGTGGGACCATAGCCACGGGTACAAAAACAGACCTTGGTATCTGCATCTGCTGACGACTTAAAGCTCCCAACCGAGTTCCATATTTCTTAGTTTGCCCTGGCACGGAACTCGGATGGCACATTGTGGAACATGTGCATCTAGACATGGAAAACGATTCACGATACATACGTGGGATCAAGGGCGCGGTTGACGGGTGGCGTAATCCCTAGTGGTCCTAGGTGGCCAAAACCCAAACTGAGACACGGAAATGTTCATTAGGTAGCATAATCCCTAGCGGCCCTAGGTGGCATAAATCCTAAGTGGGCGCGCGATAGTTCACGGTAGGGAAACACAACTAGATCAAGGGTTGCAGTCCAAAACAACTTCAAGGATAAAAAGTTTACATGGGAAAGCCCGTATGGCCTATGGCAAAGGACTGAACTTACACATGGAGAGAAACATACGAGTTGGGAAAACCTACATATGCTATATATTAGGTTGACATGGACCATTTCATGACATGGGGCAAGGGACATTCATGGTTAACACATGACGCGGGTAGGGATACTAGTACGAGAGGTGCAGAGCAAATATACATGTTAGAACCAGGAAAAATATACATAATAGACACCGGGGGATGTTAGACAGGATAGATACCTTGGGATAGTATACTTGATAGAAACCTGACGATGTGATACCTTGATTTATCACGAAACCGTAGTTTATCACGATATCTTAGTTTACCTTGCTACAGTAGTTCAGCCAGTTACCCTGGTTTAGTTTATCTATCTTGTAGTCATCCTTATGTTTACTTTCAGTTTATGCATGTCATGTTACCTTTACCTGTTTTTATACTGGGAGTAGATAGGACTTACCGGTCTTTATGATTGACCCCGTTTTCTTTCGCCTCTTTGTCTTCCGTCCCCCCCCCCCCAGGTTCCAGGGAGGAAATGATGTTGTTTAGTTCGGGCCTCTTATGCTTGAAGGTCATCATGTATAGCTTGATGTATAGCTTGGTCTTCTCTTGGCTATGGCTGCTTCACCGCTTTATTTTGGGGAATAATTTATGAAAAGGTTTTTATGCTTCTTTATTATTGCAAGACAGGTTTTGATGTACTCTGATGTAAAAGGCTTTAGACCTTAATTATTAATGTTTATGAAAGTTCGATTTTACTTCCGCTATTTTATATGTTCTGTCTTGTGATACTTCTGTGCATGTTTACCAATAATGCCCCTCTAAAGCTAGTGCATTCCTTTGCGAGTGACCCTAGCGGAGGCGGGGTGTTACATTTGGTATCAGAGCAGAAGGTTACCAGACTAGGCAAAAGTTTTTAAAGACCTTCTGAAAACTATTTGAAAAACCGTTTATAAAGAAGCATTTTTCAAGAAAAGTTTGTTTTAAAGGCTATTCCCCAAAAGCCATTAGCACCATCCTTTGATTCCTTGATTAAATCTCGTTTCCTTTCTTTTCTCCATCCATGGTCACAGTAGTTCTCACTGTGACTAATCTTGGTCTAGCCGCGTAGGTGTTTCCCGTACGATGGAGGTGGTTCTCGAGAGACCCATTGCCGTGTTACAAGAAAGGATAATAAGAGTAAGGATAAAGGATACCAGCTTAAGGATAAGCAACTGTTGTTAGGGCTTGGTCCATCAAGGAGGACAAGGACAAGATCAGCGGAGAGGGAAATAGTACGCTCCCACTTCTGGGGTGCCTAAAAGAAATGGTACCGTTTCTATTAGAGGTTCAGGCTTCCTTTTCTATCATCCCGTCCAGACTTTGTTTTGATCATCGTATCACTTAAGTCTGCTTAGATAGTTGAGTCTCTGCACCTTAGTACTAGCATGGTAGAGGATCCCAGTTTTGTCCCAAAAATATGGTTGGAGAGTTGGTCCATTCCTTCATGACTTGTTGGATTTGAGAATGACATGTCTCAACTACGGATAGATTCTAAGGATAAAGTGGTCACCCAATAAGGGGTGCCATTCTCGGTTTTGGAAAGAGGGTAGTTAGACTCTCGACTCATCTTGGTGATACCCTCAAAGTCTCGTGTAACCTTTTTGGGTTCTGTCATGGTTAGTTACCTAGAATCCCGGGATGCAGTTGTTGGTAATCCGTTCAAATAGGATTCGCCGCTAAGGCGGATGGTTCGTTTCGATTATGCATGGGTTATGGCAATCACCCTAGTAAGAACCCTTGGCAACATGGATCGGCATCGGAAAACGAGATCCAGAATTCACTAGTGAATTTTGGAGAGCTTGCATGAGTACGCAGACATATTTGAGCCGAGCATACTAGGGAAAGAATAAGTGAAAGTGAAACGGGAGGCGACAGTGAGATGAGTTCCACTCACACCTTGGAAATAGGAATCAAGGAGCTACGAAATCATGAAGTCAAAGGCGGTCAAGGCCTGATGGGATTGAGCTCATGGAAATGCAGCTTAGACGCGCGCATCACGTCTCTTTTTAAGAGTATATTTTTGATCCTTGGTTCACCTGTAAAGCTTACTTGCATGCTATCGCTTGGTGGATATCCTCTCGGTCCTGTTTCTGTTACAAACCCCGTAAGGAGTTTGTCTTGTTTATCTTCTCGATCTTATCCTGGGAACCTTAGGTAGAACGTTATGGATGTAAACATGTATTTGAGACATGTTATGATTGATATGGTTGCAAATGGTTGCAAGTGGTTGCTCGTGGATGCGCGAATACACGTTAGATACTAGATTGACGCGATCACGTTTCATGTTGCATATGCACGAGCATTTATACTTCTTTATGGATAAAATTGAATGTGTTGTCATGTGGATGTTGCATATGAATGAATGGTTGTGCACGCATATAGTATCAATATGACTAGGACTATTTGCATACATGTTGGATTCATGGCACTATGCATATTTTTGCATTAGAAAAATTATTCAGGCCTGATCATTAGCATTATCTAAGGAACATGTACACACACGTTTTGCATATGTTCATACAGCATTAGAAATCATCTAAGGACAATGGTTGCTTGTGGATGATGTTTTGAGTAGATGGATGATGGATGGTAGGATATGTTCTTCCTAACTTGGAGATTTCGGGGACGAAATCCTAAAAGGTGGGGAGAATGTAACAACCCGTATTTCGATAACATGATTAAGACGAGAATCAAGGCAGAATTTAATTTTAAATTCTGAATCAAGCGAAATGGGCTATGCCATTGCGTTCGTCTCGGAAAAATACGCGAAATAGAGTCCGAGTTTTCGAAAATCGGAGTCCGTATGACCCGGTTAAGGCCCAACGAAGTTTTCAGAAAATTTCTAAGTAAAAACAGATTTCAAATTCAAACTTGAATTTGGAAAATTGGGTCAGTTGGGCCAGGAGGGAAAAATTCCCGCCACAGTACCCAAGTCGACCGCCCTGTCGACTTGGCTCAGACGAGCATTCCTGGCTTGGTGCACCTGCACTGGTCCCTGGTCTTGTTCTGGAAGCTTCTGACGTGGTTTGATGGTTCAGATCTATCCTAGGGTTAATCTAAGGGCCTAAAACTATCCTAATCTCTTTAAAAAGACCCTAAACTTAACCTAAATCCCTAAAAAACAAACCTAGCAACTAAGTGCTGCCAAAATCAATTTTGATCATGGCCTCCATCTCCAATCCCTAGAGCGTATGCATTCAAATCGGGTTCAAATCAAAAGGTGCAAGCTTGCTACACCAAATAGAGGCCAAATCAACGTTGCTATGCGAGTTTCATGACGGATCTTCATCAAAGGAGCCACCTTTCTTCGTCAAAACGATTCATGCTCCTAGTCCTTTTGCCACGCTATGTAAGTTCTAGCTACTTGCAGATTTAAACGATGATCTTGATGTGACATGGGATAAAATGCAAAGTAACATGAGTATGTTAGCCTATGGGAACCTAGTTTGCCCCTTTAGCATGAACATATGACTTTGGATTATGTTGTAGCGACTAAACCATGCTATTCATGTTACATTGGACCTAGTTTGCCATGCAAGATTGGACCTTTGCTTGTGGTATGTTAGCATGCACACTTGAAACCACTTTGACTCATGAAACATGTGCATGAATGTGACTTTGAGGCTATGCAAATATATGAACCCGAAATCCCTTATGATAATATGCAAGTTTACCTTTTTATCACATGAGTAACATGGGCATGTTCATCCCTTCATGATAGGTTTATGACATGAACACTTATGCAAGTAATCCCCTTTTATGCTATGCATGTTTGTGGCCAAATCCCCTTGAGATACTATGCATGTTTGTGGCCAAATCACCTTATGACACTATGCATGTTTTTGGCCAAGGTTGTGCATGTGGAAGCCAATCCCTTTTTGGCATCATGCATGTTTTGAGGCCAATATGTGACGTAGTATCCTTACTATGTTGACTCGCTTTTGCTTGCGTTGGAAAACACGACTTTGGGGGTAGTTAGATAAACATGAACATGACGCGAAATCTTGACTTGAATATGACATGAAAACTTGACTTGAGGTTACATGTGAACACGACATGTAAGTTGAACCAAAATGGGGGCATGACACGTGGGGTAAACTTGGGACTTGAAATTAGACACGTATGGGTTGTAAGTGTAATATAACACTAGACCAAACATGGAAGTGGCCAACTCGAGGTTGGGTTGAGTTTGTAGCATAAATCTACCCGGACCCGCCCGGCTTAACTAGTAGCTACAAACAATAGGATCCAATGTGAGAAGTTGGTCATGTCGCGCTTAAGACCCGAGGTTAGACTAGGTTGTGGTGTAAATCTACCCGGACCCGCCCGGCTTAACTAGTAACCACAACAAGGTCTAATGTGAGAGGTTGAGGGTGCATTAATTAAATTAATGCCACATGATAAGGTTAAGTAAATTTGACTAATGACACTTAACCGATATGACACGAATGGGTAGGTTAAGTGGGACCGGACTTGATTTCTTAATGACACTTAACCACGCAAGATGATTAGGGGATGAGGTTAAGTAATTTACACTTAACTAATCCGACTTGGTAATTAGATGGGGTTAAGTAATTAAGACTTAACTAATCTAAACACGGTAATTAGATGGGGTTAAGTAATTGACGCTTAACTAATCTAACCACGGTAATTAGATGGGGTTAAGTAACCCACACTTAACTAATCTAAACTTGGTAATTAGATGGGGTTAAGTAATCCACACTTAACTAATCTATACACGGTAATTCGATGAGGTTAAGTTAAATACTTAACCAACTTAAACTTGGTAATTCAATGAGGTTAAGTAACCAATACTTAACCAACTTAACGTGATAATTTAATGGGGTTAAGCAACTTATACTTAACCAATTATACATGATGATTTGATGGGGTTAAGTAACCTACACTTAACCAATCTAATACGCGGACCTGATAAGGTTAAGTCACAAGACCTTTTTAGAATATACTTAACCATTGTAGTACGATTAGAGGATGGGGTTAAGCCCACCTATACTTAACCAATCCGACTCGATAAATTGATGGGATTAAGATAATCTATGCTTAATCGATCTAGCAAGATAATCCGATAGGATTAAGGTAAGCTAGTACTTGACCGATTTGACTTGATAGGGTTGAGTCATGAGCCTCTGGGTACACTTAACCAACTTGTAGGGCTAAGTCTTGAACTTAAATACTTAGCCAATCTTGACGTGATTCGTGGGCGGGTTAAGGAATGGACTTGAACGATAACACTTAACCCAATAAGACAAACCCTAGTTAGAGGAACTAGGTATAGAATCGTGGTTAATCAAGGACAACGGGAAAGGAAGCTAAGTGGTAAACCTTAGTTAAGGGTAACTAAGTAATAATTCTTAGCTAAGGACATAGGATTAATTCACAAAGCGATGAGTAACCTGATATGGTAGGTCATCGCTTAGTATACGAGGAGGAGCAAGTTATCTGACTTGGATAAAAGCTCCAGCGCACTGGGTGCCGAAGTGGAAGCTTTGGGGGACGTGAGGATATTCTTGGGATCCCTCTGTGGGCTGCCAGGTAATTATACTAGGCCCATGAGAGGTTAAGGTCTGCGTTAGAAGGACCAAGAGTATGCCTTGGTTGCTATGTGAGCGACCTAAAGACTGGGATGGATTAGCGTGGAGTCGACGATTCTTGGTTTTTGCCCTGGATAGCACATCGCCGACTACCTACCATCTTTAGTCAATCGTGTACGTACGGAAAGGCAGAGAACCCCCAACAGACCATGTACTTGCTATCGAGTCATGGGTGTGGTTGGCCCGTAGGAAAGTGGGCTATAGTGGGGCCGGGGAGTGGTTCTCATACATGATTTTTCGTGGGTTGCCTTTCACTAGTTGAGGGAGGGGTCACGTGGGACCATAGCCACGGGTACAAAAACAGACCTTGGTATCTGCATCAGCAGACGACTTAAAGCTCCCGACCGAGTTCCATATTTCTTAGTTTGCCCTGGCACGGAACTCGGATGGCACATTGTGGAACATGTGCATCTAGACATGGAAAACGATTCATGATACATACGTGGGATCAAGGGCGCGGTTGACGGGTGGCGTAATCCCTACTGGTCCTAGGTGGCCAAAACCCAAACCGAGACACGGAAACGTTCATTAGGTAGCATAATCCCTAGCGGCCCTAGGTGGCATAAATCCTAAGTGGACGCGCGATAGTTCATGGTAGGGAAACACAATTGGATCAAGGGTTGCAGTCCAAAACAACTTCAAGGATAAAACGTTTACATGGGAAAGCCCGTATGGCCTATGGCAAAGGACTGAACTTACACATGGAGAGAAACATACGAGTTGGGAAAACCTACATATGCTATATATTAGGTTGACATGGACCATTTCATGACATGGGGCAAGGGACATTCATGGTTAACACATGACGCGGGTAGGGATACTAGTACGAGAGGTGCAGAGCAAATATACATGTTAGAACCAGGAAAAATATACATAATAGACACCGGGGGATGTTAGACAGGATAGATACCTTGGGATAGTATACTTGATAGAAACCTGACGATGTGATACCTTGATTTATCACGAAACCGTAGTTTATCACGATATCTTAGTTTAACTTGCTACAGTAGTTCAGCCAGTTACCCTGGTTTAGTTTATCTATCTTGTAGTCATCCTTATGTTTACTTTCAGTTTATGCATGTCATGTTACCTTTACCTGTTTTTATACTGGGAGTAGATAGGACTTACCAGTCTTTATGACTGACCCCGTTTTCTTTCGCCTCTTTGTCTTCCATTTCCTCTCCCCCCCCCCCAGGTTCCAGGGAGGAAATGATGTTGTTTAGTTCGGGCCTCTTATGCTTGAAGGTCATCATGTATAGCTTGATGTATAGCTTGGTCTTCTCTTGGCTATGGCTGCTTCACCGCTTTATTTTGGGGAATAATTTATGAAAAGGTTTTTATGCTTCTTTATTATTGCAAGACAGGTTTTGATGTACTCTGATGTAAAAGGCTTTAGACCTTAATTATTAATGTTTATGAAAGTTCGATTTTACTTCCGCTATTTTATATGTTCTGTCTTGTGATACTTCTGTGCATGTTTACCAATAATGCCCCTCTAAAGCTAGTGCATTCCTTTGCGAGTGACCCTAGCGGAGGCGGGGTGTTACAGTCACTCTCAAAGGGAATGCCCTAATTTTGGTGGAGGTTTATAAGTATAAGTCACGGATATACAAGACAGATATAAGAACACATATTTTTGAACAGCGGAAAACAACAACTTTTATTTCAATAAAATACGTGTTACACCAACCATACCATAATTGTCTTACAATACTTCAAAAAAAAACATAACATCTTCATAACTGTCTTGATTACATTATTTAAAGAAGCATAAAGAAAACATAAATAAACTGCAAAAGTCCCATAGTTGTTGTCCAAAGCCATAGTCCAAAACGAAAAGATCCAAGCAATACATTCTTTCTCTTCAAGCTGGATATGAAGGCTGGTCAAGCTGCGGTATTCCCTCCCTGTGGACCTAGGGGGGAACGGAAGAAAAGAAGACGAAAGAAAAGTAGAGTCAGACATAAAGCCTGAGTAAGTCTAGGACTATTCAGTCTATGAATAAAGAACTGGGTATGATAAGTATAAACTAGAAATGGGAAAGCATCATAAACTTAGTTAAGTTGTCTAGGGTCGAATATACTATCGTACCCCATACTAATCTCTGTACCCATATAAACTAGTTCCCAACAGGCACCCCATAATCAGGGTGAAGTGATCCATTTTATGATGATCGGCTCCTACTCGCATAGTTACATGTGTCTTACGGCCCCTGATATTGTAGTTACCTATGCTGGTCCCACCATAGGGTGTATCAAGTCCCATGGTGGCGGCCCGACACAATCCTAGAATGCACAGGTATGCTACTGGTGCCCAGTGCCTTATTTTTCTGCGCCGGATTAAGTGCACGCCCGCACCCCGTTAGAACCTACACTGCTGCACCACCGCCGTCGATTTGACCTCTTACAGTCAGCCCAGTAATCGTGCCCCACCCTGCCTAGTTTCAGGGTATCATGATACCTTATAGGGTTACTGCTGAAAAGGGTCCCCCGCTACTAGGTTTTTCTATTTCTAGCCAACATGCTAAGTTGGTTAAGTGTGTTATAAACCTAACCCCCAATCAGTCTGTTTAGTTTAGGATGTTCCATCTTGATTAAGTATTAATATAATTTACTTAATCCTATCAATCCTGACTCAGCCTTAATTGTCTTATTAAAGCCTTGACCTCTCACATTAGACAGGTATTGTTGTGGCTGCCTGTTGCCGTTTGGGTCCGGGCAGTCTTACGCCACAACTCAGTCTAACCTCGGGTCCTTATTGGGCTCCATGTTTAACCACCCACATTGGATAGGTATTGTTGTGACTACTGGACAGCCGGGCGGTTCCGGGCAGGTTTACATCACAACTCAATCCAACCTCGGGTTAAACACATCGTATTTTCTACATTTACATATTTTGTCTTTCTTCTTTTTATATGTAAATATTTGCGTCCCATTATTCAAATTCATCTTTATTGGTTAAGATTTATTTATGCCACTTAATTGTTTTTCAAAGTTATTGGCATGCGTCAAACAAGCCAACACATATGTTCTATATTTTTAACCCAAACGTCATTTCCCCCGTTTTATTCGTTCGTTCCAATGTAAGGTGTGTTGGGTTTAATACTTAAACCCAATTTAGCCATATGAAAGGGGAGGCTATAACATGGTGTTTATAAGGAGACATAAAAAGGGGAGTGTGAACGCATGAACTTGCAACATACGATCTAATTATCATAAGATAGGCATATGTGAACTTGCAATTGTAACAACATATAATATAAGCAATACTTAAACATGAATCATTCTATTCACATAATCATGGTGTAAACGAAACATGTAGTCATGGCATAAATAGTACTTAAACATGAACCACTCTAATCATATAATTATGGCATAATCATAATTGAACATGAGTCCTTATATGGTCATGGCATAAACATAATTGATTATGAATCCTATTATTCATATAATCATGGGTTTTTGTCCAATCTATGTAACTTGTAAGGGGATGCAATTCTAGTGTAAATTTCTAATGTAACTTATGTGCCAAAAATATATTATCATATGATTAAGATAACAACATAAGCTTAGAAAACATGTTCTTAACTAGGCATAATAACAAACATAGCTTAGACATGTTCATAAAATTAATACAAGCTTACAACGACGCTTGCTTTTGTCACTATCACAAAATCATGATTTTTATACTTGAACTATGATGCCAATTTCAACATAACCTTCATATGAATCATAATACTTAGGTGAATCAAATTACACTAAAGATGACCATAGAATTTTACATCATGTTGTCATAACAATAGACCATAGACTTGCATGAATTTCAAAATAAACTATTACAACATATAGTTGTTGTTCAACAAGAATCTTATACTAGCATTTACCAAATGGGTGTTGTAAATAACTACCACAAACATGTAGTTTTCAATATGAATCATATGCTTGCATAAGTCCCAATCAAAATTCCACAACATGTGGTTGTCAACATAAGCCACATACTTGTATGAATCAAACCATAGCATTGCCAAATCATTTAGAATCAAAATAACATAGAAATATAAGTCAGTATCACCACAATTCCATTTCGTTTCCAACGCAAATTGTGTACTTGCAAATATCCAATCGTATACCATAATATTCCCAAATCGTTTTGCATCAAAGCAACATGCAAATATAGATTATTATCGCCACAATTCCATTTCTTACATTACACAAATCAACACAATTATTTAATTCATATCGGAATAGCACTCTACTTACAGCGTATGGCGAATCTTCAATTCAGAAATCTGAATTCTGGATTTGGAGACGCTATTTTTTGTTGTTGTAGGCGTTGCTTTGATTGATTTGATGTTGCTTTAAGCTTTGAATTATCTCCTAGTTGTCTCTCTATTTCTGACGTCTATCTTCAGTCTCTCCTCAGCAGCATGACGGTCTCATCTCCATTTTAGTTTATGTGAATTAGGGTTAGCCTTAGGTCCTTTTTATAGAGTTTGTGAGTTGATTTAGACCGTCGATGAAGCTTGGTTCAATAATAGCCGTTCGTTTGAAGGAGAGACCAACCAAGAGCTGACACCTAGCCCTAGTGACAAGGCAAGGCTCAGAAAATCGACCAAACACAGACCTGGCCAGCCAGGGTGGGCTGGGTTCGACCTGGGTCAGGGGCCAGGTCGACACCCCAGTCGACACCGTGTCGACTTGGCAGTCGACACGGGTTACCCAGGTCGACTGCCCAGTCGACCTGGCTAGCCCCAGGTCGACTGCCAGGTCTTGGCCAATTTTCCCGCCTTGGCCTGGGTGCTTTGGGCGGGAATTTTCCCGCCTTGGCCAATTGGGCCCAATTTTGAATTTTGAATTAGTTTTTCTGAGCTGTTTTCGTCTGTTCGAATTTTAAACCTAATTCTGAAACTTCCGGAGGCCATATCTTGGTCATACGGACTCCGGTTTTCGAAAACTCGGACTCTATTTCGCGTATTTTTCCGAGACGAACGCAATGGTGTATCCCGTTTCCCTTAATTATTTGATTTGAAATTAATTATACTTTAATTTATGAATTTCACGGTTATAGAATACACGGGGTGTTACAATAAACATAACCTCTTTAGAAAACTCTAATTACGTAGACTTATTGGGATGTTCATTTTGATTAATTACGTTCTTTATTTGCTTAATTACTTGCCTTTTATTACCAATCCTTTTCCTTATGTAACACATCCCTGTCCCCTTGTCTTTATCTATCTATTTATTTGGATTTCAAATCCACCTAAGGGAAAGTTATTGTTGTCCAAACATGAAGTTTATCCCTCAGATATTATCAATTCAAACACATACACTAACCCAATTAACTCTAATGACATCTTTTCATATATCCAATATTATCTGTCCCTTTGATATTATCTTATCTCCAATAAATTTCACTCTTTTTATTTATTTATTTTAAACTATTATTTGGATAATATATATAATATTCACATAATTATATATACATATAATTTCTACGTACACTGTCCAAATTCAACCACTCATAACTTCTTCATAATTAACCATTTTCAATATATTATATATGAAAATGATGTATAATTTCGCCATGAATCGAAAAATAAGAGTTTCATAGTTGAACTCCTAAATCTGCAAAAATTCCATTTTCCAACCATATCATTTAATTGCTTGTTTTAATTATTTAATTTATTTGTTAATACTTATGAATTTTACGAGGTGTTACACTAGATATTGTGTAAAACTCTGAATAGTACTCAAACTCTATTTTCAAATTATCTCTTTTCAATTTGATTTTAAACTATTTTCAAACTGATTTCAAACTCCTCTCAAAATGATTTTAATCTTCCAAGGATTTCAAAATTATGATTTCATATATATATTTATCCTAATTTATAAAGTTTCTTATTTATAAATATGTGTGTGTTTATAATTATATTATGTGGTTTCTATATCACTTATACATAGTTTCTAATCATATGTTTAAATAATATTTTATTATGCTTTTATACTTGAAAATTAATACTTTAACAATTAGTTTTATTTCATTACACCATAAAAGCAGTTTTGCAACCCCCAAAAGCGGAAAATTCGCAATGGCTTAGAGCCATTGCTAAATAGCAACAGTTTATGTCTGTTTCAAACTTGCATAAGATGGTCAACGTCCATTGTAAATATTACAACGGCTTAAATCCGTACTAAGATCAAATACACTAATAAGTAGATCCCGTTTCCACTGGATGACTCAATTCATTCCCATTTTCTTAATCATGCAGATTAAATAAGAATGCCTGCCCTTGATCTGAAAACTCGATCTCTCATGTCATCTCCACCGTTCGACCACAATCGTATGTAGTCATAATCGTCCTGTAATCGACCATTATCTTATAATCGGCCATCATCTCAACCTTATCGGGATCGAATAGCCCTGGACCTCGCAGTCTTCCGTTGTTTCGTGGAGGAGGAGTGGGATTGCTGGGTGAAGCCCCAGGGTTTCCTTGATTACGCATACTTTGCGGTCCAACCGTCCAGGTCCACCACCGAGGTCAGCACTTGTTGGAGCTTTTTAAGGATATAGTATGAATGACTTCCCATATTGTTTCCTAGGATATTAGTTGAAACAATCCAATAAAAATATAAACAATATATTTCGTTTTTTGTCATATCACCCAAATTGAGAGATATAGTTTCGATCTGTAAGGTAATACCATATTCATAAATGGCTTCCTATTTTGAAAAACTTTATATTTGAAAGTTAAATCTTAAAAATAATTAGAAAACACTAAACTTTACAATTGTTATTTTTTTTGTGGTATATGTTGATGAATTTTGTCACATCATTGTTTAGCCTAATTTGACGATAGGATTCGAGAACAAAATAATATTGATGGCTGAAGTGTTTACTAAGTCTGTTAGTATCATTAATTTCATTAATTTCATTTGAGAGGATGCACTAGTTGAAACATAGATGGATCTTCTGAAGCAGTTTGAGGGTATTTGAGCTCTAAATAGGTGGTTCAAAGAATCCTTTATTTTTACAAGTAGTTAAACTCATATTTGATATTTTTTCCCAGTTAATGGTAGATTTGTTAATTGTGAAATCCTGGTATGGAAAACAACTCATTTTTCGATGAGCATGCATCTTCATTTGGAACTGCAATGTCTGGTGCTAAGTGGAAATGGGAAATGTTTTCAATGCATGCTCAACATGAGTCCAAAGATAGTTCTGGTTATTTTGCAGCGAACACTATCAAATGGAAGTGCTTATCCAGTAATGGTTAGTTGTTTTTAATATTTCTTTAGACGGTGGTTGTTCTATTAGCATGTTGTTGGCTGCATTTTTTTACCCTTGTGCTCAAATTTTGATTATTTAATGGGCAATTTGAAGGGTAAGTTTGAATATATGGTTTATGCAATAAAACCGGGTTATTAACGTTGATGGCTCCACACAGGTGGAAGTAGTGGACTGCTGTGGGAAGATGATTGTTAGTTTCAGTGATTTTTTTTAAAGGTAAGTTCTAGTTTTCGAATGGAAGAGGGGAGAGAGAGGTCGAGCTGATGTGAGGTGGAAGGGGCCAGGCGTGAGCCGCGTGGAGGTATTTTATTTTTAGCATGTTTTACTAGCAAAATCGATACTGATCACAATTTTTGTCAATTTGAATGGCACAATAAATATGTACTAACATGCTAACATCTAGCAGTGTTTATCGTACAATATGTTGATACATGAAAAGGAGTCAATACTATTCTTTTATTCTAAAACAGGAAGTTGCTGGCATTCTCAACCATAGTTGCAGTGGAAGGGATCAACAAAATTGTGACCGGAGAACTGATTTCATTATCGGAGCAAGAATTGGTTTGTTGTGATACATCATAAAACCAACGATGCAATGGTGGTCCTATGGACTTTGGTTTTCAATTTATCATTAACAATGGTGGAATTGACACTAAAGATTCCATACGAAGCAGCAGACAGCAGATGTGATGTGGACAGGTTGCATATTATTCATTTTGTATAGATACATTTTCTATCACTTTTGAAATATAATTATAGAACCATGCTTGCTGTTAATTATTCATTTCATAAATCAAGCTTAGTGTTAGGTACACATACATCCAAACTGTGCACAAGTCCTATGGTTACATGATTCACCGCTAAAAGGAAAAGGAAAAGGAAAAGGAAAAGGAATTAATTAAACTACCTATGATGGATCTTTTTTTTTGTGTTCATTGTATCTAATCTTGCATTAGTGTATCTTCATTATATCAGTTAGTTATACAACATGATCCTATCTCCACATCCCCTATAGCTAGCTAATATAGGGGATTAAGCCCTTGTAGGCTTGATTTATTTTTATGTCAACTTTATTTTTGTTCAGTTTAAGGAACCAACTTCAGAGGAATGTGAACAATAGATAAAAATAGTGGAGTATCAGGCATACATTATTTTCCACTACTAGCGCTTCTGGTTCTATAAAACAATAGTTTTAGGGCTGACAATTAGAATCGAGAACCAACAACCCAAACCGAACCGACCCAAAAAGACCTGAACTCGAACCGAACCCGATGGGTCTCGGGTCGGGTCTAGGTGATGAAAAATACCATCAAGACCCGATCAAACCCGACCCGCATAGAACGGACCCGAAAGACCCGACCAAAAAACATTGAAGTATATGCATTTTTAGTGTTATTATTCAATTGGACCCGACCCGAACCGAAGCTCGGGTCGGGTTGGGTCCATATTTTTGAAATGTATAGTTTAGACCCGAAAAACCCGACCCCTAGAACCGAGACCCGCCGGGTTGGGTCCGGGTCCATCGGGTCAGGTCTAATTGCCACCCCTAAATAGTTTTCATGTTTTAATCAATAATGTGGTTATATTGACTCGGAACAAGCAAGAACACATAGTGAAGCTTCAGTCTGCAATTGTACCACTATATGAAATTGAATACGATGCACTACATGGAATATTTTGTATATAGTTATGTATATGTTTAGACACTTGCTTTTTATAACATACATTCATGTAAAGTTGAGAATAAAACTTGCTTCCAACATAGAAATCTTGTTGCACTCATATTCAATTGAGTTAATATAACTTAGAGCATCCCCAACGCGGGGTCGGTTGAAAGGCAACCGACCCCCAATGTAAGGGTTATAGGAGGGGCCAGGGTTGCTTCAGTAACCCTGGAGGTTGTTGGAGCAACCAAATGGTTGCTCCAACAACCGAGCTTAGCTGGCTTGGTTAAAGTCGGCAAAGCATAGCCGACTTTAACCTAGCCGGCTAAGAAGAATTTTTTTCCTTAGCCTAGTGTTGGGGCAATTTTTTTTTTAATTATTTCTTAGCCGGCTTTTAGAAAGCCGTCTAAGAAATTAATATATATTTTATATATTTCTTTCTTAGCCGGCTTTCTAAAAGTCGGCTAAGGCTAAGTAACCTCGCCCTGTTGGGGGGGTTGCTCGGGTCAACCCCCTTGAATTGACCACGAGCAACCCCCTCTGTTGGGAGTGCTCTTAGCTTATTCCACATGGTATAAAGAGGCAAAAGGTTACCAATTTTTTGAAGCGATATAAATTGGCATATTTCAATCAACATTAATTTGGATCTCATTTAATTTTTGTTTATCTAGAGGAAACAGTCATTAAACTATGCATACCCTTGTAAACTATTTATGAAGTTATGTCTAAAGTTCCCCAGCAGTATTTTCGTAGTCAGATTTATTGGGAACTTACAAGCGAGAATTATTTGTAGAGAATAAATTTGAGAGGACGAGATGAAGAAGATTTTTGTTGAGGAAGACAAAATTTTTATTTCATATATTTCTCTTAATTTTTTGACTTACTTGACATTGCAAGATATGCTTCTTTTATACATGCATTTTCTAATCCAAAGGAAAAATCTAGATAAGATACATTAAAACAATACCAAATAAAACCGATATATGAAAACAGAAAATGCAATCAACGCATGCAATTTATTACAATATTTAATGCAGTTTTAATTTATTCCAACAATGTCACCCCTAAATTAAAACTTTCTTATTGTTTCCAAATTTTCTGCACTTTTCTAAAGATTCATCCGCTATGTGCCTTTATTGAAATATCGGTCATCCGGTCACCTTCTTTGAGAACATCTCGATTTATATCTGACGTGCTTTAACAGGAAAAACAATGATACTATCCAGACCTTTTTAATTGTGCTCTTCTTCTGTGGGGACATCAACTTATCATGCAGTGCACGCATACGCATTGTACATTTTATAGCTACATCTCATGCATATGAGAACTGGGTTGAACTACGCATTAGAGATCTTGCTATGTCTTCCCAATTTCTTTTTTCTTCTTTCCAAGCATCCATCGTTTTCCATATTATTGTACTGTGTTTGTCACTTTTCTCTTCCTTTTGTTCATAATCTTTTTTAACATTGCTGAACATTGCAGCATGCTCCTCCTTAGCTTGCAAAAATCCCTGTAGAATGTCCTGCTTTTGTTTTGAAATCTTTTCCTCACATTTCTTTTCCATCTCTTTTATGAGTTTAATAGCCTGAGAAGCCAATCCATAGTATTGTTCAAATATATGTATCATTTTGGCAAAATGATTCAAAACACTTAGGGTTTCTTTGTCCAGTTCAACAACTTTGGCAAACAAATTATGGACCACACTTTTTAGCCTATTGAATTCTTGAACCGATTCATCTAATTCTAACGATAAACTTGGATTGTTACATTCTAGACCATGCTTTTCATTCTGTAAAGCCTCCTCACTTGCTTTTAAGCTTCTGAAACACTCTTCTTTTATTGTAAGATCATGCTTTGCTTCTTGCAATTGGGAGCCAACAGTTAGCAACTGTTTCTTGTTTTCTTCAATATCATCTTCTAGCTTGTGTGAGTTCGCTTCCTCGTCATCTTGTTGGCTTTCATTAATCACATTCCAGTGTAATTGTAATAATGCTCTTTGCTTTTCTTCCTTCTCCTTAACATTGCCTTCTTCATTTTCATCTCCTTCACCTCTACTCTTCTTTTCTTCTTCATCCTTCACTTCTTCATGTTCATCCTTTTTGTATTTATCCTTCTTTTTTTCCCCTTCTCTCTTCTCCTTTGCATCATCATCTGCATTTTCATCTTCTTCTTGTTTTCCTTTCTTTTCTTTTTCTTTTTTCTTCTCTTTCTTCTTCTCTGCCTCTTTGCCTTCATCTTTTGTTGTCTTGTCCATGTTTTCATCCCAATTGTCTTCTGCTTGAGCGTCTTCAACTTCAATCATACTGGAATCCATGTTTTTATTCTCATTTTTGTCTTCTCTTTCCACATCCCGGTTTTCTTCACTTTTGTTTGATCTTATGTCCATCGTCTCCACATGATCCGCTTCTGGCTTGCTCTCCTCCTAACTATTTTTCTCGTTCTCATTCTCAGACTCGTTGTCCTCGAGCTCTATCTTTTTCTCTGGTTCTTCCTCTTTAGAAGCTTTCTCTTCTTCCTCCTTTTTTAACGTGTTTTCTCTCTCCATCTTCTCCTGTTCTTTTACTTCTTCATCTGCCTTGTCAGCTTCTACATTGGCCAGGTTGGCATCTTCATTAGCCTTTGCAAGTTCTACATCATCCATATTTGCATCTGTATCTGCCCTTTTTAGCTTCGGTTACTTCCTTTTTAGTTTCTTTGCTTTCATCCTTTTCTTCCTCTTCTTCGACCTCCACTTCATCTTCTTCTTCTGCTTTTGTGTTATCCATTGCATACACCTCTTTCAATAAATTCCATGAATCTTTTGCGAATTTTTCTCCATAAATATGTCCCCATGCTTCTCCATCAATGTTCCCACTCATCAAATTACGAGCTTGAAGATCTTTTCATCTCATGCTTACAAATACTTTACTTTCTTTCTCCGTCTTATCTTTTGGCCATTCGTAGCCATACTCAACAATTTCCCATAATCATTTGGAGATCAACTCTTCTTTCTTTTTATTACTCCACTCTTCGAAATTTTCTTTTGTGAGAACAAATAGGAAAGCCATAGTTTCAATCAGACTCTGATACCAATTTGTAGAGAATAAATTTGAGAGGAAAAGATGAAGAAGATTTTTGTTGAGGAAGACAAAATTTTTATTTCATATATCTTTCTTAATTTCCTGACTTGCTTGACATTACAAGATATGCTTCTTTTATACATGCATTTTCTAATCCAAAGGAAAAATCTAGATAAGATACATTAAAACAATACCAAATAAAACCGATATATGAAAACAGGAAATGCAATCAACGCATGCAATTTAATGCAATATTTAATGCAGTTTTAATTTATTCCAGCATTATTAATTTCTTTAGCATTCATCTCTTCTTTAATATTTCTACTGATTTTTGTCAATTAGAGCGGATGAACTCAATTTTCTTTATTTTCTAAACCCTGACTTTGTTTTCAATTCAGCTATCGACTTAAATTACTTTAGAGTATCTTCAACAAATTTGCATTGATGTAAGATGTCTGCTTTGGTAACACCAACCACTTTTTCTTCATCAATTTACTGTACTTATTAAGTGTGCTAGAGAGGATTGTATTTTTTTCCTCTATAGGTCGTGTATTGGGATGCGACGCGTGGATTAAAGGAGAAGGAAGAGTGAGAACATTGGTTTTTAGGTGCCTGGGAACTATGAATGGAAGAGTGAATGTACTGTCCGTTGCAAATTATTTTGTCCTAATCAACATGCACAATAGCACGCGTAGCTACATTTGGAGCTTGGGACATCCTTGGTCCAGGTGAGGTTTATTTCATGATATAGTCTAGTTATTTTTATTTTAAGTTATAATCTATAAGCTAATTATCAAATTATTCACATACACAACATCCACTAGATTTGGTTAATATGTGCTGAGTGACCGAGACTGAAACGTTTTATTTTATGTAAGTTCATTATAACTCTCAATTGGTTATCCGGATTTTGACAATTGTATACATTATGGAAAGCTTTAATCATAAGCTAAGAATTTCATTTAAGATGTTTTGCTAAATTTGGATGTTTGCTTGACTGAGAACGTGGATTTATAAGACTAACCTGCTGATTGGTCTAGTTTTAAAAAAAAAAATCTATGTTGTTTTCATCATAACTATTCAGAGGATTTTGGACACTATGGAAAGCGTAGAACTTAAGCCACAACTTTGAAATTTCCGATGTATCATGATATCATGATGTTTATTTGGTATAAAGCGTGTATTTTGAATACCGTCTACTATGCGAATTTGTTTTCAATTGACAATGCTATGTTGTTTTGAGCGTAACATCTGATTCATTTAACTGATTTTAACAATTTTGAACATTTTGAATATCCTTTGGTCTAAAAAACAACCAGATTTTATTTACTGTGCTTATTAAGCATGCTAGAGAGGACTTCTGGCTCTTTATTATTGGTAATTTTTTATTGAAAGCCATGACTAGAATTATGGTCGTCTCTATTATGATTTGGGTACACCTTACGTAATTTTGCAGATGAGGTTTTATAAATAAATATGACAATTTGGCTCGTTTATTTGTTCAATATGCAAGGTCTCATGCAAGTGCATTCAACATTGATGTTCATGTTTAAGATTACAAATTTTAACCATGCAAGGTACTCCTATGATTACGTAAGGCTTTCCAGAACCTACCTAAGCCCGCTCCAACTCCCCCATCGCCTGTGAAACCCCCTAGCATTTGTGATAATTACTATTTTTGTCCCGAGAGCACCATCTGCTGTTGCATATACAAGTTTGGCAAGTCCTTCTTTGCTTGGGGATGCCGCCCTCTTGAAGGCGCAACTTGCTTTTTTGATCATTATAGTTGTCGTCCTCACGAGTATCCTGTGTGCATTGTTAAAGCTGGAACATGCCTCGTGGTATGTTTCTTGTTCTCTTCTCCTAAGTCTAAATTTTTTGAATCTATCTATTTAATTGACTGCTTTTTTCGACAAGTCCGAATATGTTATCCGGCTTTTAAGAAACAATAATGCTAGTAGTAACCCTCGATAGTCTCCACCTTATTGGTGAAATATGTACTGATGTAGCAACTACCACTGCTTGCATTCCTCTATGGCATTTTGCTTCTTGCAGAATACGAGTATATATTATCATCATAGTAGGAAATTTCCTTTAATACACCATCTTTCAGATTTTGAACATGTATTCTTATGGTCTTTTCTGAAATGGAATACAACAAGAACAATCCTCTTGGAGTCCCAGCTCTAGCTCGCAGTCCGGCAAAACCACATTGGGAATTCCATGGCAATAATCAGTAGAAGGTTGCACAACTTATTTAATTGGGGATGGAGAAGGTGGCACCTGTATTGACAGAGTCCGCTTTTATCTTTATTACTGTTCTTCTCCCTTCATTTTTATTTTATTTACCTTAATGGTCTTTGAGACTCTTTGTAAATAGTGACTACTTTTACATTTCCTTACACAGGAGCACTGTATGAATGCAAATTGCTCTGTGAACTTTTGTAAAAGCATAGACTAATTATTGCAGTAAAACTTCCATTGTTTATGCTTCTTGTTTTGTTTGTATTAGCCAACTGTGAAGATCCAAAAACCAGTATTTTTTTGAACTTTTGTTTTACGATTAGCAACGGACATTAATCATTGTGAAAACGAAATTCGCAATGGACTTTAGCCGTTGCAAAATAATATTTCACAACGGCTCAAGTCCTTTGCGAAAATTTTGCAACCCCCAATTTTGCAATGGCTTAAAGTCGTTGCTTACTCCATTTCAATGGCTCAAAGCCGTTGCGAAATGTCGTTTATGGTGTAGTGTTTCAGGAATTTCCATAATACATATATTAGTTTAAATACTTTAAAAAATTATTTAATTTTGAGTGTGTATATATATATATATATATATATATATATATATATATATATATATACATATCGGCATACACATATATACATGTCGACATATAACAATAACCTTTTATTTGAATTTAAAAGTTGTCTCTTTTCATTTTAATATGTTCAGAAATGGTGGCACCTTTTGGAACACTATATAAAGGCCTCAAAATCAAATGTTATCATAAGCAATCATCGTCTTCTTCGTCCCTTAACCTACCACCATTATTACTCTTAAAAATCCAATTTTATACACTTATACTCCGCCGATTTCAGGAAAAAATATATCATCCTTCTTTTATTTTCATTCTCAATCAAATAATCTCTATTTGGAAGTGCTACTCAAACATTCTAGGGCAATCAAAATCAGAAAGAGTGTGGGTGTGTTCGTTGTAGCCCTGAATTATTGGAAAGGTAGAGGTGTCTTGCTTATAGCTCGTAAGTCAAGGAAAGGGAAGGTTGTTAACCATGGAGCCCGTGAAATCAGGCGTGTTGTAATTGGATATTGATATTAATAAAACTCTGCACAATTCAACGTTGTGCGCGACTGGACATAAGAGCAATTCGAACCAGTATAAAATTTGGTGTGTTATTTCTTTTTCTACATTTTACTTGTGTTGATATTTGCATCTGTGATTGTTTCTGTTATAATATTTATTCTACAACTCATATAGTAGTTAGAATAACTGATAATTTGTTAAGATTTCTATAAATTCTTTAAAGCATTACTTACCCCCTCTGGTGTTTGTTTTGCCTAAAGGTCCTTGATCCTCAACCCTGAAAATTGGTATCAGAGCATTGGTTTTCAAATTTTCATCATTTTTTTTTTTGGAAATATGAAATGGCAACCAACACTGGAATTGCTAATCTTAATACTTCTTTTTATAGAGGTCAGTCCACTACTAGAACCCCACTATTTAATGACTATAATTATTCTTATTGGGCATGTAGAACAAAAATATATTTATAATCTGTAGGATTAGACACTTGGAATATCACACAAACTGAATATGTTGAACCCAATACTAACTTTGCACAATGGACTAGTGAACAAAAGACCTCTACACAAAATAATTCCAAGGCTATAAATATTTTTTTCTTTTCATTAGATAGAAATAAATTTAATAGAGTACCAGTTTATAAATCTACATGTGATATACAGAAAACCTTGAAGTTACTCATGAGGGAACAAATAAAGTTAAACAAACAAAGACATGCATGTTAACTAATCAATTTGAGTTATTTAAAATGAATCAGAATGAATGTCTCTGATATGTACTGCAGGTTCTAGGAAATTGTACATTCATTAATGGCTTTGGGAAAAATTTGTTCTAAAGAGGACCAAATTAGAAAAATCATTAGTTCTTTATCTCCAGATTGGGATCATAAAACACCGGCAATTGAAGAGGCTAATGATATTAGTGAAATGAAGATTGAGGAGTTAATTAGAAATTTGATGTCATTCGAAGCACAATTACAAAAAAGAAAGGAGAATAAGTCACCAGAAAAGAAATCTATAGCATTCAAAGCGACTACTGATGGTTCTGATTCAAGTAGTGATGATGATGAAAAAATTTCCTTAATGACAAGGAATTTCAAGAAGTTTTTGAGATATAAAAGTAGAAATAATTTCTAGAAAAATAATCAAGGAAGCTCAGAAAAAAATACTCCAAACAATATATGCTTCAACTGTAAGGAAATAGGCCATATAAAAAGGGTTTTTCCATATCCTAATGGATCGAATCAACAAACAAACAATAATTCATCAAAGAAGAAGAAAAGGGTATATGCAACAAATTTAGATGATTTGGATTCATCATCCAATGACGAAGAGCCAGAAACCGGAAATTTAAATATGTGCTTCACACCAATTCATGAATCATAAAATATCTAAGGAATGGATCTAAAAACCGGGTGCACCTTAATTAATAATTTTTGATTGAAATGGTTGAATTGATGCTTATTTGAAAATTTGTATTCTAAAATTCAAATTTGAAATTTGGATTTTGAAATTCAAAATAATAATAATATAGTCAATAATAATATAATAATAAAAAATAATTAAAATTAATTTTAAAAGGTTTTTAAAATTAATATCATCTTAGGAAATAAATAAACAGAGAATATAAAAAATTCAAAAGGCAACTTGTATTTTGAAATAGCACATATATGTCGGCATACATAAATAAACATGTCGACATATGCACTAGTTTTTTTAATTCAAATTTTGAATTTCAAGTGCTTAAACTTTCAAACTTCCAGACACCTTTTCACCAACTCCCAATGTTTGAAAAGGTGTCCTTCTATTCAGAAAAGATGTGTCCTTTTGAGCTCTGTTTAATTATCTATTCAATTCTACTCATTATACCTCTCATTCAAAATTCAAAACTATCTTCTTCATCCTATACTCTTCAAAAATGGCTTCTTTAAGTACTCCAAAGACCATGACACTAATCAAAACTCTCAAAGTTCATCTCTATAACAACCCGAAGCCTATCCAAGCGTACATCGACTATGTTACGAATGGAAATGTCAACACGGGAACATTCTCTATTTTGAAGATTTTGCATCTTATGATCTTCATTCTCTTTCCAATCAAAATGAGGTTTTAGGTTTGGTTGATTCCCGGGATAACGATGAAGTATGTTACCTGAGTCTTATTAAAATGTTTTATGTAAATTTAAATCGTGGATTTTATGAAGTGAGAGAAAACCAAGTTTGGAGTAGCATCAAAGGCACTCAAATTATTGTGGATTGTGATGTTTTGGGAACTATTTTGAATTACAAGAAAACGGGTGCGGATTTTTTGGATTTTGAAATTGATCAACATGATTTGGAAACTTTTCATCATATCTTTGAAAATGATGAACATATGGAATTCAAAAATCGCCTTTTCTGCCCAAAAGCAAGAATTGTCAACCTTCTTCTTCAATACACTCTTACTCACCGTTCCAGAAATTTTAATTACTATACCTTAAGGTCCAAAAAGCTCCTTTTTCCATTTTTAGCACTTATGATATTAATTTGACCGAAGTGATTTTGAACCCAAGGAGATGTCAAAAAGAGAAAGCACTCCCTACCATGGAATTTACCTTACCGAATCTTTAAGTATTTCCGAGTAAATTTCAATGGAGAGGAATTTGTTTCGATAAAGTTTTTTAATTCGGGAAATATATCCCTTATGCGAATTCCACTCAATTTCAAACCTTATCAGTCATATGCCGAGAAGTAAGATAGAATGGAACAAGAAGGAAATCAAATAGATATCGAAGAAAATGAATCCTCCATGGAAAGCATTGAATTTCCCACTTCAACTAGAGCCATATCCAAAGAAGCAATTTTTCAAAACCAACTCAAACTAGCTAAAAACCAAAAGAAAATCGAGAAGACTCTCAATTAAATGTTATCCAAAATGAACAAGTTTTTCAGAAAAATTGGAAGAAAACTTGGATTATTATCTTCCTCATCTTCATCCGCTAAAATCTAAGTGTATTAGCTTATGTTATCTTATCTTATTAACTTGTATTTCCTTTTCGTATTTCGTAATATGTATTATTTGATGTATACTCTTTTTAGTAGTAATGAATGATCTTTTTTCTATCAAATCAATCCTTAAATATCTATAAAAAGTACATAAGAAATAAACAAATTATTATAATGTATAATAAGAAATAATTCAAAATAGTGTAAAAATTCGTAATACCCAAAATTGTATGGGTATGTCGACATACAGGTTTATGTATGTCGACATACAACCACCAGAAAATTTGAATTTTTGATAATTACCTTTTGTCTATTTAGTTTTTAACAAATTCCAAAGGGCCAGAGGGAGTTCATCTGTACACATGCTTCCATCTTTTTCCAGACGCTTCTTGATGATGAACTTGATCACTTTGTTAACAGCCTCAACTTGCCTATTGGCTTGAGGGTGAGCTACCGCTGAGAATCTCTTTTTGATGTTGTGTCGCTGGCAGAATGCTTTGAATTCCATGCTCTTGAATTGGGTCCCATTATCCAAGATGATGGCTTGGGAGACTTCGTAACGGGTGATGATGTTGCGCACGGCAAAATTGATTACCTTCTTAGTGGTGATCGAGGCGAGAGCATCGGTTTCTGCCCATTTGGTGAAGTAATCGACTGCGATGATGGCATAGCGTATCCCGCCTCTAGCCATTGGGAGAGTCCCAATAATGCCTGTTCCCTACATGGCGAACGGCCAGGGACTGACCATTTGCGTCAATTCGGTAGGCGGGGCTATTGAAATCTTTGATAAGTGATGGCATTTATCGCACTTACGAGCATAACTTGCAGGGTCTTGATTGAGCGTGGGCCAGAAATAACCATGTTTGATGATTTTTCTTGCTAAGGTTTTGTAACACCCCATGTCCATTAATGTCACTCACAAGGGGATTGCATTAACTTCCATGGAGGGTATTTAGTGTATAGAACAGAATATAACAAGACAGATACAAATAATGGTACTTGAAAATTTTAAAACAACTTTTATTACAGCGGAGAAATAGTTTGATTATAACAACTTCATAAACCAAGTACACTTAATATCCAGCTTGACAAATTGTTTCAGAGTACATAAAGTAAAAAGCATAAAACCAAACACAAGTAGCCATAAAAGAGATGAGCTGAACTTTACTTTCAGCAATCCAAGCACTTCCAAAAGAGAGAGAGAAAAAGATCCAAGATCAAGCTCCACTAGTACTAGTCCCACCCTGAGAAACTTGGGGGGGGGAGGAAGAAAAGAGGCGAAAACAAGGGGGTCAAACATAAAGTCTGGCGAGTATAATAACTTTAACAATATAATAATTAAAGTAACTAGGGTAAGGCATAAACTGGTAAGATAAGGTATGACCATGAAACAAGTGGGCATAACAAAGAAAATACGAGGAATATTTTAGCGTTAATCTCGTTCCTAATCACTATAGGATAATTACTATACTGCACCACCACTAGTCACCCTAAAAGTTGATCCTGCCTACATAACTTAATAATGATAATGGTAGTTTCGTGTACCCCTAGCTGCCTTCATAGGTGCCGTCTGCCACAATCTCCGCTAGATGTACCCAGTACCCCCACATGCGATCAGCTCCTTAACTCGTAGATACCTGTGTTGGTCCCACAGTGGGGTGTATCACTCCCCAAAGTGGAAACGTGATACCACTAGAAATGCACGGCTTATATCTACACGATGCAACAACGTCTTACCTACCAGCCCGAGCCCACGCACACACATGACCCCGTTGGACTTGCGTTGCCACTGCTAACCCGTTTTGACCTTTTATAATCAAACTCAATATGCGTGTCCCGTCCTCGACTTGGGTCGAGCTCACAAAGATACTTAATGGGTTACTAGTTTGAAAAGGGTCCACATGCCTGACACAAGCTTTCCACCTATGCTTGGTCCCCACTAAGGTTTCCCCACTTAACCCCATTCTTATTCATGTCTTCTTCCATGTTTCAACTTGGTTAAGTGCATCTAATTGTATTTCCCATACCACCTAAGGCACCCACTTAACCCCCCATGTCCCACCACATGTTTATCTGGTTAAGTGTTACTTAATTCATTAGAACCATAACCTTGTAAAGACCTCCCACATTAGACTGACATTTGCGGTTGCTGGATTTGTCGGGCGGGTCCGGGCAGTCTTATACCGCAAACGAGCCTAACCTAGTGTCTTTACAATCGTTATGCATTTAATTCGTGCCTTTGACCTCTCACATTAGACTGACATTTGTGGCTGCTGGATCTGCCGGGCAGGTCCGGGCAGTCTTACACCACAAACGAGTCTAACCTCGTGTCTTAGGCGGTTAATTATTACACATCTTTATTTAACCCTAAATTGGATTAATATCCCTAATCAAATTTGTCAATAAATTCCAAATTTATTTATGTCCATAATTGTCACTTAAATTATGTCCATAAATACCAATTATGCCAATCAATGCCTCAAATTAATTATATGCCTTTTAAGGACATTTTATGCCAATTCACAATTTATGTATATTCAATATTATCCCATCATCCCCACGTTATTCGTACGTTTTCATATGACATATGTTAGACTCGCAAATAGTCTAACTTATAAAAAGAAAAGCAACATTTCATAACACATAAAATAGATCTAAGAATCATGAAATAAGTTTACATAGCCAATAACTTGCATATATGAATATGGTTTTCCTATAATTTACATATGAGTATCTAGCATATGATTCGCATACAAAACTAGCATGGGCAATAGGCATAAACTTGCATAACTTATGTACTGCCATGGATCTAAATATAGATCTAAACATAAAGATGTGAACTTGCATATATAGATCTAAACATAAATGTGTGAACTTGCATATAGATCTAAACATAAAGGTGTGAACTTGCATATAGATCTAAACATGTAGATTAATGTCACATAAACTAGCATGTGTATTTTAACAACCCAAACTTACATAAGATTCATATAAGAATATATGATCCAACATCTCAAACTTGCATAAAATTCATATAAGAACATATGATCCAATATCACAAACTTGGATAAGATTCATATAAGAACATATGATCCAATATCACAAACTTGCATAAGATTCATATATGATTCAACTTGCATAAGAATCACATAAGAACTAACATATGATTCAACGTCACAAACATGCATATAATTTGCATCACATGATTCAAAATCATATTCTCATAATCCTTATTATAACTTATCATAACTAAATTAATTAATTATTTTATGAAACCTATTATACTCACAAATAAAAAGAATAGTCTTGTCTTTCTGGGATCTGTATTCTGAAGCTGAATTGCTCACCTTTGATGTATACTAATCTTTATTCTAATCTTAGATTTGATTTGATTTTGATTCAAGCTTCTATTTTGCTTTAGGGTTAAAAGTGTATGGCGGCTACTCTAGGTTCTCCATTGATGGCATGGCGGCTCTTGGTATGAATTAATGTGATTAGGGTTGAGGGTTTGGGGGTGTTTTTAAAGAAGATTAATTAATTAAGAGCTGTCAGATTAACCTAGAATCAATCAAGACCATCCAGTCAAGATAGAATGACACATCAGCCCTAATGACTCAGCACTGAGTCGAAATGTCATCATCTTTCAGATCTGCACCCCGGGGGGGCAGAGGTGGGGGGGGGGGGGGTAGGTCGACACCCAGGTCGAGCCCGAGGTCGACCCCTGGTCGACCTGTAGGGTAGGTCGACCACTAGGTCGACCTGGCCTTTGGGCGGAAATTTTCCCGCCCAGCCCGCTTCCCTGCTTTGAATTTTACATTCTGATTCGAGCTGTTTTTAATTTATTTAAAATTTGAAACTTATGAAGGTCATAACTTCTTCACACGAAGTCCAATTCACACAAGCTCGGACTCTATCTCAAGCAAAATTCCGAGACCAACGCAATGGCACAACCCGTTTTCCTTAATTCCCACATTTGAAATTAAGTATTCTTTAATTCGTTAACTTTAATATTTAAAATTATGGGGTGTTACATTCTCCCCTCCTTAAAGGATTTCGCCCCCGAAATCTCCAAGTTAAGGAGAATGCATATCCTCACATCGAATCATCCATCTACTCAACCATCAAACAAAGGCATCCATTGTCCTTACAAGATTTCTAATGTTGTATGAACATATGCAAAAAGTGTGTGTATATGTTCCTTATCTAATGCAAAATCAGGCGGTCTACTGATTCAGTTGACCTCCTTAATGCAAATCATGATAGTGCCATGCGTCCATTATGTATGCAAAAGAATCCAATTGATACATATTATTTCTACATGTGTGCACAACCATTCATCAAGATGCAGCATCCATATGATAACCTAACCATCATACATCCATTAATTTAGATATGCACACACATTTATATGCAACATGAAGGTGATTGAGCCGATCTAGTGCCTAAGGTGTGTGTACATGCATCCACGAGCAACCACTAGCACCCACTTGCATCCATTTGCATCCACCAAACATAACATGTCTCAAACACATGTTTGCAACCATAGGGTTCTTCCTAACTAAAGATCAAATATTTCATAGCAAAGATAATACTAAAAGATAGGACAAGTATCAACAAAGCGGTAGAAAGAAGGAGAAATTAAAACATACCCTCAAAAAGGAAAGGGTACAGCGTACGCATCTTATCTTCCGTCTCCCAAGTCGCATCTCTTTGATCATCTCCCTATTGCACTTTGACCAACTTGACCTCTTTGTTGCGAAGCTTTTTGACCTCCGATCCAAGAATGCGTGTAGGGGCTCGTCTGATCATGGCATTGCGCTCTACTTCCACTTCTTCGAGCGTGCTCGGCTCTACCACTTTCGTCGTATCGTGTAAACACTTACGCAAATGCAAAACGTGAAACACGTCATGAACTCCACTGAGCTTCTCTGGTAACTTTACTCTATACGTCATCTACCCAATCCTCTCTGCAATTGGAAAGGATCCTATGAACCTCTGTGCCAACTTACCTACTGATCCAAAACTGACTACATTTCTCAACGGTGACACCTTAACAAAAACCATGTCCCCAACATTAAACTCAAGATCGGTTCACCTCTTATCAGCATATGACTTCTGTCGGTCCTTCGCCGTCTTCATTCGCCGTCGAATTAGGTCTATTTTCTCCGATGTCTCTCGAATCATATCAGGGTTAAGCAAAACCTTATCAGTGGATTCCCACCAACAAGTTGGTGATCGGCACGATCGTCCATAAAGAGCCTCAAAGGTGCCATGCCAATGCTAGCCTGAAAACTATTATTTTAGGCGAACTCCACTAGTGGAAGGTGTTCTTCCCATGTTCCTCCAAAGTCTAGGATGCATAGTCTCAGAAGGTCTTCTAGAATCCGATTTACTCTCTCGGTCTAGCCGTCCGTCTGTGGGTGATAACCGGTACTTAAGCATAATTGCATTGCAACCGCCTCTTGTAAGCTTTTCCAAAATCCGCTCGTGAAAATGGGATCTCTGTCGCTCACAATGGTAGAGGGTATGCTGTGCAAACGAACTATCTCTCGAAGGTAAACAGATGCTAACCATGCGGCGGTCCTTCAACTTTTAACGGGAATAAAATGGGCACTTTTGGTAAGTCTGTCTGCAACTACCCAAATCCCCGTTTTACCCTTCCTTGATCTTGGTAACCCATCAACAAAATCCATGGAAACACTTTCCCATTTCAAAAGCGGAATCTCTAAGGGGTGGAGCAAACCTTCGGGCTTCTTTAGCTCTTCCTTGACTTGATGGCACACTAAGCGTCTAGAAACGAACTCAACCACGTCCTTCTTCATTCTGGCACAAAAGAAAGCTCACTTCATATCCCTGTACATCTTATCACCACCTGGATGTATGGTCATCTTAGAGCGATGTGAGTCTTCAAGAATTTCCTTCTTCAAACTCTCGTCTTGTGGTACGCAAAGTCTCCCTTCTCTACGTAACCAGCCTCTCTCATCTATAACATATATATCAAGATGACTCGAGGACTCCCCTCCTATAAGCTTGCCTACTATCTCAACCAGCTGTGGGTCATTTCGTTGTGCCTCTCCAACTCGACCCAAAAGTGTAGGTTGCACCTCTAATGATGCCAACAATTCGGGCACATATTCGACAGAGGGTCTGAAGTCAAAAGTAGAGATATACTCCAAACTCTGTCGCTCTACGAACAAAGGACTTAAAGTTAACTTCTTTATACTTAAGGCGTCGGCTACAACGTTACCCTTGCCAGGGGTATATGCGATCTCAAAATCGTAGGATGCCAAAAACTCCATCCATCTCTGTTGCCTCAAGTTTAGGTATTTTTGCGAGAATAAGTACTTTAGTGACTTACGGTCTGTATACAACTCAAACCTCTTTCCAAGCAAATAATGATGCCATGACTTAAGCGCAAAAACTATGGCCGCCAACTCTAAGTCGTGGGTAGGGTAATTTTTCTCGTGGGCTTTTAATTATCTTCCTCCATAGAATATCACCCTTCCCTCTTAAATTAAGACTGCGCCAAGCTCTGTCCTGCAAGCATCGGTATAAACTGTGAATGGCTTACTCCCATCTGGCAAAACTAAAACTGGAGCTATCGTCAAAGCCCTCTTCAGATGTTGGAAAGCATCGTCATAGTCAACGTCCCAAGTAAAAGTCAAATTCTTCTTCGTTAATCGAGTGAGTGGGGCTGATATCTTCACGAAGTCATTAATGAATTTCCTATAATAGCCAGCCAGCCCTAAAAAGCTTCTTACTTCTATTGCGTTCTTAGGAGTTTTCCAATCTTGGATTGCCACCACCTTGGCGGGATCCACAGCTATCCCTTCCTTAGAGACCACGTGTCCTAAGAACCTCACTTCTTTGTTCCAAAAATGACACTTAGAGAACTTAGCTTTAAGTTAATGCGCTCGTAGGGTCTCTAAGATTTCCCTAACATGTGGGGCATGCTCTTCTTCATTTTTAGAGAAAACTAGGATATCGTTCACAAAGACTACCACAAACTTGTTTAGAAACTCCCTAAACACCCTACTCATTAAGTCAACAAAGTATGCAGGTGCATTCGTTAAACCAAAAGGCATGGCGAGCCACTCAAAGGAACCGTTAGGAGTTCTAAATGCAGTCTTATCGATGCTATATTCAGCCACCCTTAGCTGATGAAACCCTGTAGCTAAATCCAGTTGCGAGAAAACCGAAGCACCCACCAACTGATCGAATAAATCGTCTATCCTCGGCAATGGGTGTATGTTCTTCTTTGTTAGCTTATTCAGCTCTCTATAGTCCATGCACAATCTAAGTGAACCATCAGCTTTCTTAGCCAAAACAACTGGAGCACCCCACTCCGAAATACTTCTTCTTATGAACCCCTTCTCAAGCAACTTTTTCACTTTCTTACTGAGTTCTCTTCTCTCTCTCGAATCCATGTGGCGCACTGGTAATGCAACTGGTTTTGCATTATCTGCTAAGTATATTTGAAAGTCTATTACGCGCCTCGGTGGTAAACCTCGAACCTCATCAAAAGCATCACTATATTCACAGACCACACGAACATATTTCAAATCATAATTGGATGCGTCAAGGGATTCTAGGTAGCTAAGCATTACCGGACCTCTAGGGTCACAAGAAATATCAAGGGTCTTTCCACAATGAGTCAACAATCTAACTACCCATCTTTCACAATCTAGGATGGCCCCGTATCTAGCTGGCCAATCCATGCCTAGAATCAAGTCGTAGCCTACGAAGCCAAGAACGAAGGCGTTGCATTCAAACCCAATGCCCAAGATAGACACTCTCAAATCCCGACAAATCATAAAAAGATGAGCCGACCCACTAACAGGATTTGAGACTACTATAGGATCCGCAACTAGACTCGTATTAAGGTGCAATGTTTCAACTAACGAAGTAGATACAAACGAGTGTGAAGCGCCAGAGTCAAACAAAGTACGAACAGGATGATCAAACAGAAAAACTAAACTTTCGACGGAAATGTTTCTACCTCTCTCCTGTCCTAGTGCCATGAGAGCCAGAGTCTGCCCTCTTGCCTGCCCTGGTGCCATGAGAGCTTGAAGCTGCCCTCCAGAAGTGGACCTTGTTCTTTGCCCTTGCCCCTATTTCCTTGGGCAGTCTTTAACTAGATATCCTGCCTCTCCACAGAGGAAACAACCAGTCTTCTTCTTTTTCCTACAATCCTTTCTCAGATGGCATGGTGTTCCACATATAAAGCACTTTTTCTTTCACTTTCTATTATTTTTCTTCCCACCTTTCTAGTTTTGCTGTTGTGTCTTCTTTTGATCCCCTTTCTTCTCTAGTGCCTTATTAGCATTAGCACCTGTAACAACCCGTATTTTTATAACATTTTAAAACAAGAAATCAAGGCAGAATTAAATTTTAAATTCAGAATCATGGGAAGCGGCTTATGCCATTGCGTTCGTCTCGAAATTTTACATGAAATAGAGTCTGAGTTTTCAAAAATCGGAGTCCGGATGAAGAAATTATGGCCTGTACAAGTTTCAGCAGTTTTCAGGCAGACTGGACCAGGGGGTCGACCATAGGGCCGACCTACCCCCCCCCCCCCCCCCCCAGGTCGACCATAGGGTCGACTTACCTCGCAGGTCGACCATAGTGTCGACCCCCCACCATACAGGTTGACCTGGTCGGCCTGGTTTGACCCAGAACTCATTTTTGAAGCCTGAGACGTGTTTTGATTGTCCGAATTGATTCTAGGGTTAATCTAAGGGCCTAAACTAGTTGATACACCTATAAAAACACCCTTAGACCTAACCTAATTCATATAAAATCATTCTTACACCATTATGCTGCTAAAATACCTCTTGAACCATGGCTGCCGCCTCCAAATTAAAGAACAAGCATTCAAACTCAATCCAATTCGAAGATTAAAGCTTGTACAATGATTCAAGACAATAAATCAACACTACTACAACGTTCTATGACAATTTCACTTCCTAATTCACTAGCCATGCTCTGTAAGTCCTAGTTGTTTTTAGATTTAAACATTTAAATATAATATGGACATGAAATAAAGTGGAATTGGAACTAAGTATGTTTATCAATTCTGATCTATTTCTGTTGCTCCTTGAATTTTCTATTTTGGGACTTGTCTATCTTTATGTTCATGACAAGTTCATGATCTATTCAGCAGTTTTCTCGATTTTTGATGACGTTATCATCAAGTTGTAGTATTTATGCATATGATGATGTTTTCCTCTGATCTCATTTTTTTTTATTCAATTTCTATCTCCCCTAATTTATTTTCTTTTCATGAACCTTGGTCAATTTCGGACCTTGGCCTAAAATCGCGATTTGCGTACGATATGTATATGGGGGAATTATGGGATTATTGCCTTTATGAACATGATGTAATAATTGGCAACATGAAATTGGATATTATCATTGTATTTGCAAGTTTGGGCTTGATCTGTAAATTTTGGTATAATCTTGTTATGAACAATTATATACATGGAATTTGGCATAAATAGGATCTATTTAATGTAACATGAGATTTGGTATATATAACATGTATGTAATTTGGCATGTAAATTAAACCACGAGTTCGGGCCTATGTAAATTAAATCAAAAGATTTGGCTTACGATTGGGCATATGTGGAATTGGGGATTTGAATATAAAAACGATTGTAAATTTGATAATTAGCGTAAATATGTATTATGAACTTGGGTAGTTGGCGTATGTTGTAATAAAAAGATTACAATTTGGGATAACTACATCATGAATCATGATTTGGGTTGATTTGGGCATGATACATACAATTTTGGTTAGAACTCGATATGGGTGAAATAGCATAAACTTGGCATACATGTAAATAGGCAAGAATTGGACATATGTAAACTGACAAGAATTGGGTATATATATATATCTATATATATATAAATTGGCATGTAATTTTGGAACGTGGGCATATGTTTATTAATATGTAAAGTTGGGAATTTGAAACATGAAAATGACTGTGTATTGGATAATTGTCTTGGAAACAAACATGAACATTTCTATATGTTAAACACATGATCGGATATTGGGGTTTTGGGGGAAATACGACCATTAATGAACCTTTTACACGAGGTTAGACTCAGTTTGTGGTGTAAATCTGCCCGGAACCGCCCGGCAAATCCAGTAGCCACAAAGTGTCAGTCTAATGTGAGAGGTCGAAGGCAAAATTGTAGGTGTAACGATTTATGACACGAGATTAGACCCAGTTTGTGGTGTTAATCTGCCCGGAACCGCCCGGCAAATCCAATGGCCACAAAGTGCACGGTCTAATGTGAGAGGTCATGATTCACTCGTCATAATGAATGAATTAAGGAATACTAACCATAATAAGACGTGGGTATGGTTAGAGGGTTAGGTGGGATAACATGGAAATTTGACATGTAAATGTGGACCTAACCGGTATGAGTTAAGAACATGAAAAACTTACAAGTGTAGGCTTAACCAACGTAACAGTTAATCAGACCAATGGGTTGGTTAAGTAATATGATTAGATTAATGACATTTAACCAATATATCATGAAACGTGGCAGGGTTAAGTCAACTGGAACATTTAGATAATACTTAACCAACTTTGCATGATACGTGGGCGGGTTAAGCCATGAATTACTTGAAATACTTAACCAATTTGACACGATGATTTGATAGGGTTAAGTCATGAACCATTTAAATATACTAAACCAATTTGACACGATGAATTGATAGGGTTAAGTCATGAACCGCTTGGATATACTTAACCAATTTGACACGATGATTTGATAGGGTTGAGTCATGAACCGCTTGAACATACTTAACCGATTTGACACGATGACTTGATAGGGTTAAGTCATGAACCGCTTGAATATGCTTAACCAACTTGACACATGATTCGTAGGGCTAAGTCATGAACTTGAACGACAACACTTAGCCAATTTGACATGACACGTAGACGGGTTAAGTCACGAACTTGAATGACAACACTTAACCAACTTGACATGCTAGACCGATGGGGTTAAGTCTCGAACTTAAATGACAACACTTAATCTACTAGACGAAAACCCTAGTTACGCGGTCCGTTTCAGCAGTAACCCACTAGATGTATCATGGTACCCTGGAACTAGGCAGGGTGGGGCACGATTACTGGGCTTATTGTAAGCGACCAGAACGACGGATGTGTGGGTGCGCCAGTGTAGGTTCTAACGGAGTGCGGACGTGCGCGCACTTCGGAGCAGATAAAGCTGGCATTGGGCATCAGTAGGTTTATCTGTGCGTGCTTGATTCGTGTCGATGGTTGGCACCATAGGGCTTGATACACCCTATGGTGGACCTAGCACAGGTGACTACATTTCGTGATTGGGCCATATGACACAGACACATGAACGAGCTAGGACTTGTAGGGAGCCGATCGATTAATAGATCGTTACGTGGAATTCGTTAGGTAGCGTAATCCCTAGTGGTCTTAGGTGGCTAAACCCTAATCGAATCTAGGAAACGTTCAATAGGTAGCATAATCCCTAGTGGTCCTAGGTGGCATAAATCCTACTTGAACACATGATAGTTCGTGATAAGGAACCCTAGACAGAACAAGGGTGACAGTCCAAACGATTTCAAGAATGGTTACACTACATTGAAGTAGTATAGAAATGCGTGATGAAGCCCGTACAATATACGGCAAGGGGCTGTACGTATACATGGAAAGGATGATATGGGTTGGGGTACTAGTACAGTTGGTTCAGAGAATATAGGAAATCAAAGAAAATAGTGGAATGGTGAAGCTTAGAAATCTTCCGATGTTATACTTAGTAGAAACCTTGCAATGTGATACTTGGTAGGAACCTTGTGATGATACTCTTGATAGGAAGCATGGGATGTTATACTTGATTCATCATGCCTGTAATTTACCTTTTCATCATGCTTATGTTTACTTTCAGTTTATTCATGCCATATTATCTTCACTTGTTTTTATGCTGAAAGCCACTAGGACTTACTCAGTCTTTATGACTGACCCAGTTTGTTTCGCCTCTTTTTCTTCCGTTCCCCCCTAGGTTCGCAGGGCAGGAATACAGCTTAGTTCAGATCTTACCAAGCTCCAAGGCTCTTTCATGTACTGCTTGGATTTCTCTTGGCTATGGCTTGCTTCGCTGCTTTATTGGGGAATGATTTATGACTATGGTTTTATGCTTCTTTACTATTGCAAGGAAGATTTTTATGTAATGGATTTAATGGCATTTTGATGTAAAAAGGCTTTAGACCTTTCTAGATTTTTAAAGCAATAAAATTTGGTTCTTCTTCCGCTGTTTTATATGTTCTGCCTTGTAATATTTCTGTGTATGTTTACCTAGATAATGCTCCACCAAAGCTAGTGCATTCCCTTTGCGAGTGACCCTAGTGGAGGTGGGGTGTTACATTTGGTATCAGAGTAGAAGGTTACCAAACTGGGCAAAAGTTTTTAAAACCTTTTGAAATTATTTTCAAAACCATTTACAAAGAAGCATTTTTCAAGAAAAGTTTTGTTTTACGAAAGGCATATTCCCCAAAGCCATATGCACTATCTTTTGATTCTCTCATTGAGTCTCTTCTCTCTTTCTTTTTCACCATAGTTTGTAGGCATACCATGCATGTAGGAGGGAAAAGAAGTGCCCAACCTCCATCAAGAAGCGCAGTAGTTCCATCTGCGACTAATCTTATTTCAAACATTGTAGGTTGCCATGAGATGGAGGTAACTTTCGAGAAACTTGTCAACAAGCTATACAAGGATAGTAAGAATGAGGATAAAGAACACAAGCCTGAGGATGAGAAACTTGTCGATAAGGCGTAATCCACGAAGGAGGAAAATGTGAAAGGGAAGAGGTCAAAGTAAAAGAATAATAAAACCCATGATAAGAAAGAATATCGTTGGTATGGTAAAAAGGGACATGTAGTTAAGTATCATAGGACAAGGACAAGGGCAAAGAACAAGATCGTCGAGAGGGCAATTGTACGCTCTCACTACTAGCATACCTAAGAGAGGTGGTAACGTTTATGTTAAAAGTTTAGCTTCTCTATCATACCGTGGGAACTTTGTTTTTATACATCGCATCCTTTTAATTCTGCCTCGATAGTTGAGTCTCTTCACCTTAGTACTAGCGTAGTAGATGATCCCATTTTTGTCTCAAATCCTGTTAGGGAATCGGCTCATTTATTAATGACTTGTTTGGATTTGAGAATGTCTATGCTATGTGTTGGGTTTAGAAGTAAAGATTATGTTTTTGGGCTATGGGTTGATTCTAGGGATGGAGTGGTTGTCCAGAAATGGTACCATTCTCAAATATGAAAAGAGGATAGTTAGACTCTTGACTTGCCTTGGTAATGCCCTCGAAGTCTAGTGTAACCCTTAGGGTTCTGCCATGTTTAGTTACCTAGAATCTCTTGATACATTTATCGATCCGCTCGAGTAGTGTTCGCCACTAAGGCGGATGGTTCATTTCGATTATGCATGAGTTATAGAAAATCACCTTAGTAAGTACACTTGGCAACATGGTTGGCATTTGTTTATTTTCAAGAGATAATTCATTTATGTGGAATACCTTCTAGTAAGTGAATGAGATCCAAGATTCACTAGTGAATTTTGGAGAGCTTGCATGAAACCATGAGTACGCAGTTATGTTTGAATCGGGTATACTAGAAAGAGAATAAGCGAAAGTGGAACGAGAGGCGACAGTAGAATGAGTTCCAACTCATATTCTAGGAACAAGAATTAAGGAACTACGAAATTGTGAAGTTAAAGACGGTCAAAGCACAATGGAGTTAAGCTCAAGGAAATACGACTTAGAAGATTGAAGACTAGACACACGCATCATATCTCTTTTTAAGAGTATATCCTTGATCCCTCTTTTCTTGTAGAGCTTACTTGTATGCTAACTTTTAAGTATATCCTCTTGGTCTTATTCTCAATCCTATTCCTGTTGCAAACCCATAGGGAGTATGACTTATCTGTTAGTAATACATGTTGGGGCTTGAGGGCGTCCGTTGGGTTGACTAAACTTTTTGGGTTTTATAGGATATGGGCTGGTGCTTAGGGAGATCTTCTCCTATTCAGTATATATGTGACGTAGATTTCCAGCTTTGACATTGCCTAATGGGCACAAGGTTTTTACTTGCTTCTATCGTTCGACTATACCTTTAGGTAGGAACAATTGGGTTAAACACGTGTTTCAGACATGTTATGATTGATGGTTGCAAGTGGCTGCTAGTGGTTGCTCGTGATTGCGTAACATACATTAGGAACTAGATCGGCTCATACACATTTCCATATTGCATATGCATGAGTGCTTATACTCGTTTATGGGTGAAATTGGATGTGTTATCATATGGATGATGCATATGGATGGATGATTATGCACACATATAGTGTTTATGTGACTAGGACTATTTGCTTACATGTTGGATTCATGGCACTAAACATATTTTGCATTAAGAAGATCAATCAGGTCTGATCATTTGCATTAGATAAGGAACATATACACACATTTTCTGCATATGTTCATACATCATTAGAAATCTCTTAAGGACAATGGATGCCTGTGATTGATGATTGAGTAGATTGATGATTGGATGGTAGGACACATTCTTCTTAACTTGAAGATTTCGGAGACGAAATCCTTTAAGGAGGGGAGAATGTAACAACCTGTATTTTTATAACATGTTAAAACAAGAAATCAAGGCAGAATTAAATTTTAAAATCAGAATAAGGGGAAACGGGTTACGCCATTGCGTTCGTCTCAAAATTTTACACGAAACAGAGTCGGAGTTTTCGAAAATCGGAGTCCGGATGAAGAAGGTATGGCCTGTACAAGTTTCAGCAGTTTTCAGGCAGACTGGACCAGGGGGTCGACCTACACCCCCCCCCCCCCCCAGGTCGACCATAGAGTCGACCTACCCCCCAGGTCGACCATAGTGTCGACGCCCCACCTTACAGGTCGACCTGGTCGGCCTGGTTTGACCCAGAACAAATTTTTGAAGCCTGAGACGTGTTTTGATGGTCCGGATTGATTCTAGGCTTAATCTAAGAGCCTAAACTAGTTGCTACACCTATAAAAACACCCTTATACCTAACCTAATTCATATCAAATCACTCTTACACCATTATGCTGCTAAAATACCTCTTGAACCATGGCCGCTGCCCCCAAATTAAAGAATAAGCATTCAAACTCAATCCAATTCGAAGATTAAAGCTTGTACAATGATTCAAGACAATAAATCAACACTACTACAATGTTCTATGACAATTTCACTTCCTAATTCAATAACCATGCTCTGTAAGTTCTAGTTGTTTTTAGATTTAAACATTTAATTATAATATGGACATGAAATAAAGTGGAATTGGATCTAAGTATGTTTATCAATTCTGATCTATTTCTGTTGCTCCTTGAATTTTCGGTTTTGGGACTTGTCTATCTTTATGTTCATGACAAGTTTATGATCTATTCAGCAGTTTTCTCGATTTGTGATGACGTTATCATCAATTTGTAATATTTATGCCTATGATGATGTTTTCCTCCGATCTCATTTTTTTATTCAATTTCTGTCTCCCCCAATTTATTTTCTTTTCACGAATCTTGGTCAATTTCGGACATTGGCTTAAAATCGTGATTTGCGTACGATATGTATACGGGGGAATTATGGGATTATTGCCTTTATGAACATGATGTAATAATTGGCAACATGAAATTGGATATTATCATTGTATTTGCAAGTTTGGGCTTGATCTGTAAATTTTGGTATAATCTTGTTATGAACAATTATATACATGGAATTTGGCACAAATAGGATCTATGTAATGTAACATGAGATTTGGTATATATAACATGTATGTAATTTGGCATGTAAATTAAACCACGAGTTCGGGCCTATGTAAACAAAATCAAAAGATTTGGCTTACGATTGGGCATATGTAGAATTGGGGATTTGAATATAAAAGCGATTGTAAATTTGATAATTGGCATAAATATGTATTATGAACTTGGGTAGTTGGCGTGTGTTGTAATAAAAAGATTACAATTTTGGATAACTACATCATGAATCATGATTTGGGTTTATTTTGGCATGATACTGCAATTTTGGCTAGAACTCGATATGGGTGAAATAGCATAAACTTGGCATACATGTAAATAGGCAAGAATTGGACATATTTAAACCGACTAGAATTGGGTATATATATATATAAATTGGCATGTAATTTTGGAACTTGGGTATATGTTTATTAATATGTAAAGTTGGGAATTTGAAACATGAAAATGACTTTGTATTGGATAATTGACTTGGACACGAACATGAACATTTCTATATGTTAAACACATGAATGGATATTGGGGTTTTGGGGGAAATACGACCATTAATGAACCTTTGACATGAGGTTAGACTCAGTTTGTGGTGTAAATCTACCCGGAACCGCCCGGCAAATCCAGTAGCCACAAAGTGTCAGTCTAATGTGAGAGGTCGAAGGCCAAATTGTAGGCGTAATGATTTATGACACAAGGTTAGACCCAGTTTGTGGTGTAAATCTACCCAGAACCGCCCGGCAAATCCAGTGGACACAAAGTGCACGGTCTAATGTGAGAGGTCATGATTCGTTCGTCATAATGAATGAATTAAGGAATACTAACCATAATAAGACGAGGGTATGGTCAGAGGGTTAGGTGGGATAACATGGAAATTTGACATGTAAATGTGGACCTAACCGGTATAAGTTAAGAACATGTAAAACTTACAAGTGTAGGCTTAACCAACGTAATAGTTAATCAGATCAATGGGTGGGTTAAGTAATATGACTAGACTAATGACAATTAACCATTATAACATGACACGTGGCAGGGTTAAGTCAACTGGAACATATAGATAATACTTAACCAACATTTCATGATACGTGGGCGGGTTAAGCCATGAATTACTTGAAATACTTAACCATTTTGACACGATGATTTGATAGGGTTAAGTCATGAACCACTTGAATATACTTAACCAATTTGACATGATGATTTGATAGGGTTAAGTCATGAACCGCTTGGATATACTTAACCAATTTGACATGATGATTTAATAGGGTTAAGTCATGAACCGCTTGAATATAATTAACCGATTTGACATGATGACTTGATAGGGTTAAGTCATGAACCGCTTGAATATGCTTAACCAACTTGACACATGATTCGTGGGGCTAAGTCATGAACTTGAACGATAACACTTAGCCAATTTGACATGACACGTAGACGGGTTAAGTCACGAACTTGAATGACAACACTTAACCAACTTGACATGCTAGACCGATGGGGTTAAGTCTCGAACTCAAATGACAACTCTTAACTTACTAGACGGAAACCGTAGTTATGCGGTCCGTTTCAGCAGTAACCCACTAGATGTATCATGGTACCCTGGAACTAGGCAGGGTGGGGCACGATTACTGGGCTTATTGTAAGCGACCAGAACGACGGCTGTGTGGGTGCACCAGTGTAGGTTCTAACGGAGTGCGGGCGTGCACGCACTCCGGAGCAGAAAAAGCAGGCATTGGGCATCAGTAGGATTATCTGTGCGTGCTTGATTCGTTTCGATGGTTGGCACCATAGGGCTTGATACACCCTATGGTTAACCTAGCATAGGTGACTACATTTCGTGATTGGGCCGTATGACACAGACACATGAACGAGCTAGGACTTGTAGGGAGTCGATCGATTAATAGATCGTTACGTGCAATTCGTTAGGTAGCGTAATCCCTAGTGGTCCTAGGTGGCATAAACCCTAATCGAATCTACGAAACGTTCAATAGGTAGCATAATCCCTAGTGGTCCTAGGTGGCATAAATCCTAGTTGATCACGAGATAGTTCGTGATAAGGAAACTTAGACAGAACAAGGGTGGCAGTCCAAACGATTTCAAGAATAGTTGCACTACGTTAAAGTAGTATAGAAATACGTGATGAAGCCTGTACAATATACGGCAAGGGGCTGTACGTATACATGGAAAGGATGATATGGGTTGGGGTACTAGTACAGTTGGTGCATAGAATATAGGAAATCAAAGAAAATAGTGGAATGGTGAAGCTTAGAAATCTTCCGATGTTATACTTAGTAGAAACCTTGCAATGTGATACTTGGTAGGAACCTTGTGATGATACTCTTGATAGGAAGCATGGGATGTTATACTTGATTCATCGTGCCTGTAACTTACCTTGTCATCATGCTTATGTTTACTTTCAGTTTATTCATGCAATATTACCTTCACTTGTTTTTATGCTGAAAGCCACTAGGACTTAATCAGTCTTTATGACTGACCCAGTTTGTTTCGCCTCTTTTTCTTCCGTTTCCCCCCCAGGTTCGCAGGGCAGGAATACAGCTTAGTTCGGATCTTACCAAGCTCCAAGGCTCTTTCATGTACTGCTTGGATTTCTCTTGGCTATGGCTTGCTTTGCTGCTTTATTGGGGAATGATTTATGACTATGGTTTTATGCTTCTTTACTATTGGAAGAAAGATTTTGATGTAATGGATTTAATGGCATTTTGATGTAAAAAGGCTTTAGACCTTTCTAGATTTTTAAAGCAATAAAATTTGGTTCTTCTTCCGCTGTTTTATATGTTCTGTCTTGTAATATTTCTATGTATGTTTACCTAGATAATGCTCCATCAAAGCTAGTGCATTCCCTTTGCGAGTGACCCTAGTGGAGGTGGGGTGTTACAGCACCTTTCTCCTCTTCATGCATAAGCACCATGTTAACTAATTTCTCAAAGGTAGCCCCCATCGGAATGTGGGTCATAGCTAACCCATGTAGCGGCTCATTTAAACCTTTAACGAACCTTAGGGCCTTCTTCTCAGGCGTGTTTACCAACTCCAAGCCAAATCTCGCCAACTGATTGAACTTGTTGACGTACTCCTTTACTGATAAATCCTCTTGTTTCAATGCTAAGAAACTTTCCATGTATAAGTTTTCTTCTGCCCTTGAGAGGAATTTCATCTCGAACCTACGCCTAAAATCCATTCATGTCTCCACTGGACGCTCTCCATTCGTGACCTCCCATCAAAACGAGGCTTCGTCCTTCATTAACCAAGAAGCCAATTGGACCTTCCTTCCATTTTCCACCTCGAAAATATCAAATAGATCTTCCACCTCCTTAAGCCAATTTCGAGCTTCAACAAACGTTTCTGATCCGTGAAAAGGTTTCCTGCCCATGCCCTAAAATCTTTGCATATCTTTGAAAAAGTATCAACACAAGGTGGGGGAGGAGGAGGAGGAGCGACTGCAGCTGGGGGAGGAGGAACATTTGCTGGGCATGCGCCATTGGCCCTGGCCTCCAGATACCTTCTAAACCAGCTTGGTATCGGTATGCCCTCGGGTATCTCAGGTTCCCTAGACATGCTGAAAAAATGAAAATGGAAGAGATTCAAAACGGAGAATCGAATGAAAGATATATGGCTCTTGGGGGTTATGTTTTTAAAACAAACTTTTCTCTTGAAAATACTTTCCTTAAAACATATTTTTTGAAAGTATTTCTTTATAAAATTCTTTGAAAAACAGTTTTTCAAAATTCATATCTGTTCTGGTAACCATCAGCTCTGATACCACGTGTAACACCCCACATCCATTAGTGTCACTCACAAGGGGAATGCATTAACTTCCATGGAGCATATTTAGTGTATAGAACAGAATATAACAAGACAGATACAAATAATGGTACTTGAAAATTTTAAAACAACTTTTATTGCAGCGAAGAAATAATTTGATTACAACAACTTCATAAACCAAGTACACTTAATGTCCATCTTGACAAATTGTTTCAGAGTACATAAAGTAAAAAAGCATAACCCCAAACACAATTAGCCATAAAAGAGATGAGATGGACTTTACTTTCAGCAATACAAGCACTTCCAAAAGACAGAGAAAGAGATCCAAGATCAAGCACCACTAGTACTAGTCCTACCCTAAGAACCTGGGGGGAGGGGAAGGAAGAAAAGAGGCGAAAACAAGGGGTTCAAACATAGAGTCTGGCGAGTACAATAACTTTAACAATATTATAATTAAAGTAACTAGGATAAGGCATAAACTGGTAAGACAAGGTATGACCATGAAACAAGTGGGCATGACAAAGAAAATAAGAGGAATATTCTGGCGTTGATCTCGTTCCTAATCACTATAGGATAATTACTATACTGCACCATCACTAGTCATCCTAAAAGTTGATCTCGCCTACAGAACCTAATAATAATAATGGTAGTTTCGTGTACCCCTAGCTACCTTCATAGGTATCGTTTGCCCCCTATCTCCACTAGTTGTACCCACTAGCCACCCCATGCGATCGGCTCCCTAACTCGTAGATACCCGTACTAGTCCCACAGTGGAGTGTATCGCTCCCCAAAGTGGCAACCTGATACCACTAGAAATGCACAGCTTATATCTACACGATGCAACAACGTCTTACCTACCATCCCGGGCCCACACACGCACATGACCCCGTTGGACTTGCGTTGCCACCGTTAACCCCTTTTGACCTCTTACAATAAAACTTAGTAAGCGTGTCCCGTCCTCTACTTGGGTCGAGCTCACAAAGATACTTAATGGGTTACTAGTTTGAAAAGGGTCCACATGCCTGACGCAAGCTTTCCACCTATGCTTGGTCCCTACTAAGATTTCCCCACTTAACCCCATTCTTATTCATGTCTTCTCATATATTTCAACTTGGTTAAGTGCATCTAATCGTATTTCCCATGCCACCCAAGGCACCCACTTAACCCCCCATGTCCCACCACATGTTTATCTGGTTAAGTGTTACTTAATTCTAGTCGTAACCTTGAAAAGACCTCCCACATTAGACTGACATTTGCGGTTGCTGGATTTGCCGGGTGGTTCCGGGCAGTCTTATACCACAAACGAGCCTAACCTTGTGTCTTTACAGTTGTTACGCATTTAATTCATTCCTTTGGCCTCTCACATTAGACTGACATTTGTGGTTGCTGGATTTGCCTGGCAGGTCTATGCAGTCTTACACCACAAACGAGTCTAACCTCGTGTCTTAGGCGGTAAATTATTACACATCTTTATTTAACCCCAAATTGGATTAATATCCCTATTCAAATTTGTCAATAAATTCCAAATTTATTTATGCCCATAATTTTCACTTAAATTATGTCCATAAATACCAATTAATGCCTCAAATTAATTATATGCCTTTTAAAGCCATTTTATGCCAATTCACAATTTATGTATATTCAGTATTATCCCATCATCCCCACGCTATTCGTACGTTTTCATATGACATATGTTAGACTCGCTAATATTCTAACTTATAAAAAGAAAATCAACATCACATAACACAAAAAATAGAACTAAGTATCATGAGATAAGTTTACATAGCCAATAACTTGCATATATGGATTTGGTTTTCCTATAACTTGCATATGAATTTCTAGCATATGATTCACATACAAAACTAGCACAGGCAATGGGCATAAACTTGCATAACTTATGTACTGCCATGGATCTAAATATAGATCTAAACATAAAGATGTGAACTTGTATATAGATCTAAACATAAAGGTGTGAACTTGCATATAGATCTAAACATGTAGATTAATGTCACATAAACTAGCATACGTATTTTAACAACCCAAACTTACATAAGATTCATATAAGAACATATGATCCAACATCTTAAACTTGCATAAAACTCGTACAAGAACATATGATCCAATATCACAAACTTGCATACGATTCATATAAGAACATATGATCCAGTATCACAAACTTGCGTAAGATTCATATATGATTCAACTTGCATAAGATTCACATAAGAACTAACATATGATTCAACGTCACAAACATGCATATAATTTACATCACATGATTCCAAATCATATTCTCATAATCCCAATTATAACTTATCATAATTAAATTAATTAATTAATTTGTGAAAGCTATTTTACTCACAAATAAAAAGAATAGTCTTGTCTTTCTGGGATCTGTATTCTGAAACTGAATTGCTCGCCTTTGGTGTATACTAATCATTATTCTAATCTTAGATTAGATTTGATTCAATCTTCTATCTTGCTTTAGTGTTGAAAGTGTATGGCGGCTACTCTAGGTTCTCTATTGACAACATGGCGGCTCTTGGTATGAATTAATGTGATTAGGGTTGAGGGTTTGGGGGTGTTTTTATAGAAGATTAACTAATTAAGAGCCATCATATTAACCTAGAATCAATCGAGACCATCCAGTCAAGATAGAATGACACCTCAGCCCTAGTGACTCAGCACTGAGTCGAAATGTCGTCATATTTCAGATTTGCCCGGAGGGGGGTGGTGGGCAGGTCGACCCTCTGGTCGACATGTAGAGCAGGTTGACCCCCAGGTCGACTCCCTAGTCGACCTAGGCTTTGGGCGGGAATTTTCCCGCCCAGCCCGCTTCCCTATTTTGTACTTTGAATTTTGATTCGAGCTGTTTTTAATTTATTCAAATTCTGAAACTTCTGAAGCCCATAACTTTTTCATACGCAGTACAATTCACACAAACTCGGACTCTATCTCAAGCAGAATTCCGAGATGAACGCAATGGCGTAACCCATTTCCCTTAATACCCACATTTGGAATTAAGTATTCTTTAATTCGTTAACTTTAATATTTAAAATTATGGGGTGTTACAGGTTTGCCTTCCAGTGTGATCGCCGCACTCCTCTTCATGTACATCTGTTAACACATAGGCATCGTCGTTATGGGCTATGCATCGAAATAGCGAGACAAAGAAGCCTCTACGTTAGAGTACTACATTCAGAATGATGTAATGTGATGACTGGCGAGTGATCGCCCTTCTTACCTTGTAATGTCCCGGGAGGGTCCCGTGTTGCAAGTAGTTCTTGATCGGTGTTGTCCAAGATTCGGGTTCGGCCACGGTGTTCATTACAGTTAATGCTTGGCGAATCAAGCACTTCAACTAGAGCGAGTCTTAAGAGCTGTTCATCGCTATAGCTCGCCAACTTGGCCAACGAGTCCGCCTTCTCATTTTGTTCTCGCGGAATATGCGTGATGACAAAGTAGTCAATTTTGATGAGAAGCCCCGAAACTAGGCACGATAAAGAGTAAGTCGCGTCCCCTTGGCTTGGTACTTCCACTATACCTGACGCACGATGAGCTGTAAATCAGAGAAGATCTGGATGGCCTTCTAGTCAAGTTCAATTGCGATTCTAAGTCCGGTTATTAAGGCCTCAAACTCCACGTCATTATTGGTAGTGGGGAAGTTGATCTTTAACGCGTAGCATATCGGGTGCTCTTCTACAGTGATGAGCATGACTCTGGTCTTGGAACACTTATTATTGGAAGATCCATCTATAAACAGTTTACACAGAATATCTAGATCTTCGACACTTTTTGGAGAAGACTCCTCAGGGGCGGTGAAATCCACCATGAAATCTGTAACACCCCGTAATTATGTTAATATTAATATCCACAAATTAAAGAATAACTAATCTCAGACATGAGAATTGTGGGAAACGGGTGGCGCCATTGCGTTCGCCTCGGAAAAATACGCGAAATAGAGTCCGAAATTTCGTAAATTGGAGTCCGTATGATCAAGATATGGCCTCGCAAAGTTTCACGAAAATTCAAATTCTAAAACAGATTCAAATTTTCAGAATTCAGGGTAGGCGGCAAAAATCCCGCCCAGACAGGTCGACAGGGTGGTCAACACTAGGGTCGACCTCCCTCCCCAACCAGGTCGACACTAGAGTCGACCTGGGGGTAGACCTCCCCCCCCCCCAAGGTCGACTGGGGAGTCGACCTGGGTGTCGACCTGGGGTTCGACCTCCCTGGTCGGCCTGGTGCACCTGTTTTGGCTCCTGGGTCTTGTTCTGAGGGCTTCTGACGATTTTAGATGGCTCAGATCTATCCTAGGGTTTATCTAAAGGCCTAAAACAACTAACTACACCTATAAATACATCCTAAGACCTAGCCTCCTCTACACACAATTCTATTCTGCTTCTTCTCTGCCTCTGTTCTAATAAAAATAAAAATGGCGTCGCTACTCTGCTGGAATCAAAACTAAAAGCCAATCAACATCATCCTAAATTCAAATTTGAGATAAAAGCTTATGCAACAATTCTGTAACAACTAAAGTTCTTTCTTTAATCCAATCAAGGCAAGTATAGTTATTTTATGCTATAAACATTAATTATAATTCTGATATGCTTTTAAATCTGAATCTGAGATCGTATATCTGTCAGATCTGTTTTTCTGTGACTGTTCTGTATCCCTTTCTGCTTCCTTTCTGTTTCTATAGCCAGGCTACCACGAGCCTGTGCCTAATCTCCTAAGAGATTAACGTATGAACGCAAATTTTGGGACAAATAATGAATGATGCGAAATTTGACAAGACTGAATTGAACGTATGACTTTAGATTTGAGGCATAAAATATATTAACATATGACTTGGGATTGGATGCATGAATTTGACTGTAAACATCTAATTTATATATGTTGTATGTTGTATTCTAGATCTGTAACTAATTAGAGAAATGAACATATGATTTAGATCTGTAATTAATTAGAAAAATAAGCATATGTTGTAAACTAGTTTTAGACCTATGCATATTCTGTGATAAAAGAAGAGAGGAACCATTGTAAGATTACATATGATTTGAGACTTTGGACAAAATGCATATAAAAGTCAAGATCTGATTTTTAGAAGATATGATTTAAAGATTTAGATTGTTGGGTATAGTTTGCATAATGATTTATGACTTAAAAAGAAGAAGATATGCAAACATGGAGTATATGTTCATATTGTGAATCATGACAATTATGTAGGCATATGAATTTAGGCCTAATTGATGATTAGGCAAGGCATGTAAATAGAACCTTTAGAAATATTAAATTTGCTAAATCTGCTAATTTGACAAGTTGTCTAAACCGCTAGTTTTGTTATATTGCCTAGACTGCTAATTAGATTGAAGTGCCTAATTTGTTAAATTTGTCAGTTGAAATGCCTAACCTGTTGTATGCCAAAATCTGCTAAGTTGCTAAATCTGTTAAATCCGTTAAGTCATATAATCTGGAAAATCTGTTATCTGCTAAAATCTGCTATCTGATGTGTTGATATAATCATCCTGTTATTGGTGAAATCTGAATTGGCATATATATATTAGGCGTGCGCATAAACGGTAAATTATTAATTAATTGGCCGCAAAGATAAACATGGTTAACTTGAGGTTAGAATGAGTTTGCGGCGTAATTCTGCCCAGAACCGCCCGGCATATTCCAGTGGTCACAAACAATAGGTTCTAATGTGAGAAGTTAGTCATAACGTGCCTGAAAAACCCGAGGTTAGACTCATTTTGCGACAGAAACCTGCCCGGAACCAACCGGCCTAACCAGTAGCCGCAAACTGTCAGTCTAATGTGAGAGGTTTGGGCATTAATATTTAATTAATGAAAATCTGAGATAAATATGATGTCTAAAACGTGTTGGGTGGGTAAGGTTAAACCAATTAGACCAATGAATTTGATAAACCCGTTTCGTGAATCCATAGGCCCAATACAAAGTTAGATAGATCTGTAACCATTTAATCCGTAAGTCTGTAACCACTTAATCTGTAAGCTTGTTAATCCGAACATTTAATCGTTAGTCTGAAAACCGGTTAACTTGTTTGTTTGATCTATGAACTAGTTGATCTAAACTCTGTATGTCTGAACTTCTAAACAAGTTAATCTGAAATCTGTTAGTCTGGGGAGACAAGGTTAGGAGGGGAATTACTTGTGTGATCTGTTGTTTGGGACCCATATTAGTCAGTAACCCTTTCTGGTATCAAAACTTTGACCAAACAGTAAGTAGGGTCCGGGCACGCTTACTGAACTAATTATAAGTGGTTCATTCTGATAATGGCGAGGGGTGTTGATGGTGCGTTCCAACCGGGTCATGTGCGTGCATGGATCTCGGTCTGCCTCTGAGGATATAAGACGCCGTAACATCTGTAAATAGGTCTATGCCAATTGGTTGTCACTTTAGGGAGTGATACACCCTACTGTGGGGTGTTACACTTGGTATCAGAGCTGAAGGTTACCAGATTTTATAAAAAGTTTTGAAAACTATTTTCAAAAAGGTTTTGAAAGGAAGTATCTTCAAAAATAAAGCTTATTTTGAAAAACATAATCCCCAAGAGCCATATATCTTTCTTTCAGTCCTTTTTGTATTGAACCTTTCCTTTTTTTCGTTTCAGTATGTCTGAAGCATCTGAGATACCAGAGGGTGTTCATGTACCCGGTTGGTTTCGTCAATATCTTGAGGCTAGGACCGCCGCTGCAGGTCCAGCAAATGATCCCCCTTCCCCACCCCCTCCTCGTGCAATTGCTTTCTCAAAGATCTGTAGAGATTTTAGGGCCATGGGTGGGAAGGATTTCAAAGGAACCAAATCATTCGTAGAAGCGAGGAATTGGATCAAAGAAACTGAGGATCTATTCGTTATCTTCGAGGTGGACGATAGGCAGAAGGTACAGTTGGCGGTATGGCTGCTCAAAGACGAAGCTTCCTACTGGTGGAAAGTCACTAACGCCGAGAGGCTGGTTGAGACATGGATGGATTTCAGGACAAGGTTTGAGACAAAATTTCTCTCGCAAGCTGAACGGAGTTTACAACTGGAGAAGTTCTTATCTCTTAAGCAAGGAAGTATGACGGTCAAGGAATACGTCAACCAGTTCAACCAACTAGCTAGGTTCGAATTGGATTAAGTCAACACTCAGCATAAAAAGGCTCTTCTCTTTGTTAAAGGATTGAACGAGCCACTGCACAGCCTAGCCATGACCCATGTACCCATGGGAGCGACTTACGAGAGATTGGTGGACATGGCACTACTGCACGAGGAAGACAAGGGCCCGAAAGAGACAAAGAAGGAAGAACCACAGAATAAGAAAGCGGGGCCCAAAAAGGAAACACAAAAGAAAGATGAAAAGACTGAAGATAAGAAGGGGAAAAAGTGCTTTACTTGTGGGAGCTCGACTCATCTGAACAAGGATTGCAGAAAAAGGAAAGGCACTTGCTTCAATTGTGGAGAGATGGGACACTTCACTAGGGACTGCCCGAAGAGACGAGGGCAAGGAGGGCAGGCAAACACTCTCGAGGCTAGTGGCTAGGATAGAAATAGGAAAATTTTCTATAGTAGGTTTAATTTCTTTATCTGATTATGGAGTTAAGACTTTTTCTGATTCTGGTATTTTGATTTTGTAATCGATACTCTGCACTTTAATACTAGTATTATTTCTGAATTCCGCTGTAGACTCAGATCCATAAGGGTTATGGCTCATCTGTTTGAGATTGGGGTTTGAGGGATATTTGTGTTAGACGTCAAGTATGACGCATACATTCTGTGTTTTTGTGGGATATGATTTTTATCATGCTTAGCTTCCTAAGAATCATTAGGGAACCAGATCTGTATCAGTAGTCTGTAAATATTTGAATAATTCTGCTTTCCAGTTTTGACATTGGCTAAAGGAGGTGATCCTCTGGGTGTCAATCTGATGTTGATTTCGGTCTTCGGGATTGATACTTAGGGGAATTATTTTCTCAACCAATGTCTAATGGGAACCAAGTCTTTGACTTATCTATACTCGCTTCCATCTTTCGACTGTATCCTATCGATCGAATCTTCGAACTTTAGGTAGAAACTAATGGGTGTAAACATGTGTTTGAGACATGTTATGTTTGATGGTTGCAAGTGGATGCAAGTGGTTGTTAGTGGTTGCCCGTGGATGCATATACACACACTAGGCACTAGATCGGCTCGAAAACACTCTCATACTGCATATGGATGTGTGAGCATTTTTCAATTTTTGTGGATAAAAAAATGATTGACACAGCACATGGATATTGCATATGTCTGAATGGTTGTGCACTCATATAGAAATGATATGTATCAAGTAGGAAAATTGCATACATGTTGGACTCATGGCATTCGCATAATTCGCATTAAGGAGGTCAACTGAATCAGTGGACCGCCTGATTTTACATTAGATAGGGACATATACACACACTGTACATTTAAACATGAAAGCATTAGAACTCTATAAGGACAATGGATGCCTGTGTTTGATGGTTGAGTAGATGGTTGTTTGGATTATTAGGATATACATTCTTCTTGACATAAAGATTTCGGGGACGAAATCCTTTAAGGAGGGGAGAATGTAACACCCCGTAATTCTGTTAATATTAATATCCACAAATTAAAGAATAACTAATCTCAGACATGAGAATTGTGGGAAACGGGTGGCATCATTGCGTTCGTCTCGGAAAAATACGCGAAATAGAGTCCAAAATTTCGTAAATCGGAGTCCGTATAATCAGGATATGGCCTCGCAAAGTTTCACGAAAAATTCAAATTCGAAAACAGATTCAAATTTTCAGAATTCAGGATAGGCGGGAAAAATCCCGCCCAGACAGGTCGACAGGGTGGTCGACACTAGGGTCGACCTCCCCCCCCCCCCAACCAGGTCGACACTAGAGTCGACCTGGGGGTCGACCTCCCCCCCTCCCCCCCCCCCCCCCAGGTCGACTGGGGAGTCGACCTGGGTGTCGACCAGGGGGTCCACCTCCCTGGTCGGCCAGGTCGGCCTGGTGCACCTGTTTTGGCTCCTGGGTCTTGTTCTGAGGGCTTGTGACGATATTAGATGGCTCAGATCTATCTAAGGGTTTATCTAAAGGCCTAAAACAACTAACTACACCTATAAATACATCCTAAGACCTAGCCTCCTCTACACACAATTCTATTCTGCTTCTTCTCTGCCTCTGTTCTAATAAAAATAAAAATGGCGTCGCTACTCTGCTGGAATCAAAACTAGAAGCCAATCAACATCATCCTAAATTCAAATTTGAGATAAAAGCTTCTGCAAAAATTCTGTAACAACTAAAGTTCTTTCTTTAATTTAATCAAGGCAAGTACAGTTATTTTATGCTATAAACATTAATTATAATTCTGATATGCTTTTAAATCTGAATCTGAGATTGTATATCTGTCAGATCTGTTTTTCTGTGATTGTTCTGTATCCCTTTCTGCTTCCTTTCTGTTTCTATAGCCAGGCTACCATGAGCCTGTGCCTAATCTCATAAGAGATTAACGTATGAACGCAAATTTTGGGACAAATAATGAATGATGCGAAATTTGACAAGACTGAATTGAACGTATGACTTTAGATCTGAGGCATAAAATATATTAACATATGACTTGGGATTGGATGCATGAATTTGACTGTAAACATCTAATTTATATATGTTGTATGTTGTATTCTAGATCTGTAACTAATTAGAGAAATGAACATATGATTTAGATCTGTAATTAATTAGAAAAATAAGCATATGTTGTAAACTAGTTTTAGACCTATGCATATTCTGTGATAAAAGAAGAGAGGAACCATTGTAAGATTACATATGATTTGAGACTTTGGACAAAATGCATATAAAAGTCAAGATCTGATTTTTAGAAGATATGATTTAAAGATTTAGATTGTTGGGTATAGTTTGCATAATGATTTATGACTTAAAAAGAAGAAGATATGCAAACATGGAGTATATGTTCATATTGTGAATCATGACAATTATGTAGGCATATGAATTTAGGCCTAATTCATGATTAGGCAAGGCATGTAAATAGAACCTTTAGAAATATTAAATTTTCTAAATCTGCTAATTTGCCAAGTTGCCTAAACCGCTAGTTTTGTTATATTGCCTAGACTGCTAATTAGATTGAAGTGCCTAATCTGTTAAATTTGTCAGTTGAAATGCCTAACCTGCTGTATGCCAAAATATGCTAAGTTGTTAAATCTGTTAAATCCGTTAAGTCATATAATCTGGAAAATCTGTTATCTGCTAAAATCTGCTATCTGCTGTGTTGATATAATCATCCTGTTATTGGTGAAATCTGAATTGGCATATATATATTAGGCGTGCGCATAAACGGTAAATTATTAATTAATTGGCCGCAAAGATAAACATGGCTAACTCGAGGTTAGAATGAGTTTGCGGCATAATTCTGCCCAGAACCGCCCGGCATATTCCAGTGGTCGCAAACAATAGGTTCTAATGTGAGAAGTTAGTCATAACGTGCTTGAAAAACCCGAGGTTAGACTCATTTTGCGACAGAAACCTGCCCGGAACCAACCGACCTAACCAGTAGCTGCAAACTGTCAGTCTAATGTGAGAGGTTTGGGCATTAATATTTAATTAATGAAAATCTGAGATAAATATGATGTCTAAAACGTGTGGGTGGGTAAGGTTAAACCAATTGGACCAATGAATCTGATAAACCCGTTTCGTGAATCCATAGGCCCAATACAAAGTTAGATAAATCTGTAACCAGTTAATCCGTAAGTATGTAACCAGTTAATCTGTAAGCTTGTTAATCCGAACATCTGATCCGTTAGTCTGAAAACCGGTTAACTTGTTTGTTTGATCTATGAACTAGTTGATCTAAACTCTGTATGTCTGAACTTCTAAACAAGTTAATCTGAAATCTGTTAGTCTGGGGACACAAGGTTAGGAGGGGAATTACTTGTGTCATCTGTTGTTTGGGACCCATATTAGTCAGTAACCCTTTCTGGTATCAAAATTTTGACCCAACAGTAAGTAGGGTCCGGGCACGCTTACTGAACTAATTATAAGTGGTTCATTCTGATAATGGCGAGTGGTGTTGATGGTGCGTTCCAACCGGGTCATGTGCGTGCATGGATCCCGGTCTGCCTCTGAGGATATAAGACGCCCTGACATCTGTAAATAGGTCTGTGCCAATTGGTTGTCACTTTAGGGAGTGATACACCCTACTGCGGGGTGTTACACTTGGTATCAGAGCTGAAGGTTACCAGATTTTATAAAAAAATTTGAAAATTATTTTCAGAAAGGTTTTGAAAGGAAGTATCTTCAAAAATAAAGCTTATTTTGAAAAACATAATCCCCAAGAGCCATATATCTTTCTTTCAGTCCTTTTTGTATTGAACCTTTCCTTTTTTTCGTTTCAGCATGTCTGAAGCATCTGAGATACCAGAGGGTGTTCATGTACCCGGTTGGTTTCGTTAATATCTTGAGGCTAGGACCGCCGCTGCAGGTCCAGCAAATGATCCCCCTTCCCCACCCCCTCCTCGTGCAATTGCTTTCTCAAAGATCTGTAGAGATTTTAGGGCCATGGGTGGGAAGGATTTCAAAGGAACCAAATCATTCGTAGAAGCGAGGAATTGGCTCAAAGAAACTGAGGATCTATTCATTATCTTCGAGGTGGACGATAGGCAGAAGGTTCAGTTGGCGGTATGGCTGCTCAAAGACGAAGCTTCCTACTGGTGGAAAGTCACTAACGCCGAGAGGCTGGTTGAGACATGGATGGATTTCAGAACAAGGTTTGAGACAAAATTTCTCTCGCAAGCTGAACGGAGTTTACAACTGGAGAAGTTCTTATCTCTTAAGCAAGGAAGTATGACGGTCAAGGAATACGTCAACCAGTTCAACCAACTAGCTAGGTTCGGATTGGATTTAGTCAACACTCAGCATAAAAAGGCTCTTCGCTTTGTTAAAGGATTGAATGAGCCACTGCACAACCCAGCCATAACCCATTTACCCATGGGAGCGACTTACGAGAGATTGGTGGACATGGCACTACTGCACGAGGAAGACAAGGGCCCGAAAGAGACAAAGAAGGAAGAACCACAGAATAAGAAAGCGGGGCCCAAAAAGGAAACACAAAAGAAGGATGAAAAGACTGAAGATAAGAAAGGGAAAAAGTGCTTTACTTGTGGGAGCTCGACTCATCTGAACAAGGATTGCAGAAAAAGGAAAGGCACTTGCTTCAACTGTGGAGAGATGGGACACTTCACTAGGGACTGCCCGAAGAGACGAGGGCATGGAGGGCAGGCAAACACTCTCGAGGCTAGTGGCTAGGATAGAAATAGGAAAATTTCTATAGTAGGTTTAATTTCTTTATCTGATTATGGAGTTAAGACTTTTTCTGATTCTGGTATTTTGATTTTGTAATCGATACTCTGCACTTTAATACTAGTATTATTTCTGAATTCCGCTGTAGACTCAGATCCATAAGGGTTATGGCTCATCTGTTTGAGATTGGGGTTTGAGGGATATTTGTGTTAGACGTCAAGTATGACGCATACATTTTGAGTTTTTGTGGGATATGATTTTTATCATGCTTAGCTTCCTAAGAATCATTAGGGAACCTAATCTGTACCAGTAGTCTGTAAATATTTGAATAATTCTGCTTTCCAGTTTTGACATTAGCTAAAGGAGGTGATCCTCTGGGTGTCAATCTGATGTTGATTTCGGTCTTCGGGATTGATACTTAGGGGAATTATTTTCTCAACCAATGTCTAATGGGAACCAAGTCTTTGACTTATCTGTACTCGCTTCCATTAGGGATGGCAATGGTGCGGGTCTAGGGTCCAAACCCGCTAGACCCGCCCCTGTTTTGACCCATTTAGACCCGCCCCATAGGGTCTTCGGGACGGGTAGACCCGCGACCCGCTTTTGGAGGTTCGGGTTTAGGGTCGGGTCTGGGGCATGGCTAACCCGCCCCAACCCGACCCGCATGATCGAAACATCATTCAAACACTTTATAACTATAACTATTACTTGTTAATCTTCTTAGATTTACATGTTTACAACTTGAATATTATATTCTTTCAATTGACAAACTATAAAATTTTCAATGTATTAAGTTGCATCAATGATAATCATACAATAACAAATGCATACATTTTGAACTATTATCTTACAACTCATTTTATAATATTCTCTTGTCATTGTGAACACATTATAATATGCATATAATTTATCATTTAGCGATAAAAAAATATAAATATATAAATTTGTGTACACTAGAACATAATATCACCGGGTCGCGGGGCGGGTCGGGTCTACCCTGACCCGTACGGGTTTCGGGTACGGGGCGAAATTCCAGACCCGTACCGGGTCTACGGGGCGGGTCTGGGGCAGGGTTTAAAAAGTCCTGGTCGGGTCTGGGGCACGAGAAACCCGCCCCCAACACGCCCCATTGCCATTCCTAGCTTCCATCTTTCGACTGTGTCCTATCGATCGAATCTTCGAACTTTAGGTAGAAACTAATGGGTGTAAACATGTGTTTGAGACATGTTATGTTTGATGGTTGCAAGTGGATGCAAGTGGTTGCTAGTGGTTGCCCGTGGATGCATATATACACACTAGGCACTAGATCGGCTCGAAAACACTCTCATACTGCATATGGATGTGTGAGCATTTTTCAATTTTTGTGGATAAAAAAATGATTGACTCAGCACATGGATGTTGCATATGTCTGAATGATTGTGCACTCATATAGAAATGATATGTATCAAGTAGGAAAATTGCATACATGTTGGACTCATGGCATTGGCATAATTCGCATTAAGGAGGTCAACTGAATCAGTGGACCGCCTGATTTTACATTAGATAGGGACATATACACACACTGTGCATTTAAACATGAAAGCATTAGAAGTCTATAAGGACAATGGATGCCTGTGTTTAACGGTTGAGTAGATGGTTGTTTGGATGATTAGGATATATATTCTTCTTGACTTAAAGATTTCGGGGACGAAATCCTTTAAGGAGGGGAGAATGTAACACCTCGTAATTCTGTTAATATTAATATCCACAAATTAAAGAATAACTAATCTCAGACATGAGAATTGTGGGAAACGGGTGGTGCCTTTGCGTTCGTCTCGGAAAAATACGCGAAATAGAGTCCGAAATTTCGTAAATCGGAGTCCGTATGATCAAGATATGGCCTCACAAAGTTTCACGAAAAATTCAAATTCGAAAACAGATTCAAATTTTCAGAATTTAGGGTAGGCGGGAAAATCCCGCCCAGACAGGTCGACAGGGTGGTCGAAACTAGGGTCGAGCTCCCCCCCCCCCCAACCTGGTCGACACTAGAGTCGACCTGGGGGTCGACCTCCCCCCCCCCCCCCCAGGTCGACTGGGGAGTCGACCTGGGTGTCGACCTGGGGGTCGACCTCCCTGGTCGGCCAGGTCGGCCTGGTGCACCTGTTTTGGCTCCTGTGTCTTGTTCTGAGGGCTTGTGACGATTTTAGATGGCTCAGATCTATCCTAGGGTTTATCTAAAGGCCTAAAACAACTAACTACACCTATAAATACATCCTAAGACCTAGCCTCCTCTACACACAATTCTATTCTGCTTCTTCTCTGCCTCTATTCTAATAAAAATAAAAATGGCGTCGCTACTCTGCTGGAATCAAAACTAGAAGCCAATCAACATCATCCTAAATCCAAATTTGAGATAAAAGCTTCTGTAGCAATTCTGTAACAACTAAAGTTCTTTCTTTAATCCAATCAAGGCAAGTACAGTTATTTTCTGCTATAAACATTAATTATAATTCTGATATGCTTTTAAATCAGAATCTGAGATTGTATATCTGTCAGATCTGTTTTTCTGTGACTGTTCTGTATCCCTTTCTGCTTCCTTTCTATTTCTATAGCCAGGCTACCACGAGCCTGTGCCTAATCTCATAAGAGATTAACATATGAACGCAAATTTTGGGACAAATAATGAATGATGCGAAATTTGACAAGACTGAACTGAACGTATGACTTTAAATCTGAGGCATAAAATATATTAACATATGACTTGGGATTGGATGCATGAATTTGAATGTAATCATGTAATTTATATATGTTGTATGTTGTATTCTAGATCTGTAACTAATTAGAGAAATGAACATATGATTTAGATCTGTAATTAATTAGAAAAATAAGCATATGTTGTAAACTAGTTTTAGACCTATGCATATTCTGTGATAAAAGAAGAGAGGAACCATTGTAAGATTACATATGATTTGAGACTTTGGACAAAATGCATATAAAATTCAAGATCTGATTTTTAGAAGATATGATTTAAAGATTTAGATTGTTGGGTATAGTTTTCATAATGATTTATGACTTAAAAAGAAGAAGATATGCAAACATGGAGTATATGTTCATATTGTGAATCATGACAATTATGTAGGCATATGAATTTAGGCCTAATTCATGATTAGGCAAGGCATGTAAATAGAACCTTTAGAAATATTAAATTTGCTAAATCTGCTAATTTGCCAAGTTGCCTAAACCGCTAGTTTTGTTATATTGCCTAGACTGCAAATTAGATTGAAGTGCCTAATCTGTTAAATTTGTCAGTTGAAATGCTTAACCTGTTTTATGCCAAAATCTGCTAAGTTGCTAAATCTGTTAAATCCGTTAAGTCATATAATCTGGAAAATCTGTTATCTGCTAAAATCTGCTATCTGCTGTGTTGATATAATCATCCTGTTATTGGTGAAATCTGAATTGGCATATATATATTAGGCGTGCACATAAACGGTAAATTATTAACTAATTGGCTGCAAAAATAAACATGCCTAACTCGAGGTTAGAATGAGTTTGCGGCGTAATTCTGCCCAGAACCGCCCGACATATTCCAGTGGTCGCAACAATAGGTTCTAATGTGAGAAGTTAGTCATAACGTGCTTGAAAATCCCGAGGTTAGACTCATTTTGCGACAGAAACCTGCCCGGAACCAACCGGCCTAACCAGTAGCCGCAAACTGTCAGTCTAATGTGAGAGGTTTGGGCATTAATATTTAATTAATGAAAATCTGAGATAAATATGATGTCTAAAACGTGTTGGGTGGGTAAGGTTAAACCAATTGGACCAATGAATCTGATAAACTCGTTTCGTGAATCCATAGGCCCAATACAAAGTTAGATAAATCTGTAACCAGTTAATCCGTAAGTCTGTAACCAGTTAATCTGTAAGCTTGTTAATCCGAAAATCTGACCCGTTAGTCTGAAAACCGGTTAACTTGTTTGTTTGATCTATGAACTAGTTGATCTAAACTCTATATGTCTGAACTTCTAAACAAGTTAATCTGAAATCTGTTAGTCTGGGGACACAAGGTTAGGAGGGGAATTACTTGTGTCATCTGTTGTTTGGGACCCATATTAGTCAGTAACCCTTTCTGGTATCAAAACTTTGACCCAACAGTAAGTAGGGTCTGGGCACACTTACTGAACTAATTATAAGTGGTTCATTCTGATAATGGCGAGGGGTGTTGATGGTGCGTTCCAACCGGGTCATGTGCGTGCATTGATCCCGGTCTGCCTCTGAGATATAAGACGCCGTGACATCTGTAAATAGGTCTGTGCCAATTGGTTGTCACTTTAGGGAGTGATACACCCTAGTGTGGGGTGTTACAAAATCAACGAGTGGTTTCTTAAGGATGGCTCGACGAGGTATGAATGTTATCTCAAATTGACTCAGCTCTATGTTCCACTTCAATAGCCATCTGGACGATTCAGGTCGTTGCAGGACCGGTCGAAGTGGCTTGTCGGTGTAAACTTTGATGGGGTGAGATTGGGAGTAAGGTCGTAGCTTTCGGGAGGAGATCAGTAGGCAGTAGTATAGTTTCTCAAGCTTGGGATAATTCATTTCTACTCCGTCAATCATTTTCTGATGTAGTAGACGGGTCGTTGGACATGGTCTTCAAGGCGCACCAATGCCGAACTGATTGCCTACATGGAAACAACTAAATAAATATATAAGTCTTCATGGTCCATGGGCTTGGAAAAGAAAGGTGGTCGCTCTAAGTGATTCCGTAGGTCCTCTAACGTAGCGATGCATTCTGGGTCCATTCAAAGTTGTGCTTCCCCTTTTGAAGCAAGTCGAAAAAGGGAATGCATTTGTCGATAGCTTTGAAAATGAATCGACTTAAAGAGGCGACCTTTCCTTTTAAACTTTGGACATCTTTGATGTTCCGAGGAACTTGAATATCCCGGACATCTTTGATTTTTTCTATATTGGCTTCAATGCCTCGGGAGTTAACGATGAAACCTAGAAATTTTTCTTAGGCAACACAGAAAGCATACTTCAGGGGTTTGAGTTTCATGTCGTATCGGCAAAGGACATTGAACATTTCAGAGAGGTCATGGACATGGTTGCTCGATATTTTGGACTTTACTAGCATATCATCCACGTATACCTCCATGGATTTTCCATTTTGGTCCTTAAAGAGACGGTTAACCATTCGTTGATAAGTGGCTCCTGCATTCTTGAGTCCAAAAGGCATGACACGATAACAATTGAGCCCAAGGTTGGTTATGAAAGAGGTGTAATCCTGGTTACGAAGATACATCGAAATTTGATTATAGCCTGAATAAGCGTCCATAAAAGATAAGAGCTGATATCCGGCGGCCCAATCAACAAGCTGATCAATCTTCCGAAGTAGGAAGTTGTCCTTGGGGCACGCCTTTTTTAGGTCGGAGAAATCGATACACATTCGCCATGTGTCATTAATTTTCTTGATTAGGACCGGGTTAGAGACCCACTCAGAATAGTCGGCTTTGCGGATAAAGTCATTGTTGAAAAGCCTATCTACCTCTTCCATGAGTGCCTTGGATCTTTCGGGTCCCAAGAAGGGGCATTTTTGTTTTACCGGAAGTAGTATGGGATCGAGATTTAACTGTCGGCAAGAATTTGCGAGGTCGATGCCTCTCATGTCTGGGTTGGCTCTTAAGAAGTCCACAAGATCTTCTTTTATTGTGGGGTTGAGTTGCAATCCGATTTTCAAAACTTTTGATAAGTCATCTAGGCTGATTGAAAAATCCATAGTAGGTTCCATTGGAGTAGCCTTTCGTGGTCAGGCTCTTCGTCCTCCCTCATATCGATATCGTCGAAAAGAAAATAGTGGCGCTTGAGCCAAGGCTAAGACGCCTTTTATTGCTATGCGTATATGGTCTTGGAGCAAGAAGGTGGAGGCATAGCTTTGCCATTGTCCTTATTGCACGTCTTCTTCCATTCTATCGCGTGACATTCTCTAACATTAGCTTGGTCACCCTTAATTGTTCCATCCCGTTTTCCGTTGGGAACTTCATTAGTAGGGACCATGGTGACATGCATATCCGGAATTCTATAAGGAAGGGACATCCAAAGAAGACATTGTAAGGGGAGATAATGTTGATAGCCACGAAAGTGAGGACTCAGACTCGGATCCATCACATAGTTCAACAAGTAATTCGATAATTCCTACTGGATGACTAGAAGATCCATTGAAGTCGTGGATCGTGGCAGGGCGCGGTTTTAAGTCCTTGGTTTCTAACTTCTTCTGGTCGTAGGCAGCTTTGAAAATGATGTTGACCGAGCTTCCCGAGTCAAACAATACCCTTTGAACTGAAGCAGCACCAATCTGGACTATGATAATGAGAGGATCTGTTGTTAGGATCTTGATTCCTACAGAGTCCCTTTCGCGGAAGACGATGTAGTCCTGCATGGTTTTCAGAAGCTTGGCCGAGATGGACTCCTCTGGAGTGGAGCAGGCTTCATAGGCGGCATGCTTGATAGATCTCACATATTCTTCCATTTTTTGAAAGCTTTCATGCATGGAGTAAGGCCCTCCACAGATGATGTTGATCACAATTCCCCGCCTCGGGTTAGACGAACTAGGGGCCGCTTTGGTGGGTGCTGGAGGTTCTGGCGCCGGAGGACATGAGCCTGCTTTGTTAAGAAATGGCTCTTGGATGTATAGCTCAAGGCACTTTCACGGGTAAGCTTTTTGATAGCGTCCTTGAGTTGGCGACAATCATTGGTATTATGCACATACATGTCATGGTATTGACAGTACTTGATGATATTCTTTTTGAGGTTAGTGGACTCCCTTGTGTGTGGTTTCTTATACGGGAGTGTGTTGCAGGTCTCCATGTAAATTGTCTCCAATTCATCATTTAATGGAGTGCAAGTCTCGTAACCTCGGTAGGGGCCATGCTTCCTGGGTTTCGTTTGAGCCTGGCCGTTGTTGCGGCCACCCTGCCTACCGTTATTCGACTTCGGTTTGTAGGGACTTACCCCCTTATCTTTCCTGAAAGGTTCTCCAACTTGTTTTCCTTTGGCGTCGTCATCAATTGTATCAACCTACGGGTTGTTGGGAGAGTTAGTCCAGGAGATTCGGTTATGCCTTGCCTCTTCTTGGCATAAGAACAGTCCATCCTTTGCGTAGAATGCCTCGAGACTCTTGGGTTGCTTTCTGTCAATCAAGGACCCAAATTCGGAAGTGGCGAGGACGCCCTTTGCTAGTTGGAAAAGCACGGTACAGGGTTGTGGGTCGTTGACCTCAGCAAAGGAGGTATTAAACAGCGAGACATAGCTTTTGACTGACTCGACGACTCCATGGTAAAGAATGGACAAGGTGAGGGCATTTTTCGGAGTTGGGACATGCATTCTGAATTGCTTGACTAATTCTGTAGCTAGTTGGCCGAAATTGTTGACAGAATAGAGCGGAAGGCGAGAGAACCAAAGTAAGGTTGTTCATGATAAGAAAACTGAGAAACACTTGCACTTGACTGAGTTGGTGGGCCAACTAGAGTCCATTTTCCACTCATAGAGGTTCAAAAAGGCAAATGGATCGGTTGTGCTGTCGTAAAGTGGCATTTGCGGCATGCTAGAACGTCATGTCCATTCGTCTTCCTGCACAATCCTCATGAAGGGATTACACCTTATGTGGGCTTCCCATGAATCGTTGGCATTCCCTCGCATTTCTCTCATGATCCTTCGTACCATATCGGGGAGGTAAGTCGGATGCGGGTGGTCCGGTTGAATCCATGGGTTTCGTCGAGGCTTGGGAGTCCACGGTCACCTTCTATGACGCACATCTGGGTCATCTTCTTCCATGTCATCAACATCTATTATCGGGTTTTGGCATGGATAGAGAGGCTGATCAGGTTGATGCACATCTTGATCTGGAAGAACTTGGGCTTGCTGGGCTACTGGGAAAGTAGGTCCAAGGTTATGAGTGGCGACATTTGGGTTCTATTGAGGAGGGGGTCGGTTTATTGGATCGGGCTCGTCTTTGATAATTATTTGGGAATGGCCACGATACTATGCCCCATCGCTATAAGTTATGGTAGTTCGGTTGTCGTTTCCATTTCTGTTGCCATTGCCATTGAGATGGGCATTGGGGCGGATGACGACATTGTCGATGAGGCTAAACCTCCTTCTTTGATGTGGGTCCCCTTGACTCGGAAGAGGAAGTTTCCGATATGGTATGCCTTGGTTGGGAGTTGTTCTAAGCGAGTTGAAGTTGAGCGACGATGCGTTGACTTTCCTAGAGTTGGTGCATAAGGTCAATGTTGTTTCTCAATGCTTAGTTGAGATCGAGAGTTGTGCTCTCATACTTCTCATTAAGCGCGTGGATCTTCGCTTGTGTTGTGGGATCTCCAAGGTCCATAGGAGGAAGGGCATTAGTTTCGGCCGGGATATCCACCGACGGAGGTGGCTGGGAAGTCCCAGCTTCAGCTGTGGCAGAAGAGCTGACTATAGCATTCTTTAGTCGCTTTTTCAACGTAAGCGGACTTGGTGGTAGGTTAGTGGAGGAAACTAAAGCACGTCGGAGTCGATATGGTAATGCATGACAAAGAAACAAATCCGAGTTTTCTCAATGAAAACACTGAAATGTTGATGGCAAAATATGTTGTAAACACCCAAGATTATCAATTACCTAAGAATTATTGTTTTGCGTGGAAAATTAAGTGTGGAAAGCAGTAAATAACACAAGAGATTTATTGTGGTTCGGTCTCGCGAGAGGCCTATGTACACTTTGGAAGAGTCATTGAAATATTATTAATCACAAAGAGATACATGGTTGAGACTATCTCATGATATTCCTTTACACACATCTCTAAGTTATATGTGATCATAATTGTCATATGCAAATATTAGGAAAAAGACACCTTTGCCCTTGTTCTTCCTCAAAGCATGGATGCCATTAAAGAGGCTACTTGGAGCTCTCAAGAGATGTCAAATCACTAAATTCCAACCCCTTTAAATTGTGAGATTGAGGGTTATTTATAGTGGAGTAGTTAGGTGGAAGTAGGTAGGAGTGGGGGACTACACCAGAAATCTTGTATCCCATAGTGCCAGCTACCAGAACCTCGGACCCCATAGTGTAAATCCCCAAAAGCTCGTAGCCCACCCTGGAGTACGAAGAATATCGGGATGGACACGAGGGGGCGAGGTTAATGTGGTTTGTGGCTTTCCGGAGTCGGAGGTATTGGTTTGGCGACATTTGGAGGAGCAACGAGTTTCCTATTGGCACGATCCTTTCTCGGCTCATTTCCTCTACTTCTTCGCGACAATCCGGGTTTTAACTTCACATGATGCGTTGAGTCGAGCATGCCTTGTGTACTTTTGGGAACCAGACCAGCATGTCGTTTAACATATATATTTTACGGGGTGTTACAGATTAGGTGTTACCCTAATTACACAATAGCAAGATTAGGTGTACCTAATTACTACACATGCGATTAGCTCCCTTCTACGTAAATACCCTGTGTCAGCCCCAGCAGTTGGGTATATCACTCCTTAAACCAATATCTTATATAAGACAGACCTATTTACTGGTGTTACGGTGACTTAATTTCCCTAATCGAACTCATGCACGCTCATGACTCTGCCGAAATGTGCCCATACCCATCTTCCCCATTTTGAAACTCTTACTATGCAGTTCAGTAAAACGTTACCTGGCCCCTACCTAGTGGGAGGCCCTCTAACAAAATGCCAACATGGATACTGACTGATACAGGTTCCACAAAGTAAGAGTGACACAAGCCAAATTCCCTAAGCTTATTCCCCCAAGTAGCTTGGATTTAAGAGTCCCCAAAACCGGATTTAAAGTAGAACGAGGGACCTCATAGCTTATTAATAATCATATTTAACCTAGCAGGTTTAGGTTTACTAATAAGTGTGGTTGTAAATATTACATGTTCTTATGTTTGTAAAACCCTTCCCTGAAACACCTACCCAGATGTATGTATATATTACTAAAGTAATTTAGTTTACCTAACCTACATCTGGTACATACATAATTTTAACATGTTCTTTACTTAATGTCTGTATTAAGTCAAATCTAACATGTTTATACATATGCATATTATTCCATTTAATCATGTCCCCAATTACAACATGTACAAGTTTATGCATATTATCCCTTTACTATATTTCCCAATTTACAGTAAGTACAACCATATGCATATTACCCCTTTTTATCACATCCCCAATTTATAGCAAGCACAAGTATATGCATATTATCCCTTTCCCAAATTACAGTAAAACAGTCCTTTAATTGAAGGTATGCCCCAAATTCCTCTTTTCATGTCATTTCTTATTAGATAAATTTTAATTATACGCAAACTTAAATTAGATGTGGCCTGGGCTTCTAAAGGCCTAGGCTTAGCATAAAAAAGGAAAAAATAAAGGAAGGACAATAGAATAAAATCACATTGGTAAGATTGGAAATAAACAAAAAATAATATAAATAGGGAAAAGGAAGATAGATACACATAACTAATTTATCATTTAACAGTAAAGGCAAATATTTTACTTATAACAACTACATAGGTGAATAACAGTGAAGAACGGGTATAGCAATTATATTATAAACACTGTGTGATCTAAACCCAATTTTATATAGCTGTCATGATATAGTTCTAAATGTCAAATCTGAAAATAACCGGGAACTCACAACGGGTCTTGATGAAGAATAGATTAGAACTCTTATATATATATATATATATATATATATATATATATATATCCATATGTCGTTGTAGAAAAGTCCACTTCTGTCTTTTTTACTATTGCATGTAAATCTTGTATTTTGAATTATCTCTGTAGATCTAGGCTTCAGCATCATCTCCTCGTTATATATATATATATATATATATATATATATGTGTGTGTGTGTATGTATGTATATACTTCAATAGATTCATGGACGAAAAGAATATGAAGAATAATTATGTGTATTGGAATGAGAGAGAGCTACCTATTTATAGATTTACAGAGCCAATCTTAACCTTTAGATATTAGGTTTTCAATCTAGGCCAAACACATAGCGTTGAGTAAAGGAATGAACCTGGACCACAAAACAGTCAAAATATAGAATTCTGAACCCGTCCTGGATCTGGGTGGGTCGACCCATCAACCAACTTGTTCAACTCATGGGTCGATCCACTTACACCTGGGTCAACCCAGGTAGGGCAAGGGTCTCCTACTGCACGTTCCTTCGCGAGCATGAATTACCGGTAGTTTTCTGGTTTTAATTATTTTGAATATATGCTTTATAATCTTCTTATATGTATACAAAATTCTTATTCTCATAACTTCTTTATATGTTTTTTGATTTACGTAAACTTCATGTCTATCTAAACCAGAATTCCAAGAGGAACGAAACGGTCAAGCCGGTTTCACTTAATCCTGAATATTTAATTAAGTAATTCTCATTTTATTGTCTTTAAGGTATGGTTATAGTGTATTAAATTTTGGGGTGTTACATTTTCCCCAACTTAAACGATTTCATCCCTGAAATCTCTAGGTTAAGAGGAATTTTATTATCCTAACAACCATCTACAGCCATCTGCTCATCCATCATCCACTTACATCCATTGTCCTTAATAATTTCTAATGCTTGTATGAACATATGTAAAGGTATTGTGTGAGTATGCTCTTACACTATGCCTAAATCAGGCGATCGGCTAATTCAGTTGACCTCCTTAATGCAATTTATGTTTGCGCCATGCATCCAAGATGTATGCAAATAACCCTAGTATAACATATAAACTCTATATGTATGCACAATCTTTTATCAAAATGCAGCACCCATATGATGATTCACCCATTTCCATCCATAGAAAATTAAAATACTCACACATCCATATGCAATATGTAAGTGCTTGAGACGATCTAGTTCCTAGTGTGTGTTTACGCATCCACGAGCAACCACTAGAAAACACTTGCATCCATTTGCAACCAACAATCATAACATGTATCAAACACATGTTTCCAACCATCGGATTCTACCTAAGGAGCGGAGGTTTGAATGATAAGATAAATATACTTGAATGATAGAAGCAAATGCAATGTAAAAGTTCGGAAAAGAAGTCAAGAACATACTTTCAAAAAGAAAAGGGTAAGAAGTGCAAAACCTACCCTCGGGTTCCCACTTTGCATCTTCGCGGTCTTCTACACACTGTACCTTTAACAATTTGATTTCTTTATTGCGTAGTTTCTTGATTTATGATCCAAGAATATGAGTAGGAACTCTTCTCACTGATGCTTCCTTCACAATTTTCATGCCTTCAAGTGTGATCGACTCTACTATCTTTACCACATCATGTAGACATTTCATCAAATGGGAAACGTGAAACACATCGTGTACGCCTGCATATCTGTCCAGTAGCTTAATCCTATAGGCCATCTGACCTATCCTCACTACTATAGCGAATGGCCCTACAATTCTTGGTGCTAACTTCCCAACTAAGCTAATGCGACTACATTCCTTAGCGGTGATACTTTAATAAGACGGTATCCCCTCCTTTTATTAGCATATGATTTCAATCAGTTTAGAGCTACTTTAATTCTTTGGTGGATAAGATCAATCTTCTCGGAAGTATCTCGAATCATCTCAGGTCCAAGTAGAAGTCTGTACTTAGACTTCCACCAACATGTTGGCGATCTAAAGGTCATCCATATAATTCTTCGAAGGGTGCCATGCCTATGCTTGATTGGTAACCGTCATTGTAGAAAAACTCAACAATAGGAGATGCTCCTCCCAAGTCCCTCCAAAATCTAGGATACAAAGTTTTAGAAGATCCTCAATAACTCTATTTACCCTCTCTGCCTGTCCAACGGTCTGAGGGTGGTATGTCGTGATCAAATGTAGCTGTGTACCTAATGCCTCTTGTAAAATTTTCCAAAACTCAATAGTGATGATGGGGTCGCGGTTGTTTACTATACTGGAAGGTACGCCATGAAGTTGGACTATCTCTCGAAGATACACCAATGCTAGCCAAGTTGCCATCCTCTTACTCTTGACAAGAATAAAGTTAGTGCTAGTCGTAAGTCTGTAACACCCATAAAATACATAAACACTAATAATAAATAAATAAAAATAAGCAACAAAATAGTATGGTTGGAAATGAGATTATGTAGTTTAACGAATTTGGCCACGAAATTCTATTATTTGGATTCGTGGTGAAATTCTTAATCGTTTTCATATATAATATGTTGAAATGGTGAATGTATAAAGAAGCTATGAAAAAAATGAATTTGGACAATAAATGCAGAAAATATGTATACAATTAAATGGACAATATATATATATATGTGTGTGTGTGTGTGTGTGCGCGTCCAAATTATATTCAAAATAAAGAGGGAGAATTTGGAATTTGAATTAAAGATAAGATCATGGTGGACAAATGATATTGTATATAAGGAATAAGATTAAGGGATTAAGGAACATATTGATTAAATTTAACACCTCAGCAACACATGTTTATCGGGTATTCCAACCCCCTAGGGGTCGACCGCCCCCCAAGAGGTGTGTCGACCGCCGGTCGACCGCTCAGGTCGGCCGCCTGACAGCTGGACAGCCCAATAAATATATATGGTTAATTTTTTAGAGAGGATATATATAAATCAAAGTCATCAATTAAATCAAACTAATCTAATGGTCTATACTCACATGGGAAACTATATATAGCCCCTCATATCACACTATGAAACCCTAACCATTATCTATCCCTACCGCCATGCTGCCTCTTTGCCATTACTAAATTCAAGAGAAAAATAAATAAAAGGGTTAAGGATCTCTTCTATTTCTACAACCGAATTCTTAACCTCTCTTTTCCAATTCATATAGGTTTAGTATTCTGGAATTTGGTATAAATATATGTATATAATATTCTACTACAAGTTTCTTGTATATATATATATATATATATATATATATATATATATATATATATATATATATATATATATATGTTAGGAGGATTATTCGAGCACGTTTGACGTAAAGATTAAAGCACAGATCTAGATCTAGTACAGATTTCTCTTTGTTCTACCTAGATTTGTGAGTGGAATATCATTTAATTAGGCATATTCATATTTTTATTAGATTATCATGTCGAAAGATATGCTTAGAAGGTTTTGGAAATCGGTAATTTAAACACCAAATCCTCTATCTTGTATTTACCTATGAATTGTCATGATAATTTGTGTTTTGTGTATTGTTGGTTTTAATATTGGGTTAAAGATGAAAAGGGGTGTCGCTACTATTATTTTTACTTTGTGTAATTCACCTTTATTAAACATTTGATTGTAACCTAAAAGGGTTTAAATTTAGGTACTTCTTGATTTGGGTTTGGGTCCCATTTTGAATCCAAACGCATTCTTACTTGAAAAATACCAAATGTAAACATTTTTATGTGCATAATACCAAAAGGAGGTGAATTAGATAAAATGGAAATTATGCATAATGAAAAATGATTATCAAGAAATATCACCTGAGTATGCTCGCAATGCTAGAAACTAATCTTAATGAGTTATTTATATTGAGAGCAGCTAGGTACTTTAAAGCTAACTGGAAGTTCATTCGTAATTTAAATGAAGCTAGTTACATGAGAAATTTTATTTTATTTGACCCTACCATACATCAATTCACTTCTCTTAATGCCACCAGTCAATATACTTTCTGCCATAATTTTCATATCCCTTCTAAAACATATTATTATCGCGCTTTCATTTATGCCCATAACTCGACAAGTGCTAGGCTCTCTCTTTTTAATGACCTCCCTGCGCAAAGACAACACACCCAACCTTGGATTGTTTGCGGTGATTTTAATGCACCACTTCATCTTACTGATAGGCTTAATGGCACTCAAGTTCTTTTGTTTTAAATTAGTCCCCTCAATGTTTCCTTGCATGACTCCGATCTTCTTGAAATTAAAACTTTTAGGGTCCAATTTATGTGGAATAATAGTAAGAGGGACGGAGTGAGAACCTTTAGAAATATTGATTTTGCTTTCTGTAATATTGCGGTTGTGAATGCTTGGCCTGCTCTGTTTAATGAACTTCACCAGCCATTACTTTTTGATCATTCACAACAAATACTTCATCTCGGAGAAGTTCATAACCATAGAAGAGCCAGTTTCAAAATTTGCAACTCTTGGGTTGATGATCCACAATTCTTTGATATTGTGATTACTACATGGAGTAGTCCATCCTTTGGAAACCCCATGTTCATTTTGTACAAAAAACTTAAGAAATTAATGAATGTACTAAAAACCTGGGATAGTAGTAAATGTGGGAATGGAATCAAACTCTCTACAAATTGGAAGCAATTGCTCCAAAACATTCAAATTCAGATAAACTCTATTCCCTTAAATCCTAACCTAGCCGGGATGGAGACTCTTATCTCCAACAATCTCAAAGAGGCTCTTCACCTTGAAGGTCAAATGAACAAACAAAAAACGAGAGTTAGATAGGAGGAAGATGGTGATAGAAACATTGCATACTTCCATACTGTGCTTAAATCCAAACACAACAGCGAAAAAATCACACTATAACCGATCTCTCAGTACAACTTATCAAACTCAAACTGAAATTCATAATGCTTTTATTCACTACTGTACTCAATTGTTTGGTAATGTTGGCAATTTTGAGCCAATAATTGACGACATTAACCGGTGTTACCCCCACGTCTTAATTTACAGTAGTAAGAAACCGTTTGTTCTCCTGTTACTGAAAATGAGATTAAAATTGCAATGTTTTCCCTCAATACTAACTCATGCGGGGATCCCGACGATTTAATGCTTTCCTTTACAAAATATGTCGGACTGACGTTAGTATGGACGTTACTAATGCTGGTAAGAAATTTTTTAGGACTGGTAATATCTTTGACTCCTTTAAAATTACGATAATTGCACTTATTCCTAAGGTTAACAATTCTTGTCACGTGAATGCTTTTAGACCCATATCTTGTTGCAATACTATTTATAAATGCATCAAAAAAAATTTGGTAAATAGAATGAGACTTGTGCTGCCTTATGTGGTATTTAACAATTAAGTCGCATTCCTTCCTAATAGAAATATTCTTTACAATGTTCTTCTTGCGCATGAATTTCTTTAAGGGTACAAAATGAAATATGTGTCATCTAGGATTATGTTAAAGCTTGATATTCGTAAGGCTTTTGACACAATACAATAGACATCGTTATTAGAATTATGAGTTTCATGAGATTTCTGCCTACTTTTAAAGCCCGGATCTACTCCTGTTTATGCTCTGCTCACTTCTCAATCAATGTCAATGGAACTCCGGTTGGCTTTTTCGAGAGTAAGAAGGGCATTAGACAGGGGGATCCGATTTCCTCCTATCTCTTTCTCATCATTATTGAATTGCTTACCAACATGTTAAATGAGCTTGTCGAAAATGACCAATTTAAATTGCATCCGAAATGTAAAGAGACGATTATTACTTCTCTGATGTTTGTGGACAATTTAATCATCTTCTGCAAACCAGAAATTAATACTCTTTCGTACGTTATGACCATTCATGACTCTTTCTACAATATGACTGGAATGAGAATTAATCTTGAAAAGTTTGAATTTCTTGCTACTGGTTTAAACAATGAACGGATATCATTAATCCAAGAGCTAACTGGTCTAAATCACAATGACTCGACCATGTCTTACCTAGGTTTGGCGTTGGCAACTTCTAGGATAACTACTTGACAATGTGCCCCGTTGTATGATAAAATTATGGAGTGGCTTGATTGCTGGTCAACCAAAGTGCTTTCATAAGCAGGAAGGGTAACCTTAATCAAATTCATCATAATTTCTATGCATAAATACTGGGCACGCACTTTTATATTACCACAAAAACTACTTACTATGCTGCAAACAATGTTTATGAGGTTTCTCTGGGATGGAAACATACATATGAAATATCTAGCTCCTACTTCCTTTACTCTTCTTGAGTATCCTATTAACAAGGGGGGGTTAGGCATTATAAACATGAAATTGTGGAACTAAGCAGCTTCCAGAAAGCATGTTAATGATATTCTGGAAAATAGAGATAGCATATGGGTACAATGGCCTTATAGTCATGTGCTTAGAAATGGAATTTACTGGTTGATTGGCATTTGCCAATAGCATGACCTGGACATGGCATAGCTTACTCCAGCTAAGACATGTCTTTCTCCCTTTATTTAAATACGATAAAAAGCATATCATTATATAAACTTCTGGAAAGATCTGTGGTGTGACTTTGGAGTTATTGTTGCAGATTCCCTATATTACTTTGATATGATTAATTCTGGCATTAGTCTTTATGGTAATGTGGTGAATTTTGCACAAGAGAACCATCTGTGTCTCCCGGCTACATCAAACCAGAGCGTTAATGGCATGTTGAACATGCTCAAAAACAAATGGGGTGCTAGTGATCCTAATATGACTACTCACTGGAAAATGAAAGGTGATAGGTTTATTATTAAAAATATATACTACTCTCTTCTATGTGCTACTGATATTCCTAACAGTAGTTGGCACAAGGCGATCTAGAGAAAGGACAATGCAGCAAAAGAAAACATGGCACTTTGGAAAACTATTCACCATGCTATTTTGACTAAAGACAAACTTCGTAGCCGAGGCATGGAGATCGATCAAATTTTTGGCAACTACAATACCATGGATGAGACAACATCCCACTTATACATTGAATGCAGCCCAGTGCGGACTCTTTGGGAACAAGTGCTGACGCAAATCAATAGCCCTAACTTTCAAACTGCTTGCTTGCTTGAATGGTAAGAAATCAAAACCAAAGTGAGGGGGGAAAGAAGGAGAGCAAGGCTTTACACTTATGTCCTCAAGAAGTTTTTGCATCATATTTGGGTGCAAATAAATGTTCAAATATTTGATCCTGTGCATGCACTGAACAATGCCCAGCTGAAACAACTAATATGGCATGATATGAGAGATGGACTAAAATACTGGAAGTTTACTTCTAATCTGGGAATTTATGGAAGCTAACTTCTACTTCTTCTTGTAGATTTTGTAGTTATGTGTTTTTCTTTAGTCTCTGTTAGAGTTGTTATACGTGTTACCATTATATCTCTTTTTTCTAGTTTTTACCTTTCTTAGTTTCTTTGTAATCCTCTTGGTATATCAATAAAAGTGGTAGGGGTCCATTCAACCCCGTCGACATTGCAAAAAAAAAAAAATTTATGAGCATACATGTGTAAGTGTAGGTAATACTCTATTTTTAATCCAGTATTGAAATCGTTCCAAAAACCCTAGGATAAAAGATGAAAGTTTGTATGAATGTATACTTTCCATCCACTGCTATTTGTTATCTTGTTAATATGCCATCATGCCTAAGTTGCAGAGGTAAAAGTATGGAAAAACTAACTTGTATACCTTGATCTGGAAAATTGACAATTGCCACCTCGTTAGAACATTTCCTCATTTATACGAATATTTACGTTATTTAGACGATATAATTATTGTATTTATATAAACGTAATTAACGTAATTAACAACGTAATAAATACGATTAGGTTAGAATTCGAATTTGAAATGTCCCCATAATAAATATATAATTGATTACTTGTGTATGCGTATACAGAATGGCTTTATTTTTATATATATATATATATATATATATATTAATAATGACAAATTAACATGAGGTTAGTTGCCATTTGTGCTAGAAGCCTTTCCGGAACCGACCGGAAAGTCAAACAACCACAAGTGGACCCAAGTAATGTGAGATGTCTAGACGCTATGAGCCATTCAAAAACTTATTACACTAGACACGAGGATAAACCAACTTCTAGTAGAAGTCTGCCAGGAACCGACCAACATATCCAGCATCTACAGATGTACGGTTTAATGTAAGAGGTCTAGAGTGTGTGTGTGTATATATATATATGTCTATTGTGTGTGAAAGTAGGCAGGTTTACTACACCTTGAGAAGGTGTTAAGTGGCTGACTCTCTTTTTATCTAGTTTGGGTCTTAATTGGTTAGGACTAGGATCCCTCCGAAGGCTTATTCCTTGGAGAGCAACCAAAGTCATGGGACCTACCCTTATTAGATTTGAAGTAAGTCTTTTGTTCCCCCGTCTCTAAAAGTGGTTTGGTATAAACGGTAATGGAGTAGGGCAGTTCACAAGGATGTCCACTTCCTCTTAAAGCTTGTATGGGCTCAACCAGGGACAAATTGGTATTTAAAAGATATGTGACCATTGCATGCTCACCAACTATTGAAGGGAAGTCTTAAGTGACATAGATGTCCTATCGTAATATCGGTTAAGTAATAACGTTCGCAATACTATTTCTCATATTACAAGTGAGAGTATAGAATTAAGAAGTTTAACATATTAGGACGGGGTCTTATGGGGCTTGGGGTCCCCCTCAGGGTTATAAGAGATCATAAGAATCCATATTTAATGGGGCCATAAGTGACCGATAATGCCCACCTCTTTGGGTCTTTACCCTAAAACACTAATTAGCGATTGACTTGGATATCCACCCCATTAGTTAGATACTTGATGTTAATTGGAATACTATGACACGCGTAGATGAACATTGACATATGTAACCAACTAAAAACAAAGGGTATGGACATTAAGTAACACCATATTTAATTCACACCAAAATTTATGTTCTGACCCCTCTCCTTAACATATCCAACCGGTAGGTAGATGGGTAAAAGTCTTGGACGAAGTCATGATTGAAGCTGATAAAGAAAACGAAGTTGTTATGCTATTATTAGTAGTTATTGCTTTACTTCTTTTGGAAACTTGTGAGAATGAACTATTGTATGTACCCATTGAACAAATGTAACTGTGACTGTTGCACTTCTGTCGTTTTTAAATAAATGGTTAAACTTATTTTCAATATTATATTTTCTTTTTCCGATGTGTGAGATTTCCATTCGAAGTATATGTTTATATTATCTGTGCAAATGTAATCCTAATAGGAACCAACGACCCGTTTAGAATGGCTCTAAGTTTCAATGGGCCTTTTTTGGGTCGAAATTCAGGCGCATTCCGGGAAGATTGTTACATTTGGTATTAGAGCTTAGGTTACCCAATTATAAGGGAATTTTACATATGAGAGGCATATTTGTAATCTGAAAAAAAAGTTTTCAAATTATATATGTATAATTAACCCCAATAAGCATACACTTTTATACTATGCATCTTTATCGTTTTATTCCCTTTCAGCTTAAGTACTATCTCTGGAGTATCCAATGAAGGATTCTTCCTTTTCTTTTCAGATAGTAAAATGGATGAAAACCCAACTGAGCAGGGTAATAAGCAACGCCCTGATACTTGCCAGAATAGTTTCAACAGTATCTCCATACTATTGAACATGTCCCTGTTGCCAATCCTGTCTCGACGGCACCTGGAGCTCCTACCGGTGAGGTAGCCTTTGACTTTCCCGCCTTTGTAATACTTTCATGCATCTTGGAGGAAAATCGTTTTCCGGAAATGAAGGCTTTGCGAGTGCCCAATCTTTTGTTATGGACTACGAAAGTATTTTTGATGCTACCGGCAGGCCTGATGAAGTAAAAAAAAAGAATAGCGGCTTGGCACTTGACAGATGGGGCCCTTGAATGGTAGAATTTAATATCTGGAGAGAACGAGGTCGGATATTTACATGGGCCGAATTTAAAACTCTTTTTGAAGCGAAGTTTTGGCCAAGTGTAGAAATGACTATCAAATTGGAGAAATTTATCCACCTCAAGTAAGGAAGCTTGAGCCTGCAAGAATATGTATCCAAATTTACCAAATTATCTATGTCTGGAAGAGGATTGTTAGACACTTCCATGAAAAAAAAGCCATGAGATTTGTTGAAGGACCGAATTCACCGTTGTATGAAACTCTATTAGCCCAAGTAACGTTTGAGGCAAGTTTTGAAACCCTAGTTGAGACAGCTACCCTATGCACGGTTGAAGGCACCAGGGAGGATAAAGACGGGGAGAAAGGAGAAAGCTCTAACAAGAACAAGAAAAAGCAATAGTGGAAAAGCAAGAAGAAGAACAAATTCAAAAAGGAAGCAAAGACTTGTACAAGGTGCAACCGCAAGGTATATAAGGCCAAGGATATAGACCTCATTGGTGAAAAATCAGTTCAGGGGAAAATGTTTCAATTGCCATGAAGAAGGACCTATGTCCAAGGACTGCCCAAAGCCCTCACTTAAAGGTATAACCTATGCTTTAGGAAATTCAGTATACATCGTGTTTGATTCCGGAGCATCCCATTCTTTTATCTCTAAGAGACTTGTTAATCTGTTGAACCTTCCCATGTCTATCTCTGATAAGATGATAGAGGTGGTGAACCCTATCGGAGGATCTAAGTATCTTGAACCATTCTGCAAAGACCTATTATTGGTGGTCGACAATGTCGAGTTCCATTACGAAGCGTATGGTTTCGATTTCATGGGGTACGACCTTATCCTAGGTATGAACTGGCTATCATTTTATGGGGTCATCCTAGATTGCGATAAAAGACTCGTTCGTCTTAGGAGCCGAGGAGGACGTTACCTAAGTATTCATTGTAATATCAGAAACAAGGATAAAGCCCTATTATATTCCTTATCTCCGAGTTTAGAAGGACCATCTTCGGTCTCTATTATTTGTGAGTTCTTGGATGTATTTGAGGAAGTCACGGGGCTTCCGCCCCACAGAAAAATCTCTTTTCGTATTGACCTAGAAAAAGACGGTAGACCTGTACCACTACCCTTGAGGCACATGGTGCCTAAGGAAAGAAGGGAGCTAGATAAGAAGATTTCAGAATTATTACAAAAAGGTTTCATTCGATGAAGTACCTCAGAATAGGGTGCACCTGTAGTATTTTCCACTAAAGCATATGGATCTTTGAGACTTTGTGTGGACTATAGGGAACCCAATAAACTGATCAAGAAGAATAGGTACCCTTTACCTAGAATCGATGACCTTTTTGACCACTTAGGAAGAGCTCGGGTATTTTTCCCAACTATACCTTGCTGCTTGATTTCATCAGTTAAGAATGGCGGAGGACAACAAGGACAAAACTACTTTTAGAACACCAGACGGATTGTTCTAATGGGAAGTTTTGCCCTTCGGACTCACGAATGCACCCTCCTTCTTTGTTGACCTTATGAGTACGATATTTAGAGGCCTTCTATATCAAATTGTGGTAGTCTTCGTAGATGATATACTTATATTTTTAAATGACCATAAAGAGCACGAGGATCCCTTAAGAAAAGTGTTAGGATATTAAGAAAGAACCAATTGAAAGAAAAATTCTCGAAGTGCCATTTCTGGATGTAACAACCCGTATTTTCAATAACCTGTTATAACAAAAAATCGAGGCAGAATTTAATTCTAAAATCTGAATCAAGGGAAACGGGCTATGCCATTGCGTTCGTCTCGGAAAAATACGCGAAATAGAGTCCGAGTTTTCGAAAATCGGAGTCCGTATGACCCAGTTAAGGCCCATTGAAGTTTTCAGAAATTTCCATATTAAAAACAGATTTAAATTTTAAGTTAAAAACAAGGGTTAGGGCACAACTGGCGTCAGGCGGGAAAACTCCCGCCAAGACCCCCAAGTCGACAGGCATGTCGACAGGGGTCTAAGGGTGTCGACTGCCCTGTCGACAGCCCTGTCGACAGCCCTGTCGACACGGGGTGGCCGGGCAGTTTTTCCTGGCGCACCATTTCTGATCTGGGCTTGGTTGTGTGGCTTGGTGCTGGAGAATTCCGAAATCTGATGGACCTAATTCAACTAGGGTTTAATCCTATGGTCTAAATCACTAGCCTAATCTATAAATAAGACCCTAACCTACCCTAAATCACTCATTATTCATTCTAGCAACTAAACTATGTCAAAATCAAACCTCTCATGGCCTCCACCCTCTTCATAAATCATTCCTATGAAGATTATGATGTTCCTACAAGCATTTCTAAGTTGTATGAATGATCATTAGCTTGCATACATCATCAAGTTGCAAGTTTTATTTGCTAAGCTAGAGTTTTTGGGATTTTTATTAAGGGTGTTTCTTATTGGAGCTTTGTTTTGGGTTTTTATGCTTGCATAAAGGGCTTCTCAATCTTTACTTGTAGATTTGTGTCTTCATAATATTTGTAAGCCCTATTCCTCTCATACTTGAACTTTGAAGTTAAAAACATGATATGCAAGTTGTCATAAGTTATGCAAGTTTATTTATGCAAGTATGATATGCAAGTTGCCATAAGTTATGCAAGTTTGTTTATGCAAGTATGATATGCAAGTTGTCATATGTTGTGCAAGTTTGTTTATGCAAGTTTGTTATGCAAGTATGATATGCAAGTTGCCATAAGTTATGCAAGTTTGTTTATGCAAGTATGATATGCAAGTGTCATATGTTGTGCAAGTTTGTTTATGCAAGTTTATTATGCATGTATGATATGCAAGTCGCCATAAGTTATGCAAGTTTGTTTATGCATGTATGATATGCAAGTGTCATATGTTGTGCAAGTTTGTTTATGCAAGTTTATTATGCAAGTATGATATGCAAGTCGCCATAAGTTATGCAAGTTTTATTATGCAAGTTTGATATGCAAAGTTGTCATATGATATGCAAGTATGCTTATGCAAGTTTGGGATGGTCATGTGGTTCATGTTAACATGTTATGCATGCTTTTGGGCCTAAAAATGTAATATGCAAGTGTATGAACACATGAACCTTTCATATGCCACCATGTTGAACTTGTGGCTCTAACACTTTTATGTCATGATTATGCCAAGTTCCCTCTTTCTATCCTTTATGCGCTATTGCGATATGTAAGCGATGGGATTGCGTTTGGGGTTGGGTAAACTTAAAAGACATAAAAACACGAGCTTGGGAATTTACCTATTAAGTTAGGTCTACCCATTGGGAATTTACCTATTAAGTTAGGTCTACCCAATTGCTTGGAAACTTGTAATGAGATGGACATGACACTTAGAAAAGATAAGTGTGGCCAACTCGAGGTTGGGTTGAGTTTGTAGCGTAAACCTACCCGGAACCGACCGGCTTAACTAGTTGCTACAAACAATAGGACCCAATGTGAGAAGTTGGTCATGTTGTACCTTGGACCCGAGGTTAGACCAAGTTGTGGTGTAAAGCTACCCGGACCCGCCCGGCTTAACTAGTAACCACAACAAAGTCTAATGTGAGAGGTTAAGGCGCATTAATTAATTAATGCCTCATGATTAGGGTTAAGTCATGGACCATTTAATACTTAACCAATTTGGGCTCGGTTGGTTTATCGGGGTTAAGTCGTGAACTCACCGTTACACTTAACCAAGTTAATCCATGATTAGTGAAGGGGTTAAACCATACTTAACCCACTAGATAAATCCTAGTAATGGGGGGTCCACTCCGCAGTAATCCCAAGTTTGTATCATCAAGGCCCTAGGGACTAGGCTAGGGAGGGGGCACGGTTACTGGGCTGGAGGTAAGCGACCAAAAGCGACGGCCGAGTGGTACGCCGGTGTAGTTCTGGGCGGACTCTGGTCGTGCACATAGTCCGTAGCCGGAGAAATCAAGCACGGGTACCGGTAGATCGAGACAGTGCACTCATGTTTATGGTGTCCAGGGGTTGACACCCTAGGGCTTGATACACCCGACGGGTGGACCCGGCACAGTTCGACTACATTCATGTTTGGGTCGTATTGACACCAACACGTGACGAGTTAGGCTTAGGGAGCCGATCGATTAGACCGTTGGGTTGGACCTCGTGGTAGGGTCACTTCATGTTATTGGACCTAGTATGAGGGTCACTTCATGTTATTGGGCCAAAGCTTGGGCCGTGGGATCAATACTTGTATGTCCAAGTCATGTTAGTTTGCTAGTACACCCGTGGTGCAAAACCTTAATCCTGATTATGCGATGACACCTTTATCTACCTGGATAGTTAATCATCATGTTGTTATCCTTATGTTCATACCTGCTGCTCATGTCAGTTAACTTTATCAGTTTACATTGATTGTAGTAGGGCTTACTCAGTCTCTTTGACTGACCTGTTTTCTTTCGCCTCTTTTCTTCCGTCCCCCCCCCCAGGTTCTTAGGGAGGGAATACAGGAGCTTAGCTTGGATCTTACCTGCTTTTCTTGGATAGCTCATGTATGCTTTGGACTTGAGCTCGCTATGGTTTTTCTGCTTTGGGGATAGCTACTTATGTTTTTCTGTTCAGTTTCAGATGATGTTGTTTTATGTACTAGACTTATTTATTTGGAAAATTGACATTATGATGTACTAGACTTGTGTTTGAAATGATTTGAAAATCTTCCGCTGTTTTATCTATGTTATTTACTCTGATTACATACATATGTTCTTGTTCTGCCTTGATATATCATTATGCATGTTTACCTGATTCAAACGCCCCTCCAAAGTCAGAGTGCTTGCAAGAGTCACCCTGGCGGAGGCGGGGTGTTACAATTTGGTATCAGAGCATATGGTTTACGAGAAGGAACAAAAAGGTTTTTAGAAAACTTTTTTGAAAACTATTTTCAAAACCAAGTATAAAGTATTTTCCAAAGAAAAGTCTAGTTTATTTTAAAAGGCTATTCCCCAAAAAGCCATTAGCAAAATCCCTTCGTTTTCTCCATTCTGAATGTGTCTTTTTCTTTTTCAGTATGGCTGATAACTTGGTTATTCCGGAGGGAGTGCACGTGCCTGTTTGGTATAGGAGACTCGTGGAGGCTAGGGCGACCGAAGCCGGCCCCGCAGATGTCCCTCCTCCTCCTCCTCCTCCAGTAGTTAATATTCCTCCTCCCATTGCTAATGTTCCTCCTCCACCTGTTGCTGAGGTTCCTCTTCCTCCTCCCCCTCAGCATCCTCAGGCTGACTTTGCCAAGATTTGCAAGGATTTCAAAGCAATGGGTGGCAAGAACTTTCAAGGCACATAGACTTTTGTAGAAGCCAGAAATTGGTTGAAAGAGACCGAGGATTTGTTTGCTATCTTTGGGATAGATGATCAGAGGAAGATCTTGTTGGCGGTTTGGCTTATGAAGGATGAAGCCGCTTATTGGTGGGAGGTCACCAATGGTACTAGGCCTGTTGAGACTTGGGCCGATCTCAGGGCAAGGTTTATGCTTAAGTTTCTATCTTCCGCTGAGGAGAATTTGCAGATGGAGAGATTCATAACTTTGAAGCAAGGAGATATGTCTGTCAAAGAATATGTGAACAAGTTTAATCAGTTAGCTCGTTTTGGCTTGGATATGGTGAATACTCCTCAGAAGAAGGCTCTTCGCTTTGCTAGGGGATTAAATGAGCCATTGCAAGGATTGGCCATGTCACATATTCCTCATGAGGCCACGTTTGAGAGCTTGGTTGATATGGCATTACTTCAGGGAGATGTCAAGAAGAATGATACACAAGTCAAGAAGACTGATTCCCAGGGAAAGGGAAATCAGGGTAATACTGGTGGTCAAAACAGTCAAGGCAATCAAAGCAAGAACAAGGGTCAAGGCAACAAGGGGAACAACAACAAGGGCAAGAACAGCAAGGGGAAGTGCCATTATTGCGGTTCAGTTGGGCATCTTGTCAAGGATTGTAAGAAGAGGAAAAGGAATCACGGTGAATGCTTTTTATGTGGGAAGACTGGACATTTCAGCAAGGATTGCCCGAAGAAACAGGGGCAAGGCCAGGGTCAGACTCAGCGTGCTGGACCCGCAGGAGGGCAAGTTCATGCTCTCGCTACCGCTCCAGTTCCCGATCGAGGTAGTATTTCTGTTGAGAGCCTTGTATATATTTCTGATTTTCCAGTTCGTACCTTGTTTGATTCTGGTGCATCGCATAGTTTTATCTCATCTGATCTTGTTGATAGTTTGCACCTTAGTACTAGCTTGGTAGAGGATCCCGTTTGTGTCTCAAATCCTATTGGGGGTTCCGCCCATTTGTCTATGATATGTGGGGATTTGAGGATCTCTATACTGAGTGTAGAGTTCTTGTGCAGTGCTTATGTTCTTGGTTTCAGGGGATACGGATTGATATTGGGCATGGATTGGCTGTCCAGATATGGAGCCATTCTTGATTGTGAGCATAGGGTTGTGAGGCTCGTGACTCGCCTCGGGAACACCCTAGAGATTTCATGTGATCCGAGAGGTCCCGTCATGTTGTGCTATCTTGAATCACTCGACTCGTCAGTGGAGACTCTTCAGCTTGTGAGAGTGGTTCGAGAGTATCCGGATGTTTTTGATGAAGTTAGGGGATTGCCCCCTAAGCGAGAGATTGATTTCCGCATTTATCTGGTGGATAATGCAAAGCCTGTTTCTTTGCCCGTTCGGCACATGGCTCCGCGTGAAAGGCGGGAGCTGAGCAAGCAAGTGAAAGAGTTGCTTGAGAAGAACTTCATTAGACGAAGTATATCTGAGTGGGGAGCGCCTGTGGTGTTTACTACCAAGGCGAATGGTTCTCTCCGACTATGTGTTGACTATCGAGAGTTGAATAAGCTGACTAAGAAGAACAGACACCCGTTACCGAGGATCGATGATCTCTTTGACCAGCTTGTCGGTGCTTCTGTTTTCTCTCAGCTTGATCTTGCTACTGGATTCCATCAGCTCAGGGTAGCTGAGGATAGTATAGACAAGACTGCGTTCAGAACTACGGATGGATTCTTTGAGTGGCTTGTCATGCCATTCGGCTTGACGAATGCACCCGCATATTTCGTGGACTTGATGAGTAGGGTGTTCAGGGAGTTCTTGAACAAGTTTGTCATGGTCTTCGTAGATGATATTTTGGTCTTCTCTAAGGATGAGGAAGAACATGCAAGGCACCTCGGGGAGGTGATGGATACGCTTAGAGCGCATCAATTGAAGGCCAAGTTCTCCAAGTGTCACTTTTGGAGAAGGGAAGTAAGATTCCTTGGGCATATAGTGTCTAAGCAGGGCTTAGCGGTGGATCCCGCTAAGGTGGTTGCGGTTCAGGATTGGAAGACTCCAAGGAATGCAACCGAAGTCAGAAGTTTTCTAGGTCTTGCGGGTTTTTACCGGAAGTTCATCAAGGACTTCGCGAAGATTTCTGCTCCTCTCACTAAATTGACGAAGAAGAATTTAGTTTTTGCTTGGAGCTTAGAGTGCGAGCTTGCTTTTCAGAAGCTCAAGAAAGCTCTCACATCAGCACCCGTTCTAGCTTTGCCCGATGGAGGGAAATTATTTACAGTATACACTGATGCGTGTGGCACGGGGTTGGGAGCTGTTCTGATGCAAGAAGGAAGGGTGATATGCTTTGGCGGTAGACAACTCAAAGTGCATGAGAAGAATTATCCCACTCATGACTTAGAGTTGGCAGCAATAGTATATGCACTCAAGGCTTGGCGCCATTATCTTCTGGGAGAAAGATTTGAGCTTTATACCGATCACAAGTCATTGAAGTATCTCTTTTCTCAGAAGGATCTGAATCTGAGGCAGCAAAGATGGATGGAATTCTTGGCATCCTATGATTTTGAGATAGCTTATACCCTCGGCAAGGGGAATGTGGTGGCTGATGCATTGAGTAGAAGAAGGTTGACCCTAAGTCCTCTATTCGTTGAGATGAAGAATTTAGAGTATGTGGCAACCTTTGATTTCTCTTTGGCGATGGAGTCGATGACCGGTTCTTTAGCATCTCTGGAACTCAGGCCTACCCTTCTTGATCAAGTTGGGGCTTCACAGAGAGAAGACCCTCACATAGTTGAGATTATGGATAAGCTGACTCGAGGAGAGACGTCTAGTCACCTCGCTCGATATTCTGTTGATGACAAGGGTTGGCTGAGGAGAGATGGAAGGTTATGTGTTCCCATGGTAGAAGATTTAGTAAGAAAAGTTCTGGAGGAAGCGCATCGCTCTAAGTTGACTATACATCCAGGCGAAGATAAGATGTACAAAGATATGAAGCGTATTTTCTTTTGGCCTGGGATGAAGAAGGATGTGGCAGAGTTTGTCTCTAGATGTATCATTTGCCAGCAAGTTAAGGCCGAGTCAAAGAAGCCCGGTGGGCTATTGCATCCTCTAGACGTTCCACTTTGGAAGTGGGAGAGTATCTCCATGGACTTTATTGATGGGCTTCCAAGGTCAAGGAAAGGGAATACGAGCATTTGGGTTATTGTAGATAGACTTACGAAGAGTGCTCATTTCATTCCGGTGAAAAGCAAGAGGACCGCATCTTGGCTAGCGTCCGTATATCTTCGTGAGATTGTGAGACTTCATGGAGTCCCTTCTAGTATTGTCAGTGACCGTGACCCAATCTTTACAAGTCAGTTCTGGAATAGCTTGCAAGAGGCTATGGGCACGAGGTTGAATCTGAGTACTGCTTATCACCCACAGACGGACGGCCAAACCGAAAGGGTGAATAGGGTACTCGAGGATCTATTGAGGCTTTGTATTCTGGACTTTGGTGGTACTTGGGAAGACCATCTTCCTCTTGTTGAGTTTGCATATAATAACAGTTATCAGGCAAGCATAGGGATGGCACCATTTGAAGCTTTATATGGGAGGCCGTGCAAGTCGCCTACATGTTGGTGGGAGACAACAGATAAGCTCATACTTGGGCCTGATATGATCAGAGATACATCCGAGAAGATCGAGTTGATTCGGAGACGAATGAAAGCGGCCCAAGACCGACAGAAATCCTATGCTGATAAGCGAAGATCCGATTTGGAGTTTGATGTTGGGGATATGGTTTTCGTAAAGGTTTCTCCTTTGCGGAATGTGGTCCGATTTGGAGCCGTTGGGAAGTTATCACCGAGATTTATTGGACCCTTCCCTATTATAGAGAGGATCGGGCAGATGGCTTATAGAGTGAAGTTGCCCGAGAAGCTTGCCGGAGTGCACGATGTTTTTCATGTCTCGCATCTCCGAAAGTGTTTACATGAATCAGCAGAGGTTGTGGAGCCAAGTGTTTTGGAGGATGTGGAAGTAGAGAGAGAGGCTACCTTGAGGAGAGCTCCGATTCGTATCTTGGGGACGGAGGCCAAGAAGCTAAGGAATCGAGAGGTCAGGCTGGTGAAGGTTCAGTGGGGTGAAGCCGAAGAAGACGCAACTTGGGAAACCGAGGAGAAGATGCGTGGGCTTTATCCATTCCTTTTTGAGGGTACACTCTCAATCTCTTTTCATTGTGAGCGTATCTTTCTCTTTGCTATCCATATTTATCTAGTTTATCGTGTTAATCTTGTCATGAGAACCTTAGGTAGAAACCCTTTGGATGAAACATGTGTTTGAGACATGTTATGCTTGATGGTTGCAAGTGGTTGCAAGTGTTTGCAAGTGGTCGCTCGTGGATGCATTATACACGATTAGGCACTAGATCGGCTCGCACACTCCTCATATTGCATATGCATGAGTGTTTATGCTTATTCATGGATGAAAATTGTGTGTTATCACATGGATGTTGCATATGGGTGTATGTTATGTGCACACATATAGATGATATATATTATGTTAGGAATTGCATACATATGGATTCATTTCACTAACATAATCCGCATTGATGATTTTTGCATTAGATAAGTACATATACACACACCTTCGCATATGTTCATCCAGCATTTAGAATCTTGTAAGGACAATGATTGCTCGTGGATGATGTTTTGAGTAGATGGATGTTGGATGGTAGGCTACGTTCTTCCTAACTTGAAGATTTCGGGGACGAAATCCTTTAAGGAGGGGAGAATGTAACAACCCGTATTTTCAATAACCTGTTATAACATAAATCGAGGCAGAATTTAATTCTAAAATCTGAATCAAGGGAAACGGGCTATGCCATTGCGTTCGTCTCGGAAAAATACGCGAAATAGAGTCCGAGTTTTCGAAAATCGGAGTCCGTATGACCCAGTTAAGGCCCATTGAAGTTTTCAGAAATTTCCACATTAAAAACAGATTTAAATTTTAAGTTAAAAACAAGGGTTAGGGCACAACTGGCGTCAGGCGGGAAAACTCCCGCCAAGACCCCCAAGTCGACAGGCATGTCGACAGGGGTCTAAGGGTGTTGACTGCCCTGTCGACAGCCCTGTCGACACGGGGTGGCCGGGCAGTTTTGCCTGGCGCACCATTTCTAATCTGGGCTTGGTTGTGTGGCTTGGTGCTGGAGAATTCCGAAATCTGATGGACCTAATTCAACTAGGGTTTAATCCTATGGTCTAAATCACTAGCCTAATCTATAAATAAGACCCTAACCTACCCTAAATCACTCATTATTCATTCTAGCAACTAAACTATGTCAAAATCAAACCTCTCATGGCCTCCACCCTCTTCATAAATCATTCCTATGAAGATTATGATGTTCATACAAGCATTTCTAAGTTGTATGAATGATCATTAGCTTGCATACATCATCAAGTTGCAAGTTTTATTTGCTAAGTAGAGTTTTTGGGAATTTTATTAAGGGTGTTTCTTATTGGAGCTTTGTTTTGGGTTTTTATGCTTGCATAAAGGGCTTCTCAATCTTTACTTGTAGATTTGTGTCTTCATAATATTTGTAAGCCCTATTCCTCTCATACTTGAACTTTGAAGTTAAAAACATGATATGCAAGTTGTCATAAGTTATGCAAGTTTATTTATGCAAGTATGATATGCAAGTTGCCATAAGTTATGCAAGTTTGTTTATGCAAGTATGATATGCAAGTTGTCATATGTTGTGCAAGTTTGTTTATGCAAGTTTGTTATGCAAGTATGATATGCAAGTTGCCATAAGTTATGCAAGTTTGTTTATGCAAGTATGATATGCAAGTGTCATATGTTGTGCAAGTTTGTTTATGCAAGTTTATTATGCAAGTATGATATGCAAGTCGCCATAAGTTATGCAAGTTTGTTTATGCAAGTATGATATGCAAGTGTCATATGCTGTGCAAGTTTGTTTATGCAAGTTTATTATGCAAGTATGATATGCAAGTCGCCATAAGTTATGCAAGTTTTATTATGCAAGTTTGATATGCAAAGTTGTCATATGATATGCAAGTATGCTTATGCAAGTTTGGGATGGTCATGTGGTTCATGTTAACATGTTATGCATGCTTTTGGGCCTAAAAATGTAATATGCAAGTGTATGAACACATGAACCATTCATATGCCACCATGTTGAACTTGTGGCTCTAACACTTTTATGTCATGATTATGCCAAGTTCCCTCTTTCTATCCTTTATGCGCTATTGCGATATGTAAGCGATGGGATTGCGTTTGGGGCTGGGTAAACTTAAAAGACATAAAAACGTGAGCTTGGGAATTTACCTATTAAGTTAGGTCTACCCATTGGGAATTTACCTATTAAGTTAGGTCTACCCAATTGCTTGGAAACTTGTAATGAGATGGACATGACACTTAGAAAAGATAAGTGTGGCCAACTCGAGGTTGGGTTGAGTTTGTAGTGTAAACCTACCCGGAACCGACCGGCTTAACTAGTTGCTACAAACAATAGGACCCAATGTGAGAAGTTGGTCATGTTGTACCTTGGACCCGAGGTTAGACCAAGTTGTGGTGTAAAGCTACCCGGACCCGCCCGGCTTAACTAGTAACCACAACAAAGTCTAATGTGAGAGGTTAAGGCGCATTAATTAAATAATGCCTCATGATTAGGGTTAAGTCATGGACCATTTAATACTTAACCAATTTGGGCTCGGTTGGTTTATCGGGGTTAAGTCGTGAACTCACCGTTACACTTAACCAAGTTAATCCATGATTAGTGAAGGGGTTAAACCATACTTAACCCACTAGAGAAATCCTAGTAATGGGGGGTCCACTCCGCAGTAATCCCAAGTTTGTATCATCAAGGCCCTAGGGACTAGGCTAGGGAGGGGGCACGATTACTGGGCTGGAGGTAAGCGACCAAAAGCGACGGCCGAGTGGTACGCCGGTGTAGTTCTGGGCGGACTCTGGTCGTGCACATAGTCCGCAGCCGGAGAAATCAAGCACGGGTACCGGTAGATCGAGACTGTGCACTCATGTTTATGGTGTCCAGGGGTTGACACCCTAGGGCTTGATACACCCGACGGGTGGACCCGGCACAGTTCGACTACATTCATGTTTGGGCCGTATTGACACCAACACGTGACGAGTTAGGCTTAGGGAGCCGATCGATTAGACCGTTGGGTTGGACCTCGTGGTAGGGTCACTTCATGTTATTGGACCTAGTATGAGGGTCACTTCATGTTATTGGGCCAAAGCTTGGGCCGTGGGATCAATACTTGTATGTCCAAGTCATGTTAGTTTGCTAGTACACCCGTGGTGCAAAACCTTAATCCTGATTATGCGATGACACCTTTATCTACCTGGATAGTTAATCATCATGTTGTTATCCTTATGTTCATACCTGCTGCTCATGTCAGTTAACTTTATCAGTTTACATTGATTGTAGTAGGGCTTACTCAGTCTCTTTGACTGACATGTTTTCTTTCGCCTCTTTTCTTCCGTTCCCCCCCCCCCCCCCAAGGTTCTCAGGGAGGGAATACAGGAGCTTAGCTTGGATCTTACCTGCTTTTCTTGGATAGCTCATGTATGCTTTGGACTTGAGCTCGCTATGGTTTTTCTGCTTTGGGGATAGCTACTTATGTTTTTCTGTTCAGTTTCAGATGATGTTGTTTTATGTACTAGACTTATTTATTTGGAAAATTGACATTATGATGTACTAGACTTGTGTTTGAAATGGTTTGAAAATCTTCCGCTGTTTTATCTATGTTATTTACTCTGATTACATACATATGTTCTTGTTCTGCCTTGATATATCATTATGCATGTTTACCTGATTCAAACGCCCCTCCAAAGTCAGAGTGCTTGCAAGAGTCACCCTGGCGGAGGCGGGGTGTTACACTGGAGGTAAGAAGTAAGATTTTTGGGACACATTGTGTAAAGCAAAACCTTGCTCATAGACCTCGCAAAGATCGAGGCAATGAAAAAAATGGAGAATAACTCATAATGCTACGGAAGTAAGAACCTTCCTTGGATTGACTTGATAATATCGGAAATTCATTAAAGACTTCACAAAGATTTCCACTTCATTAACCTAATTAAAACAGATTAATTTGGTGTTTTCTTGGAGTAATAAATATGATATAGCCTTAAAGAAATTAAAGGAAGTATCAACTAGCGCGCGCCAGTCCTAATTATAGCCGACGATTCAAATTTTTTAATCATTTACACCAATGTGTGTGGAACCAGTTTAGGAGCAGTCCTTTTGCAAGAAGGAAGAGTAGTTTCTTATGCTTGTAGATAACTCTAGGTTCCATTGAAAAGATACCTAGTTAATGACCTTAGTTAGCCGTAGTAGTGTTCGCCCTTCAGACGTGGAGGCATTATCTTTTAGGGGAGAAATTTAAACTCTTTACTGACCATAAATCATTAAAGTATTTATTTTCCCAGTGTGACCTAAACTTGAGATAGCAGCAAATTGATGGAATATATTGCCTCATTTGACTTCATGTTCCAGTATACCATGGGCAAGGGGAATGTTGTGGCAGATGCTTTAAGTAGGAAACATGCGACTTTGAATGCGATAATAGAATGGAAACAATTAGATTTCCTCTCTAATTTTAATTCGCAACCCTCACCGACCACTTTTGATGGTTTTATTAGGGCTCTGATAATTAGACCTAATTTAAGAGAAAGGATCCAAAGTTCACAAGACCTTGAGGAGGATTTAAGAAGCATAAAGGAAAAAGTGGGAAAAAGGAGACCTTTCCCCATTCGGTTAGGTACTCAATTGGAGATGATGGGAGTTTACTTTGGAATAGACTACTTCACATTCCCAAAGACGAAGGGTTGAGGAAATAAATTTTAGTGCGGTGCCATAGGTCAAAATTGACCATACTCCTCGGTCGGGATAAAATGTACAAGGATATGAACAGGAATCTCCATTGGGAAAGAATGAAGAAAGATGTAACCGAGTTTGTGGCCAAATGTTTAACATGCCAAAAAGTGAAAGTAGAGCAAGGGAAGCCCGAAGGACTATTATTACCTTTAGAGATTCCCACGTGGAAGTAGGAACATATTTCCATGGACATCTTAGAAGCCAAAAGGGTAACAAGGCCATTTGGTTTATGGTAGATCATTTAACCAAAAGCGCCCATTTCATACCAGTTAAGAAGACAAGGACTACAACCTCATTATCTCAATTATATTCCAAAGAGATAGTCAAACTTCATGGTATCCCATCGAGTATCGTGAGTTATAGAGACCCCTTATTCATGAGCGAATTTTGGAGAAGCCTACAAGCGGCATTGGGAACAACCCTCAATCTAAGCACAACTTATCATCCCTGACCGACGAACAGACAAAAAGAGTAAAATGAATCTTTGTAGACTTGCTCAGAGCCTTCATCATCGACTTTGGAGAAGTTCGGGAGCAGCACCTACTGCTTGTGCAGTTCACGTATAATAATAGTTTTCAAACGACCATTGGAATGGCCCCTTTTGAAGAACTTTATGGGAGGCCATGCAAATCTCCAACTTGTTGGTGGGAAACTACCAACGAGGTTATACTCGGACCAGACTTCATCCATGATTCCATGGAGATGATATATTTAATTAGACAGAGAACGAACACGGCCCAAGATCGTCAGAAATCGTATGCCGATAATCAAAGGAGGGAACTTTAATTTAACGTTGGAGACTTGTTATTCATAAAAGTGTCCCCTCTTAAGAAGATTGTTAGGTTTGGGAAGACTGGGAAGTCGGCTCCCAGATTTATTGGGCCTTTTCATGTTATCGAGAAGATATGATCTTTGTCTTATCAAGTGGATCTCCCAAAGTGTCTATCGGGAATCCATAATGTTTTTCATGTAACTCATCTAAGGAAATTCCTTCATGATTCTGCTATCAGACTCGAGCTTGGTGAAATTGGGGATATAGAAAAACTCGATTTGTACTCCAGGGTGCCCCGTGCCACTACAAGGATTGTATATCACGAAATCAAGATATTGCACAACAAACCGTTCGCCTCGTCCGAATACAGTAGGGAAATGACTCTGCAAAAACCATATGGGAAACCGAGGATAAGATGAGGCAGACTCACCTAGAGCTTTTCTCGGATAATTTTTCCTCAAATTTATGTTTATGGATGCATCGTGATTGATTGATTGGATGTTAGGGAATGGACGCAACACCATCGCACAAGAGCACTCATATAGAAATATATGCATAATTAAGTTGTTAGCATACATATTGCATCACTTATTACACCTAAATGCTAGGATAGACTCACTTTAGCGATTCTGCAGTTCATAACCACTGCGAGTCATTGATGTTTATAGATGAATTAACTAAAAATAACATAGATGTACAACATGGATGTGATCGTGCGAGTTGTGTTTTTTCGCCCCTTAAACAGATTTCAGGATGAAATCCATTTATAGGGGGGAAGAATGTAACATCCCATAAAATATATAAACATTAATAATAAATAAATAAATAAATAAAAATAAGCAATTAATTAGTATGGATGGAAAATGAGATTTTGCATCTTAAGGAATTTGTCCACAAAATCTTTTATTTGGATTTGTTGCGAAATTCTGAATCATTTTCATATATAATATGTTGAAAACGGTCAAGGTATGAAGAAGTTATAAACAAATGAATTTACACAGTAAACGTAGAACATATACGTATACATATATATATATATATATATATATATATATATAATTAAATGGATAATATATATGTGTCCAAATTATATTCAAATAAAGAGGGAGAATTTGAAATTTTAATTAAAGATAAGATCATGGGGACAAAGAATATTATATATAAGGAATAAGATTAAGAGATTAAGGAACGTATTAATTAAATTTAACACCTCAGTAACACATGTTTATTGGGCATTCCAACCCCAAGGGGTTGACCCCCCCAAGATGGGTGTCGATCGTCGGTCGACCTCCTGGCTTTTGGACAACCCAATAAATATATGTGGTTAGGTTTTTAAAGAGAGGATATATATAAATCAAAGGCCTGGATTAAATCAAACTAATACAATGTTCTATGGTCACATGGGCAACTATATATAGCCCCTCATATCACACTATGGAACCCTAACCATTCTCCATCCGTACAAACGTGCTGCCTCTCTGCCATTACTAAATTCTATAGAAAAATAAAGAAAAAGGTTAAGGACTTCTTCTATTTCTCCAACCCTATTTTTTAACCTCTCTCTCTTTTATTTCATATAGGTTTAGTATTCTAGAAATCGGTATAAATATACGTATATAAGATTCTAATACATGCTTCTTGTATGTATGTATGTATGTATGTATGTATATGTATGTATGTATGTATGTATGTATGTATGTATATGTATGTATATATATTGGAGCACATTTGACGTAATTCTTAAAGCACAGATCTAGATCTACTACAGATTTCTCTTTGTTTTGCCTAGATCCGTGAGTGAAATATCGTTTACTTAGGGATTTTCATATTTTTATTAGAATATCATATTGAAAGTTATGCCTAGGAGGATTTGGAAATCGATAATTTAAACACTAAAACCCCTAAATCCTCTATCTTGTATTTGTGTATGAATTTTCATGATTATTTTGGTTTTGTGGATTTTTGGTTTTAATATTGGGTTAAAGATGAAAAGGGGTGTTGCTACTATTGTTTTTACTTTATGCAATTCACATTTATTAAACATTTGTCTGTAACATAAAAGGGTTTAAATTTTTGTATTTCATGATTTGATTCGGGTTTGGATCCTATTTTGAATCCAAATGCATTCATACTTGAAATATATCAAATTTAAACATTTTTATGTGCATAATACCAAAAAGATGTGAATTAGATAAAGTAAAAATTATGAACATACATATATAAATGTATGTAATACTCTATTTTTAATCCAGTATTGAAATCATTCCAACAAACCAAGGATACAAGTTGAAAGTTTGTATGAATGTATATTTACCATCCACTGCTATTTGTTATCTTGTTGTTATGCCATCATGCCTAAGTTTTAGCGGTAAAAGTATGAAAAAACTAACTTGTATATCTTTATTTAGACAAACTGACAATTGCCACCTCGTTAGAACGTTTCCTCATCTATACGAGTATTTACATTATTTAGACGATATAATTATTGTGCTTATATAAACGTAACCAACGTTGTATTAGCGTAATAAATACGATTAGGATAGAATTCGAATTTGAAATGTCCCCATAATAAATATATAATTGATTACTTGTGTGTGCGTATATAGAATGGCTTTATATATATTAATAGTGACACATAGACACGAGGTTAGTTGCCTTTTGTGCTTGAAGTCTGCCCGGAACCGACTGGCAAATCCAGCAACCACAAGTGGATCCAACTAATGTGAGATGTCTAGGTGTCATAGGCCATTCAAAAACTTAGTACACTAGACACAAGGTTAACCCAACTTGTAGTAGCAGTTTGCTCAGAACCGACCGACATATACATCATATATAGGTATACGGTTTAATGTGAGAGGTCTAGTGTGTGTATATATAACTGTATGTGTATATATATATATAAGTCTATTGTGTGTGAAAATAGGTAGGTTTACTATACCTTAAGAAGGTATTAAGCGGCTAACACTCTTTTTATCTAGTTTGGATCTTAAGTGGTTAGGACTAGGATCCCTCTGAAGGTTTATACCTTGGAGAGGAACCAAAGTCATGGGACCCACCCTTATTAGATTTGAAGTAAGTCTTTGGGTCCTCCTTCTCTAAAATTGGTTAGGCATAAACAGTAATGGAGTAGGTAGTTCATGGGAATGTCCACTTCCTATAGAAGCTTATAAGGGATCAACTAGGGAAAAATTGGTATTTGAAAGATATGTGGCCGTTGCATGCTCACCAATTATCAAAGGGAAGTCATAAGAGACATAGGTGTCCTAATGTAATATCAGTTAAGTAGTAACGTTCGCAATACTACTTCTCATACTACAAGTGAGAGTGCATACTTAAGAACGTTAACGTACAAGGACGAGGTCTCAAGGGGATAGGGGTCCGCCTCAGGGTTATAAGAGATCATAAGATCCACCTTTAATAGGACCATAAGTGACCGAGAATGCCCTCCTCGTTGGCTCTTTACCCTAAAAACACTAATGCATGATTGACTTGGATATCCACCCCACTAGTTAGATACTTGATATTTGTTTGAATACTATGTGTTGCGTGAACATACCTTGATATATGTAACCAGCTAAAAATATAGGGTATGGACATTAAGTAACACCATATTTCAGTCACACAGAACTTTATGTTCTGACCCCTCTCCTTAACATATCCAACATGTCAGTAGATGGGGTAAAAGTCGTGGACGAAGTCATGATTGCAGCTGATAAAGAGAGGAAGTTGTTATGCTACTATCAGTTATTATTCCTTTACTTCTTTTGGAAACTTGTGAAAATGAACTATTTGATGTACCCATTGAACAAATGTAACTGGGCAATTATATTTCTGTGATTTTTAAATAAATGGTACATCTTATCTTAGTATTATATTTTCTCTTTCTGCTATGTGAGATTTCCATTCGAAGTATATGTTTATATTGTCTGTGTAAATGTAATCCTTACAGCAACCAACGACCCGTTTATAATGGCTCTAAGTTTTGATGAGCCTTTTCTAGGTCGAAATTTAGGCGGATTCCAGGCGGATTGTTTGTCTACTATCACCCAAACACTTGTATTTCCCTTCCTTGATCTGAGTAGTCCTTCAGCGAAATCCATAGAAACCTCTCCCACCTCCGTTATGGGACATTCAAAGGCTGAAGCAATCCACAAGGTTTCCATCGTTCAGCCTTTACTCACTGGAAAGTCAAACATTAGGCTACAAATTCTGCCACCTCCTTGTTCATGCCAGTCCAAAAGAAAAATCTCTTCATGTCTCGATAGATCTTGTTGCCGCCCAGATGGATATTCATCCGAGAAATGAGCTTCCTCAAGCTCTGCCTTTAGCAATTCCCCAATTCTAGGGACAAATTTCCTTCCATCTCATATTAGCCATCCTTTCTGGTCCACAGTATATATAGCTAGGCGACTAAAAGTATCTTCTCTACCAAGATTATCCAAGATGTCTTATATCTATGGGTCCTGCCGTTTTGTAGATCCAATACGCTCTAATAGAGTAGGTCGCACCTCTAATGATGCTAAAACTCCCAATGTAAAAGCCGTAGATGGATTAAGATCAAAGGAAGAGATGTATTCCAAGCTCCGTCTTTCTACGAATAGAGGACATAAAGTCATCCTTTACCTACTCAGTGCGCCCGCTACTTCATTACCCTTGCGGGGACTATAAGTGTGGCAACCCTTATTTTGACAGACCGAGTTTTTTTTTCAAAATTCCAATCTATCGAAACTCGGATTGGTTTGCTCTTGTATCTTGCAGAAAACACAGAGACATAAAACAAGTCAGAGCTCAGAAAAATATCTCACAGCGGAAAGGATAAAATATAGTATAATCAAAACATAGCCTTACTGTATTATTAATACTTCCTAACCAGTATCCAAAGCTATCATGTCTCTTCCACAATCTAACCTACGAGTGTGTTATGAGGAGGGGGCCAGAACACAAGTTCTGGTGACTGGATTTAAACTATGCACTTTGGATAATCTTACATATACCATTCAATCATATTTTCTTATTTATTAGGTTACTTGGGTTAACATCACTCAAGGCTTACATACACGTCGTACCCATTTACTTCCCAGTGAATTAAGCTAATACAGTATATGTAGCTATCTATCAATATTGAGATACACCCCACGGTACCCCACTTGCACGGTCTCAACTGTATCATCGCGGGAATATAGCAATCCCTAATCCTACGCCCAAATGTCGTGTGGATTTCTATATATATGTCAATACTATGTCTGTAAAGAACCACTACTTTTATATTACGTAAGCGTTCGGACTTCCATCTTTGAACCATTTGATCGAATTAGGTTCCGTCCTCGAATAATGTCCTCTAGTCTTATGATACACCACCCAGAGTGACATGAGTGTACCTAGACTTTCCCACGTACATATCGTCAATTGTTCTCGATGTCTATTGCACATGTTCTCTATATGTGCGCCCGAGTCCCGTGGAAGGGCTAATCAAGAAACACAGAACTCGGTCGGGAGCTTTCAGACATCTACCGATTGCAGATGCTAAGGTCTTCTTTTACAGTGGTTATGGTCCCACTAGACCCCTCCCTCAACTAATGAAAGGCACCCAAGAATATCAAGAATGAGAACTTAACCCCGGCCCCCTATGCCCTTCAAACCTATTGGCCAACCTCACCCATAACTAAATAGCAAAGTAGATGGTCTTTTGGAGTTCTCTGCCTTTCCGCTTTACGTACTGACTGAAGATGGTAGGAGTTGCTATTACAGGGCACTAACTGGTCTCGCTGAATCACGCTGGTCCATCTTAGTCTTTTGATTTCCCCTTATTATTGCAATCAAGGCATACTCATTGGTTCACCTACGCAGACCTAACCTCTGTGAATACAGGCGGATCATCTGTCGCTCACAGAGGAATACCAAGAGTACTCTACGTCCCTGGAAGTCGCGTGCTTCCCCTTCTAGTCCTTTGGAGCAGTCAAACAATTAGATGAATGTGCTCTCCCCTCATGCTTTATAACACCTCGATGATCTACCTTGTTGGGTTATTCACCCGCAACCGTACGGACTAGTCTAAGCGCCTTACTTTAGCATGTTGTTAGACCTTATGTCTAAACATTCTTTTACGCGCTTGTCTCACCTCGCCAGGTTTCCAGTTAACATGGTTATTCCAATTCATATTGAATTCTTATTCAAATTACCAAGTTTCTCTTGCTTATTAATTTTAGTCATACAACTTAATTCATTTAAGTTTATTAATAAGCTTACAACATGTTATTCTCTAGATTGTGGCCCAAGGTTTGTGATCCACAATCCCTTTTATATTCTTGTTTGATTTCAATAACATGTTTTACTTAATGTGTAATTAAGTATATCTAATTCACATGTTTCCAATTAACATGTCACTTACCATTTATGGTTAAATATAACTTATTTCATTTCATAAGTCCTCATGCTTTCTCATTTAATCATAATTCCACCTTACGTCGTCAATACGACTTACCGTTGTTTACTTATTAACTTAGTTCTATTGACTAAGTCCCATTAATAAGTTTCTCTACCCATTTATTATAACCTATGTTATAATTTCCCCTTGTCCCTAGGACAAGTCTAAACATGTTATTCTTACCAACGGGTTTCAGACTCCCATCCTACTTAATTTATAATTAAGTACAATATATTTTCCCCCTTTTCTTAACTAGTTTTAGGTTTTCCCCTTTTCTGAATTACTTAGTTTACAATTAAGTGTCACTTAACTTAATTCACCAGTTATCCCATTCTCTTACTAGTTTATTATAACCTAAGTTATAATATTCACTTGTCCCGAGGACAAGTCTACCTATTATAAAAAAAATTCATTAATGTTATTTATTTATAATAGGTTATTATCATTCCCCTTTTTAAACCATTTACTGCTGTAAACCATTATTCTTCATTCTCTGTGATACATGTTCCTTATTATATTAAGGAAAACACTTCATGCACCTTATCAGTTTGATAGAAGGAATCAATGATATATTTTCGTAACATTTTCCCTACTAAATCCATGATAGCAAGTAATTTATTTACTTTTCTATATTTATTGTGGCTTACTTGCAATAACGTTTTCAGAAATAAGTCATTTAGGGAAATACATCACTTTTCCTTCTTATCACACTAACTCAGTTCATTACATCCCTTTCTTTCTTATTTTCTGAGTTAGACATTTAATTACCATCCTTGCCATTTATTCATATCTTGTTATATACATATATTTATTTATTTATTTATATATAACACTAGACCTCTCACATTAAGTCTACACTTGTGGACACTGGATTTGCCGGGCGGGTCCGGGCAGACTTCTACCACAAGCTAACTTAACCTCATGTCTTTGCACATGTTGTTAATTCTTGCACTTAGGCCTCTCACATTAGGTTCAACTTTAGTGACTACTGGAAATGCCGGTCGGGTCCGGGCAGACTTCCGCCACTAATGCAACCTAACCTCGTGCTATAAGTGTATTTACAATTCCTAATTGTAATCCTAGGCATATTCATTTTCATTCAATCACTTATGTTCATATCAAATTGCGCTTCCAAATTAAAATCTCAAAACATAATATATGTTATGTTCATTACATGAAAATTTTAGACATGTTATCCTTTTTACAGTAATCTAATTTACGTGTCATCCAATTTTTGCCTATATTTTGTCGCATGTCATTTTCAACATATATTTAATTCTACTAGGACATGTAAGAATTCCATTGGGTAATTATCTTAACATGTCTTTCAATCAATAATATGTCCCAAGTAAAGCATGTAATTAGAATCACTGAATTAGCTATTCATATCCTAACAAATTTATTTTCTCCAGCATGTAAATATTCAATAACATATTCATATCAACATTTCAATTCGATACAACAACAATTTATAATTAAACTGGCTGTTTCACAATTTATTAAAAAGGGGAATGTTAAACGTTAGTCATAACATTATCTAAAGTGTAACAACCCATATTTTTAAATAACATGTTACAACATAAACCAAGGCAGAATTAAATGATAAAGTTTGAATCAAGGGAAACGGGCTATTCCATTGCGTTCGTCTCGGAAAAATACGCGAAATAGAGTCCGAGTTTTCGAAAATCGGAGTCCGTATGACCAAGTTATGGCCCGTCAAAGTTTTCAGAAAATTTCAAGTTCAAAAACAGTTCAAATTTGAATTCAGAATTCAAATTCAGCCAAGCAGAAGAGGAGGGAAAAATTCCCGCCACCCCCAAGTCGACTGGGGAGTCGACTTGGGAGTCGACACACCCCAGGTGGTGTCGACTGCCCAGTCGACACCCCTTTCGACTTAGGTGGTCGGCCAGTTTGGCCTGGGTGCGCCTGACTTGTTCCTCAAGACATGCTTTAGGGCTGGTGACGGATTTTAATGGCTCAGATCTGAACTAGGGTTAATCCTATGGCCTAAACTAACCTAATCTTCTATAAAAAGACCCTAAGACCTAGCCTAAACCCTCATTAATCATTCCTACAACTAAACTATGCCAAAATGTTTCTTGATCATTGTAACACCCCACGTCCGTTAGTGTCACTCGCAAAGGGAATGCACTAAGTTCTGTGGAGCATTATGGGTAAAAGATGCAGATAAATTACAAGACAGACAAACAATTAACAGCGGAAAATAAAACTTTGCTTTATTGATAAAATAGATTGTACAAGATTGCTTTACAATATCAGAGTATCATCTATCTTTACTAGATAAAGAAGCATAAAAATTCATTTATATTCCCCAATGTAGCATAAGCCAGCCATAGCATCTGAAAGATAATCCAAGGACAACTTCGTCAAATCTTCAAGCTGGGAAAGAGCAACGGTCCAATCTAATCCTGAGTTATACTATTCCCTCCTCAACTACCTGGGGGGGAAACGGAAGAAAAGAAGACGAAAGCAAAACAGAGTCAGACATAAAGCCTGAGTAAGTTCAGTAACTTCTAGCATGTGAACATGGAAAAACAAAACGACATGAATTAACTGAATACAAGATTACACCATGACGATAAGGTCAACAAGATTAGACAAGGTAGTCACAAGATATGCTAAGATGACTTGATACGCTCTAATACTTTCGCAGCTTCGCTATTTCCTTGTTATACTGGTTTCTATATCTCTGCACCACCTAACTAGTGTTCAACTAGTAACGATAACGTGATCCCAACCCCTGTAGTTTCCATTGCCTTCAGGCATACATTTATTATTTATTCCCTAGATCTAGTCTAGGGTTTACGCTATCTTCTGAACGCTTCTCGGATTTAGTATTTATGCCACCTAGGTCTAACTAGGAATTATGCAACTTGTCGAACGATGCCCTTTAGTCTAGGATACACTACCTAGAGTGGTATATGTTCCTAGACTTTTCCCAAGCGTGTACCGCGAATCATTATCGCTTGTCTTATGATCGAATGTACTATCGTACCCCATATTAATCTCTGTACCCCTTTGTACTAGTTCCCAACTGGTATCCCATAGTCCGGGTGTAGTGATCCTTTTTAACGATCGGCTCCTACCCGCATAGTTACATGTGTCCTACGGCCCCCGATGTCGTAGCAACCTATGCTGGTCCCACCATGGGGTGTATCAAGTCCCATGGTGGCGGCCCGACACAATCCTAGAATGCATAGGTATACTACTGGTGCCCAGTGCCTTATTTTTCTGTGCCGAAGTGTGTGCACGCCCGCACTCCATTAGAACCTACACTGCTGCACCACCGCCGTCGATTTGACCTCTTACAGTCAGCCAGTAATCGTGCCCCACCCTGCCTAGTACAGGGTATCCTGATACACCTTGTAGGGTTACTGCTGAAAAGGGTCCCCCGCTGCTAGGTTTTCTATCTCTTGCCAACATGCTAAGTTGGTTAAGTGTTCTGTATAAACCTAACCCCCAATCGGTCTGTATAGTTTAGCATGTCCAATTTGATTAGCTATTAATTCAATTTATTTAACCCCACCTTCCCACGAAGCCTCGGGCTTCGTAACCCAATTCGTTGGAGCCTTCTTTAAAATCTGATGCTCCTTCTCGTGTTCTACTAAGAATTACTGCTTAGTTTTGTTAACTAAGATTTACCACTTATTTTCCATAATCCTCAACTAAGTTTTATTACTTAGTCCCACTTAGTTTTCTTTCTCATCAAGTTGGATTGGTTAAATGTCTTTAGTTGATTCAGGCTAACTTAACCCTCTTCCCTTATCCTGTTAAACTGGTTAAGTGTTATCAGTAATCCACGTTGACTTAACCCCATCCCAACCCTAGTTATATTGGTTAAGTATTTCTTATTACTTAACCCTACCATCTCACCCTGTATTGGTTAAGTGTTCCTTTTTAACTTGACCAAATCCTGTCACTATTGGTTAAGTGTTATACTTTAACTTAACCCTATTCATTTATCATATTCTGGTGGTTAAGTGTTCAAGTTTACTTAACTTTATCCATTTTTCACATTTTGGTGGTTAAGTGTTCAAGTTCACTTAACCCTACGGTCTAGTCCGACTAACATATTAAATTGGCTAAGTGTATTTCTTAACCCCAACCTCTAGTCTTATTAACATGTTATATTGGGCTAAGTGTATTAACTTTACTTAACCTCACCTTCTAGCCTAGTCAACATGTTAATTTGGCTAAGTGTTCTCATGGACTAAGCCTTCCCATTCTAGCTTTAACTGTGTTAAGTTGGTTAAGTGTTCCTATTGACTTAGCCCTCCCATTCTGGCTTAACTGTGTTAAGTTGGTTAAATGTTCCTATTGACTTAACCCTCCCATTCTGGCTTAACTGTGTTAAGTTGGTTAAGTGTTCCTATTGACTTAACCATCCCATTCTTGTTCTAGCTTTAATAAATTAAAGCCGCAACCTCTCACATTAGACAAATATCGCTGCGGTTACTGGATGTGCCGGTTGGTTCCGGGCAGGTTTACACCCCAATTCAGTCTAACCTCGGGTTAGGCATATTCATGTTTTCTAAGTTCAAAGGGTTTTCTGATTAATTTCCAAATCTGGTTTTGAAAACAACCATCCCGTCCTTTGGATCAGTTAGGGATAGCCAGGGAGGGCAGGAAACTTGTATTTTCCAAACCCAAGCCTAGACACTATCCTCTCTGTCACCCTAGAACCTTCTGGTCTATGCGTTATAAAAAGGGATGTTATCAAAATACTTTTCTTTTGTTTATAAATTGTTAACAATTTATTTCAAAAGCCTATTTCCCCTTTTTAGACAAATTTGGCCTATATTTATTTGTCAAGCCTACTAGTATACTTATATTCTAGGCCCAAGTCCTAACCCAACATGCAGTTTAGGCCATTTCCTATTTCATTGCCGGAACTAGATTAAATATCCTAGTTTATAATTTATGGCCAAAACTTAACCAAGTTACATATTTTGTGGTAAATGAACAATTTAACATTTATGACGAATTCTATAAGTAAATCACTCCTAATTTACTTATTTCATTACTACTCTTTTAATGTACGTTGTCACATTTATTATTATGGCCCATTCTCTCTTATTTATCATATTAATACTTTTTGGTATGTAAATTATACCAAATTTAGTGTCGCTAACCATAATTTATTCTAAACATGACAATTGCTCACAATTATGAATAAATTCAAAATTGTGCTAATATACTTATTCCAAATCAACCTTAATTAACCCAATCTTGGTTTAACATCCTAATTCACAATTTACGGCAAAACTAGAATTATTTTTCTAGTTTACATTTTATGCCTAAAATTTAGCTTACTTGCTAACGCTAAATTTAATATGTCAAAATCACATATTCCCTAATCCATGTCAAATTTCCCCGTTTTCATTTTAATATGCATGTCATAATACATATTCCAAATTATGCCAATTTCCAAGTTTACAATTACGTTCATATTCATTTCCATGTTTTTCCCCCAAATCGCATTCCCACCGTTCGAATAATCGTGATTCAGCCTAGATTATAAATAAATCTAGATTCGTAGATAAAAAGGGAATGAATCAAAATGACAAGAAGGAATAATTGGCATAAAAAGGTTTGGATAACAATGTAGGTTCAAGAATATGGGTAGACCTAACTAAATAGGTAAATTCCCACTGTCTTAAAACTAAAGAATGGGCAAAATAGGTTCAAGAACGTGGGTAGACCTAACTTAATAGGTAAATTCCCACTGTCTTAAAACCAAAGAAAAACCAAGGAACAGGTAGAATAAATAATTGGGTTTAGACCCAACTTCTCAATCACAAAACTAAAGCAATATTTTCCTAATCATAAATCATGGGTATCAAAATCACAGTTGTCCTCATTATGTCATAAGTAATAGTTTATGTCCAAATCAAAGGTATAGGCCTAGTCAAGGAAATAATCCTTGTAGTCACAGTCACAGTCATAGGAAATGTCCATAGTCATATGCGATGTTCATAGTCCAAAAGGGAAAATAATAAGTCATTGTCGTAGGCAATGTTTATATGTCCCAAAATCAAAGGCTTATGTCATAGTCCAAAGGCATATGCTTTCAAAGGCCACAGTTCTATAGTCATAGTCACGGTTACAGTCTTATTTGTCCTCGAATCATAACAGTTCTTAATTCAGTCCAAGAGTATAAACACAGATTCGAAGAGAGAGAGAGAGATTTGGCATATTCCTTTATTCCTTTAATTTCATGTCACAAATAAAACAAAATATTCAGATCTAGAAATAACCAACTTACAGAAAATAGATCTAGAAAAGAAGGAAAGCGTGGCTATGATTCGTGCGTCGTTGCTTGAAACTTGTTTGAGCTAGCCTTTGAATTCTTCACTTGAAACTTTGATTTGAATCTCTCCTTAAAAGTCTTTTAGCAGCATCTCCTCGTCTTGAATCATATTTTATTTTATTTATTTATTTAATTAAAGAGGAGAGGAAGAGGCCATGAATCTAAGCAGCATAAGGATAGAAGAGAGAGGTGCAAAGAGGAATGGAGACTAGGGCTGCTTATATAGCATTAGGCAGACGAATATGGTCACGAAACGCGTCTAAATACGTCAGAATGCACCTAGGCCCGAAATGGGGTTTTGCCCCTGTGTCGACACCCGTGTCGACTGGGCAGTCGACACGGTCCCTGGGGTGTCGACTCCCCAGTCGACACGGGGTCTGGGCGGGAAATTTCCCGCCCAGCCCGCCTCTGAGTTTGAATTCGAATTTCGAATTCAAATTCGGGCTGTTTTGCGGTCTAAAAATTCTGAAAACTTCGTCGGGCCATAACTTGGTCATACGGACTCCGATTCTCGAAAATTCGGACTCTATTTCGCGTATTTTTCCGAGACGAACGCAATGGCGCAGCCCGTTTCCCTTGATTTTGATTTTAAAATTTAATTCTGCCTTGGTTTGTGAATTTAAGTGTTACAGAATTTTCGGGGTGTTACAATCATGGCCTCCATCTTCATAACATTGCCTCCATCCTCTTCATGAAAATTTGAGCGTCCTAAGCTAGTAAAAGAGCCACCTTTCTTCATCAAAACAAGGATCTTTCTTCATACAAATCAAAGGAGCTTATTGTTTCTCAAAACAACTTGGAGCTTATATGCGATTGGGGGTTTTTAGAGTTACTAGTGGCTTCGTCTCAATCTTATTTTATTTCATAGGTCTTCATAGCATTGTAAGCCCTATTCTACTCTTAGATTCTAACTATGAAGTTAAATATGACATGTTGCAAGTTTGAGTTTGGGCCTAAGTATGATTTGTGCTTTGATTCTATCATGTTATGCATAGATTTATTCTGTGCATGTTTGTAAAGCTATCACCTTGACTTTGTGCATAGAAAGCTATGAGCTTTGATTTGAAATGTTGCATAAAGCAACATAGAAACTCTCATAACCCTTATGTTATCTTGCATATGATGTTATATGCGAATCACTAGCTATCATCCTATGTCATTTATGGCCATGTTTCACCTAGTATGCTAAAGTTGATATCATGCATGTTTTGAGGCTTATAATGTAATATGCAAGTTTATGAACACATTTGCCTCATATGCCACCACGTTTAACTTGTGGCCAAACCACCCTTATGCTATTATGCATGCTTGTGGCCAAATCACCCTTATGCTATTATGCATGCTTATGGCCGAATCACCCTTATGCCATTTGTTTGTTTGAGGCCAAGTCACCTTTTATGTTATCATACATGTTTAGGCCATTTGCTGGTATGTTGAACACCCTTGCCTCAAATATCACCATGTTTGACTTGTGATAGACTTTGCCACCTTATGCCCACCTTGTCATATTGTTATGTTCCCTCTTTGATCTATTTGCGTTGATGCGAATTTACGTGCGATGGGAATACGTTATGGGTAGTTGGGCAAACTTAAATAAAATGAAAACATGACTTGAAAATATGACATGAAAGTTTGACATGTGTTTATGCTTGAAAACCCGAACGTGGACATGACATGTAGAAAACATGAAAGTGGCCAACTCGAGGTTGGGTTGAGTTTGTAGCATAAATCTACCCGGAACCGACCGGCTTAACTAGTGGCTACAAACAATAGGACCCAATGTGAGTAGTTGGTCATATCGCACATAAACCCGAGGTTAGACTAGGTTGTGGTGTAAAGCTACCCGGACCCGCCCGGCTTAACTAGTAACCACAACAAAGTCTAATGTGAGAGGTTGGGGTGCATTAAGTTAATTAATGCCACATGGTAGGGTTAAGTCATGGACTACTTTAATACTTAACCAATTAAACACGATGGATTGGTAGGGTTAAATCATGGACTACTTGAATATACTTAACCAATCAAACACGATGGATTTGTAGGATTAAGTCATGGACTACTTGAATATACTTAACCAATTAAACACGATGGATTGATAGGGTTAAGACATGGATTACTTGAATAGTTAACCAATTAAACTCGATGTATTGATAGGGTTAAGTCATGAACTGCCTGAATACACTTGACCGACTCAATACATGGTTAGGATAGGGTTAACCACACTTAACCCACTTGAAATCCTAGTTACGTGGTCCTTTTCAGCAGTAACCTACTTGGAAGTATCATGGGTACCCTGGACTAGGCTAGGGTGGGGCACGATTACTGGACTGATTGTAAGAGACCAAAAGAGATGGCTGAAAGGTGCACCGGTTGTTCAGGTGGACCATGGTCGTGCACATTAAGTCCGGAGTTGAACATGGGCACCAGTAGGTTTAGACTGTGAGTGCTTGAATTGTGTCTGTGGTTTACACCTTAGGGCTGGATACACCCTGGGGTGGACCTTGCACAGTTAACTACATTCCGCGGTTAAGCCGTATGACACCGATACACGACGAGTTAGGCTTATAGGGAGCCGATCGACTAGACCGAGTAGTAGGACCTTTATTTAGGTCACCTCATGATATTGGGCCAGATTTGGGCCAAGGGATCATTTCTTGTTTATACTTGACATGGATTGGAATACTAGTACACACTTGGTGCAACCTAACCTTGTATATGCGATGTCACACTTGATCTATCTTGTTAACTTTTCACCATGCCAGTTATCATCCTATGTTTCATCTCTGTTTTACATGTCTAGTTAACTTAATTAGTTTTTATACTAATAGTAGGTTGGACTTACCAGTCTTTTTGACTGGCCCGTTTTCTTTCGCCTCTTTTCTTCCGTCCCCCCCCCCCCCCCCCCCCCCAGGTTCTCAGGGTGGGAACACTAGCACCTAGCTGGATCTTTAGCTTGCTTACTGGATAGCTCATGTACGGTTTGGACTTGAGCATGCTATGGCGTCATCCTACTTTGGGGATAGTTTACTTTATGTTATTTCCAGTTTTCAGTTTATGTTTTCTAGACTTGTAGTAGTTGGAAAATAATGAATCAGTACTTTGATGTAATTTGACTATGGTTTTGAAATAGTTATTTTATCTGCTGCTTTACTTACTCCGTTTTACTTATATGTTCTGTCTTGTGATATCTTCATGCATGTTTACCTTGTTTAACGCCCCTCCAAAGCTAGTGTACTTGCAAGAGTGGCATTGGCGGAGGTGGGGTGTTACATTTGGTATCAGAGCATAAGGTTTACAACATCTGAGCAAAAGGTTTTTAAAACTTATCTTTGAAAAACTATTTTCAAAACCAATTAAGTATTTTCCAAGAAAAGTCTAGTTTATTTTAAAAGGCTGTTCCCCAAAAGCCATTAGCACTATCCTTTGTTTCCTCATTCTCAATCTATCTTTTTCTTCGTTTCAGTATGGCCGATAATTTTTCCATTCTGGAGGGCGTACCAGTACCTATTTGGTTTAGAAGGTACATGGAGGCAAGGGCGAATGAAGCCGGCCCCGCGGACATTCCTCCTCCTTCCCCCATGGCTAACATTCCTCCCCCTCCCGTAGCTGAGGTTCCTCCTCCTCCTCCTCCTCCTCCGCATCCACAAGCAGATCTCGCGAAGATTTGCAAGGACTTTAAGGCGATGGGTGGCAAGAATTTTATTAGGACGCAGACTTTTGTTGAGGCAAGAAACTGGTTAAAGGAAACTGAAGACCTCTTTGCTATCTTTGATGTGGAAGACCGTAGAAAAGTTCTGTTGGCAGTATGGCTATTGAAAGAGGAAGCTGCATATTGGTGGGTAGTCACCACCACTACAAGGCCAATTCAGACTTGGGATGACTTTAGGAGAAGGTTTGGACTGAGGTTTCTATCATCGACAGAAGAGAACCTTCAGATGGAGAGGTTCCTATCACTAAAGCAAGGGGACATGACCGTGAGGGAATACGTGGATACGTTTAATCAACTTGCTCGGTTCGGTCCAGACTTGGTTAACACAGCTCAGAAGAAGGCCCCACGCTTTGCTCTAGGATTGAATGAGCCATTGCGCTGTTTGGCCATGTCTCATATACCCATGGGGGCGACTTTCGAGAGTTTGGTGAATATGGCCCTGCTTCAAGAGGAAGATAAGAGTGGCAAAAAGGAGGTCAAGGCAAATGATTCTCAAGGCGAGAAGGTAAATTCCGGAAAAGGAGGCAAGAACAACAACAACAAGGACAACAAGTCAAGAGAAAGGAGAAAGTGCAACTTATGTGGGATCACTGGGCACGTAGCCAAAGACTGTAGGAAGAAGAAAAGGAAGTTGGGAGAGTGCTTTCATTGTGGAAAATCTGGACACTTCAGTAAGGATTGCCCGAAAAAGCGAGGACAAGGGAAAAGGAAAATTCCGCAAGAAGGACCCTCTGGAGGGCAGTTGCAGGCTCCCCTCGCTCTTCCAGCTTTTGATCGAGGTAGTGTTTCTATAGAAAGTCATGTTTACATTCCTGATTTCCCTTTTCATACCTTATTTGGTTCTGGTGCATCGCATAGTTTTATTTCTGATCTTGTTGAAAGTTTGCACCTAAGTACTAGTCTAGTTGAAAATCCTGTTAGTATTTCAAATCCGATTGGGGGTTCCGCCCATCTATCTGCGATTTGTATGGATTGGAAAATCTCTATCTTGAGCGTAGAATTCATGGGTAATGCTTATGTTCTTAGGTTTATGGGATACAGGTTGATTTTGGGCATGGGTTGGTTGTCCAGTTATGGAGCCATTTTTGACTTTGAACATAGGGTTGCGAGGCTCATGACTCGCCTCGGTAATACCCTCGAAATCTCGTGTGACCTTTAGGGTTCCGTCATGATTAGTTATCTAAAATCCCTTGGCACTTTTATTGGAAATTTGTAATCCAATCGAGTAGTGTTCGCCACTAAGGCGGATAGTCCATTCCGCTTGAGCAGGGATTATAGAAATCACCTTAGTAAGTACATTTGGCAACATGGATTGACATTTGTTTTCAAGAGATGGTTTTTCTGCATAGAATACCGTATGGTATGTAAACGAGATCCAGGATTCACTAACGAATTTTGTAAAGCTTACATGAAACCATGAGCACGCAGTTATGTGGAAGCCAAGTATTTTAGGAAAAGAAGTGGAACGAGAGGCAATGGTGAAATGAGTTCTAACTCATATTTTGGAAATAAGAATTAAGAGCTACGAAATTGTGAAGTTAAAAGACGGTCAAGGCACGATGGGATTAAGCACAAGAAAATGCGGCTTAGAAGATTGAAGACTAGATACGCGCATTATATCTCTTTCTAAGAGTATATCCTTGATCCCTATTATTCTGTAGAGCTTACTCGCATGCTATCTTTTAAGTATATCCTCTCGGCCATATTCTCAATCTTAGTTCTGTTGCAAACCCCATAAGGAGTATGACTCGCCTGTTTGTGATTTATAGTTGGGGTGAAGATGTCCATTAAGATGACCAAATTATTGTGCTTTATGGGATATGGGTCATAGTTGATAGACTCACGAAGAGCACCCATTTCATTCCAGTAAAGAACAAGAGGACTGTATCAGGTTTAGCATCTGTTTATTTTCGAGAGATAGTGCGATTGCATGGAGTTCCTTCCAGCATAGTTAGCGGTCGTGACCCAATCTTCACCATCCAGTTCTATAATAGTTTGCAAGAAGCGATGGGTACGCGATTGAATCTAAGTACAGCCTATCACCCCCAGACGGATGGCCAAACCGAGAGGGTGAATAGAGTGCTAGAATATCTTTTGAGACTTTGTGTTCTTGACTTTGGTGGTACTTGGGAAGACCACCTTCCTCTTGTAGAGTTTGCTTATAATAACAGCTATCAGACAAGCATAGGAATGGCACCATTCGAAGCTTTGTATGGGAGGTCGTGCAAGTCACCAACATTTGGTGGGAGACGAAGGATAAGCTTATAATTGGGCCCGACATGATAAGGGACACATCCGAGAGGGTTGAATTGATTCGAAGACGGATGAAAATGGCCCAAGACAGACATAAATCCTATGCAGACAAGCGAAGGAAAGACTTAGAATTTAAAGTTGGAGATATGGTCTTTGTGAAGATTTCTCCTTTGCGAAATGTGGTTCATTTTGGAGCAGTTAGGAAGCTGACACCAAGGTTCGTAGGATCCTTCCCTATTATAGAAAGGGTTGGGAAGATGACTTATAAGGTGGTGTTGCCCCAGAAGCTTGTTGGAGTTCACAATGTTTTTCATGTCTCGCATCTCCGAAAGAGCCTACATGAGTCAGCCAAGGTAGTTGAACCAAGTATTCTTGAAGACACGGAGGTATAGAAAGAGGCGACCTTGAGGCGAGCTCTGATTCGTATCTTGGGAACGGAGATCAAGAAGCTGAGGAATCGGGAAGTCAAGTTAGTAAATGTTCAGTGGAGTGAAGCCGAAGAGGATGCAACTTGGGAAACCGAGGAGAAGATGCGCGCGCTTCACCCATTTCTTTTTGAGGGTACATTCTCGATCTCTTTTCCTAGCCAGCATATCTTTCTTTCACTATCCATGTTTATCTTGTTATCTCGTTAACCTTGTCATGAGAACCTTAGGTAGAAACCCTTTGGATGAAACATGTATTAGAAACATGTTATGCTTGATGTTTGCAAGTGGTTGCAAGTGTTTGCAAGTGGATACTCGTGGATGCATGATACACATTAGGCACTAAGATCGGCTCACACCCTTTCATATTGCATATGCATGAGTGCTTATAGTTATTCATGGCTGAAACTTGTTATGCTATCACGTGGATGTTGCATATGGATGAATGTTATGTGCACTCATATAGAGATAATGAATTATGTTAGGAATTTGCATACATATGGACTCATTTCACTAACATACATTGCATTAAGGAGGTTTACTGAATCAGTAACCGCCTGATTTTCGCATTAGATAAGTGCATATACATACACCTTTGCATATGTTCATACAGCATTTAGAATCTTTTAAGGACAATGACTGCTCGTGGATGATGTTTTGAGTAGATGGATGATGGATGGTAGGATACGTTCTTCCTAACTTGAAGATTTCGGGGACGAAATCCTTTAAGGTGGGGAGAATGTAACAACCCGTATTTTTAAATAATATGTTACAACATAAACCAAGGCAGAATTAAATGATAAAATTTGAATCAAGGGAAACGGCCTGTTCCATTGCGTTTGTCTCGGAAAAATACGCGAAATAGAGTCCGAGTTTTCGAAAATCGGAGTCCGTATGACCAAGTTATGGCCCGTCAAAGTTTTCAGAAAATTTCTAGTTCAAAAACAGTTCAAATTTGAATTCAGAATTCAAATTCAGCCAAGCAGAAGAGGCGAGAAAAATTCCCGCCACCCCCAAGTCGACTAGGGAGTCGACTTGGGAGTCGACACACCCCAGGTGGTGTCGACTGCCCAGTCGACACCCCTGTCGACTTGAGTGGTCGGCCGGTTTGGCCTGGGTGCACCTGACTTGTTCCTCAAGACATGCTTTAGGGCTGGTGACGGATTTTAATGGCTCAGATCTGAACTAGGGTTAATCCTATGGCCTAAACTAACCTAATCTTCTATAAAAAGACCCTAAGACCTAGCCTAAACCCTCATTAATCATTCCTACAACTAAACTATGCCAAAATGTTTCTTGATCATTGTAACACCCCACGTCCGTTAGTGTCACTCGCAAAGGGAATGCACTAAGTTCTGTGGAGCATTATGGGTAAAAGATGCAGATAAATTACAAGACAGACAAACCACCCTTATGCTATTATGCATGCTTGTGGCCAAATCACCCTTATGCTATTATGCATGCTTGTGGCCAAATCACCCTTATGCCATTTGATATGTTTGAGGCCAAGTCACCTTTTATGTTATCATACATGTTGAGGCCATTTGCTGGTATGTTGAACACCCTTGCCTCAAATATCACCATGTTTGACTTGTGATAGACTTTGCCACCTTATGCCCACCTTGTCATATTGTTATGTTCCCTCTTTGATCTATTTGCGTTGATGCGAATTTACGTGCGATGGGAATACGTTATGGGTAGTTGGGCAAACTTAGATAACATGAAAACATGACTTGAAAATATGACATGAAAGTTTGACATGTGTTTATGCTTGAAAACCCGAACGTGGACATGACATGTAGAAAACATGAAAGTGGCCAACTCGAGGTTGGGTTGAGTTTGTAGCATAAATCTACCCGGAACCGACCGGCTTAACTAGTGGCTACAAACAATAGGACCCAATGTGAGTAGTTGGTCATATCGCACTTAAAACCCGAGGTTAGACTAGGTTGTGGTGTAAAGCTACCCAGACCCGCCCGGCTTAACTAGTAACCACAACAAAGTCTAATGTGAGAGGTTGGGGTGCATTAAGTTAATTAACGCCACATGGTAGAGTTAAGTCATGGACAACTTGAATACTTAACCAATTAAACACGATGGATTGGTAGGGTTAAGTCATGGTCTACTTGAATATACTTAACCAATCAAACACGATGGATTGGTAGGATTAAGTCATGGACTACTTGAATATACTTAACCAGTTAAACACGATGGATTGATAGGGTTAAGACATGGATTACTTGAATACTTAACCAATTAAACCTGATGTATTGATAGGTTTAAGTCATGAACTGCTTGAATACACTTGAGCAACTCAATACATGGTTAGCATTGGGTTAACCACACTTAACCCGCTTGAAATCCTAGTTACGTGGTCCTTTTCAGCAGTAACCTACTTGGAAGTATCATGGGTACCCTGGACTAGGCTAGGGTGGGGCATGATTACTGGACTGATTGTAAGAGACCAAAAGAGACGGCTGAAGGGTGCACCGGTTGTTCAGGCGGACCATGGTCGTGCACATTAAGTCCGGAGTTGAACATGGGCACCAGTAGGTTTAGACTGTGCGTGCTTGAATTGTGTCTGTGGTTTACACCTTAGGGCTGGATACACCCTGTGGTGGACCTTGCACAGTTAACTACATTCCACGATTAAGCCGTATGACACCGATACACGACGAGTTAGGCTTATAGGGAGCCGATCAACTAGACCAAGTAGTAGGACCTTGATTTAGGTCACCTCATGATATTGGGCCAGATTTGGGCCAAGGGATCATTTCTTGTTTATACTTGACATGGATTGGAATACTAGTACACACTTGGTGCAACCTAACCTTGTATATGCGATGTCACACTTGATCTATCTTGTTAACTTTTCACCATGTCAGTTATCATCCTATGTTTCATCTCTGTTTTACATGTCTACTTAACTTTACTAGTTTTTATACTAATAGTAGGTAGGACTTACCAGTCTTTTTGACTGACCCGTTTTCTTTCGCCTCTTTTCTTCCGTTCCCCCCCTAGGTTCTCAGGGTGGGAACACTAGCACCTAGCTGGATCTTTAGCTTGCTTACTGGATAGCTCATGTACGGTTTGGACTTGAGCATGCTATGGCGTCATCCTACTTTGGGGATAGTTTACTTTATGTTATTTCCAGTTTTCAGTTTATGTTTTCTAGACTTGTAGTAGTTGGAAAATAATGAATCAGTACTTTGATGTAATTTGACTATGGTTTTGAAATAGTAATTTTATCCGCTGCTTTACTTACTCTGTTTTACTTATATGTTCTGTCTTGTGATATCTTCATGCATGTTTACCTTGTTTAACGCCCCTCCAAAGCTAGTGTACTTGCAAGAGTGGCATTGGCGGAGGTGGGGTGTTACATAAAGGCTATAGCTTAGACCCACTCACCTTTAAGTTTTCCCTAAATTTTTGATCTGATCCGTTCTATAATCCATGGTTTTCCTTTTCCCTTTAATTTGATTCACGACCTAACGACCATGGATTTATTATTTCATGAAAAGAGAAGGGAAAGAGAAATAATTTAAATAGACTGGTTCTTAGAGGTTTACCTTGCTTTTTTGATTCAATAATCTTTTTTTATTAATGTTGATTCCCTCTTCCAGATCTGAATTCATAATCCTCCTAGGCTAATATGTTAATTTCAAAATAGATTTGAGAAGAGAGAGAGAGAGAGAGAGAGAGAGAGGGAGCCATGGCAGAGCTCCAGTGTAGCTGCTTAATTATGATGTTTAGGGTTAGGTCTAGGGTCTTATTTATAGGTGCTCAAGACCTTATCGTACATGCAGCGCTGAGTCAGCATTGAGCACAGTTAAGAAAATAGTCCAGGTTCGCAGATGAATCTAGCCAAATCTTATCGTACACATAGTGTTGAGTCAGCATTGGGTCCCACAAGCTGTTTTGGCACAGAAATTTGAATTTCGAATTTTTGAATTGTTTTGGCGTAGAAATTTGATTTTCGAACTTTTGAATTTCTGGAATTTATTTAACTGTTTTATTCACATGAAATATTCTTATATGTATACAATTCCTCTACCGACCATTTTACACGTATATATATATATATATATATATATATATATATATATATATATATATATACGCACAATTTTCGTTTTACTTTCAAAATTCAAATGATGTTGCACCGTTATTTGATTCTTTCCATATTTCATTGACTGTAGCCTTATCTTGAATTTTATATTTTGTATACATATATTTATGCACATATATATATTCTCATATATATATACATATATTTTCTTTATTTCCTTATATTTGCGTTCTTATCCTTTCAAAATTTGAATTTGTATACGTACATATATTTTCATGTTCAGTTGGCCCTCTCTAAAACAAAGATAAAAATTATGCCGTCGCCGGAGTTCGAAACCCGGACCTCCATGTTACAAATCCAATGCCTTAACCAACTGAGCTATGAAGATTTTGTTAATAAATCTTAGAACAATGATAATTATTGTTCTCTCCTTACTTCTCTTTTTCATGTTAGTTATAATACTTAAATTAAACCATTGCATGAATGTTTTTCTTTTAATATTAATGCATTATGTTTGCAAATCAGTGCATGCAACATATTTACATTGCATGCAACCAATCCTTTCTTTCTTTCAATGCATGCATTACATTTTTTTGAGCAGCGGTGGCAATTATCTGAATGGGCTAGGGTTTTGATTTTTAGGGGGATTTATAAATAATTTATATTATATTTAATTCAAAAATTACCCATTTATTCTCCAAACTCCAAATCAACCCCAACGACTATCGTTCCTAACCAAATACCCCCATTCTTAACCCAATGGGATATGTTTGTATGCCAACTAGACTGTTTCGATCAGTTTTCATTAATATTAAAATATAAATTAATACAACGGTCAATATTGAATTTGAACGTACATTTTAATTTACTAGGGCCACATATTGACTCCAAAAATTATGGAAATTGAAATCTAGCTATGTTTTAACGATACAGTCCTAATAAAACTAATTTTTTCCAATTTGGAGACCGTTTGAAAAAAGGCCTTTTTGTAGTCGATTGAATTTAAACTGAAATTACAAAACACTTTTAAATTTACCACACTCACATATTAATTCCAAAAATTATGAAATTTTAAACCTAACTTTAATTTGACATTCTGGATCAAATAATAGTAGTTTCATCAAAAACGGAGGTCGTTTGCAAAATGGCTATATTTAAAGGCTATATATATATTGAAATATAATTAAATTTCATAAGGACTATTCTAAATTTTCAACTAGACATAACTTTCAATTTATATCATGAAATTTGAATTTTTCACATTCATTAGAAAGATATAAATAAACAGATTCTAACGTTTCTAGTTTTACTGAAATCCAATTTATTTTTCATTCTGTACATTCATTTAAAGTTTAAAATCGAATTTTCAAACTACCACGCCATTTTAGGCTAATTTAAATATAAAATTTATATGATTCAACTTCGATTTAAATAAATTTTTACTCGTTATTATTTAAAATAAATCATTTTAAATATTCAAAACTCATTAAAATAGCTAAAATTAAAATTTTAAATTGGTTTAGAAATTCCGGGTTGTTACACTTTTGTTATAATTTCCATAAATTTTCCCTTAATAACCAAATCGACATATTTAAAATTACAAGGAATGGGTTTTGTTTTATTTTGAACAGATAGTATAATTTACATGTAAATACATAAAATTATACATCACACCCTTTATATTTTAAGTATGCTCCTTATAATTTCAAATATAGTCCTTTTCGTGATAAACCACAAAAGGGATAATATATAAAAATTAAATAAAAACACTTAAGAAAACAAAACATGGTGTAACGAACAGGGATTTTCGACCCAGAAAAGTCAACATAAAACCCATGTCAATAATTCAGGCATCGAACATTCCAGATCATTAATAGAAAGAAGTTAGAGGGTGATAAATAGATAAGATAGAAAATTAGAGCAGATGAGGAAGAAGAACGTAACAACTGAATCAGAATAATACAAATCTCACAGCAGAACAAATAAAATATAGTATACAACATAACTTGGAAGTACAAATCGGACATTTGTATACATATACAAATCATCTTTTAAGTATGACACTTATACCATAGTGGAGATAAACAATAGCTATATAATCCGTAAGCCTCTTGCTCCAGCTCTCCAAGTATATCTGAAAAATCCTGACTTCTTGACTGCCCGTACAAAATTGGGCACCCAAGAGTTTAGGGGAAACAAAACAAAATAAACACTGGGTCAGTCATGTGACTGGTGTGAGTAAACTCCAACCATCTGTTTAACTTTTGAAATCCTTTTAAAAGAAAGTAAAATCGTAAGGCCAATCCACAAATTAACACGGATGGTTTATACCTTACAACTACTCAAAATATTCTTTGTATCATAACACTTTTGATATTGTAATAATGTCTAAATCAAATAAGTAGAAATCTAGCGGAACGCTTTCATTTCACGTTCCACATATATAATATATAATCAAACACCGGGGGCGCTTATTCGGTAATGGATTCCAACTGGAAAGGTATGGGATCAGCAACCATGTCCCGAAAGGGATAGCATCGAAATAGTTTAAAGAAGTAAATGGAATTTCTCTAGATTTGGTGACAATACACCCTAATTGGGAGCTACCTAGTTAGCCATGGGACCTACCCGATTTTTCACCATTTCTTGGTTGTGAGGCTTGAGGCGATGCTTATCTTTGACAGAACACACATTTGTTCACTTTGAATGTCACATCGTCATACCCGCCAAATCCCAAATTGATTTCCCCAAAAATACCATGGGTATATAGTTAAGAGAAACGAATTCCTTCGCCACCAGACATAAATACGTTTGAAGAGATCAACTTATGCGATCTATTAAATGTACTCTGTCAAACATTCTTCCATGCAGGTTGTCCTGGGACTGGACAAACCGAAAACACTATTTTGTAAATCCATCTTAGGCAATTTCTACCTAGGAATTTCCAAAATAGCCCTTGTATAAACTCTGTCTTCAATCATCTTTATCATATTTGATTCACAATGCTAATGCCCATACGGAGCGGTTTTCAGATAATAAATCTGATCCCGGTTTCTCTGTATTGACGACGGAAAAATGGTCAAAACTTTGATAGTTGGTTATCTAACTATCAAAGGAAAACATCCATACACACAACGATCTTATTCCCAAATGGAAATTTAATCGATCAATGATCAATCAACATTTTTCCCTTTAAATTAATTTATCATTAATTTATTCATTTCCCTATTTTTCGTTTCCATGTATTCATAAATCATTATTTTCTAAATTTAGAAATATACGTTATTAACATTGGAAAACGTTTCCATTTCTTATTCATGCATCACTATCTTCCCACATCTATCAGTCTCTAACAGTAAACTAGCAAGAGAATAACTTCCTAAGTATAAACCCCGAAGTCCAAAACCAACATCAGATCGATACCCAGAAAGCCATTCAACTCAACTAATTTCCAGTCAGTTTCTAACTTCAGTAATTCCATTTAAATTCCTATTTCAAACCCCAAATTCTTTATAAATATTCCTATCTGCAAAATATTTATTTTAATCCATTTTTCACATCGAATGTGAATAACATTCCTTTTATACAAACCAAACAGTTTGATTTCGCAATTGAAAAACAATATCCTAAATCCAATTTCTTTTTATACTTCTGTTAATTTTCATATAAAAACTTATTTTATACTTCTAACACTAAAATCTCATTCAATTCCCTTTAAAAAAACTAAATTCAAATTCCATTAAAAACATCGGCGTTAAAACCGATTTTAACTCCTCTATATAAATTCAGATTTATATATCCAATGATAAATATTTTATTTTATTTATAAACATCGTTTATAAATTAATCTTTCCTATTTATATATTTAAAATGGATTTCTATTAATATCTACTTTAAATCCATCTTCCCGTAGTTCTTTATATCACGCCAATTTCTTTTTATAATTCTATTTGTTTCCCAAATAATTCTCTTTATTTATTATAAAATCCATTGATTTTACATAAATATTTTATTTTCAATATACACTTTGAAAATTCTCCTTTCCAGTATTTCTTATGGTATTTAAAAATACCAAATAACAAAACAAGTGTCATCAAAATCAATCACAGATTATATATCACATCATATATCACAATATATGAAAACAAACAGTATTATAAATATTGAGGAATCCTGTTGGATTCCTCCAACCGATTTCCCTACATCACAGATGTAAATCAATGTAAATAACATCAATTTAATTTAAATACGAAATATTCTGATAAACATAATCAATATTTGATTAACAATATATATATATATATATATATATTATTAGATCTATAATTTTAACCAATCAATTAGCAGTTCATCCAAATAATCAACATATAGCAATCAACCACCATTTATAAATACCAAATTATGTTTATAAAAATATAAATCGGACAAAGTTAATGAGTTTTACTCACATTGGTGTTTTATCATTAAATAACGATAACCGTCGTTGATTCAGATCAGGTACTTTATTTCTCCATAAATTGTAACGAGCTCTAATTCACTCCCAATCAGTTCCATGATGTAGCCCTCCTCCATACGATCCCAATCGATCTGACCGTTCGTTAATCTGACACCATATGGCCAAGATATTATAAATACAGTTTAGTACATTATTTATACTAAAACTAAACTTAATTAAAAATCAATTTGGGCTTTACCCCTTTTAATCCCAGCCCATCAACCCTCTACCCGCGTCCTCCTTCTTCCACTTCCTAGAAACTCACAAACCCGCTGTACTTAGTTACCATTTTCGTGAATTCCCATTCAACTCCCTCCCTCCACTCTTCAATATCATTCAATCTAAAGTCATCACAACCCTCGCCTTCATCTCCTCTACGAAATCACAGCCACCACATTATGCTCGACGCTTTCACTCAGTTTCCGACATCGCACTCTTAGGTGATAGCACCGATCGAAATTATCATCGAAATCCACCAAAGCTTGCGTACACACTCCAAATCAAACCCCGAATCCATCGACAACACTCAACCGTTGAATCGATGCTCACAACTTACATTTTCGCGAACCCTAATTGACGTTGTTAAAATAATAGCGAATAAAACCAAAGTCGAGTTCAACGAAAACCATATCACCTTGAAGAAAAACACCTGGCGAATACAAATACATAGTTTTTATAATTAATAGGAATTTATCTTGATTTATTGAGAATTTTTAAAGATCGGTTTTTCCCTTTTGGAAAAAGAAAATACTGACGGTGGAAGAAAAGTTTGATCGTGAATGAAAATTTTAGGGTTAGGGGATAGTGGGATATTTATAGGATAGGGTAGCTTGTTTTAGAAGCTTCATATTTTTTATTTTATTAATTTATATTGTATAGTTATTTTTATTTACTGTTTAAATATTCGTATGATTATATACGACACCCAAATCCAACGAAAATGGACAGACATCTATAGTTTGACACTATGAACCCAATGAAAATTATTTCGTCGAATTCTAAGTCCATATTCTCACACAGCGTATTTTTAAAGTCAAATTATTGACTGTTTTTCACATTAAAATCCCACATGACCACATATTGACTCCAAAAATCACGAAAATTGAAATCTAACAATAATTTAATATTCCGGATCCAACAAAATTAGTTTCGTCGAAAATGGAGGTCGTTTGTAAAAATGGTTATTTCTAAGGCTATAAATAAACCAATTAAATATTAATATATTTAAAAACAATTTAATTAAATATTAATTAATTAATATTATCCTATATATTCACATAGAATATCATACAACTCCAAAATATACATATTTGGATTTATAAATTAACATTTCAAATCCAGGTTAAATTAGTATTCAATTTATATTAAATCCATTTATAATATAAATAAATCGTTATAAATTATAAACAAATTCCATAATGACTTATTGAAAATTTGATTTGATCATAAATCAAAATATACACGACGAAATCCCGATTTTTCTCTTCCATTAGAAAAATATCGCTCAACAGATTCGAACGTTTTTTGTTTCATAGAAATCCGACTTAAAACGGATTCTGTATATTTAATTGAAGTTCGGAACTCAATATTACGAACTACCGCGACATTACGGGCTCGATTATAATTACATTATAATTAATACGTTCAAACTTCGCTCAAATAATAAATTCATTATCATAAATCAAATTCTAAACTAAATTAAATCTTATAAATAATCCAATTCATACAATACTACGAATTCCAGTATTTCCAACTATTTAATATATTCAATATTACTTAATTTAACAACTCTTTAAATCTCTAAATCACTATTTAAATAATTAAATAAATTAATTATTATACCGTAAAAATATGGGACGTTACACATGGTCATTTTTAAACTAGAATGGCTAATTCAGTATTTAAGCCTATTCCTTTTTTCATGCTTCAAGTTCTTATTCTTATTAGTGGTATTCTCGAAGGCTAAATTTCTTCTTCACTGAATATTTCAAAAATCACATGACTACCCACTTCCTCTTTGTAGGATACAAATCTAGTCTGTTATTAACTTCCAAATCCCATAAATGGTAGATCACCAAGCTAAGTATCCTCATGAAATCCTCTCTTATGCATTTATCTCAAAATTCAATAATCGTTTCGAATCCCAACATCGCAGGCATAAATAGGAATTCATTACTTATACAACTATATACCCTTATCCAACACATATGAGGGACTAATACTGATCACAATCCAAAAATATTCTTTCGGAAGTTCAATCCTATAATTGTGTGGTTAAAATAGTGCTGAGGTCTATATACTTTTGTTCAAACTTCTTAAGATGCGTACCCACTCCTTTGAAGTTTCCATCTATGTCTCTCATAATTTTGGTCTATCCTTTCTTTAAAACGGACCATTCCACGAATACTTACTTAACTCTTCAAGCTTCTTTAAGCTTGAAAATATATCCATTTCCTCCAAATCAATTTATATTTCTAAATCGGTAACCAAGATTCCTTTTGATTTTATTAATTAAAAATTTATTGTCCACTAAATTTTCAATTAATATTCATGAATCCTTCCCCTAAAATCATGACTTACGGTAAGTTGTGTTACACTTTGTTGTATATACATACTAATCACTAGATACATATACAAATGTACCAATCCCTAAACTAACTATCTACGGTAACCCCCTTGATTTTAGAAAATACTACACCTCACCGCCTTTCAAATAGATACTTCCACGACTGGCGCTAAAATTTCCAAATTAGGTTGTGAAATTTATCCTTACTTAGTCCTAAAACCTAATTCTAGCTTACCTAATCAGCTACTTAAATTATTTCAAAGTTATCTCATTTTATAAGGTGAATTTTTTGGTGATTGCATAGAACAGGTTCTTCTGAATATTATTATTATTTTCGTACCTGCACAAATTCGAAAATAGGTATTTAATATCTTATTAAAACCTGAGATGTTAAATTTCTGCGAGGACTTTAATATTTACTTTCAATGTCAATACATGTTTTATTTTTAACAAAACATCCTTTATTTAGAAAGGCTAATTCTATTCATATACCTATAATTCCTTAACACACACCGTAAAATGAAATAAAATAACATACGCCAAAAATTTCTTTTCATACACCATGTATTTCACAAAATTACCCATTTATATATTCATCACCTCTCCTCTTTAACGTTAAAACTAATTTACATAAAATTGGGAAGTCATTGCAATATTTACCTCAAAAAACTTTATTTTTTAAAACTAGTATTATAAATTAGTTGGATTTTTATTTTTATATCACTTTTAATTTTAGATGATGGAAATTTGAACTTATTTTTTTCAAATATTAGAAAGTTAAAATAGTTAAATTTTGGTGTTAAATTTAAACATGATTAGATTTGAATGAAAGATTGAAGAATTTTTAGTACTTTGTATAACATTAATTTTAGCAGTTAGTTTTAAATTTTAATTTTTATGTTTAATTGAAGTAAAAACTGTTAAATCGACTGTATATAACTGTTGCTTGTAATGATATGAATATATTTTAATCCTCAAAAAAAATTAATTTAACCAGTGATATAAATTAATTTATAATTTACTTTATAAGAGAAATTATATGGAGTATACATAATGCAAACATGGGAGAATTATATATGTTTTCATGGTTTAATATTGATTCCTTTTTAATGAGGTCATTTTGGTCTGAAATTTTATTTAAAATCTCATGGTGTAAGTAAAGCAATTTATGGTGTTTGAATAGAATTTGCCATTTAGAAATTATCCCAAAATGCTACAGCAAGGATTTAGATTATTTTTTCAGTGTTAACTAAATATTTAAAATTAGAGTAAAAATACTTTTTCTTTTTGAATGCTTAACTTTGAACGCCAGCCATTCACACTTTCAAAACGATCAATAAGGCTTTTTCGTAGATTGTAAAACAATTGTTCATTCTATTCTAGAAAATTGAATCTCAATTTGTATCCAAGACTAAATTTATGCGGAAATTAAGTTTGCGAAAAGATCTAATGACATTTATTGCTAATTTTTTTAAAATACCTAATTACTTCACACAAGAACACTTTTGAGGCATTTCCTAAGGTTTATGTATCTTTTAATTAAGTGTATTTAATTCTTCCTTTCATTACAAAACGTTTTAAATAAATGCCCTATTTTAATAACTTTAACATTTATCAAATGTTCATAAATTCTTGAATTAAGAGTGAAATAACTTTTCTCATTTTAACACATATCTTTTATTAGTATTGTGAATGTCGGTTTTTATCATCCTTCAAAACAACAAATGTTTTGAGGTAAATGCTTGTTTTTATTTTGAAAGAAAGACTTTAATATTTTAAAATTAAATCAAGTAGTAATAAAGCACTGTATTTACGTCAGTAATGCATTTTAAAGATCTTATATAAATTCTCAAATCTATAAACTCTATAATAAACAAGTTTACATAACACATGCTTATTATCTAATCCTGTAATTGGAGCGACTTATTAAAACTGATAGCTTATCTTTGTTTTGACTAGAGGTAGTTCAATGTGTTTTTAACAAAGAAGAGGATTCATGACATCAGGAGTTTCCAAATTTGAATCTTCTACTTTGTCGACCTTGTAACTTTCCTTCCTCTTCACCCACAAAACAACATAAAGCCCGATAAGCATAAAAAGCATCCCAACCAAGCATCCAAAACTCATTGTTTGTCCAAATATATACACGGACAATACAGCAGAGCTCATTATCTGAACCGGAGTAAAACTAGAAACAAAGACAGGTCCTTTTTTCCTGATACACCATGTACTAAAACCCAGACATGTAAGACCAACAACTCCAGGTAAAGCAAAAATCCCAATAGCATCCAACGACGTAATATTATCTCCTCCAAAGTCAAACCTTCCATCAACATAAAGCTTAATAATAGATGTAACTACGGACTCGATTAACTTGCTCATCGAACAGACGGAGAATGGAGCAGGAAACACAATCATAACTGTAGCTTGCAAGACAATAGAGCACGAGATTGAAAGATCGGCAATGAAAAGGTAGAAGCAGCCTAACATGTATTGCTTGTCTATGGTTAGGGAAGATATGGGACTCATTAAGAAACTTACTGCTATTGCACCACCCATGCAGAGAACAGTTCCTACTACCTTTAGTCTGCTCTGGTTGCTCCAAATAGAGAACTTTTCTAGCTTTACAGTAACTGAAATGATGAAGATGATTACTGGTAAGAGGTTTGGCATTACAGAAGCCATTGCTGGAGAAGTCATTTTTACCCCTGCCAAACTGAGGAACTGGAATAAGACGTTGAAAAGTCCAGCGAAAACTATTAGTAGGAGAACTTTGGGTTTGAAGGTAATAGATTTCCATGATTCTTTTTCCAATGCGGTCAATGGCAAGACGAACGCGACAGTTGACAGGCCTTCGTAAATTCCTATGGAGAGAGGATGTACTCCCAAAGATAGAACTCTATGAAGAAAAATTGTGTAGACAGAGAGTAGGATTTGATTTGATGTTAGACCCAATATGATCAGGACGTCAAATAAAAATCTATGTTTCAGAGATGCCATCATCTCTATCCTTTGTTCTTGTTTTCTTTGAATTCTGTGTGGGTAATGCAGCAGCATGTATGTATAGTAGCTCAACATATTCAGTACCGGACTTGTGCACATTTCTCCAAATTTAGTTACTAATTAACTGAATATATTGGTTAATCTAATGGAATTAATGATGGTGATTATATGAACTCTGGATATAGTGAAGATTCCGTAAATAACAACGAATTTGTTATGCATATTTATAACAAGTAGATTTTCACTTTAAAGCAAGATTCCGTAAATCATTGGGTCGGGTCGGACTAGTTCCTCCGAACCGGATCGGAGCATCATCAACTGGCCGGTTCGGGTCTTTTCCTGCGGTTCGGGTCGGACTAGTTCCTCCGAACCGGATCGGAGCATCATCAACTGGCCGGTTCGGGTCTTTTCCTGTGGTTCGGGTCGGATTGAATTTTTCATTTTATTGGGGTCGGATCGGAACCCTGGTCATTCGATCCGAACCGATGCTGCTATTACTAGTTCCAGTGTCTCAGTGTATAACTTCGTGGGGTCGGGTCGGACCCGACCCGAGCTGAGTGGGGCTATCCGAACCGAAGCCATGCGATTCTACATCAACTCAATCCGATCTGCTGGTCACCCGCATCCGATCCAGAGACATTTTCGAACTGGAAAGTCATTAAAAATGTTGAATTTGCCGGATTTCCTCATCGGACTTGGTGATCCAATAGTAGAATGGAGAATCCCTGTATGTTGAGAATCTTCATTTCTCAGTGAAAGCACCAAAATGTTAGACCAAAAAATGGTCCTAACACCCAAATTATCGTATTTAGAGCGTAGGATATGAAGAAATAACTGAAAAAGTGAGAGAAAAGCAAGACAACAGGATTTTTATAGTGGTTCGGCGTTAACAAGCCTACATCCACTTCATAGTTTCTCATTTCATTCATGGATTACAATTACAAGGAATTCAATCACTCAATCGCTCAAATTCAATGAATAATTCTCTCCGAATTCATTGATTTTCATTGATTTTCATTGGAGAAGAAGGTGGTTATTGGTGGGGGAATTCGGCCATGGCTACCATGAATGAATGAAATGCCAAAAGTCCCCTCAAATGGCCAAGTTGTGGTGTATTTATAGCTGTAGAGAAGCTCTGGGCACTTCCGGTTCGGATGGGCCACGTGGCGTGACCGGAGGAGATCTCAGAAGTAGTGGAGAACGTGGGGAAGTGGTTACCAGGTCGTGCTTTGCCAAGTGGAGTCCGATCCGCAATTGTAGGAGTCGGTTATGCCAAGAGAAGAGGTCAAACTCCGTGTGCAGAAACAGGTTCAGTCGGTTCGGATCGGATCCGAACCGAACCGGTTGTTCGAGCAGATTGCCAGCACGCACTTCTGTGCAGAATACTTCAGGAGGTTCGGGTAGAGGGTACTCCGATCCGATCCGGAGAGGGGGATCCGATCCGATCCGAAAGGAGGGATCCGATCCGATCCGAATGGGGGATCCGATCCGGTTACATTTGCATGTATAATTCAAATTTTCCATCTTTCTATCACTCCATCCAAGTGATCGCCAATCAATGTAAGTTCATACTCAAGTCCCTGGCTTTGGGTAGCCTGGTCACAAAGCAGGCTAACACCTAAGATGGCTTAACGTCAGCCATCTTCTTCTTCTCGTACTTCCTCTTCCCATCAATTTTAGCAGGCTCCACAACATTCGTAGACTTTCTTTTCTTGGGCGTTTCGATGGAATAATCAGAGACTCTTGATGAGGGAGCTTCATGCTTTTTCTTATGTCGCTTGGTTGGATCAGGAGGCGAAATTTTCTTGGTGGGCGAAGTTGAACCAGAAGGAGGGATCATTTGGAGAGGAGGATTCGCCAGGAGTTGTACATATCAATTTCTGTTATCTCATCTTTAAGCCTTTGAACGTCCCCTATTTCCTTTGCTAGAATCTCCATCATGCTTAGCAGTTCCTTCGATCCAGACTATGCGATATAAGTGACATGTTCTTCCCCGACACCTTGATAGCGCTTTGTTAGGTTAAGTCGAACTAATCGGAACAAAATTTTCATATTTTAACAAATATTAAAGCATGCGAGATAACAGTAAATCAAAATTAAAACAAGCAATTATTTTTTATTAACTTACAAAAATGAATCCATGAATTCTATTGATGTCTGGATCGAACCGCTTGTGAGTGCTACTGATTGCGTGCGTGCCTCAATCGGTATCCATGGACATTGCATTGATTTCGTCAAACAAAATCGGGGAGGAAGAAGATAGGTGCTAGAAAAATTGGTGAATACCCCATTTTCCTATTGCTTTTATTTCGATATATATTTCTATATCTAAAAGAGGTCGGTACCGCTTATATTAAAACCAAAAGATAATAATGGAACCGATATTCCATTTCAAACATTCAAAAATATCATTGTTTAATATTGAGTGTTGTTAATGCCACTCCAAAAATGGATATGGTGGGTCATACTTTATTCTCACTCCATTAAAAGTTAAATGATTAAGGGGGGACCAAACACAATGGAAAAATTAATAAAAGAATTCGATTTTATCCTTCCATTTAAATACACAAAACATGTAAAAATCGACAAGAACATACTGAAATTCACTACAAATTTCAGAAATAATATACCGAAAATATATTGATTGAAGAAAAATTAAAATCCTACATATTCGGCGATAATACATCGGTGATTTATTCAACAAATTTAACATGTCGTCCGCTTTTTTGAGTAAAAATCTTGTTGTTTTGTTTTCGTAGTTAGAAATTTCATTAGAAATTGACTCCTTCATGAAAATAGTGACTAATTGTTTACTTTAAAAAGAAAAAAAAGATGATTAGGGTTTAATGAACAGTAAAATGTAATTAGGGTAAAATAATAAAAGGGCATTTTGGTCTACGTTTTACAAATAGTTAAAGGGAGACTATGTTAAATGATCCTCCCCTTAGCAAATTTAAAATAAAACAAAAAATGGCCCCCCTAACTGTTTTTGGAGTGTCATTAACAATACTCTTAATATTTTCATTTGTTAAAATGGTTCTCCCTTTTTCAAATGTAGTATTGTGTGACCATACAAGTTATTATAACATTGAAAATGATTTTAAATCATATTTAAAATTATAGATGGTGAGCGACATCTAGTAATACATCATTGTTACCTAACTTATAACAAAATCAATGATTTGATGCAACCTTTCTATGACAAGTGTTAGAATGTAATTTATTCCTTTTAACCAATATATCCAAGATTAAACTTGAGGCATGGATTGTATCATCCTCTTTTTGTAATTTAATCGTTTTATCTAGACCAATGAGTAGACTATTTAAAACAAATCAATATTTGAGCACGACCATGCATTTCATAGTCTCACTCAATCAAGAGTCCACTAGATATCAATACTTGTATTGTGGGGTTAACTTTCATCTAGATCATTTATAATTTTCAATCTAATCGAGATGTATCCAATAATCACCTTTATCACCTACTTAGTTAAAAATAACTTTTGATAATACCAAATCACAAATACCCTCAAATAAAATTATAATGATTTCAGGTCTGAGGACCATTACTTCACTATTAATATGAGAATAACTTATGACACTATTCATTATATTCCATGATGTTTTCTCATGTTGGGCCAGTCTAATACGTTATGCTTTGATAAGTATTTATGCTTTGACATTAATATCTCGTGTATTAATGATCAATGATATATGATCATTAGCCAATCAACATATTAGTCTCAACTTTTTATTGTTGCCCTATATAAACAATAAAACTTGACTAGGAACTTTTAAGAATTATAATACTTATTATTATATTATATAATCTCATGTTCAAGTCACTTACTTGAAACTATATAATTTTGTTTTATTATTCTAAGGACTTATATTATGTTAATATTTATATTATGCAATAAATGTAACATAACAAAATATTTTATTCAAAACAAAATATAACATAAAAAATGTTACTATTCACATCAATTTGATGGCCTCTAAGGCATAAACTCTAACAATCTCCCGCATGCACTAGATTTAATCATTCATGTATCGTACACCCATGAAACTAGTGACTGTCATACTTCTGTTGCGACAGAGTTTAAGTCAGTGGGTCTACAACATTACAATCTTTTAGTACTTTGCAGGTATGTATGTCTCCTTTGTAAACAATTTAACAGATGTAATTATATATATTAAATATGTATGTCTCCTTTGTAAACAATGAGATAAAGTTTTCTAGGCCTGATCAATAGATCCCTTGTTATCACAATTCAAAATCATTGGATCAACAATGGATTAATTCGATAATGAACATCTTAATACAAACATCCTCTTTCTTAGAATCAATATCTTTATATTTTTTTAGACTAACATTATTTACAATAAGTATTTTGTTATCAATATATAAAATTAGAATTATTGTACTAATCCCACTAAATTCCTTGTCCATACAAGTTTTGATGGTATTTTTTGGTTCTCGAGACGTTTCGTGTTCTATTTTATTCCCATCGGTATTTCAGAGACTAGTTCTCCTTTAAAAAGAACTAATCTATGCAATAAACTTTTATTATCAGAGGGTTTGTAAACTTTTTATTCTCAGAGGGTTTGTAGAAATAATTTCCTTTTACTTCTTTCATATATTCCACAAAACATTAATTATAAGATTTGGGTCCAGTCTAGTCAGAAGCAAGATGTTTAACAAAGGCCTCATATCCCAAATCTTCATAAAACACACTAGGACTTTTCCCAGTCTATATCTTATATGGCGTTTTCAGAATTATTTTAGTAGGATTAAATTAAATATTAATGAAACTATTAGATAACTCCAATATTTATTGGAAGATCTGTATGACTCATTATTGATTGTACCATATCTTATAAGGTGTGACTAGTCCTTTCAGACACACTATTCCATTAAGGTTTTCTAGATGGAGTGTGTTGTGAGAAAAATTCAGACAGCTTTAGATATTCATTAAATTATTGCTTAATTATTCACACTGATATGTTCGAAGAGTCTTTATATTCTTTCAAAATTGGTTTTGAACTTCATTTTTGAATTCTTTGAACTCTTCAAAGGATACTGATTTGTGTTTCATATGATATACACAATCATATCTATGAGAACATCAGCAAACAAGACGAAGTAATAAAACCTACTTCTAGCTGATGTATCCACTGATCCACATACATCATTAGGTTTGAGGCCCAATAGATACTAGCCCATTCATTGTATCAAATGAAAGGTGATTATGTCACTTTGCCTTATAATCAAGATTTTCATTCTTCATACGATTCGAAAACAAATAACATCAAAATTCCATCATTATGGAGTTTTGATATTCATTTCTTGTTTATATGGCCTAACTTATAGTGCCAAGGTATTTTGGATCATTTGATATAATCTTCCCAATATCTATTTTATAATCAAGCATATTAAATTCAAGAATTTATAAAATCATTAACTAATTGCGCATTTCCATTAGAGATTTCATTTAAAGAAAATGAACAACAATTGTCTTTTTATTACAAATGAAATTCAAACTTGTCTAAATAAGATACAAAATAACATTTATTTTAAATGAAATTTCATAACAATGATATTTTAATACTTCAATTAAGCTATTTGTTCGGACAAGAGGTAGCATTATGCAACAACATTTTCTTTGTTTCCACTTGCAAGCCCACTTCTCCTTTTGCCAGATTTCTACTCTTTTGCAGTGCCTACAAATTCACATATGTATATATGATTCATATCTAGAGCATAATACCAAAGATGTAAAAGTAAATAGTTATAACATTTATATCTTATTCAGTTGAAGTCATACTTCAATTTGCTCCTTTAGATCTTCTATATTTGAACAAGAATTACATTTAAATTTTGCTTGAGGAAAATCCACAAATTTCGATGTTTTTCAACAAAATTGATTTAGTTCAATTTATCCTTCTTAAGGATTAATTTATAAAGATAAATTATCGAAGTTGTTTTCCATTTAATATCTATAGTAGATATTAATTAATAAAACAATGATAACTGATTTTGCAATACATATCTTTAATATAAACACAAATTTTGACAATGAAAAATTATATTAATATAAATGTATAGTTTAAACTAAAATATGCTCCCACTGAAATCAACATCTTCCTACATATATATATATATATATATATATATATATATATATATCAGCATGTGTGTGTATATATATCTTAGTGATCCCAAATCCATATCTAATCACGGCTTGACTTAGCTTTGGCAAATTCCCAAAACACAATCTTTTAGTTAGACATCTTATGTTAATTATATCACAAATATAATTCTTGGATAGCATGATGAACAATTTTATTCATTTTAATTATTAAATATTTCATGCTCTTTGTCTCTAAGCCAATAATCTTATTATGGCTGCCAAGTTAAGTCATACCTAATTGTAGAGTTGAGGGTCACATTTACTTTATCTCATATAACCAAAATAAATAGTGCTCTAGTGCCTTGGCATTACCAACATCTATTGATTCTAGCATTAATGAGTGAATTTATTGGAAAATTTCGACATGACTTAATATGCATTATTAGTTTAAAAGGGATTTAAATTCGTGTTCGTAAATCATGTTATTCATACATCTTTAAAATAAAAGTATTTTGTATTAGTAATTTTAATTCCAGATAAACACAATTAAAAGGATATTAAAATTTTTGGGCTTGTGGCATTTTAAATAACATAAGCATTAAAGGAATTAAAATATACTTTGCCATTGTTTCTGAAAATTTCAAAATCAAGTTGTAGTTCATCTTTTATACAGCCCTAAAATATATATTTCATAATATTTTTAAAAGTAATTCATAAATCGCGTACATCCCATTAGCATAAATAAATCCCAGGCCTTACAAGGCCAAACCTATATCATGGAACACATTTTGAGTCACATAATGCTAAAATATATGTAAACAAAAAATGCAGGAATGAGTAATATACTTTTCTACAATAATTCAAATACATCATAATGTACAGGCATTTACTCAAACAGATAAACGACATATACTTCGACAAATACATCAATACTGAGATTGCATTTGTAATTAAAATTTCCTGCATTTCTCATAATACATACACATAGTAAGCATTATATATATAAGACAACTTAATTCATCACATCCTAATCATATGAATATAAACTATTTATACATAACTAACTCATTAATTTACAAGCTTTTTTACAATTGAACAGGCAGGCTGTAATGCAATACACTCATACATTGCAATATACATATTAACTCTGTATTATAATTCATACAAGTAGTCATACTGCAAAATTTTAAAGCCACACTAGCTTCAAAAATTGATAAGGATTCTGCACCAACATGTCCAGCCAAATGTGCACATTGGTTAAGTCATACTGATTCATGCTACGGGGTTAAATCTGCAAATATTTATCCATATATATAATAGCAGATCAACATCTATTTGAAAGTAAACAGTGCATCATGTATGCATTATGTCTATGTGCTATGTGCATATATATCCAATATATATGTACATAGCACTGTTTAAATTCAACCACATATGTCAAATATATATGTAAACATTATAAACAAATATTGTATACTAACGGATAAGTACATGTTTTTCAGGTGTTCATTTATTCAGGACTCAATATCTTTTTTCATAAAATATAAACTAATTTAAAACTGTTTCAGTATCTTCATGTTGATATATATATATATATATATATATATATATATATATATATATATATATATATCTTTGTGTGTGTGTGTGTGTGCGTGCAAAAGTCCTACATTAAACATTTATTTAGATTTAAAGTCAGTCCATATAATTTAGGCAATTAACAACATAAATAAATATATATATATATATATAGACACACACAGAAGTTCAAAACCCATCCTTTTAGATGCTAACATTATGGTAGGTATTATGACAAGTATACACACCATTTGCTTCTTTCTATTGCTAATGACACAATGTACATACACAGCTCAAATTTAAACATTTAAATCACAAACAAGGGCAATAACATATAGTGCATAATTTATACCTTTTTGGTCCAACACAATACATATGCGAATTACATATACAATAGTTATGCTAATTACATATCTAAATATATATCTCATGCATACTGCCGTGAAACACAAGTGCATATATATATATATATATATATATATATATATATATATATATATATATATATATGTATGTATGTATGTATATATATATAATTTCGATTAAGCATCAAATTATAGTAAATCTCTGCCCAAATTTTGAGATAAATATATGCATATACATGCAGTATGTTCTAATGTGAACAACAAATAAAACCATGTGTTAATTAAGCAATAGCCTAACTGACATTTATCCTAAAACTTATTGCATACTGGTATGAATCATGAAATTGAGGATACACGCATATATATGATATATGCAAGTACTATAACACATATATTAACATTATTTGCAAGATTGCTGAAATCCTAGAAATTGCTTTAAAACAGGGAATAACAATTTCATTTATTTGCAAATCATATTTACAACATAGATACATCACCATGTATTTTAGTAGCAATGAGTTTCGAATTTGTAATTGATATAGTTATGAATACATTCAAGTATAATTCAAAACTAATCAATCATGTTTCTAATATTCTGAAATATTCATATTCACAGTGCATTATATGTGGTAGTTTTAGCTCACTCGATCAATGTTTAGATTTGGTTCATCAAACTTGATTCATGCACATAACTATTATGTGCTGAGTCGTGCATACCCAAGACATATAAATTCATTAATCAATAAGATTAAATGCTAGTCTTACTTGTAAATTTCTCACAACCAAATATATATGTATGTAAATAAAAAAATTGATCTGCACATATCACATATCAAGATAAGTTCCAAAACTTGCGAAGTACTAATGATTTCAAAATGTTTAATAATCTAATTAGCAAATCTTGTTCGCTATTGCAAGAAAATTATAATTGTAATGGTATTTCACAATGTATATAAGCAGGGGTTAAATAATGCAAAAATAAATTTGCAGCATAACATACAAATGTATATATGTATGTATGTATGTACGTATATATATCTTGGCAGCTAATAAAATCAATTTTTTTATCACTGCAAATTAAGAATATAACTAAGCAATGCACACATATATATCAAGAAACAAGTTCAGATTCATATTAAAGTGTATCTTTAAATGGAGTTGTATGAATATGTGTTCACATGAAAATTATCCATTCATGTTCAAAATTTATTCAGCAATGTGTGGATAGACTTAAATAAATACAGTATCTAGATACTATTATCTATACAAATAGCATGAAAACAAATAGTAAATCATATTCACTGTAGCCTTTAAACCATATTTGAATTACATATTCATTAATATAAATACACAAATATCATTTTAAAACATGTGCATCATAGATGTATCAGTATATATATACTTTTACATATATATACAAAATATTGTATAATTGGGTTATGTGAAAATCTGCAAACCATATTAACACTATTCATATATCAGTATATATAAATAGTTTACCTTTAGAAGAAATCTCTATATATAATAATTCACATATACATAAGCATACATTATATCATATATATATCTATATATATATATATATATATATATATATATATATATAAAACATGGCTATTAGCAGAGTGTTACATATATATATATATATATATATATATATATATATATATATATATATATTGTACAACATTTATGCAACATATCTAACTCAATATAATCTATAAAGTTAGCTATGTTCATGGTTATCTATAATGCTAAGATTTTACAATAACTTGAAAGTCATTCAAACATCAAATCAAAAGAGGAGTGGGTTTTCAAATACATCAGTATTATTACTGCATACTAATAACAGTATTGGTAATACTTGGAACCAATACATTAAGAATCACGTAAACCATATTTAACAAATTAATGGGTGTATTTCAAATACTTATTAAGGTATATAGTATGAATGAACAACAATCAAATTATATTTGCATGTTAAAAATACATAGTTTTGCCAAATAATACAACAACATGATTAATATCAAAGATTAACCTATAAACTTACTTCATATTTTATATTTAATATAAAATTGTATTTATAATGAAATACTTTCATATATGAAACGAATTTTCATCACAAATCCTTTTAATCTTGCATCAATGTATATTATATCGTCGATCGTTGCAACAAATTGTATAAAATAAAATTCAATGTTCGAAATACAGTATTTTTCAAACTTGACTCTGATATCATTGCTAGGTTAAATTGATCTAATTAAAATGAAAATTTAGTACTTTCACAAATATTAAAGCCGGTTCTATGCGAGATAACTGTAAATCGAAATTAAGACATGCAATTAGGTTTATTGACTTACAGAATTAAATCGATGAATTCAATTGATGTCTAGATCGAACCACTTGTGAGCGCTACAGATTGCGGTGCCTCTATAGGTATCTACAGACATTTCCCTGATCTAGTTAAACTAAATCAGGGCGGAAAAATGACACAACCAAGACTTCCCCGATCCCCGAGGAGACGGAGGAGCTCGGATTGCTTTGAGAACATGATGCATCATAACGCAAAAGGTAGAAAATTTCGTTGCTATTACAATAATTACTTTAGAGTACAACATATCAGAGTTCAAATAAATAATATACAACAGGAAAATATCAGAGATTTAAACTACATTTAAATACATGAAAATAATGTATAGTGGAAAACATCTACTACCACCACTGGAAGAGATACACTGATACAAAACATTCCGAATATAGCTCCAGCCGCAATCCAGGATCCTATGAAAAGAAATATCTACAAATCCAAATCTACTGACTGCCCATGTGGAAAATATGGGCACCCAGAGTTTAGGTTAAAACAATGAACTCCCAGTTAGTCATGGGACTGTTGTGAGAACTAAAACAATTATTAGCTTGATTTTAAAGTTAGGTAATCACGAGACCACGCCGTGTAACATGGAATGGGTTTATTCCCCATGGATACCAGTGCATAAAAATAAACAGCGCAATGCTAAAGAGAAAAATGAAGCTATTGTAAGACTCAGGTCTCATCACACAATGAACGCAGTCAAGCATAGAGTTTGTAATGACACAGATTTTTGGTCGATTAATTTTAAATATTTAATATCGTTTAAAATATTGAGTTGATAATATAAATCAATTTTTATATTGATTTGTCAATTTAATAATCGAAATATGATTTATTTCGAATATATATAATCATTGTAATACGAAAATGAATTTATTTGAATTCATAATTTCAAAACTAAATTAAAAACAGTTCAGATGATTAACACAAACCTCTATTTGAATTAGAATAATATTAATTTATTATCAAAGGAATTAATTATTTTGAATTTATATTATATTATATCGATTTAATATAGTTATTATATATATATGTTTGAAATAAATTTTACAATCAATTATGTTGAATTCAGAGTAGCGTTATAACCTTTTAACGTAGGTAGTGATGTTAAATTAGTGATTCAGGATGGCACATTATGTACCCCGAGATATTTGATTGTGGATAGGCTCGAATCAAATCGATATACATCTAAAAAGAATAAAAATCTCTTTATGTCGAATTGTATTAAATATGAAATCAAATCGATTTAAAATTTAAGTCAAATCGATTTTAATTTGCTTTTAATTCACTAGACAACCATTTAATATCACATACGTTTGGTTCCCTCTCTCCTTCTTTATAACGCGACTAAGCCACTTCAAAACTCTTATATTTGCTTTCCTCTTCTGTTTTTCTTTCAAAATGAAATGGAAGCTGCCTGCCTCCATTTCCAATCCATCGGATTTTGTTTAATATTTAGTTCGAAACCAACTCAGTTAAAAATCAAAACTCATATCCTCTTCTACTCTCTTATTCGTTCGTTTCTTGGAAACTAAGTCAAAGGCTGCTACTTCAATCAAAACTTCAGATAATTCCATAAAATTGAAATCTTCACAAAATCGAATGAAATTATGTTCGTTGAACTCCTAAAATCTTTAGCTTCAAGTTGTATTAACAATATTGGGTTAGACAGTATTATTTGGCTTGCGCGATTTGAGGAAACTGGAAGTTGTTCGATATTAGTGAGTGGTCGACGTTCAAGATTTAGGGTTCGGTGGAGTTAGTGAAGTTCATGTGAAGGGCGACGGTCAGTAGTAGGGTGCGAAGGGGGATAGTTGGTGAAGTCTGGAGAAAATTTATTGCGTCATTTTGGGGTTTTTCAAAGATAAAAACTATCGTAGCCTTCTGCGAGCTACAGGCTTGGTTCGAGATCATATCGCAAGTCATGGGAGGGAAGGGATAACATCGAGAAAACCGGAGAAGGTGATGCTAAGTTTTTTAGGATGTCTCGTGGTGTTGTGTGTTGAATGAAATGATGATGGCGCCGGTACAAGAGTTGGTAATTTCCAGTTTCGAGGAAGTGAAATTGGTTTATTATCCAGTGGTGGATCCGGGATTGTTCAATGGTGAAGAGTGCCACTGTGGAACAAAGGGGGATATTGGATGTTGAGCTTCTTACAGGAATATGGGTGGAAGATTATTTTTGAAAAGGATTAAGGTATAATTAATTAATTATTTAACTAATTGGTTAATGTTAATTCAATTTGTTTAACAATATATTTAAACTAGTATAGCTAATAAATACGGCATATGAAATCAGATTCAAATGCTAACAATTTTGTTCAGCTCATAAGGACGTAGGCTAGGAGTTGGTTTGGGAATTTTCGAATTAGCTGTGAATTTTAATTTAAATCAAAAATTTGTTCGATTTAATTTAAAATTTGGATATTCAGCAAAGTAAAAGTCACGGTGAGTAAATCTCACTCAGTTTGCTATTTAGAATTTATTTTTAGTCATTACAAATAATTGATGGTTTTTTGGTTGAATTAAAATATTACCGTGTCTATTATTAAATATATATTAGTTATTTAGTGTTGGTGTTTGTGGTTATTATATATATATATATATATATATATATATATTAGTGATTGGGTAGTTCCCACAGTACCATTAGCGGATGATCGCAGAATCGTTAGCGGATGACCCTAAACGCCCCACGCTATGATAGTGGATGACCTTCTACACCGCGATATCCTGACTCGAAGTAGGATGGGTCTTATTTATATTGGCTAACATCTGTGGATGCAGGAAAACAGGTTGGAGCAATCCAAGTGGATTCCTCAAAAGTATTATTATTTGTTTGTTTCATATATATTATCATATATGATGTATTAGAAAACCTGTGGTTGATAATTGTGTGTTTTTGATTGGTTGAATGTCACTATCCCTGAATATTGATTTATAAAAATAACATGAAAAGAGATTTTGAGATTTAAACGGAAAATTCTATTTTTCTAAAAATAAAATTTGAAATTAGAATGTACTAGAAATATTAACTTGTTTTGAATAAATAAAAAAGTATTGAAATTTATGAACGGAGTTTATAAATAAAATAATAAAGGAAATGGAAGTATTGAAATTTAAAAACGATGTTTATAAATTAAATAATTAGGGAATTGAAGTAAGTTTATAAATGGTGTTTATAAATAAAATGGAATGATTTTCATTGGATAATCAGGGAACTGAAGTGAATTTATAAACAATGCTTATAAATGAAGTGAAACGAATTATCATTGGATAATTGAAAAAAATGTAAGTACAAATGTGAATTTGAAAAGGGAAATTTATTTTTCCGAGGTAGAATTATAATTTCAAATGGAATTGAAATGAGACTTGTTTAAATATATAAACAAGTATATAAACGATGTTAATAAAGAAAGGTGAAAATTATAGTTTGGATAATTTGAAATATTTAAATTCAAATAAGAATTTAAAATGAATTGGGAATCGTGTTAAAAGGGAAATAATGAAATTTATTCCAATGTTCGAAATGTAAGTTGAATAAAAATAAATCCAAACGGATTTATGGTTAGAATTCGACTATGTCGAATTTATAAAAATAAAATTATATCCAAAAAGGAAATTTAAATTTTACTAAATAGAAATTGAAATTTAATATGAAAATATATTATACATTATATGTGAAAGTTATAAAAATATAATATTCCAACATAAGATTTTGGTTTTAAGTAGATTTCGAAATGGAACTTGTTTAAATATATAAAACAAGAAAATTTATAAATGGTGTTATAAATATGATGAATTAATTATCAAGAGATAATTTGAAATATTTAATTCAAGTACGAACTTGAAAGTATAATTGGAAATCATTTCGAAAAAGGGAATGATAGTTTTTATTTAGGAATTCGGAATATAAAAGGAATTGGGTTTCAAATAGGTATTTGAAAGGAAAGCTTGTTTTAATTTTAAAACAAGAAAAATTAATTTATAAACAATGTTTATAAAAATAGGGAAATAAATTATCGTTGGATAAATTAGAAGTTTATATTTTCAAGTATGAATTGAAAAGTGAATTGGAAAATAGTTTGAAATACAATGATAAATTTTATTCCGGGCTTCGGAATATAAATTGAAGTGAGAAAAATCCAAAATGATTTATAATCATAATTTTAGTATATCTAATTTTATAAATTAATTTATTTCTAAAGGAACTGGGATCTTAAAATAAATAGAGTTGTAAATAAATTTACAAATGAGTTATGAAAATCAACGATTTTGAAAAATCGAAATGTTTAACTTAGATTTGGAAAGCCAATCTTATATATATTAAAATATATAAGAATAGAGTTGAAATTTATAAATTAAACAAAGTTTAACGTCTATATTTAAATATAATTAAAACGAACTCGCCGCAGCGCGGTAGTTCATAAATTGGCATTTCGAACTTTAATTGAGTATGCAGAACTCAATTTAAGTTGGAATTCTTTGAAACAAAAACCATCAAGACCAATTAGATAATATTTTTCTAATGGAATAGAAGAATCTGGATTTCATCTAATAGATTTTGAGTTATGTCAAAATCTAATTTTCAGAAAAGCAGCGCCAGAGCCATTATAAAACCGTAACAGTGTATTAATTAAAATCAAAGTAATTTAAGTTAATAAAACATGGATTTTTAAATTTAAAAATCCAGATTTGAGTTATAAATAATATCTGAACTTGAGTGGAGTAATTAAATGATTTTTGAGACAAAACCAAATCAGATGTTTAATTGTTGAATAGAATTAAAAAATTTGAAGAAAAATTAGTTAATGGAATTTTAAATCGAAATTGGACTTTGGATCAGAAAAGAGGTTTGTAAATTCATATTTAAAATTGGATATGAAACTTGAATTAGAAATGCCATTCGATTATTTTATAAACAAATTAATATATATTTGAACGTGATATGTTCAAATAAAAAGTGAAATTGGCAAAATAGTTAAGTAAAGAGTAAATTAGCGAATTGAGTTAAAATGACCAGATTGAGTTGGAATAAATTAGGAAGGGACGTATATGGGTTAAACAGGTATGGAGTGAGGTGTATGAAGATTATAATTTGTGTGCCCAACAAAAAGGTACATGTTTAAATTCCATATAAGATTTTATGCGCCGAATCGGCAAGCCGCTTGGCTTTTTGATTTTCTTTTTGAATGGAAAGGACCCAGAGAGGTATTTTGTATTTTACCGACTGACTCATACAAAGGAGGTTATGGCGAAATTTTCTTGAAATTTTAGGAGTTAGAATATTTTTAAGAAAATTGGATAACTAGAAAATCAATATATATTGATTTCGATAAGGAAACGAATTTAAAATAGAATAATATAAACAAAAAGGAAATCTATAATTAAATCTAGTAAAATTAGAAAGAGAAACGTATACGGGTTTAAAAATGAATAATTGGCTTTATATGATGTTGATTATTTGAGGTAAATGATTTTGTCTATTTTGAAGTTAAGGATGTTTTCAATCAAGGGCTGAGAGGTAGTTATACCCCAACTTGATTGATTTCATTTTTAACCGATAAATAACAAGATTCAGTCTCGATGATCAATTTTGAATAGGAGTTAGTTGAATGTGGTATACAGGTTGTTGTAATGGTGTTTTACACAATAGTCGTTTTAACCCAAGTAAGTGAAAATTTAGGAAATATAATAATAAATATTTCCTCAATATAGAAATAAATGGTCATGAAAGAGATAAGTAATTGGAATGTTTTCCAACCGCAAATAAATGATATTTTCTAAATATAAAAAAATAAAAGAAGTTGATATTTGGAAATGTCTTCGAAATAGCGTAAGAGGCCAGGATGATTATCGAAAAATATCGTGTTAACGAATACGGATAAGGAAATGGAGACGTGTTTTAATTAATAAAATATTAATTAAAAGGCCCAGTGATTTGTTTGATGCTTTGAATGAATGTTTGTTTTTCTTCGATAGTCAAATAACGGACTATCAAAGTGTTTGCCAATACCGTTGCCAATATGGAGAGACCAGTTGGATTATTATTCGAGAACCACTCCATATTGGCAGTAGCATTGCGAATCAGATTATATGAAGATAGTAGAAGACGAAGTAGAGTGCAAGGGCTTATTCTATTAATGGAAATTGTGCCTTCGGCTTCATTAATCCCATAACGAACGTATAAGGACTCAAATCAAATCTGAGGTACCTCGCTTTCCATCAATAAAATTTCAACTATCCACATGAGTAAAATGTCTAGGCTCCATACCATGACCTTACTCGTAGCTAGAACTAATGTATGTCCATATCCATGCAGTCACTATCCCGTTTCTGGTTCATACAAGGGTGTGAAGCTCATGAATTAATGCTACACAAAGCTGTGCTACTTAAAGCTGTGCTTTGATCATCAACCACAAGGATCTGCTTTTCAACAAAATCCTTAATCCATGCATCACAGCATGCAACATTGTCAATCCATACAATACCATTGATTTCCACCAATATATAACCTCTAAGCTCGTATGTCTCAGAGAAGGGTGTTAAGCAAGAGAATAAATTATCCGCCACCAAACAGATGAACATTTAGCAGAGATTAATGAATACAGCATAACGGAATACAATGTCGGGCACACATCCATTTGCAAGTCCATTTTAGGTCTGAATGAAACCGAAGGCACCTTAATCCTCTTCCCATATGTCCAATACAGGAGAGAGGCCCTCGCATATCTGATCGATCTCCAAGTACGTCCGAATGATCACCACTTATTACTTAATCTTGGGTCTACAACACAATCAAGACATCAGTAATCATCTAAACGATGTGACGATCTCCTGTCTTCAACCATCATCTTCATCGTCTTTTAATCGTCATAACAATTATTCAGAATGGGTTAAACCTGGTCCTTCCGAATAACTCGCATATTTTGTAATCAAATGCTATAAAAACACATAATACGCCTCATTCCAATCTAGAATATTCTTTTATTCAAATATTCACATCTTTAGGGAAAGATTCCCATTAATTTTATCAAAGATAAGTTCATTACTATTTCTTTAATCATCCTTTGAATATCAAATTAAAAAGATTTTATTTTATCCTTTAACAATTCTAAACTAAAGTAAGGTTTATAAAACTAGTCGGGATTATCGAGCCTTACCGAAGTAATCATTTATTTTATACCAATCCCGACCTGTTCATCCCATGGAGCAAAACTGGTAGTACTCCATATCTAACACCACGGTGTTATCGGTAAATTTAATTACCATTTTACGTTCAAATCTAATTAAAGATTTAACCATCGCATGGAGTAAAACTAGTGGTACCCCATTCTCGATCATTTCATGAATTCGATAAATTTAATTATCCCATTCTCATTTTAATCTACTTAAAGATTCATTAAAACTCTAGTTCAATTTTAATCTCAAAAATCATTACTTAATGATTTTTCCAAATTTTAGGTAATAAATCATGTCTTTATTTGGGTCAATGTCATTTAAAACACAGTTCACGATAAACCCCAAAATCTACTTCCATTAACTATGGAATCTTCATCGAAATCAGATCAATATATATAATCGGCATAAACTTTCGTATCAGAATAATAATATAAATGGAATAACGGCAAAGCCTTTTAAATTCCATATATAGTAATGGTCTTCATTCACAAAAGCTCATCTCGATCATTATTAAATCAAATTCCACCCAATTCTAATTTAATGTATTAAATTGAAAAAAATTCTTTGGAAAATTTCCATTAAATATTAATGTAAAAATTTATAAATTCGAAATCATATCTTCACTGTTCATTGGGTTTTCAAAACAAATGTTATTTAAAACATCATTCACAATGAACCCAAAATCATCTTCCATTTAGTTCAAATTTATAATTATAACTTGGAAAAACATCATTAATCTTAATTAAAAGAGTTATTCCTTTTTCAATGGGTTTAAGGACAGTGTTATTTAAGACACCATTCACGACAAACCAAAAATCTAATTTGATATTAAATACAAGGCTTTGAATAAAAATAATATCGGCTTATATTCAATACCAAATTCTGAAACTAACGGATATCGTATTGGGAATAACGATATCTCTATTTTCCAAATTCATTAACAATAACCTTATAATCAAGGAATCCAATATGAAAAATATCCGAAGATAATTTCCATTCAAACCCATTCCATTTCATACGTTGGAAAATTCTAGTTATATCAAAACCATTTCAATCCATTTCTGATCTTTACTTAAGTTGATAAACTACTTATTCTAATAAACATAACTTTTATCTTTACAAATGTGGAATATTTCAACCAAAAGCTTTCCAAATCATTTATTATGATTTTACATAATTTATTCATATTTTTAATAATTTTATTAAGGCCTTTATAGTCGGTTTCCAATATCGGCCACCGAACTGCATTCATAGCGACCTTTTCTTAAATTGATTTGGATATATTCCCAAATCTAATCATTAATCTATTATATTCGTTGGAACAATCTTTTCGATATGAACCCAACGGTTTCGATTTTAGGAGAATCCAACGGTCAGATCTCCCATTACGTCAATTTGAAGTCAATGGTCGAAATTCACGAACAATCACCGCATGGCGCGTTATGTTCAGACCATTTAAATATATATATATATATATATATATCTTTGACTTCTATTTAAAACATATTTTATAAATCGTTTATAAATTCATTTTAAAACGATTTTAACTTCCTTTTCAATTTTAAATTAAAATTGAATACTCCTTATCATTATAATATTAAACTGATAATATTTTCAAAATATTAGATTTTGAAATCAATTCTTTTTCATATTCATTATAAAATAAATAAAATCAACGGAAAATTCCGTTCGAGTTAAAACGACATATATCTACTTAACTCGGCTTCATATTCATTTCAGTTATGAATATTTCAACATTTTCGTGTCCATCCAAAATCGGACATCAAAATCATATTTTGATTCTTTACTGAATATTATTTTTAAAATATTCGTTTATATTCTAAATTGGAATCAGACTCAATAAATTACCATATAGTTTTATTTATATGGATTCCATAATCGCATGTCTTCAAAAATAGTGATAAACAACTATTAAACAGTCAATTCACATCCAGAGTGCAATTTACAACTGTGTAAGCATTAAATATTTAAATAACGCTTATCATAGTCTATCAATCAATCTGTTGACATAATCAAATTTAAGGGAGATGTGAATAAATTATCATCCCTAGACCCGTGTGGGGTTTACAATCATCAACCAATGATTGGGCGATGTGTGAAATTATAGTCCCAATACCCATATGGGGTTTACATCATAGTCCATGTGAATTTATTTATTTTTTATAAATATTTGTAATCACAGTTTAATAATGATAACTTTAAATTGTAAACTATCATCAACCACCAAACAGACATTACAATCATAGGCAAACAATATATATGCAGTTATAAAAATAAATAACTGTAAAAAAAATTGAGTGGGAGAGTTCTCACTTTTGGTTTCCACTCCATCAGTCTTTATTTGCGATGGTTTTAACTAAATTAAACCGGACATTTAATTTAGCTAAAAATTCAACTTGCTCCATTTCTGTTCTGGTCCATTTCATGTTGTAGTGCTCGCTGTATTGAGCGCAACACAACTCGTTTCACTGAATTCTGATTTCGTATGCAGAAGATACAATGTTTTAAACATTAATTACATAATTAAAATAATTAAATAATAAATTAATTTTAATTACTTTCCCTAATTACATTTCAATCCTTGTCTCCCATCGTTAAACCCGTTCTTGTAACCGAACCCACGCTCTATATTTGTTCACCGTTGCTGCTCCTCCTCCGGTAGACCGGACGTCGATCTGACGTGCCCACACAATAGCCGTCGATCACGCCACCTCCCCACCAGAAACTCATCGACGGCGGGTGCCCTAAATCGCTTCAGAAATTGAGCGAAATGCGTCGTCTTTCCCACAAGATTCTGGCCATCTTAGACCCCCAAAGTCGATCACCTCCTTTCAATTGAAAGGTTTCGTCGTTCTGAGCATCTCCGTCGTTGGAAGTGTTGGCCACGGATGATCAGGCAGTGAGAATTTGGAGGATGGAAACAGGAGTATTTCGATCGTTCGTTACAATGGGGGGCGGAATTCGTGAGTTGAGCACGGCTGATGGAATGGGGGGGTTTTGCCCAATGGATAGACATATATATTATAATTTAATTATTTTTTAATCCTCTAATTGGTCACTTTTCGTTTGAACTCCAAAATAAACCCAACGACTGTCACCCCTAGCTAAATACCCCCATTCCAGACACAACGGAATATGTTTCGTAAGACAATTCGACTGTTTCGATAAATTTTCATCAAAATTAAAATATAAATTAATGTAACGGTCAATATTGAATTTGAACGTACATTTTAATTTTCCGGGGCCATATACTGACGCCAAAAATTATAGAAAAATTAAATCTAGCTATGTTTTGACGATAGGGTCCTAAAAAAACTAATTTCGTTGAATTTGGAGACTATTTGAAAAATGTCCTTTTTAACTAGTAGATTAAATTTATACTGAAATTGAAAATGCGTTTAAATTTACTGTGCTCACATACTAATTCCAAAAATTATGAAATTTGAAATCTAATAATAATTTGACATTTTGGATCTAACAAAAGTGGTTTCATCGAAAATGGAGATCGTTTGCAAAATGGCCATTTTTAAGGGCTATTTATATATATATTAAAATATAAATAAATTCCATAGCGACTATTTGAGATTTTAAACTAGCCGTAACTTACAATTTATAAAGCGAAATCTCAATTTCTTACATTCATTAGAAGGATATAGTTAAATAGATTCTAGCGTTTCTTGTTTTATCCAATTTTGATTTATTCTGAATCCTATACATTCAATTGAAATTTAAATTCGTCTTTTCAAATTACTACGCAATTTCAGGCTTGTTTTATAATTAAAATAAATTTATATGGTCTAACTTCGATTTAAATAAATTTTTAGTCATTATTCTTTAAAATAATTCATTTTAAATATTCAAAACCCATTAAAATAGCTAAAATATAAATTTTAATTTGGTTCTGAAATTCTGGGTTGCTACAATTTCCCCGACTTGAATTCTTTTCATCCTCGAAAAGAAAGATAGAATCGAAGGTTGTTTATTTAACCAACTCCACCTTCGTTTGACCCAAGTTCTTCAAATTTTCAGTTTCTAAGAACTTTCTAATTTCTCAAAAATTGGGCTAACACCCTAAACTTTCGAACAATTTCGCCATAACCTTCTTTGTACGGGAAGGGTTTGAAAAATTTATTGGGCCATATTGGGCATCCAATAAATCAATAAAAAGCATACATAATTTTTGTGACTTAACTATGCCCAAGGGAGACATGTAAAAAGTCAAAATCTCATACCTTACCCCAGTGTTGCAAATAAAATAATCCATGTGCCTTAATTAAAAAAAAGAGACGTGAATTATTGTCATCTCCAGAGTTGTGTAGGGCTTTTATTAAGTCCTGCCCTGAGCACCTTTATATGTTTATTAAGTACATAATCAGTCTTCTATTCAATCTGTAATTCAATCATCGCCATACAAGCGTCTCACTCGTATGGTAATCCAAACCTCGTCATATAAGCACCAAATGCTTTTCTGGAATATGATATGTTGTCTTCATGTAGTATGCTGTGCGATGTAGTTCATAATTTATTTGTTGCTATCCTATGCCGTATGTTTTTAATCTCACATAGAACAACCATCACAATGCTTCCAAAAGCACTCACAGTAGTTTATATAATAAATAAAATTGCGCAACTAGCTCATTAAGGTGCACCTGTTTGTCAGGCACGCAATATATTTCTCTACTCAACAGTAAATCCATAACCAGCTTATCATGTATATATATGCACATATCTATCTAATATATAAATCCAATTCGAACTAAATTTTCTATTCATCTCTATATTATATTTGGTTTGGTTTTATTTATCATTCATTCTCATATGGATTTTATCATTCTAATATTTTTATTAATCAAACTAATAATCACACATCACAACCAGCAATCAATTAGTTGATTATCTTTTCAAATATATAACTTTATATATACTCAAAAATTCAATTTCAAGATCAAATCACAAACAATCAACCCTATCTAAGTTTTAGTTCTCACACCAGTCAATTGGAATCATATAGACATCCCACTTTCAAAACTTGAACATAAATATGGATGATGAAATCTCAATCATCAGAATCATCTCTGTGCGACTAGATTGTGATTCTATATCTATCCAACATATTTGAGACTTCGTTTACACGTGGATCAGACGTATTTGCAAAATCTTTCTATACTCCTTAGCCCAAATCAATATAAAATAAAATACTCAAATACGTATAATAAGATATGATTTTCAAAATTAAATTTGTTTTTAGAAATAATACTCTTCAAACTCATTCTAGGGTATTACTAACCCTATCTCTAACGAGTTATTCTTACAGGATATTACTAATCCTATCTCTGATGAATTCTTTCGTTTGGTTCTAATGTGTCTTATTCTCGAGCTAAGTAAACCAAAGCTCCAATACCAAACTGACACGATCCAGACTTCTCCGATCCCCGAGGAGATGGAGGAGCCCAGATTTCTTTGAGAACACGATGCATCAGAACACAAACGGTAGAATATTTCATTGCTATTACAACAATTACATTAGAGTACAAGATATCAGAGTTCAAATAAATAATATACAGCAGAAAAATTTCAGAGATTTAAATTACATTTAAATACATGAACATAATATATAGCGGAAAATGTCAACTACCACAACTGAAAGAGATACACAGATAGAAAGCATTTGAATATACCTTCAGCCATAATCCAGGATCCTGTGAAAAGAAATATCTGCAAATCCAAAACTACAGACTTTCCATGTGGAAAATTTGGGCACTTAGAGTTTAGGTTAAAACAATAAACTCCGAGTCAGTCATGGGACTGGTGTGAGAACTAAAACAGTTATTAGCTTGATTTTAAAGTTAGGTAATCACGGGACCACACCGTATAACATAGAACGGGTTTATCCCCCATGGATACTAGTGCATAAAAATAAACAGCGCAATTCTAAAGAGAAAAATGAAGCTATTATAAGACTCATGTCCCATCACACGATGAACGCAGTCGAGGATAGAGTTTTACCTTATATTAGACAAACATGTTTGATATGCGAAATTTCATCTTTTATTATTACTATAGGTGAAGAAATCAACGTCAAATATAAATGTATCAATCATAGGCGGCGTAGGAACCATTATATTACGTCGCCGTATAGGTTTACAACTAAAATCATAAAATCGCGTATTTGAAATTGGGTTTCCATCTATGAACTGAGATAAGGTATCTTCCTCACCGATTTCGAGACACTCTAGCAAATGCCTCAGATCACATCTCCATGCAACCCTTGGATCTTCATGGACGGTCATCCGTTGATGATTAGTTATACCATAAACTATACG